>CP139501.1:288391065-289087948 GCA_021014915.2 Artemisia tridentata subsp. tridentata
GTTTTCTCAAGAAGGAGAAGAGCCGCCTGCTTGTCGGGATGATGTTTCAAAGCGGTATCACGGTAGCTTTTTCTAATCTGTTCCTCAGTAGCAAGATACCTCAAGTGACCCAAACCCAACAATGCATAATGATCCTGTTGGTTGGCTCCATCACCAGATTTCTTTTTGCCTTTGCTGCTGCTATATGAACCAGCCGATTGCATATAATCAGGTTCTTTGTCTTTAGGCAAACTTTCATTAATCTCATCGTCATCTTCTACTTTTTCCTCAATAAAACAACCAGCGAGCTTGAGTGCAACATCGTGAAAAGAATGCCCAGCAGGTTCAAAGCGTGTAGCTTTTACTGGAAGGCAGTTTGAAGAAACATAGATTGTTTCTCCGTTTATAAGCTCGTTTGAGTAAGTGATTTGAAGAATGCTTGCTTTGGCTGTCATTGTTACAGCAACTCAAGCATCCACAGCTCCAAACTACAACAAAAGAAGTATGAACAAGCTATAAGAAACTAGATATACAAATGAAATAGGTGTACTAAAACAACAGTGTATTCAAGGGATAGACAATTTATTAGCACATCCAATTACATTTGTACAACACGTAGCAGCCATGGCACCTGGCACTAACAGTGGCACAAGCACACAAAAAAGATGCAATTCTCAAACACCCAAGAAAAAGAAGATTAAATATTAAAGCACACAAGTAAATCAAGAAGACATGAATCATGGGTAATGTAGCAAGTAGCAAATCTAACATAAAAAGGTTAACAAAAATTCATAGTATACAATCAATCATTCAGCGGAATGAAAATACATACCTGTTGTCAATATTAGATAACTGGGTCTAGTTGCTTCTAGATAACACAACATTGTTCTACTTAGGCTCGTAGACTTTCAACTTCAACACTCATTGTAAACTAACTAACTGGCAATAACTTTTTTTAAACAAAATCATTTAACTCAACCAATACTACTTATAGCACATATTCAACAAAAAGAATGAAACTAAACAAAACAAACACTGTGTCCGTGTATCCTATCGCGTACCCAACAACAATCTAACACTTTATGAACAAATAGCTTTACAGACACAAAAATAAGTAACGATTAAGCAGCAATATATAAAATTTCGGCATATTCTTCATCCGGTTATTATAAACCACAATTTTATTTTATTTTTAACTTATCTACTAGAAATACCCATCTCATATGCAAAGAAAATGCTACAAGCAACAACAAAAAACTATGAAATCAATCATTCAAACAGTTTTAACTCAAAAACTAAACCAAACATATAATAACAAAAAGCACTTAAAAACATTCAACAACAGATATTAGGAAAAAGATTCATATTCACACATAAAGATACAAGATTTCTATTAGTAAAACCAGACAAGCTCAATTAGTATGCAGCGAATGAATTGTAACAACAAGATTAATGTTTGTAGATAAAATAGGTTACCTGATAGCAGGATGATGAGATGAAGTGAAGGTGCGGCGATGAGAAGAAGAAATAAGAAGAGATGGAAAAATTAGGGTTTTGAAAGAGCGGCCAAAAAATGGGAGGGAGGAGGTTTTTATTTTGGGGCTGGCTTTATTAGGGTTGATTGATGCTCTTTTGATAAACCCCTTTGTTTCACATTTTATTTGCTTTATAGGTTGTTTAAAATAAAATGTTTGGTTTTAAAATAGATAAGTAATTTAGATGTACATTACTCTCGTTAAAAGTACAAACTTTAAAAAAGTAAATTATAGTTAAAGAAAATAGCATTAAAAATTATTTAAAAATTGAAAAATTGATTTTTATTTTTTTATATTTTATTTTTTAATTTTCATAGCTTATATTTAATAATTTTGGAATGAAATAAAATGATAAAAACACTTAAAATTTAATATATTAAAAGGGCGTAATTAATACATTTATCAATTGATTTATAATTTATCAGTAGACAATGCTACTAAAGAAATTTATTATTTGACTTTTTTTTTTTTTTTTGAACGACAACTTTTATAAAAACAAATAGCAAGAAGCTAGAAAGTTACAAAGAAATTAAATAGGGGTGTTGCAACCAACTATCCCAGCTAAAATTACGATTACACCTAGAATGACACCAAGTATAAGATCGCGAAACAACATCATCAAAAATAACATCTTTACGGGGAATTTTTGTAGAAAACAACAACTGGTTCCGATACTGCCAAACACTCCACCATGAGATATAGAAGACCCCTTCCAATAGCCCTTTCACATTAGAACTTAACCTAACAGAATTGAACCAAGCAAGCCAATCGGAATACGATCCAACAGGAGACCAATCCAGGTTCCACCAACGGCATACCAGCCTAACAACATCAGTAACCAGACAACAACCAAAAAATAAATGCGATGAATCCTCAGGAGCTGAAGAACAGATCGGACACATATGATTTGGAACCTGAACACCACGATGCAGCAAGTTAGAACGAGTTGGTAAGCGATCCAGAAAGACCTTCCAGGCAAAAACGTTTACTTTGATCGGAACATATTTAACCCATCGTGTAGCTGTAGGAGCTTACTCAGTTCGGACTTTACTCGTTTTTATGATGAACTTTAAGGAAGTAAAGCTCGACTCAAGTTTGACTACTCAGCTCATTTCGAGCTTTTATCGAGCCGATTTTTATTGACGAGCGACTTGACTGGCTTACACCCCTTGCTCAACAAAACATCATCTTCCTCACCCATAATCACCCACTACTCAAAACCTCGAAATCGGGTCAATACATCTGCTATCGGTAATCACAAATATGATATTGATATTGAAGACAAGACGTCATGGACTCAGTGGCGCGTTGCACAACCCCTCCTAGCCACTCACATATCTCTTAAAAGATATTTGTTTCATTTCTTACGGAGAACACTGCATCATCTATCGGCCTCTCACTCCGAGATGTGTTGATATTGAAAAGGTGGCACTCTGCTCTACGCTTCCGACTACTAAAACCAAAACGCACATAATTGAGTCTAGAGCCATGAGATTCATCAAAAATCTCTTAGGACACACTTTCAATATAATGCCCCTGTGTTCGCCAAAAAGGACACAAGGTGTACAAGAGTCTTAATGAGATCTACGGATCTTGCCTTATATCATGATGGTTATTTGCTTCGAACAGGTCTACAGTCGTGAAGTGATACTCCGGTATGCTTCAGCGGCTCACCTGAATCGTTGATACACTTCGGTGTATCTGAGTTAGCTCTCTCGAGGGCATCCGGTTCAGAACGGCCTTGGTAAGGATCAGAGAAAGTTTTCACACTCTGCTGTTAACGATCTCAAAGTCCGAACCTGTAAGTGCTGGATGATTTATTACTAACTGTTTTATGCAGGTACTGAGGAAAGTCCATTCACCATCATCATATAGCTCAACATCCACATCTCCTCATACTCATACTTATGAAGATCATCCTCAACAAAGCTCAAGTGAAAAAGTTCAAGACAAAAAGATCAAGTTAAAGACAATGTGTTACGACAAAGTCAAGAAGCTTATCAAAATGTCAAGAACAAGTTCATGTATCAAATGAGGACAACATAAGCATGAAGTTCTAAGTATTATCAAGAGGTATGAGTATGATGGAAGAGACGACAATGCAAATGTATAGAAGATGTTGATCAAAGGCAAGAAGGAACGAAAGACGATAACTTATGAAGATCACAAAGCATGAAGGAACAAAGAACCAAGACTATTCTACAAACGACACACAAAGTTAAAAACAAAAAGACAAAAGACCCAATCACAAGGAGCGTCATTTGAATGACCATCCCTTAGGGGGAGATTGTTAGCATTAATAAAAAGTGATGATCATTTTGTATTTACAACTTTGTATTGTGTCGTGTAAAATGTAAAAAGAGCTCATGGATTTGGACTAAGCTAAGTGGTTATTAGTTATGTTATATTTAGTCCATTATATGTATGATGTAAAAAGTCCAATCCATGATCAAACAAAGCCCATAGATAAGCCCATTGGCTCGTTAGCTATTTCCTATAAATACCACACTCCCCACCTCATTTTAGTGTGTGCTTTAGAGGTGTATAGGTGAGGAGTGTGTGTGTTTTTTATGTGTATTTTCTCTTTTCTCTTAATATAATATACATGACATTCATATACACGATCTATCTCTATTGTGCCTTATACGAGTTGCTTATATGATTCATATAGTGTGATAAAGTGAGACCTTGTGTTCTACATCTGTGTTCATTATTCATTATAACTGTGTTACTGTTACATCAATACAAATCTTCTAAGTGTTATCAAGTAGATTTCGCATACTTGGTAACATAACCTCAAAGTATCCTTAACACATTGCAAAGGTGTTTAGCTCCTCTCAAGTGGTATCAGAGACAGGTTTAATACTATTGATTTAGAAGAAAAGATAATGGACATGGAAACCACACAGACCAACATGGCTGCTAAGTTGCCTATGCTGAAGCAAAACGATTTTGAGATGTGGAGGCTGCGAATAGAACAGTACTTCCAAGTGCATGACTATGCACTCTGGGAGATCATTGAAGAAGGAAACTCTTTTAAACCTTCAACATCTATGACAACAGTTAATGGTGAAGAAAATACTGTTGTGAACACCTCTCCAGTGACTGCAGAAGAGAAGCTGCAAAAGAAGAATGATGTCAAAGCTAGGAGCTTGCTGATGATGACCATCCCCAATGATCAGCTCCTAAACTTCAACAAATACAAGGATGCAAAGTCCTTGTTTGAAGCAATCATTACTCGGTATGGTGGTAATGAAGCCACCAAGAAGACCCAAAAGACTCTGTTGAAGCAGAACTTTGAAAATTTTAGTGCAACCAGTAATGAGTCTTTGGATCATATGTTTAACAGATTGCATAAGATTGTTAGCCAACTGGCTGTGCTTGGAGTTGAAATCCCTCAGGAAGACCTAAACTCCAAGTTCTTGAGGAGTTTACCTGCTGAATGGGCTATGCATGTGGTGGTCTGGAAGAATAAGCCAGACATTGATACTATGAGCCTCAATGATCTATACAACAACTTTAAGATTGTTGAACAGGATGTGAAGAAGTATGGAGGTTCTAGCTCAAGCTCAAGCTCTGGGAATATGGCTTTTGTGTCATCTCCCAGTAATTCAATCTAGATGAGGTGAAAGTGGTTGTAGGAGTTAGTACTGCTAACCCTAGTGTTAGTACTGCTAGCTCATCTACTAGCACTGCTAGTATTTTGAATGATACTACCTATTGTGCATTCCTGACCAGCCAGAATGATGGGTCAATGTTGACACATGAAGATCTACAGGAGATTAATGATGATGACTTGGACGAGATGGATCTCAAGTGGCAGATTTCACTTCTTAGCATGAGGGCTAAGAAGTTCTATCAAAGGACTGGTAAGAAGATCAACATCAGCAGTAATGATACTACTGGTTTTGACAAGTCTAAGGTAGAATGCTTTAACTGTCACAAGTTGGAGCATTTTTCAAGGGAGTGTAGAAGACCCAGGCAACAAGATGGCAAGAATAAGGGGTATGGAAGCAAGCCAAAGGCAGTGGAAGAGCCAGAGACATCTTCAAAGTCTGGGTTAGGCTATAAAACATGTCCACCTCCTCATAGAGGAGTGCCTGCACCCCCAGGAATTGACCTAGAGCACATGAGTTTCAACAGCCAAAGTTAGAATATGGTTGTAAACCTAAAGAAAATGAAACTGCTAATAAACCTGTAGAAACTAATGAGCCTTTTGAAAGTGCAAGTGACACCTCTCTTGCTGAGGAAAAGGTGTCAACTGATAGAAACTCAGATGCTCCTATCATTGAAGATTGGGAATCTGATGATGAAGATCTGGTTGTAGCTAAACCTGATGTAGTAAAGCTAGAAGGAACTGTTGTTCCTAAGGTGGTTAATGATGAAAATGTCAGACCTAGAACAAATGTAAAACCAGCTAGGAAACCAGTTAGGTATTCTAAGATGTATAGGTCCACAAGCAAGCCTAGAGGTAATCAGAGGAACTGGAATGACCTCAAGTCCCATCAATTAGGAAGTGACTTTGTCATGTATAACAAAGCTTGTTTTACTTGTGGTAGCTTTGACCACCTAGAAGCTTTTTGTCAAAACCATCATGGGAGAAAGATGGTTACAGGGAACAATAGGGTTCTTGGGAACACAAGTCATAGGGTGAACTCAAACAGGTCTCAAACTCACCCCAATGCTCATAGAATGACTCCCAGGGCACTTTTATTGAAGTCTGGCCTCAAACCAATTAGTACTGCTCAACCAGCAGTTAATACTGCCAGACCATTTAAGACTGTTTACCCTAAACCAACAGTTTCAAGTGCAAAACCAACTTTTAAATATGCACAACAAACTGTTAAAAGGCCTTTTCACAAGAAAGCAGTGTTTCAAAACAAATTTTGGAACTCAAAAGTTAAAACTGCCAGGCTAGCAGTTCATACTGCTAGACCAGCAGTTAGTACTAGTAAGGCTAAAAACACTGCTAGGGATAAAAGGGCTAATGTTGTTAAGGCATCAGCATGTTGGGTATGGAGACCAATCAAACCCAATGGTGCATCAATTGTATTAAAGAGATTTGACTATATTGATGCACGAGGCAAACCTAAGTCAGTGATGGCTTGGGTACCCCAAGGAAACTACTTTCCTTCTTTTATGTGCAGGGACATTCAGAGGATGATGAGGAAGATCTAGGTTATGCAGATAGTGGATGTTCCAGGCACATGACAGGCAACATGTCCTATCTTTCAGACTTTCAACCAATGGATGGAGGATATGTTACCTTTGGGGGAGGAATAGGTGGAAAGATTACTGGTAAAGGCACATTGAAAACCGGTAAATTAGACTTTGAAGATGTGTATTTTGTGCAAGAGCTAAAGTATAATCTCTTTAGTGTCTCACAAATGTGTGACAAAAAGAACAAGGTTCTTTTTACTGACACTTAATGTCTTGTGCTTTCTCCAGACTTTTAGTTACCTGATGAAAGTCAGGTACTACTTAAAGTTCCAAGAAAGGGCAACATGTACAGTGTTGATATGAAGAAGATTGTTCCTAAAGAGGATCTTACTTGTCTTGTTGCAAAAGCCACATTGGATGAGTCCATGTTATGGCATAGAAGACTTGGTCATGTCAATTTTAAACTTATAAATAAAATTGTTAAAGATGGTTTGGTAAGAGGCTTGCCTCAAAAACGTTTTGAAAATGACCAGACTTGTGTTGCCTGTCTCAAAGGCAAACAACACAAGGCTTCTTGTAAGCCCAATACCCAGAACTCTATTACTCAACCTTTGTTTATGTTGCATATGGACTTGTTTGGTCCTACATCTGTGAGTAGTATTATGCATAAGAGGTACTGTCTTGTAGTTACTGATGACTATAGTAGATTCACATGGGTTTTTTTTTAGGATCTAAGGATGAGACACCTAGCATTCTTAAGACATTTATAACTGAGATAGAAAACTTAGTGGATAAGAAAGTAAAAGTCATCAGGTGTGATAATGGGACAGAGTTTAAGAATAAAGTTATGGATGAGTTCTGTAAGGAAAAAGGTATTAAGAGAGAGTTTAGTGTAGCTAGAACTCCTCAGTAGAATGGGGTTGCTGAAAGGAGGAATATGACTCTAATAGAAGCTGCTAGAACCATGTTAGCTGACTCTAAGCTGCCCATCACTTTTTGGGCTGAAGCATTTAATACTGCTTGTTATGTGTAGAACAGGGTTTTGGTAGTTAAACCTCACAACAAGACACCATATGAGCTGTTTAGGGGTAGAACACCTGCTTTAGGGTTTCTAAAACCATTTGGTTGTCATGTCACTATTCTCAATACCTTAGACCATCTAGGCAAATTTGATGGTAAATCAGATGAAGGTTTATTGGTTGGATACTCAATGAATAGCAAAGCCTTTAGGGTATACAACGCAAGAACAAGGAAAGTAGAGGAGAACCTGCATGTTCAGTTTCTAGAGAATAAATCTAATATTGCAGGAGAAGGTCCAAAATGTAACACCCCCGTTTTTGATATTCGCAGCAGAAATATAAGTTGGGGTGTTACTTCATGGTTCGTAGTCATGATAATAGAAAACGACTCAAAAAGAGACGTTTTAAATAAAATTGTTATCATTCATTTATTTAATATCAAAGTACATAGTATAGGTCCCAGAGGGAAGTTTAGAAATACGTTATAAAAGTTACATCATTAGTTGAATGATAACAAAATAGACACTCTTTTTATAAGAAGAAAGTCCATGCCACTCCGAGCCAAATCGTACTTCTAGTTACCTGAGATAAAACATGCTAAAAAGTCAACACAAAGGTTGAGTGAATCCATAGCGTTTAAAGTTAAAATCAGTTTGAACACAAGCTAAGTAAAACGGAAATCAGTAATATTGCAGTTCGTTATATATTGCTCTAAGTCTCATGAACTCAAACGTTAACACGATAAATAACGATTATGCCCCGAGTAGGAGTCTGTCTGAAACTCTTTATTAAACGTTTTCAAATAAAATGCATTGAGTCACTTATCCAGCAACACAAAGGGATTTTCAATCCAATCGATCTATTCATTATATTCGCGCTCACCCGAAAGTGATTAATGGTTCATGATAAAGGGTCTTTAAATAGGCAACAGTTAAACTTATGCAATATAAATCAGGAAAGCATAAAGGAAAATACTTGTGTTCGGTTTAGTAGCATGTATCTCCCCACAAGTTTAGAAAAACGTATAAAGAAAAGTGGGACTATGAACTCACCTGGACAGTCTGGATGGAAAACAAAATTAACTAGAGTTGATAAACGTCTCCAGCTCGCAACCTGGGTTGGTTATGTCAAGTTTTCAGTAATCGCATCTGAATATATAAGTTTTTATTATTCGTTTTGTTCGTTCGCTAAATAGATATTTCGTTCGTTCGTTATTGGAGAAAACGTATTTTAGTTTATTTAAATCAAATAATAATATTACTAATAATAATAGTAATAATAATGATAATAATAATAATATTAATATTAATAATTTAATTATAATAATTATTATAGAGAAAGTTACACTTTAGCCCCTATAGTTTTATATGTTGACAACTTTTACCCTTGAACTTTTGTAAAATGACAAGTTTTACCCCTCAACTTTCACAAAATTACAATTTTTACCCCTTAACTTTGGTCAAATGACAATTTTTACCCTTATAGTTTCAAAAATGACACTTTTTATCCCTAGGGTTTAAGTCGACAGCAAGTATAGTCCTTTTTATAATTCTATTTAAAGTTTTGACATAAAATACCCTTGAGACTCCCGTCGCGTTACACACGACGTCCTTATTTTATAAAAACGCGTTATATGTTACGAATAAGAACAAAACTTTTTACGACTCTTTCGTAAACTTATTTATCAGTTTATAAACTAGATTTTTACAAAATCCCAGCTTGTGATTCGAGCTCACAAGCTCGTAATTAATTATTTTAGGTGCGTTTGGTTTGTGTTGTCGGGGCAGAAACACGCGACAAAAAGAAGACCATATCTCATTCATTTCTTAACCAAATGATTTCATTCTTTTTCCTATAGTTAAATAGCTAAGTGATCTAAGTTTTGTCAAAAATATAGAATTTTTAAAGTTCGTTTGGTGGTCGAAAACTAGGTTCAAAGCTCAGGGTCTGATCGTGTTTTTAAATAAGATCTGTTCGGAATTTAAATAAAAACACCCTTTGTTTTGCGTTTTCATGACTCGAGGTCTAAAGAGTTTTTGAAGGAAACGTCGTTCCGGACGACTTTTGTGTTTTAAGTTTTCGACGAAACCGAGTAGAAATGCCTCGTTTTGCGTGATTTCGTGTTCTGTTACAGTAAGTATTTTAAGTTTATATATAACTTCAAATAGCCATATCTTTTGACTCGTTTACTCATTTTTGATGATTCAAATTTCTACGTTTTCCTTATAAAATTCTCTTTAACAATATGTAAGTGTCCTATAGCCTACTGTATTAGAAATATCAAAGAAAAATAAATATAGAGGGGTTTGTTTTGGTTCGAACAGAAAGAAAAGAAAAGATTAACTTAGTTTTTGGATTATAGCTTTTATTAGAGATTATGTAAGAATGTTTTTAAGAGTATATGAAGTATATAAAATGAATGAAAAAGAGTTGGATTCAATTACTTGATTATTATGTCGAATTAGGGTTATATGTACGTCGAATGAGTTTGTTTCTTGAACACCAATGATTCCCCTTGATCCTAGGCTTTCTATGATCTTTCTTTTGGTTTATAAGAGGCTGTAAATTCAGTAAGAAGATGGAACGGTGGCTTTTTATTTTGGTTTGAATGGAATATGAGGAAAAAGGGAGAATATGGGTTGATATTTATAAGAAGAAGGTGGTTGATGTGTTTGTATGTAAACCATGGGTTAAGTAGATGAGTTGTTTGGTGGAGAAGAAGCCATGTAGGGGGTGGCGCATGGTGAAGGTGGTGATGAAGTAGTGATGTGTTTTCTTAAAAACCATACAAGTATATGGGTTTCTAGATGAGGGAGGATGCAGAAGATTTTGGATTGAACACATGGGTGCTTATGGGTTAAGAAAAGTAATGAGTTTAGTTGGTCTTTGGTTGGGTTCAAACTTGGCCAAGTGAATTGGAAAAGGTTGGTTCGACTAGGGCTTTAGGGAATTGTACATCAAGCTTAGGCATATGGTACTCTAGGGTTAGGGTTCTAGTTAGGATTTCTAAGGCTTATGTGTTACTTAAGAATGATTTTTAGGGTTTTCTAGATAATTTATATGTATATCGAATTACATACAATCAAAGGAAAATAATTCTGTGCATTGGTAAGTTGTACTTTAGGCTTAGGAAGGTTGTACTATGGTTTAGAAATTAAGAAAAATATAGTTTTAGTATTTCCTTATTTTATATAATTTTTATTAAGGTTTTAAAGTAATTAAATAAGTTTTTAAGTTTTTGTGCATTAGAGGGTTGTACACTAGGTTTAAGGGTTTGTACAATTATTTTATAAATTAATAAATTTATTTTAAAAATTAATATATGGAATTATTACAAATTATGCCTTTAAAATAATTATTATTAAGGTTTATATAATGTTTTTATAAATAATTAGTTTTTATGCATTAGGGACTTGTACCTTAGCTTAAAAGACTTGTAGATATATATTTTATAAAATATTAATTAGGGTTTGTGATTTTATTACATATAATAATAGTTTTGTGAAATTAGGGTTTTATCGGGAGTTATAGTGGAATTAGGGTTTCTGTGCTTTAGTGACTTGTACATTACTCAGATAATTTGTATTTTAGTATTTTTAGGGTTTCGTTATTTTTATATGTTGCTATGGTAGTTTAGGGTTTCATAAAACTCTTATTAAATAAGAAACGTTTAGTTTAATCGTACGTTAACGAAATAACGTAAAGTGATAAACGAGATATCTTAAAGTTTTATGAGAAAATGTTTATACAAAGTAAACATTAAATATGTTGAGGTTAGGTTGCATGTGAACACGTTTATCGAGGATGTGATCTACGTCACATAAGATAGTAGTTATGAACAGAGAAATAAAAAAAAAAATATATATACGTGGAAAAAGGATAAATAGTCTGTAAGCTAGTTTATTTTAATGTGGGATTTTACGAATGGTTACACAAAATGGCTATTTGATATTGATACTCTAACCCAATCAATGAATTATGAGCCAGTTGTTGCAGAAACATTTTCTAATGATTTTACAGGTTCAGAAAATGGTGTTTCAGCAAATGAAGCAAGCTTGGGAAAGGAGAAAGATCAAGATCATATACTGATGCCAATATGGAACAGTGTGGATTCCTCTTCAAAGAATGTTGAACCTTCTACTGATGAAGACAAAGAAAGTTTTGAAGATGGAAACAATGAAGATGGAGTTGAAGAACATGAGAATCAAGAAAACAGTACAAATGGAGATTGTACTTCTAAGCCTCAAGTTGGTACTACTGGGCAAAATGTTCATACTGCTGGCCCATCAGATACTAATACTGCTGATTTCTCAGAAGATGAAGTGGATATCAACCATTTACCACTCACCTATCCAGTTCCCTCAACTCCACACACAAGAATACACAAAGATCATTCCCTAGACAATGTGATTGGAGACATACAGTCTGGTGTGAAGACAAGAAGACAGATCATGACTTCAGATCAGCAAGGCTTTCTCAGTGCTGTCTATGAAGAGAAGAAGCATGAAGATGCCAACACATGTCTATTTGTATGTTTTCTTTCTCAATCTGAACCCAAGAACATACTTAAAGCCTTATAAGACTCAAGCTGGGTGGAAGCCATGCAAGAGGAGCTTCTCCAATTCAAGATTCAGAAGGTTTGGGTATTGGTTGATTTACCCAAGGGTATGAGGGTTATTGGTACCAAATGGGTATTTAGAAACAAAAAGGATGAAAGGGGGATAGTGATAAGAAATAAGGCTAGACTTGTAGCTCAGGGATATACACAAGAAGAAGGAATAGACTATGAAGAAGTTTTTGCACCTGTAGCTAGGATTGAAGCCATAAGACTGTTCTTAGCTTATGCTTCATTCATGGGTTTTACTGTTTACCAGATGGATGTCAAGAGTGCCTTTCTATATGGTACTATTGAAGAGGAGGTATATGTCTCTCAACCTCCAAGTTTTGTAGATCCAGAACATCCTGACAAGGTGTACAAGGTGGTGAAAGCTCTTTATGGATTGCATCAAGCTCCAATGGCCTGGTATGAAACACTGGCTTTTTATTTGTTAGAGAATGGATTCCAAAGAGGCAAGATTGATCAGACTCTTTTCATCAAGAAGAACAAGGGGGATATCTTGTTGGTACAGGTTTATGTGGATGATATCATATTTGGATCCACAAAGAAGGAGATGTGCATAGAATTTGAGAAACATATGCATGATAAGTTTCAGATGAGTTCCATGGGGGAGCTTACCTTCTTTTTGGGGTTACAAGTAAAACAATCAACTGAAGGCATATTTATCAGTCAGGATAAATATGTGACTGAGATACTAAGGAAATTTCAATTTACTGATGCTAAAGTGGCAAGCACACCTGTTGATCCAGAGAAACCTTTGATCAAAGATGCTGATGGAGAAAGTGTTGATGTACACACTTACATATCTATGATAGGGTCCTTGATGTATCTTACATCCTCAAGACCAGATATCATGTTTGCTGTGTGTGCCTGTGCGAGGTTTCAAGTCAATCCAAAGGCTTTCCATTTAGTTGCTGTAAAGAGGATCTTTAGGTACCTTAAGGGTCAACCTAAGTTGGGTCTATGGTATCCTAGGGAATCACCTTTTGATTTGGTGGCATACTCAGACAGTGATTATGCCGGTGCAAGTCTGGCTAGGAAATCAACAACTGGTGGTTGTCAGTTCCTTGGTTGCAGACTTATATCATGAAAATGCAAGAAGCAAATAATTGTGGCAACTTCTACAACTGAAGCTGAGTATGTAGCTGCTGCAAGTTGTTGTGGTCAAGTTCTTTGGATTCAAAATCAACTGCTTGACTATGGGTATAATTTTATGAATACCATGATATATATTGACAATAGAAGTACAATAAGCATTATTAAAAATCCAGTGCAACATTCTAAAACAAAACACATAGAAATTAGGCATCATTTTATAAGAGGTTGCAATGAGAAAAAGTTAATTTAAGTTGTCAAAATTCATATTGATCAAAACTTTGCAGATCTTCTTACTAAAGCCTTTGATGTTGGAAGGTTTCAATACTTGGTCGCAAGTATTAAAATGCTTAATCCTTAAAAAGTTTTAATCTGTGTGTTTTTGTACATTAAATTAGATTTGTACTGCTAGGTTTGTCAATTGGTACTGCTTTGTATAGTTTGTACTGCTAGTACAAATTAGGCCTGTTATGTTTGAACTGCTAGTCATATGTTTATACTGCTATAAAGCAAATGCTTTGCCATTTGTTTTTCTTGGTTTTGGACTAACATTTGCAGGTCATGGAGTTGATAATGACAAAACCATTCATGAACTTCCCCTAGAGTTGACATGTATGAAAGATCTAGACTTCCCCTTCTGTCTTGATCTTGGAGTTTAAGCACAAAGGAATTACTAGTGCATTGTGTGAGTAGCAAATGGTGGAATGGTTGCTGCCATAATAGATTGATGATTGACTGAATTTGGGCATCTCTTAACTAAGGTTTTATATCTGAATTAAGAGGTTCTTTAAAATTTCTTTCTTGAGATCTTATTATGATGTTTTTACAATGGAATTGATGGCATAGTTAGTCAGATAGTAACTGATCTAACTCACTCTCTACCATTTTATACTTTTAGTATAATGTGTTAGTCCAAGGACATCTGGTAGAGAGAACAGTGAGCAAAAGTGAATCTAACACATTTGTGTTAGAGGCAACACCTGCCACGAGCTGGAAACCCTGTCAAGAAAGCTCTTTGAATGAGTTTATCTGATCACAAGCAGTTATTCATAACTTAAATTATTGGTTCTCACACAACCAGAGGTTGCATTAAACCAAAATTATGATTAAGTGACTGTCTTTACACTTAATCCCTTCAAAATGGTTATAAGCAGTATTGTTTTTAATCAAAATTGAGTTCATACTGCTAAGTCAAAAATTTTCCAAAAAGTTTGTACTGCTAGGCCAAAAGTTAGTACTGGTAGGCTTAAGTTTGTACTACTGGATATCCGTTAGTACTGGTGCGAAATAACAGCTTTTTGAAAATAGCCGTTGAGAGTTAGTTGAGATTTTTACTGATCAATATCTTATCTTAAGGGTTTCCTTTTTGGATTTTTTTTTTTTTTTTTTTTTTTTTTTTTTTGGGTTTTTTTTTTACTTTTAATCTATTATATTCACTTTTCTTCAATCAAAAGTTATATTTTAATTGAAGTTGGTCCAATAGAAACCCTCATAAGTCTTTCATAATATCTCAATTCAGTTTCTTCCATCTACTTTCTAACCTAAATTACTCTAATCCCAGCAGTCAAATCTCACTTTTACTAACAAATAATGGCATCTCTATCTTTTGTTGACAAGCACAACATGGTCGCATATTTGGAAAAACCAGAGGAGGATACCCAATTCTATCAGATAGTGGACTTTTTAAATGCTTCTCATATAAGGTATTCCTTGACTCTTAATCCCACTATCTATGTCTCCCAAATCAAAGAGTTTTGGCAGACTACTACTGTCAGAACATTTGACAAAGGAGACAAAGAATTAAATGCAACAGTAGATGGCAAAACCATCACTATTACTGAATCATCACTCAGGAGGCATCTCCACCTGAATGATGACAATGGTATTAGTGTTATGCCAAATACTGAAATTTTTGAGACCTTAACCAGAATGGGGTACAACATCCAATCACAATCTTTAACTTTTCAAAAAGGTTGTTTTGCCCCACAATGGAAGTTTTTGATCCACACCATCCTTCATTGTCTCAGTCCTAAGAAAACCTCATGGGAACAATTCAGTAGCAATATTGCAACTGCTCTCATCTGCTTAGCTACTGATAGGACATTTAATTTTTCAAAACTTATCTTTGAAGGAATGGTGAAAAATATTGACAGCAAATCAAAGTTTTTGATGTATCCTAGGTTCATTCAAACTATTTTGAACATGAGGACACATCAGCTTCTACTTCATAAACATGTTTACCAAACTCCCAAACTTACCCAAAAACTTTTTAGCAATATGAGGATGACCTCAAAAGGGTATAGTGGGGTAGAAGTTCCTTTATTTGATACAATGCTACAGGTACAGGGTGAAGGGTCAACAACCCCAGTTGACTCCCAATACACACCCACAAGCTCAGAATACTCAGCCTCACAACCCACCTCATCACCAGATAGGTCTTTATCTAGAGAGGGCTCTGATGTACCTCAGCACAGAGTTCCTACCCCTCCCCATGTAGCAGATGAGGCTGACATTGTCAGTATAGGAAGGGCTGCTCCTACTGTCTCAGGCTTAGAAGCTGGGCAAGACAGGGGTAACATCAGTAAGACCCAACCTATGGCAACACCAATAGTACCAAGTTCCTTTGAGCCTAGTACTATTGGTGGAATCCCAAGCCAACCGAAAATATTAGGTGGCTCATATACTCACCATGTGGTGGAGTCTGAGTCCATGCCCCATGATGCACCTCTCCCTGAAGGTTACACATCAGGAAGTGCTGAGGGCAGTAAGACACTAACAGAATTGACGAATTTGTGTACAAAATTGTCTGAAAAGGTCACTACTTTGGAAGCTGAGCTCACTACCCACAAGAAGGTGTTTGGCAAAGTATATACTAAACTGGTTTTGAAGGTCAAGAAGCTAGAGCAGAAGGTCAAGACACTTCAGAAAAAGAGGTCAGCTCAATTAGTGGAATCATCTGAATCATCTTTTTCATCAAGTTCATCAGATGGTCAGAATGAAGATAAAGTTGAGGAATCTTCCAAATAGGGGAGGAAGATTGCCCAATTAGAAGAAGATCCTCGTGTTTCTTTGGTCCAAGAGGAGTCTGGTACTCAGGGGAGGCTAGATAAGAATATGGAAGAAGGTACTGCTCCGGAACAAGAAGGTACTGCTAGTACATTGGATGGTACTGGTGGTGGTTCTCAAGGTACTGCTGGTGCAGTATACACAAGAAGGCCAAAGAGATCAAGATCAGACAAGGGTAAAGGTATAATGACAGAAGAGGAACCATCTTCTCAGAATACAATCAAGAAGAACCAAGCTCAGATTGCTCTTGATGAGGAATTAGCTCAGAGATTTCATGAAGAAGAGTTAGCAAGGGCAGCTGAAGAAGAAAGATTGGCCAAATTCATGGTTGAGCACAAGTTTCAGACTGAAGAAGAAGAAAGAGCTGCTCAAGTTCTTACTGATAAAGAGCTAGCTGCTAAGCTACAAGAAGAGGAAAGGTCACAATTTACAAGAGAAGAACAAGAACAAGCCATTGATGACCTTTTGGAGCAGATTAGAAGAAAGAAGAAAACTTATCAGAAGAAACCCCCTACCAGAAAAGAACAACTGTCTTATATGAAAACTTATCTAAAGTTTGGAAAACTAGAAGGGGGGTTGAATAGTTTTACCGTTTTAAAATTAATTCACTTTGTTACTCTATGTTATTTCAAAGGAAACAAGCACAAACAAATATTCACACAATATATAAATGAAAAGTAAAGAGAGGAAAGATCAAACCACACAACACGGATGTTTATAGTGGTTCGGCTACAAGGACTCTCTTCCTTGCCCTACTCCACTCCTCGAGCCTCTCACTCGAGAGTTATCCTTCACTAAGAAACAAACTCTCTTCTAGGTGGAGAAAACCTTTACACGTCGCTTACTTCCTTTTCCGGTACTAAGCTAAACACCGGGTTCTATTTCAAGGTAGAACCAACCTAACGTCGCCTATATAATTACCGACACTAAGCTAGATGTCGAGTTCTTTAAAAGGGTACAACCACTCCCGTTTGGTTCTTTCACAAGGGTACAACCACTCCCTACACTCTTTGTGTTTTGAGGACTAAAACACTAGCCACACTCACTGAGATAAATGATACAAATAATGATGTGTGAACTACAACTATATCACACAGTAACTATGCTAAAGGTTTTACACTTCTGTGTTGAACCTTGATGCTTAATCTCCTTTGCTACAAAAGGAAAGATCAATGAATGAATGATAAATGTTAGTTGATATGTAAATGAATGAGTATGAATGTTAGGCTCTATGAGTGATGGTGTGTCCAAATGATCAGCTTGCTATTTATAGGCAAGCTGGTGAACAGCCGGCGGATCCGGCGGATCCCATAAAAGGGATCCGTCCTTTATGTCGTTTGGTTCCGCCAACTTGACAGCAACATGATAGCTAAGAGTTTTGGAAATCTTTCCAAATCCAGCTGTATCCTCCACACCTTTGTCATGTCATATCAAAATCTTCCAAAGTCAACTATCTTGCTTGAAGATCTAGCCAAGATAATATGTATGATGCATGCCATGATGTCATTGTATCATTTTAAAAATAAAGTTTCCTTTTAAGGAAATAAACTAGTAGATGTGTAAAATGTAATTCTAGGTAAACTTGTGAAATGTAAAATGTGTTTTAAAGAGACTTTAGCTAGCATTTATAATTTGCTAAAGGATATACTTTGTAATTGTCATTAACAAAACTAAGTAAAGATCGTAAAATATAAATAACGTTTTTAGGACGATATTTGTATTAACAATCTCCCCCTTTTTGTTGATGACAAAACATAAAGTATATTTTTGAGCAAAGGAATAAATATAGCATGAGTTCTTTAAAATATAGATTAAGTTTGTTTTATTTGAGTTTAAAAAACTCTTTTTATGCAAAAGTGTATGTACTGTGATGATTCACAGTTATGCAAACTTAATCCTTTCTCCCCCTTTTTATCGAAACAAAAAGAAGAGTTGCGTAGCGGAATGCGATTTTGAGAACTTTAAGAGCTCCCCCTTGTTTGATACTCCCCCTAAATGGAGTAACAAGGTAATGATGCATGATCCTACAAAAAAATGGTTAGAAAAATGAAATGCTCCCCCTCGATGTATACTCCCCATTACAAGAGTCCCAACGTATACATTAGAAGGGTATGAGATGCTGCAAAAGAAATGTTAGTTGTAAATAGCCTCAATGGAGAAGCATAATGCATATGATATGGTCATTCAAATAAGAATGATAATATAGTTGACTTTAAAAAGTCAAAATGTAGTGTCTGATCAAAATTTTGTACCTAAAGTACAAGTGATCAAACTAGAATGTAGATTCCAAATAGCTATATAATGATGTTAGTTACCTAACTAATGATAATATGCTTTATGTTGATCACTCATAAGCAAAAAAACATCACATTCATTCATTGAAAATTATGTGACAAAAGTCACAAACATAATATGATGTTACATGAAAATGAAAAATACATCCTAAAAAATAAGAAGTCCCACAACAACATCTAAAAGGTCCTATATAATGAGACTAAAATTCTCCTATTGAGGAGGATGAGAGATGGCGTTTAGACGCTCAAGAATGTGATTCAAAATGAACCTCATTTCATTTTGGAGCTCGTGCACCAAAATGTTTGTCCTTTGAGCTATGTGAGCGGTTCTTTCACACATGTTGCAATCATGGCGAGCAAAACCGGGTGGAAGAGTAGACTCATTTGGTTGTGGTGGTGGTGGTGATGATTGGTTGTTGGTTGGTGGTGGTTGTGCTTGTTCATTGGTTGGTGGTGGTGTTTGGAGGGAGTTCATGAGGATGTTTTGGAGGTCTATGGCTTCATTGAGGCGGTGATCTACCATACCCGAGAGAGTGTAGAGACGGTTGAGCTCTTCACTAATCCCCTCTTGGGTTTGAGGCAAATTGATCCACATTGCCTCGTCTATGGCAATGAGAGTTGATGTGGGTGAGAGAGGTGGTATTTGAGGTTGAGATGATGGTGCATCATGGTATAAAGGACCATGGATATCCGGGAAAATCGGATGAAAAAGCATAGGTTCTTGACCTTCAAAGGTCATGGGTGGAGGATTGTTTGATCTTGGTAGTAGATCCTCCAAGTCATCAAGGTATGGATGAGGTGATGTAGGTGGAATCCTAAATAGCTCCATGGGTTGGAGTTTGGGTGAGTTTGGTTGTGATTGAGATTTGACAGTCTGTGATGGAGCGGGTGGTGGTGTGGTTGCTATTGGAATTATTGATGGAGGTGGAGTTTGTATGACAACATTGGATGGTGTAGGTGTGGATAAAGTAAGGAAATTTTCACTTGCTATAGGAGATGAGATATTAAGAGGAGATGATTCCTCTGATGATGAGTTAGCAAGATTTATGAAGCAACAGGGCTTAACACTAATGCGGGCAGTGCGTTTTGGAGGTCTAGAGGTGGAGGAGTTGGTTGATTTGGTCATGGTGAGCTAAGAGAACTAAGATGTACAGGTTATGTGTTGTGAAGAAGGTGAATGAGTGAGTTTTGCTTTAAGTTATGATCTTAATATATAGGCAGATGGTTTATAGAAACTAGTGTTTGGATTTGATGTAAATCCAATAGAGAATGTTGGTTCCTAATGATTTGGAACAACAATTTGTGCAAATCACATCACATAAGTCAATCCATAGAACTTATGTTGAGTAATATGATGAAGATATGCAGTAAATGCAAAGGGATAGTGGAAAATCCTGTGATGTGATGTACCCACGGATTTGAAGGATCCCTAAAAAGGGTTCCTTGTTTGTATTAGAAAGGTAACTCACTCCTTAAATTTAAAAATTCAAATTTTGGTGGGAAATGTTGTTCTTAAGTTTCTAAATCATTCTAAGATGTATAATGATCAGTGAACCTATTCTAAAGAATACTAGAAACTAAAATCTAAGAATCGGGATGAGTCGAAAAGTTTTAAGAAGTTTACTGTTATACCTGCGGATCCAATCGACAAGGCGTGCGGATCCAAATTTTGGGATCCGCAGGTTGAAGAATGGCGGAGCCAACGCTAACACATGGCGGATCCAAAATGAGGGATCCGCCAGATCCGTTGTTAAGCTTGTAGGAAAAATGTTAGTGTCTGATAGAGAAAATTGTTTTAAACAATGAGAGGCCAAATCTATCAAGTAAGATAGTACTACAAATATTTGATCACCTACAAATATTGAAATGTAACTTTTATTCATTGAAAATTTGTTTGTGACAAACGTCTCAAACTTGAAGTTACATTTAGTCATTTAGAAGTCCCTAAAAATTGAAGAAATCCTAGAATAATTCTTTAAAGTACACTAGAATAATTCTAACAGCTTCTATGAAGAGGAATTTGTTGGTGTTGATGGAGATATGATGGAAGCTAGCCACATAGTTTCTAAATCCTTAGTATCACAAAAGTTAGAGTTATGTTCTTCATTTTCTTGAGTGTTTGTTTGATTTACCCACATTGAATCATCAATGTGTTGAAGTGTGGTAAGTAGATCATGTGGTTGAAGGTTGGATGAATTTAGTGGTGATGATGATTTTCTTTCTTCAGATGGTAAAGATGATGGTGAGGAAGCTATTGGAGTAGTTACAGGTGGTGGTGTGCTATATGTGGGTGATGATGTTGTACCTAGTGGAATTATGATTGGTGATGGTGATTTTGTAGATGAAGACATGTTGATTATAGGAGTTATGATAGAAGTTGTAGTGGCAGTGGTGGATATGATTGGTGAGCTTACGTTTGAAACTGGATTAACGAGCCAGTAAGGTCTAACACTAATTCTAGCGGTTTATCTGTATGGTCTAGACATATGAGATTTGTTTGATTTGTGCATTGTGAGAGGTTTACAGGTAAAGAAGATGAAGATTTAGTGTGTTATGATCATCTTAAGGTTCTAATTTATACTTCCCATTTTTATAGAAGTTGGTGTTTGGATTAATGATGTGTAAATATCAAAGACTTGGAACAAGATAAAGTAGTTTGTCCTATTGACAAAGTCAATCCATAGAAATGAAGTTGACATGAAGATATGCAGAAAGATGACTCAAAAGGGAGAAATGTGATTGATTCACGGTTTTCGAGAAGGTAATGAAAGAGTCTGTGAGTTATGAGCAGGACAAAATATTCAAATTTTGATGGGAGGTGGATTTTCCTAATTCTCTAAGATGTTTAAATATGATCTAAGAAAGTTAAACTACAAACTAAGTATTGGAAAGAGTTGGATTTTGTGAAAAAGATTACTGTGTATTCCTACGGATCCAATTTGCAAAGCATGCGGATCCAAAACTTTTGGATCCGACAGATCCGCAGGTTTAAGATGGGCGGAGCCAATGTTAACACTAGGCGGATCCAAACTGAGGGATCCGCCAGTTCCGCCGAACAAAAAAATCCTAAAAGGAACAGAGAGCAATGCAACTTTCGTGTTTTTCGATAACAACCCGAAAATTCTCCTGGAACATATCTATTGTCTATTATGTAAAGCAAAGCTACCAAATATGTAGATTCTAGCACACGTTATAAATAAAATAGATCATCATACTTCATCGCAAAGGAAGTTAAGCCAAACAGTGGCTTAAATTCGGAAAATTGATAACAATGTATGTTATCATTAGTTCAAGTTGAGTTAATACCACAAAAGAGTCAAGTACTATCAAGAGGTCTTAGTAAGCACATAAATTTAACAATACATAGTCTAATAACGTATTATACCAAACACTCTTTAAATCTCACTTATCTTTCAATAATTTAAGTATTTTCTTCTGATCCTTGCGGAGTTTCATCATCCATCGTCCAACATTCTTTAAAATTCCCTTTGCTTGTCGATGTTCCGCAGATTCATCATCAAGGGAAGGAAGTTGACTCAAGTAGTCAATTGGAGGAAGCTTAGAGTTAGGTAAACCATCTTCATCACTAGCTGATGATGATGAAGATGAGGATGAGGTGTGAGCCCGTTTCCCTTTTCCTACTGCCACTCTATAGTCATTAAGCGGAACGAAGGTGTGTTTGATTTTGATGTAGTCTAGAACAAAGCCGAATGAGTCTAGAGGAATAGGAATGGAAGCTCTAAACAAACGTGTAAGAAGCATTCCATATGGCATTGAGGTTTTTCCTAAGACACGTATATCGACCATTCTTTTGGCGATATAGTAGGCTAGATTGAACTTTTGATGGGTAGACACACAATAGAGCATGTAGCATAAACTTGCATTCACATGATCTTTTTTTCCAATGGTGCTAATGACATTAGCTCTAAGAATCTCTTCAAGTTTCTTAAATTCGGGTTTAAGTTCATTTAGTTCCATAGCGAATGGATCACGACTAACATCCTTTCCTCGGAGTTTCTTAGTTTGGTTGCTTCTAGGCTTGAAAAGATGATCACGGATTGTTTCTTTAGGAGTTAGAGGAGTATCGTATGGGTGTTCACGACCTAGGTTTGAATCAAGAATGGTTAAAGGCCATTTGTCTGAGTAGAAACAAGTTCCTTCTCTAGGAATGCCTAATACTTCCCCGAAGTGATCTAATGGGAAATTATAGGGATTTTGATTTATTTTGAAATGGATGCTAAAAGATCCAAGGTCATCAGTGATGAGTTTCACGGAAGCATAAAACTCGAGAATGAACCTAGGGATGATTGGCTCATCTATGTCTAGGAGTGCATCAAATTGAATGACAGTCATTTGTTCACGGATGTTTGTTTCTTCTAAGAATGATGAATCTACAGTTCTGCCTTCATGAACGTACCGACTTTCTAAAGCTTTAAAAATTTTGACTTGAGATTCTGAGAGTCCCTTTGTTTGATGATGTTTGGGTAGGTAGTTGGTGGTCTTTTTGTGATCATAGTTAGTAGCGGGAGGCATGGTTTTCCTAGACATACAATTAAAGTTAGAATCACATAATATATACATATGTGTCTGAATGAGAATAATGTGGAGTATGATTATCTCGACTCTTTTGAAGCAAAGATTTTTGTAGTAAAATATGAGATAATTCAAACACTCCGGATCCAAAAAATAATAACGTTTTTGATTTTGTATGAACAATGATTGAAAGGAGTTTTTCCTAGTTGTGGAAAAGTAATCTCAATGGAGTATTTGATGATTATTGTAGTGTCTAATTGAAAACATGATTTTTGAAGTGCCTCATTATTTTTGATAATCCCTAATTTAATTTAGTGCAACCTATATGAATTCTAGACACAAATAAGAGATTGAGATGGATTAGGATACTTACAATGATCGATTAGGAATGAGTTAATTGTGGCGAATGAAATATTTGAGCTTTGGGATGATAAGGGTCGTCAACAAATTGGTTTTTATGTGGTTAGTGAGTGTAGTGAACAGTAAAAAGTGTCTGTTTATTGAGAATTAGTCTCAGCAAAGCACGGATCCGGCGGATCCCAAACAAGGGTTCCGCCCTTGTTATCGATTGGATCCACAGGATCATAATGTACGTTTGTTTATTTCCGTTTTAGTTTGGACTAGGATTTGAACAATTGTTTTAACTACTTTCTAGGTTTCAATAAACCATAGACAGAAGTAGGATTCTTTCTTGAGAGGATTATCAATGTTATCTTTTGAGAAACTTTCTCAAATCGAGATCTAAACATTGTTTAATACGAAAATGATGAGGGAGAGCTAAACTTTTGCTGGGATGAACAGTTGCAATGATGTTGCAACAGAGAAAAAGGTTATGGAGGTCAATAATATAGACCACGAGAGTTTTCTCCACACTTTGCCTTAAAGTGGCAAGGACTATTTGTTTCTTAGTAAATCATCATGTGATACAATGTCTCACATTAGTACACACATTATTTGAACTATTCCTATATCTCTAATTACCGGGAAGATCATATACTATGGTTTCTACACCTGTTCCTTTGGGATGTCTCTTAAGTTCCTAAATGGTTTCAAGTTGGAATCATTTTGAAAGTGTAGACGAAGATAATATTAGCTATGGAATAGAGTATATAATGCATCTCTATGTTTAGGGTCATCTTATGATTTTACTATCTTTATCCTTAGTGAGTCTGGTTTAGGAGAACGTGAGTGTTTTTCAAATGGTTTCCAGTCTACAATTTATGCATATCTGTGATATATTCAAAATAGGTTGAAAATATCATTTTTCCTAATTTGTTAACTTAGATGAAGTTTATGATTTTGAGAAGTCATGACATATCTTGATAAGTTGTTTTGGAGACGATGTCATCCTAATAGTACATGATCCTTCTTAGTAATGAGTGTTCTCTACTAAGTTAGTTGTGTACTTGATCATCCCAAACTTTTGATGCCAGCTTAAGTTTGTGATCACGGCAATACCAAGAGAACATGCTATATACTTATCCTATTTTACCTAAGTATTGATGCTATATTGTTGAGATATAATCCAAGTTAAAACAATACTTGTCTTTAGGAGTTTTAATCTAATTTTATGTCATAAAGATTTAAGAACCTTTTCCTACTCATCATGTTAATTTTCAAATACTATATTAATAACTTATGTTAAGTGAGCATGAAATCTGAATTATCTATGAGAGCAATTATCACAAGGAGTTATGAGGAACTGTACATTTTTCCAATGATTGTTGCTAAGAATGCTATTGAGCAAAATACAACCTCTGTTGAACACATTGTGGATCTAATCCTTTCTTTCAAGCATACCTAATGAAAGCTCAAGTATTTGGTCCCCAATATCTCATGGGTCCATTTGGGTTAATCAAAAATATTACCAAGGTTCACTAATATCTTGGAGGTAGTCAAATAGGATTTCTTTATATAATGAAGTGTCTACTGTCGTTTTAACTTCATTCTTATATTTTCTTCTAATTGAATTAGTGTTAGGCTCTCTAGACATCTTAACAGGTTCAATACTATTTAAGTTTTGATTTTTCTGTACTGTACCTACGGATCCTTTGGTTATAACGTGCAGATCCAAAGTTTTGGATCCGTGGGATCCGTGGGTCACTGACTAAGTTGATGTAGTCTTATTTTCTTTTGTCATTTGAATCTGAAAATCATTTAAGTGTCCATTTTTCATGAAATCTGGCTTGAAACTACCATAAGGTATTTTTAGTAACCTCATTGTATCATTTGTACAATTTATGTGTTTATCGAATATTTTAAAAACGGAGTTTTGTTTTATAAGATTCTCTTGGGTAAGCTTTAGTATTTCTAATTCATGTTTTAGTTCTTGACATAAGACACATGTTTTAGTACTTTTACCATTTTCTAATCCTATGACTTTTTCTTTTAACCGATGAATTTTATTTTCTAAAAATTCCTTTTTGGTTTTCAAGAATTTATTTTTACTTATGATTTTTAGAATAATTTTACATAATTTGTTATATTCTATATCTAACATGTTATCATTTATAAAAGAGTATGACGAGTCAGAAAGTACCTCTTCTGTGTCATTGGCCATGAGAGCAACTTCGTTGATCATTAGTTTGTTGTCATAATCTTTACAATCTCCTATTTGAGATTTGTTCTTTGGAGGCTTTGGACAATCTCTTATCAAGTGACTAAAATTCCTGCATCTAAAACACTTTCTATGGTTCTTTGACTTCACATAAGTCTCAAAGTGATTTTTCCAGTCTATAAAATTGTTTGGTTCAAAAAGTGATGGTCTTTGCATAGATTGCCCTTCTTTAAAGTTTTCAAAATCCATTTGATCGTTTCAAGTTTTAAAATACAATATATTTTAAATTTCTTGAGTAACACCGCTCTGGTACCAATTGTGGAAAACTAGAAGGGGGGTTGAATAGTTTTACCGTTTTAAAATTAATTCACTTTGTTACTCTACGTTATTTCAAAGGAAACAAGCACAAACAAATATTCACACAATATATAAATGAAAAGTAAAGAGAGGAAAGATCAAACCACACAACACGGATGTTTATAGTGGTTCGGCTACAAGGACTCTCTTCCTTGCCCTACTCCACTCCTCGAGCCTCTAACTCGAGAGTTATCCTTCACTAAGAAACAAACTCTCTTCTAGGTGGAGAAAACCTTTACACGTCGCTTACTTCCTTTTCCGGTACTAAGCTAAACACCGGGTTCTATTTCAAGGTAGAACCAACCTAACGTCGCCTATATAATTACCGACACTAAGCTAGATGTCGAGTTCTTTACAAGGGTACAACCACTCCCGTTTGGTTCTTTCACAAGGGTACAACCACTCCCTACACTCTTTGTGTTTTGAGGACTAAAACACTAGCCACACTCGCTGAGATAAATGATACAAATAATGATGTGTGAACTACAACTATATCACACAGTAACTATGCTAAAGGTTTTACACTTCTGTGTTGAACCTTGATGCTTAATCTCCTTTGCTACAAAAGGAAAGATCAATGAATGAATGATAAATGTTAGTTGATATGTAAATGAATGAGTATGAATGTTAGGCTCTATGAGTGATGGTGTGTCCAAATGATCAGCTTGCTATTTATAGGCAAGCTGGTGAACAGCCGGCGGATCTGGCGGATCCCATAAAAGGGATCCGTCCTTTATGTCGTTTGGTTCCGCCAACTTGATAGCAACATGACAGCTAAGAGTTTTGGAAATCTTTCCAAATCCAGCTGTATCCTCCACACCTTTGTCATGTCATATCAAAATCTTCCAAAGTCAACTATCTTGCTTGAAGATCTAGCCAAGATAATATGTATGATGCATGCCATGATGTTATTGTATCATTTTAAAAATAAAGTTTCCTTTTAAGGAAATAAACTAGTAGATGTGTAAAATGTAATTCTAAGTAAACTTGTGAAATGTAAAATGTGTTTTAAAGAGACTTTAGCTAGCATTTATAATTTGCTAAAGGATATACTTTGTAATTGTCATCAACAAAACTAAGTAAAGATCGTAAAATATAAATAACGTTTTTAGGACGATATTTGTATTAACACTTATCTAAAGTACCAAGATAATTGGAAGGAACAACACTTCAAGGGAAGAACTTATAAAGAAATTGAAAGGATATACATTGATACTCATAGGAGAATGCAGATGTTCCTGAGAGGTGATCTAGAAACAAGTGATGGCAGAAAAGAGAAAAGAGTAGCAGAGCAATTGGAATCAGAGGAATCCAAGAAACAAAGAACTGAAGAAGAAACAGTTCAGGAGGAACCAATTGAAGAAGAATCAGCTGAGGAAGAGTAAGAGATATTGACTGATGAACAGATCTATGGAACGTTGGTGGTAGTTCCAGAAGCTCTAAATATAGATCCCATTCAAGCCAAACATCTCATCATTGATTGGGAGGTTTATTCAGATGGAATGATTAAGGGATGGAAGATTATCAGAGTAGGAGGAAAATTTTAAGTCTACAAGTTCTTTGGAGATCTGATCAAAGCTTTTGACAGAGAAGACTTGGATAAGCTTTGGAGCTTAGTTCAAGAAAGGTTCAAGACTACTGATCCTACAGATGATAAAGACAAGGAGCTATGGGTTGAGCTGAAAAGGCTATATGAGCCTGATGCAAATGATGCATTATGGAGATTCCAAGCTCATGATTTGGCTACTACTTGGAGGTATCAGGTTTCTACAAAAGCAAGAGTGGAAGTTTACATGTTAGTGGAGAAGGACTATCCACTGAGAGCAGGAATATTGTTTGTTATGCTAGCTGCCAAACTCAGAGTAGATGAAGACTCAGAAATGGCAAGGGAGTTAGTAAGGAAGATCTATCAGCAGGCAGAAGACACAAAGTCCAGAAGATAGTGTTTAGAAGAGTCCTCACAATCCTCATTTAATTCAGAAAAACTTGATGATTTAGGATAAATCACAAGTTTAGGGGAGGATTGTTGGGAATTAAATGATTGAAGATTAGTACTGCTGGAAGATTATACTAACAGTACAAACTGTTAGTGTATAACTGAACACTGCTGAAGAACAACTAACAATACAAACTATCAAGTTAGTACTGCTAGTATATAAGTGAAGGTACTGCTGCATGATAAGGTTTTAGAAGACGTGTAAAAGATAAGTATGGTATAGATTGTATGTATATCACAATTAGTTAGAATTATACGGTTAGATACTTATCTTGTAAAGGACTCCTTGTGTCTATAAAAAGAGGTCCTAGGTTAGATCAGTCATATAAACGTTTTTGTTAAGATTCAAGGTCATTGTAACCGTAGTGAAATTGAGATCACTCGTATTATTGCTTAATAATATTGAATCGTTTGAAGTTATTCTCTGTGTTCATTATTCATTATAACCGTGATACTGTTACATCAATACAAATCTTCTAAGTGTTATCAAGTAGATTCCGCATACTTGGTAACATAACCTCAAAGTATCCTTAACACATTACAAAGGTGTTTAGATCCTCTCAAGGCTTTTTGTCAGTTTTGCACTTCTTCACATTCATTGTTTCCTCACATGGGTATCGTTTCCCTCAAGCTTTATGGTTCTTTTTCATTCATTGAACTAAAAGCTTCAACAATTGTTAATGGGTACTGTCACATGGTTTTATATAATTTGATATTCTACTAGAGAAGATTGCATGTTTAATATATTTTCATGTGTTTACTTACACAAATAGTTAAATTCAATTTGGGGCTTTTCATGGGTTATATGTTTGGTATACAAATTATACTAAATAAACTTCTTTTATTTCTTAAGAGATATAAAAAGATTCAAAGTCACAATTCAATGCTCTGTAATTTTGGAGATCTGCTATTTAATAAAATTGATTGATGATGATGGTGATATACACGTCACGACTGAAAAAAGGGTATGATAGTCATTTAAGTTGTTAATACAAGCTATTAGGCAAGAAAAAAAGAAACAACTTTTGTTCACATGAGACTACTTTTAAACAGAACATATTATGTAAAAAGACAAGTTATGTAATCAGACTGAAAAAAAACAAGCCCTAAGTAAATATATACAATTAAACAATAGTTTAAGATGTAATTGATTCTATCAAAATCAAAATTTGGGCCAAAACCAACAGATGAGCGATCGACTCTCGCCAGTGAGAGCAGAGGGTGTCATCACCCTGGGTTAAACTTTCGTTTAGTGCCACGTCAGCGCTACATCAACTTTAACCTTTTCACCTTTAACTAAAAAAAAACACCGCTTATCATAACTCAACCTTAACTCAACCATAACACCACATTTTGGGCCTCACTTTTTTTTTCTTTTCCATTTATAAAATACAAAAAAAAAAAACATTTTCTTTAAAGTTACAAAACTAAATTTACAATAACTAGTATTTTTTTACTTTTGAAAAACAATAGAAAATAAGAAAATAAAAAAAAGCAAAAAAAAAAAAAAACCACAAGGACTGAAAATGTAAAACACCAAAACTTGCTTTCTTCAACCTTTAAAAACCTGCACATTTTACACACACTAAAACATACACATAACATACATATGTTATACAAACACACACCAAAATACCCACCAAAACCCATTTAAAACGGAAGAAAAAAAAAAGTGTTTAACGCTGCGTTAAGGCTTTAACGCTGCCCTTAACGCAGCCTTTAACGCAGGGGGGCGGTGTGGTTAACGTGGGTTTAACGCAGCCGAGTGAAGGTTTCACCCACCTCTCACGTTAAGACACCGTGTGCTCTGAGGGGTGGAGACGAGGTTGAACGGCCGACAGTGCAACTAAAGTTGCTCTCTCAGGGTCAGCTCCCAATGTCTTTGTGTTCTTGTAAACTTGTCTTTGTGTTTGTTGATCGTCTTCGTGTCATTATGTTTTTGTCTCGTGTCTTGCTTGTTGCTTTTAGGTGGCAACACGAACCAGTAGTTATAAGCATGTTCCTTTAGGACATTCTAGCTTTTTTATATATATGTGTTGTTGAGGTTTGAAAATTCAATGAAAGGTGATAGAATGACACTATAGCATGATAAAGAACCAGATGGTTTTGCTCAAACTCGAAAAAACCAGCAACAATAACTAAACTAGAGCAAAAGGTTAAAAAATAATACTTATGTGAAAGGCCGAATAAGAATGAAATCGTGTTATTATTTGGTTAACTTTTTTAATAGGATAAAATCAAAAACTGAATCAAACCGAATTCAAATTAGATTAAACTGAACCGAAAACCGAACTTGAACGATTTTCTGGTTGACCTGAATAACCAAAATTACATAATTTTTATTTTTTTTAATTTAACAATATACAATTTTTGACTAAAAAAATTTCAAGCTCAAAAAATATTATATTTATATTAGAAAAGAGTTTTAACGGTTTTTTTTATATATATATATATATATATATTTATGTAAATATATATATATATTTATGTAAATTCGGGTTTAGGTTTGGTTCGTTTTTCATTTTTCAAAAAACATATCCAAACCGAAAACCAAATATTTAATTTGGTTCGGTTCAGTTACAACTTCGGTTTGGTTCAGTTTCAGTTTTCGAGTGCCGTGAGTACTACCCGATTTGTCAACACCCCTAAATCCCGTAAACCTTCTTGACTTTGTGGTATGTAGGGTCTCTCATTTTAAAGGCGGTAATTGCCTTCCTACTTTCATTTTAAAGCGATGTATTGGGAACAAAAGTAATTTTGCATTTGCATTCCTTATCTCATGTCACTGGATTTGTAAGACCACTCCCATCGCCCACGTTATTTTCACGTTAAAGGACCAAATTTGCAACGTTAACGTGCGTTAAGGGGAGTTAACCGATGCATGTGTTGGGCGTTAACGCTGCGTTAGGGGCTGCGTTAACACCCTAACGCAGCGTTAAGGGTGACTTTTTCCAAAAAAAAATTTTTTTTACACCTTTGCCCCCTAGATTCTATCCGTTGCAGTTTGAATAAATTGCAATTTGGCCCCTAAAATTTCTAGCCGTTAGTTTTGAGCGGCCTATGTAAAAAAAAAAAAAAAAAAAAAAAAAAAAAAAAAAAAAAAAATTCAAAACCATTTTCAATCCCATATAAATAATCATTTCACACCATTTTTTTTTCACACTTCCACAACTCAATACACTATATATTTACACTATCTTTTCAACCTTCAACCAAAAAAAAAAGTCTCGATTTAACCTAAACGATGACGGGAACGAATCGTTCTTAGATCTCTTAAGCTCCGGGGTTAACCCCAATGTCGGCTCATCTTCTAACCCGAACGTCGGCTCATCTTCAATCCCGAACCCACTTGGATTGTCGAACGAAGAAATGTACCAACAACATCAATGAATGCTCTATTTGGAACAACAATCTAACCTAAACACCCAAAATTTCTCCAATCTCAACTTCACCCAACATTCACAACAATCTCAAACCGCAACCAATGAAGTTCCCGACACTCCAACGTCTCTTCCAAAGAAAAACAAGTCCTCGCGTGTCAAACGCAAAGCTAGAAAACCAAAAAACCCCGAACCTTTGGAGGATGATGATAAAGAACCCGTTGCCAACAAGTGCAAACGTTGGAACGGACAAGAGGAAAAAGTGTTTGCTCAGTGTTATGTTGCAGCGTCGGAAGACCCACATGTGGGGAAAAATCAAAGCAGGGATACGTTTTGGCAACGAGTGCAGAATGAGTTTAACCGAGTCAATTACCAACCAAGGAACAAGGATATGCTCCAAAGTAAGTGGAGAACTTTGAACCGTGACTGTTCAAAGTTCAACGCGTACTACAAACGTTCCCAACCCCAAGAAAGAAGCGGCGAAAGTGAACTTGATATCTTGAAACGTGCCCGAGAAATGTACCGGGACGAGCACAAAACCGCTCCTTTTAGCAACGAGGAGGCTTGGGAGGTTTTACGTGGTCATGTGAAGTGGGACACGCCGGAGCCAGTTGATTTAACCGGCGATGAACCACCAAGCCAAACAAATGAGGCGTTGTTTGGTCAAAATGAAATACCAAGGCCAATGGGGAGGCGTGCTGCAAAGAAAGCTCGATCCGAGAGCACGGGAGGAACGAGCACGGGAGCGAGTACGGGAGGAAGTATGTCGTCAGTTCAATTCGTGGAGAGTATGACACTCCAGTATCGTCACAAACGGGAATTGGCCGAAGCCGCGTATCGAGCAACAAAAGAAAAAGAGGAGGCGATAACAAGGCTGGAGGAAATAAAGTTTTTGAAGGAGAAGACCGACGGGCAGCCTCCAGATGTGGTGTGGTATATCAACCAAGAAAAAGCTCGCATCGTGGCAAAATACAAGCTCGGGGATTATATTCCACAGTAGATTTAGGATTGTCTTTATTTTTATTATGTAATTTTTAATTTCGTCGTTATTTTTATTTATTTCTTTAATTTCGTTGTAACGTTTTTTTTTAAGTGTGTTAATGTAATGTTATGTTTTAATAAATGTGTTGTTTAAAAAAAAATGAAGTTATTTATAAGTTAGATGTTGAATTTGAAAATTTATGTGTAAAGTTGAGTTAAGGTGTGTTAAAGCTGAGTTATTGATGTGTGAGTTAAAGCTGAGTTAAGTTAAAAGGGTGAAAAAGCTGACGTGGCATGCCTTAAAATTTAAAGCTGAGTTAACTGATGTGAGTGACCTAATAACAATAATACTTTATTTTGTAAAGCATCTGTTGTTTATTAGAGAGTATCATTACACTATTATTTATATTGTAATATCAAAATGATTTGACAAATGTAAACGCAACTTGTCATTTGGATATAATAAACTTGTAGACTAATATGTATGTTTTACACTAATTTTATTTTTTAAACTATATTTAGCTTAACCAATTTAATTTCCGGTTGAACCGGTCGAACCAGTTACACCATCGAATTGGTAGAGATTTTGGTTCGATGTTCAGTTCGGTTTTAACAGATTAAAGAAATCTGAGAATGCACATTCATATATGTGGTTTCGCGGTTTGCTTTTAAATTTCATATAGACAATCTAACGGATCTGTATGCGTATATATATTTTTCTCCCTTGTATATTTGTCAAAAGATGGATCAAGTGTGTAAGAAAGAGCCATATGCCCATATATGTTACTCCCTTGTATATTTGTCAAACGATTAGCCTGTTACATATTTCATCACCAAAATAGCATTATAAGCCTCTCTATTGCTTAGGATTTCTCTTTCTTATTGCCATTTTGTTGAATCTATAGCGACTTGGCTAAACTTGCCGTGAATACTTTTGCAAAGGTAATAACTTGGAAGACCTAAGAAGTCCGGTTTTGTCAAATAATAGTTGCACACATTATGGTTGTATTTTAACACTAGACTGGTCACATTACTACCCCATCTGTCCGAATCAATAGGACACACAAGACCAAAATCCTTTAATCCGTGCTTTAGCTGTTCGGACGATAGGATGCATCCGAGTTGTACTATTGTCGTCTGAAGCTTGAATCTATTAGGGTGCTTACTTGTTTCGATGACAGGTTTTAAGTGGTGGTAATGATGTAATAGGCATGGTAATACTGAAAAACGATACATATAACATAGCACATCAAAAGGTTCGGCCGCAGGTAAAAGGTGTACTGTGTTTTACGGGTGTGAAATGACAAAAACACCATACCATCCCATTTAACAGTCAAACATAGTCAAACTCAGTAGAATTGGACCAAACACGTAACGAGTGTTTCATTTTAGACTTAAATTAAAAATGAAGTAATTAACTCTAGATTTAAGTTAACCTACTTTTCTCGTTCGACAAAACGTATTAAAGATCCATGTCGCAAAACTCAATTTGGGCCCCTCGAGCCTTAACATAAGCATAGAGCTTATAAAATAACTACAATCACTTAATCTTAGACCTAATATTATATGTCCAATTGTCCATAGTTGGATTACCACAATGATAAGGAACACCCCCCGTATATGTGAGCTTGTTCATAATCCTGCCAAAAAATTAATAAGAACAATAATTAGATCATCAAAAATAAGGACCCGGTACACGGTAAATGAATATATACTAACTGAGAAATACTTACAATTAGGGGTGTCATTCGGGCCGACCCGACCCGAACCCGAGCCGACCCGAACCCGACCCGAGTCAATTCGGGTCAACCCGAATTGACCCGAATTTATATTCGGGTCAATCGGGTCAACCCGAATTGACCCGAGTTCTAAACAAGGTCGGGTTCGGGTATGTTTTTAGGAGCCTTGACCCGACCCGAACCCGACCCGAACCCGATTGACCCGAGAAAACTGACAATTTACAAGGCAAAAACTCGGGTTGACCCCAAACCCGAGCTGACCCGACCCGAATTGACCCGACCCGAGTTGACCCGAGACCCGAATTGACCCGACCCGAATTGACCCGAGTTCAAACAGGGTCGGGTTCGGGTATTTTTTTAGGGGCCTTGACCCGAGTTGACCCGACCCGAGTTGACCCGAACCCGACCGGGTCAACCCGAATCACACCCCTACTTACAATCTTCATTCATCAAAGTCTTCACCTCCTTGGGTGCTTTGTTCACATTTCTTTAATAAGCTGTAAATCAAAATAAATCACAAGTGTAAGTTATATGTACTAGGCTATGAATGTCAGTTAATAATTACACTTAATTGTACTACACAATAACAAAATACTACTTACGTCTAAAGCTGTAAAAGGTAAACTAACCTATAGACTTGACGTTCAATTATGTCCACTTAAATAAACATACAACTATGAACAATATAGTATGTTCATCTAATTGAACGAGTGACCCAATATAGTAGGTTCATCTAAATAAAAATACAACTATGAACAAATTTGATGTACTAATAATGATAAGAATAACCGTAAGGTGGATTCTATATAGGCAATTAGTTGTGGCATTACTTTTAATTACTTTCTTTTGGTTTCCACGATGGGTTTTATTTATAGCTTCCTTTTTTATTATGGTCTTACAACAAATTCTAAATAACTTCATCTTTAATAAGGTGAAAAACTAATTTTTTCTTTCACCTTTTTATCCGAGTTGCTCACAAATCAAACACTCGTTCGGCAAAAGCAACCATACTTTGAACATTTGGTTCAAATACGGACTCAAAAGCTCATTTAAATGAAAATACATAATAAATAATTTCTTACAAATCATTAATATTAAGAAAACATGAATAATGATACTATTGAATGGTTCGAGAGGACTAGTTGGTAAAGAGCATACATATATACACAACTCGACTCCTAAGTTTTCATTGTTACTCTAACGCCTATACACATCCCTTAATATTAAAGGCTGCAAACATGCAAATTCACTGCTTAGCTATAATACATCACTCGCTAACATCAACTTCACCATACCACTTTGGCAAACACTAAACCTAAAACCACAAGTAAATCAACTATATACCATATCACGTCATATTTTCTAATACACCTATATCCAAACCATAATAACAGTTACGTATCTTTACATTTATACGAAACAACAGTAATCAAAATTTCATTCAAAACTGTAAGTAACAATTTCAGAATTTAACAAATTAAATATGAAAAATGTATACATAGTAGCCCAGTAGGCACCTTACCACTAAGCCATTTGATGACGGTTTCACAATTTGTTCTATCAGGCGTTAAAATCTACGACCAAACTAGTACTTATACATAATCGCTCTATATTTAAAAATTTATAAAAGCTTTTAAGTTTTGATATACAAAACAAACAGTAATGAAGGATTAAATCACAACTAATCTAAGCATCTACTGTATTATTATACAATTCACAACAACAAGAAGATCAAGTAGATAAGAATCAAAACTAGGTAAAAAATATATACTTGGTTTTTTGGGGCTGGAACTCTTCACGGCCCAGACTCCTTCCGTATTTCCCCTCTTGTGGGTATTCCACCCAGGTTGAATCCTCGGTGGTACATTCGTATCAGTGGGGGTCGGATTAGTCGGAGGTGTTACATTCATATCAGCGGGGGTCGGGTTACTCCTATGAGGTGCTACATTCGTATCAAGGGGGATCGATGGTGAAATCGGATTACTCACAGGTTTTACATTCCCATCCACAACTTCTTTCAAATTAGACTTGAAAGACTTTAGTAGCTGTTTCTCAACCTCTTCCAACTTAGTATTTAGATCCGATATTATAACTTCGTTTCTTTGTATCATCTCCATCAATGCAATATTACTAGCCTCGGAAGTTTTCAACTTTTTGGCGAGATCGGTGTTCGAATTTTCAAGATCTTCGATTCTAGCTATGTATATTTCTATCATCTTTTTCCGTGCATTTATAGAATCAGTTAACTTGTTCACCTCTTCATTTGAATCATTAAATTGCTTCAACCTTTTAGCATGCTCCATGGCATTTTTTTGCCATCCAAAAGCTTCTTGATAAAGTTGTTCCATAAAAAACTTTCGGTTTTCTTCACTTTCCCCCGATATAAGTATGGTGGTAATCTGATTGATTGAGTAATGGTTAACACATCGTGAAACTTGTTCTCTGTCAGGATTATCAAGTGCAATTCTTAAATAACATGAATCGAAACAAGTATTTAAGCCATGGAAAGGGCAGTTTTCCATGGCAATTTTGAGTAGGGTAGAAAATAAATGCGGCGGAAAAGTGAAAAAGATAAACCCTAATTACTCTCTAGGTTTCCACAATTTACTCGCATTTACTCTTATCCGCTGCATTTACTCTCTACCCTACTCAAAATTGCCATGGAAAACTGCCCTTTCCATGGCTTAAATACTTGTTCCGATTCATGTTATTTAAGAATTGCACTTGATAATCCTGACAGAGAACAAGTTTCACGATGTGTTAACCATTACTCAATCAATCAGATTACCACCATACTTCTATCGGTGGAAAGTGAAGAAAACAGGAAGTTTTTGATGGAACAACTTTATCAAGAAGCTCTTGGATGGCAAAAAAAGGCCATGGAGCATGCTAAAAGGTTGAAGCAATTTAATGATGCAAATGAAGAAGTGAACAAGTTAACTAATTCTATAAATGCACGGAAAAAGATGATAGAAATATACATAGCTAGAATCAAAGATCTTGAAAATTCGAACACCGATCTCGCCAAAAAGTTGGAAACTTCCGAGGCTAGTAATATTGCATTGATGGAGATGATACAAAGAAACGGAGTTATAATATCGGATCTAAATACTAAGTTGGAAGAAACTGAGAGACAGCTACTAAAGTCTTTCAAGTCTGATTTGAAAGAAGTTGTAGATGGGAATGTAACACCTGTGAGTAATCCAATTTCAAGATCATCTTGATAAAGCACACAAGTAAATCAAGAAGACAAGAATCATGAGTAATGTAGCAAGTAGCAAATCTAACATAAAAAGGTTAACAAAAATTCATAGTATACAATCAATCATTCAGCGGCGTGAAAGTACATACCTATTGTCAATATTAGATAACTGGGTCTAGTTGCTTCTAGATAACACAACATTGTTCTACTTAGGCTCGTAGACTTTCAACTTCAACACTCATTGTAAGCTACTGTAACTAACTGGCAATAACTTTTTTTAAACAAAATCATTTAACTCAACCATTACTACTTAGAGCACATATTCAACAAAAAGAATGAAACAAAACAAAACAAACACTGTGTCCGTGTATCCTATCGCGTTCCCAACAACAATCTAACACTTTATGAACAAATAGCTTTACAGACACAAAAATAAGTAACGATTAAGCAGCAATATTTAAAATTTCAGCATATTCTTCATCCGGTTATTATAAACCACAAATTTTTTTATTTTTATTTTTAACTTATCTACTACAAATACCCATCTCATATGCAAAGAAAATGCTACAAGCAACAACAAAAAACTATGGAATTAGTCATTCAAACTCAAAAACTAAACCAAGCTTATAATAACAAAAAGCACTTAAAAACATTCAACAACAGATATTAGGAAAAGATTCATATTCACACATAAAGATACAAGATTTCTATTAGTAAAACCAGACAAGCTCAACTAGTATGCAGCGAATGAATTGTAACAACAAGATTAATGTTTGTAGATAAAATAGTTTACCTGATAGCAGGATGATGAGATGAAGTGAAGGTGCGGCGATGAGAAGAAGAAATAAGAAGAGATGGAAAAATTAGGGTTTTGAAAGAGCGGCCAAAAAATGGGAGGGAGGGAGGTTTTTATTTTGGGGCTGGCTTTTATTAGGGTTGATTGATGCTCTTTTGATAACCCCCTTCAATTGTTCACATTTGCTTTCTAGGTTGTTTAAATTAAAATGTTTTGGTTTTAAAATAGATAAGTAATTAGCTTATAGACCCGTGGAATCTATCGGATTTTAGATGGTTTTTGTGCAAGAAAAGGTAAGTACGTGAATATAGTGAGAAAGAACAACGAACGTAAACGCTATAATATTTTCTTTTAACCGGAAAATAAGTTATAAATGACTGAAAGTATAAAATACAATGCTTGTAAATATGTGTGTAATAAACGTTGATTGCCTCTTGATCTCGAATATGTTTGCCTTGAGAAACAAATCCATGTGGTAAACATTCTAACATTTACACAAAAGGTCCATTCCGTGAACACCTAATAAGTAAAAATGAAACGTAAGTAAAAGATTTTTGGGATTTATAATAAGTGAAAATAAGAAAAATGCCACAAAACATCTCATTTCTATATTGTACATACCTAGTGAACGTTTGATCATAGACCTTGAAGAACTTCTTTATATACAACATTTATAGTAGTGTTTGATAGGTTACCATCCGCATCTGAAAGAACAACCTTCAAACCTTTTTTGCTCTTGACACATGAAAGAGCCACTTATAGCTGTCCATGTGTGAAAATAGGACGTGGCAGATACAATCCGACTTTTGAAAGCGATTGCCCTTTGTTTTTATTTATTGTCATTGCGAATTACACCGAAATGGGATATTGTTTCCTCACAATCTTTAGAGGTAAACATTTATCAGATGGAGTAATTCTCAATCGTGGTATGATTACCTTATTTCCAAAATGTGTGCCATTAATGATTTGTGCTTGAATAGAAGACCGTGATAATCGTAAAACCTGAAGTCGTGTTCCGTTACACAATCCATTAGATTGGTCAATATTCCTGAGCAACATTATCGGGACACCAACTTTTAACACCGACCTATGGTTTGGAACACCTGAGAACTTTAGTCCATTGATAAAATCTGTTGAGAAAACAGATTCATCGATTGATGTACCACGCTCTGTTTTATCAATACTATCGCAACTAAGGTAAACCATTTCCTCACTTGGAAATGTCTGAAGCAAATGATCGTTTATACTGTCGACCACTTCATTAGTCGGAGCAAGAATGGCCTTTTCTTGAAAATACGATGGATTATCTATGTTATCCAAAAGGTTTGGATAGGTAAAATCTACAATGGATGTTATCGGGTCAGAAGACTCATGTATTAGAATATCTTTGGGTATATCTATTGAAAACTCTCCGTCGTTTGCATCTCTGACCTCCCCGTCTCCTATTTTTAGTATCCATTAAGCAAATTCACGTATCTCATTCACATCTTCAGGGCGAGATCCAATAGTTAGCCTCATGTTGGCTGTTAACTTTAGAACCGTGCAGTGATCCCACAAATAAGATTGCTTTAAGGACGCACTTACAATGTCTTGGCGTGAACCTTTTGGAACAACTGGAAGAACTTGTCTAAAATCACCACCAAATACCACTGTCATTCAACCAAAAGGCGTTTCACAAGTGTCAAACCTCGTCTTACGTAGTACGTCACACAATGACCGATCTAAAGCCTCAAAACAGAGCTTATTTGTCATTGGCTCTTCATCCCAAATAATTAGCTTGCATTTCTTTAACAACGATGCAAGATCACTTTGAGGGCAGATGGAGCAAGTAGAAGTCTCATCAATATTGATAGGAATATGGAATCTTGAATGAGCAGTCCTGATTGCGTGGTTTTGTAACCTTACAACAGGTTTTACCTCTCGAGGGATCTCAAGAGGCTTACAACCCCACCAGGCAATGTACCTGACCGATGTAGTATAGTGTAGTGGTAAGTACGGGGGATTGATCGTTCTCCACAGGGAATAGTGTTCGTTAGGTATGAAAGGCTACTCTAATTAGGTCTAAGGGTTGAGGAAGATTCTTTTTATGTTTTTATAGTTTTTATGAAAGCAAGTAAAATCTCGGTTTTGAAGGAGTGGGCGGAATTAGTTGCTAGTCAACTAACCCAAATTTACTACGAATGCAAATAAAATAAAATAACAAAAAAATGAAAAGTGGTGAGAAACTTATGTGTAGAGAAATGTGTTTACTTAGATTTCCTTACTCCCTAGCTATCTTTTACCGGTTAATTAGTGTGTATTGGTCGCGTGGATGACGGGTGTATTCCTTAATACCATTCGTGGGGTGGCGTACTTACTTCCCCAAACTCTACAAGCTCCTACTTCACTCCTATGTCGAGCCGGCTAGGAAGCTCCTAACATGGGATCACTAGAATTCGCTTGTGCATTAAATACAACCATAAAAACCTTTAGTACGCGTTTGGTTCATGTTTCTTAAGACGTTCAAGCAAGTTACCGAATAGGAAGTTAGCCAGTTTTCTTAAGCCTAACATAGATAAACAATCATCCAATACAACTAACAACACACTAACAACCAATAATCAATAGCTAGGTTTCATTAGATCTAAGCAAACACAAGATAAAATTAGCCTAACATGTTAAACAAAAGACAAGCATAAGATAGAATCAAACAACACATAGACATATTGAATGATTAATTGATAACTTATCTTTCAATGAAACATGGAAGATCTCAAGGCAAAAAGCCCTGAAAAAGTAGCTAAAATCGTCTTAGGGTTTTATCCCAAAATTCCACCCACTAAGCTCTCTCCTAATGACAAAAAATTAGAAAACTATATATAGATTTTTGGATCTGACGGCGTCACCTTATGCATTGTGACGCCGTCACCTCGCCGCTTTTAGGGTTCCCGGGTGACCTTCTTGACGCCGTCCCTCTTTAGCTCTTCAAAAATCCATTCTGGCCTATCAAGGCTTGACGCCGTCGGATCATGAACGTGACGCCGTCCCCTTATGATTTAAGCCGTGACGCCCTTGATTTAGTTAAAGCGTGACGCCGTCAGAATTCTCATGCTAACTCACTGGCCCGTCATGAGTAAATTTCACATCCAACTTTTCTTGCCAAGGCATGACGCCGTCCCATGTTAATTGTGACGCCGTCAAGAGTAACTTTTAGCCGATTCTTGAGACTTTGCCGTTTTCTTCACTTTAATGCTCCAAAAACGTCCAAAATGCCTCCTTTTCCAGATTTCTCCTCAAAAGTACCTAAAATGACAAAAGGAACGATTTAGGGCAATATTTGATCAAATAAATACGATTTCGGGCTTAAATGACCCCTTAAAAGCGGTACACTTTTCGCCTCATCAAATACCCTTACACTTGAGATTTGCTTGTCCTCAAGCAAATGCGCTTTTATTCTAATCAAAATACAAGTTAGGGGTCATTTAATGCTAACATAAAAGTAATTACAACAAATAATCGTTCCACTTCAATCATAATAAGCACGGAGATTACATACTAGCACCTCACAAGTAGTGTTTAGATACTCACATCTCTCAAGTGTCATCAAAATAAATCTCATAAATGAAAACGGAAAATATCTCTCACTACCTGTCATAGCAAATAGATTACCATAGGCTTGGGAAAGGATCGAAAACCTCCTCCACTAGGCGTAAGCACCTAAGATAAACTATCAAAGAGGGCTTTTAAATGGGTTATAACGTTAGGTGTAGGGAAAAGGAAAACACGGTTTTGTTGGATACGGGATATTTTACTGGTGGCGAGTTAAAGATCTTGATTAATTACATGTACTATACAATGTTGCTAAGCCAAGACTAGACTCAATTTTAAGCTAGAAACAAAATAACAAAATAACAAAAACATAAAGATAAACATAAAATGAAACGGGATGGTAGTCCGTATGTTTTTTCTATTTTTCATTTTCTCATTTTTTGTATTTTTCTTGATTTTTTCGATTTTTTTTTTTTTTTTTTTTTTTTTTTTTTTTTTTTTTTTTTTTATTGACATACATTCTTGCCCTACCATCCAAAATAATACATCATAGGGGCATTGCATTCCCCTTACACTTGAATTTTTACATAACTTTACAAATACTAATCTAATGACTCGAATTAAGATAATTGAAACACTTGGAGTACTTTTAAAATATTTAGCACATATGGGGTAATAAATGATGTTCTTCCCCGTTACTCCATTACACTAGTACTTTACCCATGAGTCCCAATCGTCCCAAAACAATATGTACAAGGATATGACTCGACTTAGCAACCATGTAATCAATTAGATAATTAACTTGGGTTTAAACAAATGTTGACACAATAATGCACTAAAGATGAGTGCATACAAGGTAGGCTAAGGCGATTTGGGTGTACATTTTAGTGGGGTGTAACAAATTCTTCCTTTAAGTAAGATGCTTAAAGGTCGAAACGAAAAGATAGGCTCTGAGGGGTGTACTAGGGGTATCGTGTACTAAAAATGAGTACAACGCAAAGGGTGTGGGAGAATTACTTGACCAATGTAGCCAAAGTAATTATAACAAAAACACAGGTGTAAAACAATGGGTTAATCCTAATGCCTCTTATCATGTAGTAAATCTAACTACACGAATGTAGTCTCACTTGTGGCCTTGGAATGGTCCTAACGCAAGTTCTAGAATCTAAGTGCTACCGGTACACACATCATAGCATAAATGCTTTTCCTACCAATTCTAGGGGCGAACCTCACATATTTGGGGTGGAAAATTTTTTAGTGGTACGGTTTTTTGTGCTAGTCATATAACTCCTATCCGTGAGACGCTCATTAAGATCAAAGTTTCACTCCTATATGTTGTAAAAAATTTTAAATTTGGCACTAAAATTACCCTAATCAAGTATTTCTCTCAGTTTTATTACACATCTATTATTAAACAAACAAAAATCAAGCGCAATTGTATTCTCTAAAATCGTACTTTTACCCTCCCCTTACACTTAAGATGAACATTGTCCCCAATGTTCAAATAACAAGATGTAAAAGTAAATAAGCTAAAAGAATGAAATCAAATACTCCCCTGATTCGCTCGTTGGATAGTGAAATCACACGGTTAAATCTTCCTCCAAAGAGAATGTTGAAGCTCCATGACTAATGCATCGCCATAAGCTTGATTCCATAAACATTTCCTTGTCCAAAATAACCTGTTAGCCTGAGAAAACAAACACGAAAACCTGCATAACATCGGCGGGATAAAATCTATATATAAGGATATAATGCTTGTGGACTGATAATTTTGCAGATTCCTGGAGATTATAAGTTGGAGATTTAATAAAAACTTTTTATGAAAACAAAACTTTCAAAAATTTCTGGAAATTAAATCTGACGCCGTCAGGTTATAACCCCTGACGCCGTCAGAAATGACCTGACAAAAATTTTCATTTTAAGTTTCCGGAAAATTTCTGGAAAAACCTTTACCTTACTTCCTGGAAATCCTGCAAAACATCACTATGACTCGATACAAGCATTTGACTCAAACAAACACTAATATGTATGCTAATTTATTATTATTACGATTCATGTTCATATGTGTTCTAATAAACCGATTTAGATTTCCCTTACACTTATCTTTTGCAAAATACCTTTATATGTAGTTAAGACGAAGTTAAAAACAAAATAAAGCATTTTCACAAATTAGTTTTTAACATGAACCAATAATAATAAAAATTAAACACACATACGGAAATAAATAAAAACAAACAAACAAATAAATAAACACACAAAGCAAATAAAACAAATAAAGCTTGGGTTGCCTCCCAAGAAGCGCTTTTCTTTATTAACGAGTCTTGTAGCTAGACTCAAAGTCACGTACATTACGTGACTCCATCATCGGTCACGGTTCCTAGGCCATTCTCCTTCCCGGTTTTATATTCCGGTCCTAATTTCAAACAATCCTTGTAGAAACCGAATATCCTTTCCATAACATAGTCTACTCCTTTACTTCTATCCTCATCATTCCTATAGTAGACCGCTTGCTTAAGCTCCTTCTCAACATTTGACAAGTGTTGGAATTGTTCTATCTTATATGGCATTTGGTAGCTTACTTCATCGGTCTCATCCTTAAATCTAACTATCCCTAAGGAAGGTTCATAAGTCATTCTAGAGACCTCAACAAATGGTTTTCCAAAAACCACTTGAGTCAAGGATGCATCGACTATTGGGCGGATATCTTCTACAATTACAAAGTCGGTGACATAGGTGAAGTTTCCTACATAAACCGGTAATCCCTTAACTCTTCCCGTGAAGTTACTCATCCAACCCTTGTCAGGGAGCATCCTATACCCAAGTTGATTTTTCATTATCAAGTTGTAGTGGGCTCTAGTCATGATGTTTATGGGCGATCTAAGGTCGATGTAAGCTTTCCACACATGTAGATGTCCGATGTTGCATGGTATGTTGAGATTAGAAGGGTCGCCTATTTCTATGATTGGTCTACCTAGGAAGTATGGTGTCTCGGGGTCATCGAATAGGTTTGTATGATATGCACGCTCTTCCTTAGCGGGTAGCCTATTGAAGTAGTCCTCATCATCATCTACTTCTTCAATCTCACTTGTCCTAACTTCCTTATCAACCTCGACTTTCCTATCCTCATCCTTAGGTTCACTATTATCCTCATTCCTATCAATTGGTTTAATAGTGACAATGTTGACAAAGTGGACGTGTTTGGATGAAGAGGGGTCTTTTACTTGGGGTCCGCTATTTGTGTTCCTAGCGTCCTTATGTGGAGGTGATAACACTTGGTTATTGAGGGCTTTCAACAAGTTGTCAATTTTATTGGTCATCTCAGTTTGTTGTTGATTGAATTCGGTCTCGAATCTAGCTATCCGAGCTTCTTGAGATGCCATAAATTGAGACATCAATCCTTCAAAGTTATTGGTACTACCATTGCCGGAAGGATTGTTGTTGAAAGTATGGTTCGAGTTGGAACCGCTTGATTGGAAACGATTAGGTGGGTTGGAAGAATTGGTTTGTTGAGAGTTTTGGTTTTGTTTCCACCTAAGGTTCGGGTGATTTTTCCATGAGGGGTTGTATGAATCACCATAATGGTTTGGCTCGGGTTTGAAAGTGTACCACTTGTCTCCCGCTCCGTCGGTACGCGAGGATGCGTAGTCCACAAAAGCTTGTTCGGGGAGTTCCATGCAATCACGAGTGTCGTGGGGACCACTACATAATTCACATGAGGAAGTGATTTTGTTCACTTGGCTTGAAGATTTAGGAGCCTCGTAGGATTTCATGAGAAACTTGACTTGGTCTTCAAGTTCTATGATCCTACGGTCGGAAGTGCTTGAATTGTTAGAAGGCAAAGATATTGCCTTGACCGTTTTATTCAAATCACGGGGATCACTCCAACTTTCGTTGTCATAAAGAGCAAGATCCTCTAGGAGACCCCATGATTGTTCCGCACTTAGATCACGTAGCTTGCCACCGGCCGATTGGTCAATGGTTTGCCTCGTGGAGAGATTGATATGGTCATAGAAGATTTGGACTTGGAGCCAAAGTTCTATGCCATGGTGAGGGACTTTTTGGAGTAAGTCCTTGAATCGAGTCCATGCCTCATAGAGAGTTTCGCCTTGACGTTGTTGGAACATCAAGATATCATTCCTTAGCTTGGTAGTTCTTCCCGGTGGGAAAAAACTGAGCAAGGAAACGAGTGGTGAGATCATCCCAAGAGGTAATGGATCCTGCGGGTTGACGTTCTAGCCACTGACTAGCTTGGTCCCGCAGAGAGAATTGGAAGAGACGCAATCGGGTCGTCTCTCGAGTGGCAACATCAAGGTCTATAGAATCAACGATTTTAAGAAAGTCCTTGAGATGTTGATTAGGATCTTCAGAACGAAGTCCATGGAATGCGCATCCACTTTGCACCAACCGGATGGTGTCGGATCGCAAGGGTGTGATATTGGCTCCTTGAGTGAGCTCAATGGTGTTTCGATAGCCATGGTGGCTAGGACGGGAATACTCTCCTAAAGTACGGGCTCTAGGAGGTGGTGGTGGTTGTTGTGGTGGTGGGTTGTGGGGGTTAAGGATATTACCATCTTCCATGATGTCGGATGGTATGGTTACGAACAAAGACACGAAGAAAATAGATAGACTAAAGAAAACCTAGAAAAATAAAATAAAAATCTCACTATAAAGGAATCTAGTGAGTAGACCTAATAGAAATAAAAATTCAACCTAAACAATAACTATTCCCCGGCAGCGGCGCCAAAAACTTGATTGCGTGGTTTTGTAACCTTACAACAGGTTTTACCTCTCGAGGGATCTCAAGAGGCTTACAACCCCACCAGGCAGTGTACCTGACCGATGTAGTATAGTGTAGTGGTAAGTACGGGGATTGATCGTTCTCCACAGGGAATAGTGTTCGTTAGGTATGAAAGGCTACTCTAATTAGGTCTAAGGGTTGAGGAAGATTCTTTTTATGTTTTTATAGTTTTTATGAAAGCAAGTAAAATCTCGGTTTTGAAGGAGTGGGCGGAATTAGTTGCTAGTCAACTAACCCAAATTTACTACGAATGCAAATAAAATAAAATAACAAAAAAATGAAAAGTGGTGAGAAACTTATGTGTAGAGAAATGTGTTTACTTAGATTTCCTTACTCCCTAGCTATCTTTTACCGGTTAATTAGTGTGTATTGGTCGCGTGGATGACGGGTGTATTCCTTAATACCATTCGTGGGGTGGCGTACTTACTTCCCCAAACTCTACAAGCTCCTACTTCACTCCTATGTCGAGCCGGCTAGGAAGCTCCTAACATGGGATCACTAGAATTCGCTTGTGCATTAAATACAACCATAAAAACCTTTAGTACGCGTTTGGTTCATGTTTCTTAAGACGTTCAAGCAAGTTACCGAATAGGAAGTTAGCCAGTTTTCTTAAGCCTAACATAGATAAACAATCATCCAATACAACTAACAACACACTAACAACCAATAATCAATAGCTAGGTTTCATTAGATCTAAGCAAACACAAGATAAAATTAGCCTAACATGTTAAACAAAAGACAAGCATAAGATAGAATCAAACAACACATAGACATATTGAATGATTAATTGATAACTTATCTTTCAATGAAACATGGAAGATCTCAAGGCAAAAAGCCCTGAAAAAGTAGCTAAAATCGTCTTAGGGTTTTATCCCAAAATTCCACCCACTAAGCTCTCTCCTAATGACAAAAAATTAGAAAACTATATATAGATTTTTGGATCTGACGGCGTCACCTTATGCATTGTGACGCCGTCACCTCGCCGCTTTTAGGGTTCCCGGGTGACCTTCTTGACGCCGTCCCTCTTTAGCTCTTCAAAAATCCATTCTGGCCTATCAAGGCTTGACGCCGTCGGATCATGAACGTGACGCCGTCCCCTTATGATTTAAGCCGTGACGCCCTTGATTTAGTTAAAGCGTGACGCCGTCAGAATTCTCATGCTAACTCACTGGCCCGTCATGAGTAAATTTCACATCCAACTTTTCTTGCCAAGGCATGACGCCGTCCCATGTTAATTGTGACGCCGTCAAGAGTAACTTTTAGCCGATTCTTGAGACTTTGCCGTTTTCTTCACTTTAATGCTCCAAAAACGTCCAAAATGCCTCCTTTTCCAGATTTCTCCTCAAAAGTACCTAAAATGACAAAAGGAACGATTTAGGGCAATATTTGATCAAATAAATACGATTTCGGGCTTAAATGACCCCTTAAAAGCGGTACACTTTTCGCCTCATCAAGTCCTGCCATCTGACATCAATAAAGATGCAATACCACTTGATGCGACGTTTATGACGATATCACCTTTTCTTCTAATAGCAGCAACAAGGGTTTTCCATAAATATGTCTTCCCAGTACCACCGTATCCGTATACAAAATATACACCTCCTTTACCTGTTTCAACGGATGTCATGATAGTGTCATATACGCCTTTCTGTTCGGTGGTTAAAGCAGTGTACAGGCGGTTATATTCAGATTGCGACTTTGTTGTTTTATAATGTGTCTCATCATATATAAGTCGATTACTGAACTGACTTATGTATCTTTCATTTGGATAAGGCAACTCAGGAAAACGCCTCAACGTTGTTCCTCTGGATAGCATAAGTTGTTCGATCCAGAACAAAGCAATATTTTTTTTTCATCGTTAGTCAGTCGCAAGCCTGCATGAAAGAATTGTATTTTTTATGCAGTCAAGTAACATAAAAAGTATTAAAGCATTAGATTTGACAAATAGTAAATGGTGTACCCGACCCATACTACAGGTGTACCTAGCTTATAGACCCGTGGAATCCATGGGATTTTAGAGGGTTTTTTATTAAAAAAAGTAAGAAAGAAAAACGAACAAAAACGCTGTTGGATCGATATACTCTGACCAAACTAACTTGTAGCTTGTCTAAGGGTTTAGCAACCTTGGATAAATCCAAAACTACTAATATTGAAACGCTGATCTACTTTGTTAAGTATGCGGAATCTACTTCAACAAAGCTAAGAAGAATTAACACAAAACTTTGATTATATTAAACCTTGAACCTGCTTACTTTACACAGATTCACTAACAAACTCTAAACACTAATACTCTAATAATTGACTAATACTTTTCTCTAAAACTTCGTATAAACTTGTATCTCTAATCGTATCTCTAATGCCAACCTAGGGGTCCTTTTATAGGCACAAGGAAAACCCTAGTCGGTTTACAATACTTGAACGAAAAGTAATTCTAATTATAATCTAATAATAACTCTAAGAACATTCTAGAATTACACATTAATCCTTAAACGTATTTGCATATCAGTCCTTTATCTTTAGCAGTACTTTGACTTCTTTAGAACATGAACAATACTTTGACTTCTATCGAACAGTACTTTGACTTTCTTCATGTAGCAGTACTTTGTAGCCCAACAATCCTCCCCTAACTTGAATTCCACTTGCTTGATTTCAAGTTCCTTTGTATTTCTTTAACTTCAACATCTTTATCTTCAAGGAAAGACTGTATCATTAACTTCTGTCTCATGTTTGTTTTGTCATCATCAAAGTAATCATTAACAGCAATCTTTATCAGCAACAGATCTTTTCAGCAACTCAGCATCATATTGGCAATAGGTACATCAGATCTTAAAAGTTTCATACTATTCTCATCACTTCCAGGTGTGTTAACTCCTGTGAGAGGTGAATCATTGAAAACTTAATAGATTTTGATGTCTCTTTACCAAAGCCATTAACTCTGGAGTAGCCAATGTTTAGGTTTAAGAACCATGGTACATTGATAACCATATGATTTTTAGCAAATCATCAGCTATCAACGAATTTGAGTAGTCTTTACCAATAGCCGTTTGCTTTTGGACTAGCTAGTTCTTTTAGTACAATCACTACCATGGTGAACTAATTACCATACAATGGTTTTCCACAGCCTTTACTACAAGCCATTACCTTGTAGGCTAGCCAACTCTTCACTAACATAGATATGGTGAGTTGAAAACCATACAATTTTTAGTAAATTGTCAACTAAAAACGGATTTGATAATCACATCAGAGCCGTACCCTCATGATGAGTCAAACTCTTTCTTGTTTATTAAACATGGTGAGTTGATTACCATTTGTTGTGTAGTACAAGTACTAACACCATGTTGTTGCTTTCAAAACCATTTGTTGCTGTTTAATCTTTGTGCTTCAAAATGTTTTTGCACTTTTTCAAAAATCACTTATTTATTAAGCAAAAGACTTTACTGGTTTCATGCTGCAAGCAGTACTTTGAGAAAGTACTGTTTGACTAGCAGTACTTTAAATAAAGCACTTATTTTTCAAAAGATTTATATTATAAATACCATACCAGTAGTTATGCATCAATCTTCAGCTTCAGTTGTCCACTTGATGAACAATTTTATAACCATCAATGCTACTTCATTTTCTTGTTCCACTTCCATGCCATGCTCAAGCATTCTGATCATCAGATCTCTTGTGAGTGGATATCTCTGTTCTGCTAGCATATGAATCATAGTACCATCCTCTAACTCCAAAACGTGTATTCCAACTGATTCAAAGAATCTCCATCTGTTAATCTCCCAGTTTTCTTGATTTTCCCACAAAGTACTATCCTTTGTTTCCTCTGTTTCCCAGATGGTTGTGAGATCTCCTACCAGAACCAAACCCACTCCTTGTGGTGGAATATGTTCAAAGTAAGTCTGCACTTGTAGATATAGCTGAAGCAGATCTTCTCTATCTATCAGATGTAGTATATCCCATAACAAATTGAATACTCTAAAACTTCCATCTTGTCTATGAAATATCAAGTAATCCCCTTCTTGTGATTCTACAACTGAGAATGTAGAAATCCTAGACTTCTTGTCTACAACATCTTCTGATTTTGGATGCTCAAAGTCAACAACTCTCAAATAATTTCTTAGCTCATCAGCTGTGTCTACTCTTAATTCAATAGAATCCTTGAGCTTCTTTGATGACTGTTCATCAGTTGTTGTTCTCTTCCTCTTTGAGCTCCTTGTAACAACTCTTTCCTTTCTACTATCTTCAAGCTTCTTATATTCAAAAGAAATAATGCTTGCAAGATCTTTTTCTATAGCTTCCCTGACAGCATCATACAAATCCTTCATCTCTGTATGTGTCAATTTCACCAAACCTATATATCCTCTTCCTTTGAGATAAGCCATCATAGAATTTCTTTCTTGAGCTTTACTTTGTGGCCTTCTAGGTTTGATAACTTTCCTTGACTCTTCAGCATCTATCTCAGTCTGTAATTTCCTTGCAGCTTCCTCATTTTTAGCATCCTGAATAGCTCTTAGTTCTTTCAAGGTAAGCTTCTTCTTCTTAGTTTCTACCATGATCCCTTTACCTTTGTCTTTTGGATCTAACTCCTGGGTAGGTTGAGAAGAAGTATGAGGTTGTTGTTCAACATCAACAATACTTATGCCTCTTGGTCTAGACATATTCAACATGATGTCAGCAATGGTCTCATCATCACTTTCAGTATGTTTTCTAACTTCTTCTTCTTGTTGAACTGGATTGGAAGGGCCAACTTCCTCTTGAACTTGACTTGAAGGTCCAACATCTTCCTCAAAATCCAAAGTCCTTGGTGTAATAGTTCCTTGATGAGCAGTACCTTGAAGAGCAGTACTTTCAACATCAGTACCTTCCAAATCCACTTCCTCAGTATCACCACTTTTTACTTCAACAGTAGCATCTTCAATGTTTATTTGCTCTGTTTCATCACTTTTCCTCTCAACAGTATCTTCATGAGGAATATCTTCAAGTGGTGTATCATTATAAAGCCCAGTATCTTGATTGAACTCAGTATCTTCATTGAACTCAGTATCTTCATTCAAATTCTCTAAATTCCTCCCCAATTGGAATGAAGACTGCTTGTGAATCTTTCTCTTCTTGGACTTAGACTTCTGTGAGTATTGACCAGTCTTCTTCTGTGACTTGACCCACAACCTGTGTTGCTTTACTAATGGCCAAACAAACCTCTTTAATCGTCTGAATTTTCTTGTCAAATCCAATATCTAATCAGCTTGAGCATCAGTAACCTTCTTGAGCCTCCTTAATTCCCTTGAAAGTTCATAGTTGGTCAAGACATCCTCAACTACTTCCTCATCTTCCTCAGATGATTGATGTCTTTCTGTGGAAGCAAAAGCATTGGGAGTTGGTGATGGAGTCACATCTGGAGGTGAATTCTCCTGAGCAGCACTTTGTGAAGACGAAACAGTATGATGAGAAGCAGTATGTTGAGAAGCACTCTCTTCTCTTGAAGCTGGTTGCTCTCTAATTGCTGATGCAGAGGATTCCTCTTGCTCTTGTTCAGGCTCTTGCTCTGCATCCCTAACTGCTTGTGCAACTTCCAATATATGAGCTGTCAAAGGTGTATTTCTCCCAGAGAACTTGATACTCTTCTTAGCAATGAATGTAAACACCTTTGGTGGAAGTGTGACAGTAGGTAGAAAACTTTGTGGTTTAGAAATCCCCTCAAGTTGTTTGTTTAAGAATACCTGAATAAACCTTGGGTACATCAAGAATGGTGAACCATTAGTGATGTGTGAGAGCATTCCATCAAGAATAATCCTTGAAAAGTTGAAAGGGCGATTTGTAACTAAGCCCACCAATGCAGAAGCAATGTTCTGACCAAACTGCTCCCATGAAGTACTCTTAGGACTCAAGTAGTGAAGTAGAACATGTATGAGATATTTCCAATGAGGACTAAATAATGGCTTCTGAAAAGTAAGTATGGTGAGATCACCTTCATACCCAATATCCCTGAGTGTATCCCAAATCTCTTGTCTTGCAAAACGAATAGCACTCCCTGCATCATTAAACTGTAAATCTTCCCTAATTGAAGATTCAGTAACCCTAATTGCTTGACCAACAACCTTAGCGCGAATAAAAGGAACACCATCTTGTTCATCAGACTTAGCAGTAGACCAAAACTGTTGAATCCATGGTCCAATTACATCAGGGTTTACTAAAATAGCATAATTGATTGATGACCCAGTCAAGAAATCAATTATCGCATGAAAATCAACATTCTTTGCCGTTTTATCCAAGTTCGCGACCATGTTATGCTTAGAACAGAAATCACGATTAGCCATTGAGTGTGAAGAGTGTTAAACGAAGGTAATTAGCGATTAGAATCGTAGAAACCGAATGAATAAATGGATGTATAAGAATAAAGTGAAGAGTGAAAATCGGTATAATGGGATAGGATAAATATGGGTAAGATTTAAAAAATCAAAGCCTAATTAATAGTGTTACCGTTGTATTTGGCTTTTTACCCCTTCCCGAATGAATTAATTAACCGTAGCCCCACAGTTTTGACCGTTGGAACAGTACTTCCACGTAAGCAGTACGTCCACCTAACCAGTACCCTTCAAAGCAGTACGTTGAAGCAGTACTTTGCCAGATCAGTACGTTGTATAGAAAACCAGTACTTTCCATCTTCTTATCCATAACCTTCTAACTAATAACTATGTTGCCTCCCCTCAAATACAACATAGGTTCTAACTAACAATTCAATACTTTCATTAAGAACTGAAAGAAAGTATACTAACTAATACTAAAGCCTCCCCTCAAATGTAGCCTAGTAGTTAATCATCCTAATGCTCACAACTAAGTGGTTGAATCTTGAAACATCAAATCCCTTAGTGAGTAGATCAGCTACATTGTCTTCTGTGTGAACTTTGACCACATTTATAAGCCTGTGCTCATAACAATCTCGAATGAAGTGATGCCTAATCTGAATATGCTTGGTCTTGGAGTGATAAACTGGATTCTTCACAATACAGATGGTACTCTCATTATCAATGTTGATAGGAGTATTCTTGAAGTTGTATCCATAATCCAAGAGTTGATTCTGCATCCACAAAACTTGTCCACAACAGCTTGCAGCAGCAACATATTCTGCTTCAGTAGAGGAGGTTGCTGCAATTATTTGCTTCTTACATTGCCATGAGACTAATCTTCTTCCAAGATATTGACATCCACCAGAGGTTGATCTTCTATCATAATTATCTCCTGCATAATCACTATCTGAAAAAGCTTCCAAGTGAAAAGGTGACTCCTTAGGATACCATAATCCTAACTTTGGTTGATGCTTGAGATAACAAAAAATCCTCTTGACTGCATACATATGTGAAACCTTGGGGTTAACCTGATATCTTGCACACAAGCATACAACAAACATGATGTCAGGTCTTGATGCAGTTAAGTACATAAGACAACCAATCATAGATCTGTAAAGCTTCACATCCACAGCTTGTCCATCTTCATCCTTGCCTAATGGTTTATTGTTGTCAATGGGTGTGGTGGCAGGCTTAACAGTTGGAAGGTCAAATATTTTAAGTATGTCTTCAACATACTTTTCTTGATTAATGAAGATTCCATCTCTTGTTTGTCTAACTTGAAGCCCCAAAAAGAAAGTTAATTCTCCCATAGAACTCATTTGAAACTCCCGCTGCATAAGTTCTTCAAATTCTTTCACCATAGACTTCTTCGTGGCTCCAAAGATAATATCATCCACATAGACTTGGACTAACATAATATCCTTCTTATCTCTTTTGATAAAAAAAGTCTTATCAATGGCTCATCTCCTATAACCATGTTGTAATAGAAAAGTAGAGAGTCTCTCATACCAAGCTCTGGGGGCTTGATGAAGGCCATACAGTGCCTTGATCACCTTGTAGACTTTGTTTGGATGTGCAGGATCTTCAAAACCAGGAGGTTGTTTAACATAAACTTCCTCAGCAATTGTACCATAAAGGAAGGCACTTTTCACATCCATTTGGTAGACAGGAAATCCCATGTATGATGCAAAGGCAAGAAATAACCTTATTGCCTCTATTCTTGCAACAGGAGCAAACACTTCATCATAGTCTACTCCTTCTTCTTGGCGATATCCTTGTGCAACCAATCTAGCTTTATTCTTGATAACATTCCCTCTTTCATCTCTTTTGATTTTGAAAACCCATCTTGTACCAATGACTCTCTTGTCATATGGCAGATCACATAATACCCAGACCTCTTGAAGCTTGAATTATAGAAGCTCCTCTTGCATAGCTTCAACCCAACTTTCATCAGCTAAAGCTTGAGCTACCTTCTTGGGTTCAGTTTGAGATAGAAAACAAGCAAACAGGCATGTTTGTTGATCCCTGTGATTCATCCTGTTTTGTTTGTAAACAAAGCTAAGTAAAGCAGTATGTTGCTTAGAGAGACCTTTAACTTTTTTTCTTGTAACCACTCCTGAAGAGGGTGATCCAATAATATTGCTTTGAGGATGAGCTTTATGAACTCTCAATGTAGGAGTTGGTGGAACTGGAAGATCAGATTCCAAATTAGTAACATCAGGTTCTTCATTGGTAGTTAAGAAAATACCTTCATGATTGAGCTCATCATCAATTTCTTCTAACCCAGGAATGTTAGCATTATCCAAATCATCATCATCAACATTGGAATCATCATCATTGCTCCAATTTGATGGTTCTAACACACCAGAAGTACTGTCAAAAGGATCATCAGTACTTTGATCAAAAGTACTGTGAGCAGTATCTTTGAATTTACCCTGTTTCTTTGCAGCATCATAAGCCCTCCTTTGTTCATCTTCATAGGATTTTGCTATAGTTTCTTGAAAAAGCATCCTATTAAGTTCATCTTGTATGGCTTGATCTTCATCAGATACTGTGATGGTTGGTTGAGCAGTACTTTGTTCCTTATTAGTAACTGCAGACTCTGTATCAGGAACATCTTCTGGTCTAACATTGACTCCATGAACAATGTACTGTGAATCATCTTCTTTGTGATTAACTTGATTTTCTTCTCTAACAGGCACATAATTCATAGATGGAGTGAACTTGAGATCAAGATCAAACATCCAATCAGGACCTTTTCCTTTCTGAGGTTCTTTATCTTCCAAAAATTCAACATGAAGACAATCTTGAACCCTTTTGGTACTCCTGTTATATACTCTAAAACCTTTGCTATTTGTGCAGTAACCCAATAGATATCCTTCATCTGACTTTCCATCAAATTTTCCCAGAGAATCAATGGTATTTAGAATAGTCAGAGGACAGCCAAAAGGTTTTAGGAAACGAATTTTTGGTTTCTTTCCCATGAGCAGCTCATATGGTGTCTTCATCTGAGGTTTAGTAACTGATACTCTATTTAAAACATAGCAAGCAGTACTTATAGCTTCAGCCCAAAAGAGAATAGGTAATTGTGAATCTGCAAGCATTGTTCTAGCTGCTTCAATCAATGTCCTGTTCTTTCTTTCTGTAACACCATTCTGCTGTGGAGTTCTAGCAATGCTAAACTCTCTCTTGATCCCTTTCTTGGCACAAAATTCATCCATATGCTTGTTCTTGAATTCTGTTCCATTATCACATCTAATAGCTCTTACTTTGAGTCTCAATTGATTTTCAAGGGCTACTATCAGGTCATGGATAGCATCAAAGGTTTCATCTTTGAATCCCAAGAAAAAGACCCAACTAAATCTGCTACAATCATCTGTCACAACCAAGCAGTACTTCTTCTTGTTTAAACTTTCTACTGAAACTGGTCCAAACAGATCCATGTGTAGCAACTCCAAAGGTTCTCTAATAACTCTGTCCTCAAGCTTCTTACATGAAGCTTTATGTTGTTTACCCTTCTTGCAAGCCAAACATGAATGATCAGTCTTGAATGTTTTGGAAGGTAAACCTTTAACTAAATTGCCTTTGACCAGCTTGTTGATGTTCTTGAAATTTACATGACCTAGTCTTCTATGCCATAGATGTGCTTCTTATAATGATGCCTTGGCTACTAAACATGTTGCTCTTCCAGCAGAATTGAGACTCTTTAAGTCTAAAATGTACACATCATTGGTTCTTGGTACTTTCAATGTTACCAAGTGATCATCAACAAACTTAAACTCAGGGGAGAGAATAAGACATTCTGTATCAGTGAACAGAATTGGGTACTTCTTGTCACAAATCTGAGAAACTGACAAAAGATTGAACTTGAGCTCCTTCACATATCTAACATTCTCAAAATCAATACATCCAGCCTTGATGGTTCCTTTGCCAGTGATTCTCCCTCCATCAAGAGCATTACCAAATGCAACTCTTCCTCCATAATATGCTTTAAAATCTGACAGGATCTCCTTGTCCCCTGTCATGCTGCCAGAGCAACCACTATCAACAATAATATGATCTTTAAGCTCCTCCTCTGGGTTACCCTGCACAGTAAAAGAAAAGGGTTAGTTTCTTTTAGGAACCCAAGCCATTACTGACTTGTGTTCCCCTTGTGGAGTGACATACTTGAATTCCTTCAGTATGTAATCTCCACTGGTTTTGAAGGCATGGTCAATGATTATTTGCTTTGGTCCCATGTCCTGTGTTGTATTATCAACAACACTCCCTGTTTCACCCTTATCTGATGAAAGTACTGCTTGTTCCCCATCAGTACTTTCTTTCTTAACCCAATTTCGTTTGACTTTAGGTTTCTATGACCTAGGTACTCTGCTTGAGGTGTAAGACCTTTTATATGAAGTGAATCTCTTAGGTCTTCTATGTGAAAAAGTGTTAGCAGTACCATGATTGGGTGAAAACTTAGAAGTACTTTTAGAGGGTACTGCTTGAGAAACCTTAGACTTATCAGTACTTGAGGGTACTGATGGTTTGGAGAAAGGTCTTTTCTGGTGAGGGTACCTATAGTCTTTAGAGAAATTACTATGGTTAACCCTATTTGAGTGATTCCAAACTTGTCTAGTCTCCCTTGGCTTATGGTTGGCAGGTCTATTCTTTGGGAACTGACTTAAATATTCTGAGTGAAAGTCACAGTGCTTAATCAAATGATCAGGACTATAGCATACATAACATAATTTTCGCTCCATATTCCCAAATCCTCTTCTATGATTAAAAGGTTTCCTATAGTTAGCAGTATTTTGAAAAGTTTCTCTTGGAGGTACTGCTAAATGTCTATCAGTACTTTGAAAAGATTTTGGAGGTACTGCTTGTTTTTGAAAGGCTGTAGGAAACTTTTGATCATTACCCCTTTGAAAATCATCCTTGGGTTTCTCAGAACTAGATTGACCAGTAAGCTTCTTCCTAAACTCTAGGTTGTCTACACCATAACAAGAAACATCTGTCCTAGGCGGTTGAAGTCTACCAGTGGGTGGAGGAACTGAGTGGTACTCCTTATCTTTCTTAAACTCAGGAGGTGATTCACTAATTGGTTCCTCATTCCTAGATGTGTTTTCTTCTGAGCTAGTAAGTTCATCATCACTAGGTGAGATCTCTTCCTTATCACTAGGTGGGGTCTCATCTGAACTACTATTCTCAACATCATAACCTAGTCCAGCTCTACTGTTTATTCTTCTTTGTTTTTCAACAAATTGAACATGTGATAGACCAGCCTGTTTAATACTAGCAAGTTTTTCTAACAAAGCATCTCTTTCCTTAGTAATCTTTTCTAATTCAGACACCTTACATCCTAACTTCCATTCACTTAATTTTAATTGATAATCTTGTTGCTCATATTTTTCTGCCCAAGCCATTTCATTATTTTCATGTGTTAATATTTTGGCTTCCATTGACTCTAAAGTTAATTGATAACCAGCTACCTCAGACCTAGCTGTTCTACAATTATCTCTTTCAGTCACATATTCTTTAAGCAACTTTTGATACACATCATTACACTTAGAGCATACCTCAGAGACATTGGATGAACTTGGTGAAGTAGCTACCATAGCAATCTGAACAGGTTCATCTTCATCTTCCATGCTCCAGTCAAAGTTTCAAGACCATCTCTTGATTCCAAAGCAGCATATCCTGGTTCCTCATCAAAAGCTGTGCTCCAATCAAAATCTTCCATTGCAACCATAGAATAGGTTACAGGTTCATCATCAAATTCACTGCTCCAGTCAATCTCAGCTAGATTTTCTTGAGCCACCAAAGCTTTTGGTTGTGATTCAGTAATAGGAACCTCTTTTCTTTCAACCTTGGGTTGTTCAATCATTCTGTTTGCTTGATATTTTGCAAACTTGCATTCCCTTGCAAAGTGTCCAAGCTTTTGACAATTGAAACATTCAATCTTGGACTTTTCAAAAGTTATACCCTGTTTGGCTTTGAAATCAATTCCCCTTCCTGTCTTGTTCATGAACTTCTTGATCCTTGCAGTGATCATGGCAACTTGCCATCTGATGTCAATCTCCTCTAAAGCATCTTCTTCAATCTGCAACAAGTCTTCTTGATAGGTAACAGGTAGAGTGGCTTGTTGAGCAAAGAAGGAACATACAACATCATCAAAATTGGTGTTGTTTGTTGGTGATGGGTTGGGGATAGTAGTGGTTGTGCAAACATGCTGTGTATCACCAACAGTACTTTGAGAAGGATAAACAGTACTTTTAGTGGAAGTACTGTTTTTGTTTTCAGAAGACACAAAATCTATGTTGTGAGTTTTCTGAGAACTATGACCATTCATCTCTTGCTCGTACACCTTCAAATTGTTGTAGAGATCATCAAAGTCCATAGACTCCAATCCAGGTTGTCCTCTAATCATGGTAGCAACCACATGCCAGACAGACGGCAAACTCCTTAAGAACTTCAAATTTGCATCTTCAACGGTTACCTCTGCTCCATACAACTCTAGCATACTAAGTAAATTTTGGAATCTGTCATAGGCAGCATCAAGACCTTCTCTTTCACCAATAGTGAAAGTTTCAAACTGCTGCTTCAATAAGTTTCTATGCATCTTCTTGGAAGCATCATTACCTCCAAATCTTGTCTTGATCGCAGCCCACAATTGTTTTGCATCCTTAGCATCATGGAACTTTAGTAGGTGACCATCAGGAATAGCAGACAATAGTATGTTGAGAGCCTTATCTTGATTTCTCTTTGTAGCTGCTGGCAAGGTTGGTTGAGGTGGTTTAGGTTGTCCTTCAACTGCTACAGGTTCTTCAAGAACAACATTACCATTGACAATCACATCCCATAGAGCATGGTCTGTAATAGCAAGGTACTGCCTCATCTTCATGCTCCAGAGATCATATTCTCCCTTCTTGATGATAGGAATTCTGAGTGAGGTGATGGATGGGATTGGTGCAACTTCAGTCGTCATCATTTAGGGTTTGTTGTTAAATCGGTTTTAAGGGTTTCTTCTTAATCAGAGTCTCCACACAAGCTCTGATACCACTTGTTGGATCGATATACTCTGACCAAATTAACTTGTAGCTTGTCTAAGGGTTTAGCAACCTTGGATAAATCCGAAACTACTAATATTGAAACGCTGATCTACTTTGTTAAGTATGCGGAATCTACTTCAACAAAGCTAAGAAGAATTAACACAAAACTTTGATTATATTAAACCTTGAACCTGCTTACTTTACACAGATTCACTAACAAACTCTAAACACTAATACTCTAATAATTGACTAATACTTTTCTCTAAAACTTCGTATAAACTTGTATCTCTAATCGTATCTCTAATGCCAACCTAGGGGTCCTTTTATAGGCACAAGGAAAACCCTAGTCGGTTTACAATACTTGAACGACAAGTAATTCTAATTATAATCTAATAATAACTCTAAGAACATTCTAGAATTACACATTAATCCTTAAACGTATTTGCATATCAGTCCTTTATCTTTAGCATTACTTTGACTTCTTTAGAACATGAACAGTACTTTGACTTCTATCGAACAGTACTTTGACTTTCTTCATGTAGCAGTACTTTGTAGCCCAACAAACGCTATGAAATTTTTTTGTAACAGAATAATAAGTTATAAGTGACTGATAATATAAAATACAATGCTTGTAAATATCTGTGTAATAAAAGTTCATGAGCTCATGATCTCCAATATGTTTATCTTTAGAAGCAAATGTATGTAGTGACCATTCTAACACTTCAACAAAAGGCCCATTACGTGAACACCTAATAAGTATAAAAAAAGGTAAGTAAAAGAAGTTTGGGATTTATAATAAGTGTAAATAAGAAAAATCACACAAAACATGTAATATGTATATTGTAAATACCTATTGACCGTTTGATCATAGGCCTTGAAGAACTTCTTTATGTACCACATTTATAGTAGTTTTTGATAGGTTACCATCCACATCTGAAACAACAACCTTTAAACCTTTTTTGCTTTTGACACGTGAAAGAGCCACACATAGTTGTCCATGTGTGAAAACAGGACGTAGCAGATACAATCCTACTTTTGAAAGTGATTGTCATTGGCTCTTGTTTATTGTCATGGCGAATGACACAGAAATGGGATATTGTTTCCTCACGATCTTTAGAGATAAACGTTTATCAGATGGAGTAATTCTCAATTGTGGTATGATAATCTTATTTCCAAAATGTGTCCCATTAATGATTTATGGTTGAATAGAAGTCCGTGATGATCGTAAAACTTGAATTCGTGTCCCGTTACAGAAATTAAGTGCATCTAATTTCTTTATTCATTCTATTTAGACCCGCCGAATCGCGGGGTTTAAAAAAAATAATGCATTAAGAAATTAAGTATGTGAATAAAGTAAAAAACCATAACGAACCTAATCAGGTTGAACTATTTTTTGAAAGAAATAATAAGTAATAAGTCAATAACACTATAAACTACTATGCTTTTATTTAGTGTTAGACAAAATTGAAACTTTTGTTTAGTGTCATTTGAAATTTCAAATTAAAAGAATGTATTGTTTCAAAGGTAAGCAAAGTTATTAATTCAAGATGAGTTGAGCTATACATGGATACTTAATTTAAGTTCTCCTCACCTTTATTCTTCACATAATATAATACAGAGATCAATTACCACATAATTAGTTAATTACGCTTGCGTTGCAACGTTGCCGTGTATTGCAATAACCGTGTCCCACAAAACATTACGAAACCCGTTAATAGAGCCATTAACAACATTTAGTTGACAATATCGTAAATACTTTTTTAGGCAAAGACTCGTCCATATCAAGTGGTTTCTTTGGCATATAACTGAGCATAACATGCCTAAATCCTAAGATGTATTTCACTACACAGATGGCAACCAATAGCCTCACATCTTTGACCTTTTGCTTCAACAATATCTATGCTTGAGCATAAAATCAATCACAAGCTTTATTGTGGGTATTAGCACTTAGGAGATCTGATATCTTTTTTTTACTTTGGATATACACTTGCAGCTTGCTATTCATCTTAGAAACTACTTTTACATAATACACAAAACAATAGATTTAAAGGTATACCATCACATACCTTTTGAGACAATTCAACCCATTTTTACATAAATATGGATCAATTTAAGTTAAAATTTTTGGTGATTACCTCCATGGGTTCTAAATTTAGCACCATGTCTATTCAAATGATCTCCTAAATTAATTTATCGACCCACAAAAAGATATTGCTACTGAAAAGTTTAGTTCCTAGTTAATACCTGATACAACTATTTAGTGGGTCAGCATGACCTATTCTAAAGTTACCCGTTTTGAAGGTACCCAAGCAACAGCAAACTCACATCCTATAATATGTATTCGCTTATCACCTAAGCAAACAACACATATAATCATCTTAAAATAAACTTGCTACTTACATCAGTCCACTTTTCGATTATATATGGTATAAATCTTTTTGCAGTTGATGGCACTTTTGATGCTAGGTCATGAATCATCTGTACCCAATTCTTAAAGAACATCTATTAAGTGTCTTTACATAAGATCCTTATCACTGCTTAGGATGCCTTCCGCTTTTAGCCGGTCTTCCAAGCATATAATCATTTCATCTGCTTCAGCATCATCTGACCATTGAAACACGCCAAGCACACGGTTGAGTAAAGCATAACATATATTGCCCGCAAAAAGAAGATAGTAGAAAAGTAAAAAGCATGTAATCCACATGTAAGACAAATAACTTTAACAACAATTCAACCTACAAACATCATTTGCAAAAAAGAAACTATCATACCTTTAGTTGAAGAGATGGTTATGCTATCGGTGTCCACAACATTAAAAGTACTCGGAACTGGAAACAACACGCCTTCAGTATTTGCACGGTCCAAGGCTGTGACTGTTGAAAGTAGAAGATTGTTAATAAATTACATATTAGAGAACCAACATCGGCGTAGGGTTGTGTGCCAGTGAGAAGCCAAATTTTGACATTACGCTATGTTGTCAAGAAGTCTGACAAAAGAAAACATAGACAAATATTCTCATCTGGCTGACCCTAATCAGGCATCATATCATGAAATTAAACAAAACAATATATTTTAGGAGGACTTTGTAAAAGCTGCCATATATTCAAATGATCAATTTATATAAATAAGAAAACAACCTGAATTTGGTTGTAGAGATGCGCCTTCGTATAATATTCATCGGGTAGCTATTTGCCATTCATTTTGCTACTATCTAATTCCCAGAAAACAACATATCGCTCACCAACAGCGGATGAAAGTACATATTTACCATCATCAAACATCGACACGTCTAACTTAACATGTTGGTTACAGGAAAGTGATTATGGTCTTCCATGCTAAAGTCATTTATGTATGGCCATATCGACAAATAATGAAATGGGTCAAAACCGGTTACTCTGTAGTATGGGTCGGGTTTACCCATGAACTATTTTTTAAAATACTTTTCAAAATTATTTTGTGGATAACCAAGCATTGTATAAAATAGGTTAAAGTGGTTGTGTTGTATTTAGAATTGGTCAACTCAGTAAGTCTTAGTGCAAGTCAAATTATTAGGAGTTTTCCATGTATATGGACCAGCTAAAATAGAATATATATTGATTGTGCAAGTCAAATTGTTGGGAGTTTTTCATAAGCAATATATATTGGTAACATAGTATATTGAATTAAAACATAAATACCTAGTATATTGAATTAAAACATAAATACATGTGTATATTGGAATAAACAATCAGATTGAAACATAAAATGTTCAATTTCAAACAACAATCCAAACACTGCCTTCGTTTATTACAGATACCATTCTGAATTAGTTTTGACATTTTAACAGGTAATGAAAGGATGATGGTATCTGCGTTAGAGTGCATGAAGAGCATCAAGTATTCAACTGTGATGGCTGTAACATCATGTGTCAAGTAGCACACTTTCGTACAGCTTCTGCCAGTAATTGCTACTCCTAATGGAGATTACTATAAACTGATCTAATTTGCTCCATTTTATTGCATTATATGTACAAGCACTTACAACATTACTTTCACTTAATTTAGTCTGCAAACACCAGAATAATTTAATGCTACATTCCTTATTGTTTTGTTCCCTAATCCGCTTATACGTTGGTAATAAACATCATCAAGACAATAGCGAAAACATTATTAGAAACTTGTAAAATGCCTAAAATAATTTATTACCCAAACAATATAAGAAAACTTGTAAGCAGTCAACTGTCTTAAACGGACCATCCCAAACACGTATATTGACTCAATAAACTAAATAAGCATTCAAATGACTAAATAACACCAAAAAGTTGAATATCACAATTCAAAAGCACCGCAACGGACCAGCTTGAAACACAAATACAAACATGCAAACGAAACTGAACAAATACAAACCTATAATTGAGTAGTAGGAGGATTTAATCGAAGCTATCCAGCCGCTTGCAACAGAGTTTCATTGATACCATTTTTAGAGATTGGGGATGAAAGAAAATGGAGCAAAGTATCATATAAAGAAGATTGTGATGAGTATCAAAGAAGATTGTCGTAATAGAATAAAGATGTAATAAATTAAGCTTAAATACCTCAGTGACTTATGATAGGTGGCGGGATCTGAATTCGTTGATGGTGGCAGCTATCTCTGATATTTGTAATTTAGCCTATAAAACAAACCAAGTTAAAAACAACAAAATAATATGTGATTGTTCATGGATATGTTGGTTGATAATAACATTGTGGCAAAAATTATTGTCACCTTCGAAAGAGTTAATTGTGCAAATTGTTAGCCAGGAAAAAAAAAAAAAAAAAACTCTAAATAGCATATAGACTAGAACTTAGAGCATGTTTACACACCCGACATAATGATTCAATTGTCTTCATATCCCAAGCACGACCGCAATGTCAGTAAAACACAGAGTACAGATTATGATTGTCTTATACTTTCATATTTAGGGCCTTGTAATGGGTACGTAGAAAGACTAACCACCTGTTTATCCAACCGCAAATCCTACATAATAAGGAAAATAAACGCAATTCATTAAACTTAATCTTTAATAACAATAATCTTTGATGTGCAAGTTAAAATTCACACTTAAAATTTGATGTTGACAGGTTCTTCATTCGCCATCACCTACAACAATGATCACAAAAAACAGAGGAATATAGAAATCACTGAGATAGTCATAGCAAGAAAGTGATAATTGCCAATGCCTGCTACAAAAACTCATAACAGATTAAGAAATAGTAGCCATGAGTGACATGCACCTGATGTGATATACATTGTTCTAAAGCGTTAGAGCTTCCTTAGAATCATGTTTGGTTTGGACAACCTTATTAAAGTAGTAAAACAATGTGGTTACTTTTAGAAGCATAAATTTGGCTTAACCCCTACTGTTTCTGTTGACTTGATATGCCTATGCTATTCTTCTAAGCTAAATAATACATCAAACAATCTAGTTCTTAACTAAAGCTTTGTTGCATTGATAGTAATGTATTTCGCATGGTAGTGTGATAATTGCTACACATCTGGACCTTATGTAACATTGTGGACTTATGTATAATGCAGCTTTACGACTGGAGCATGTGTTGTCTATCCTAGTTTATATTAAAGGAAATAATCTCTTCGAATGTTATCCTCATTTATTCCTTGGTAATTCATGCAAAAGAACAATTCCATTAATGTGAGTCGTTGTTATAGGCACACTAAACTAAAAATAAACGAATAATAAAAGACGTTATTGATGTATCCTAACTTACAATAATTGCAGTTTAAGGCAGATGGTGACCTTTAAAGAGTAGACTCGACCAACCAATCAAAAGATCAAGTGTGTTTCTTGCACTTACCTTAGGGCTAATAGAGCATCGACATTGCAATATATAATCCATAGCCTCGTCAAGTGACACATATCCTAATGGAGCAGTATGGAAATATACCTGCATTTACAGACTGAACATGCATTCATAATCAATAAATTGATATCTTGCACATGAAGTTAAAAGGAAATAATGTGTACATGATCCTCACTGTAACTAATATCAGCGGTTTTGGCATGAGATTGTACAACCAAAGTTGGATGGCTTAACATGACACCCTTTGGCTTCCATGTAATCCCTACAAACAGAAAACGTGTAAGAGGGTTTGTGCAGGCGAGACAGAAAACCAAAACAATACTTCAAAATGAGTACCCGAACTGACTCCCAGTCCTTTGTTGCAACTCCAGTCATTCCAGTATATGTTAACAATTAAAGCACCACCTTGACCAGGGTGGTCCATCGAGAAACATGTCAAATATCGCCCAGACTCATTGAACGTGAATGCTAATTGGCCATGTGTTACGTTTTCCAAATGGTGAAGAATGGTTTCATAAGGCGATGTTTTATTGCAAAACGAAGCCAGAATCATAAATTTTCTATTAAAAAAATGTACTTCAAGATGTGTACTATTGACTCTAACAAGGTATAAAAAGTCCAATAAGGTCTGCACAAGACCATTTGGAAAAACTTACGTGACTTTTGAGACACAAATACACAATAACTTAGAGGAATAAAGAACTGGTTCTAGTAACGCAAAATATAAACATCACTGGGCTATGGATTTTATAGTAAATGCACTAAAAATAGATAAATAACTAAAAACACGCTACAAAATATATAAAAGTGATAAATTATAACTTACGTTAAACACCTAAAATTATCCAAATCACAAACTATCTCGTTACCTATAGATATTTTGTGATTAAAATTTGCCCCTACTTCTTCCTAAAGTTAAAGACCAGTTCAGCAAGCATGCAAGTGTGTATGCTATAGTTAAAATAAATACCAAGTGATCACCTGTGAAATCCTTCTAATAATTCTGGTTGTCAGTGATTTTACAAATCTGATTCAAACCCTTTGTCGAAGTCATGGATGAAAGTCAAGGCCAAAATGAAGAGATATCAAAGCAAGAGTGATTTGTTACAGGGATCAAAGTAAAAATGTTGAAGCAGCACACTGAATCTCCTTTTGCATTAGAATTATTAGCAAATGATCATTGCCACTGCATAAGCAAAAACCCATAATCAAACATTGTGTTTCATAAACAAAAACATATAATCAAAAACAAAAACTTCATCAGATATTTTATCAAACACTTGATGTGCAAGGTAAACTCCACACTTTAAATTTAATAAACTTTTAGAATAAATGAAAGTAATCACCATGAATTCGATAATTTGTTGAGAGGATGTTCATTCACCTTGACCTGCAACCATGGCCACCATAAATAGAGCAAAACTAAATTTTAGTGAAAAAACTTTCATATATATATGTATATATATATATATATATATATATATATATATATATATATATATATATATATATATATATATATATATATATATATATATATATATATATAAACTTACAATCAAAACCTAAAATAGCTTTTGCCTTGAATCAAGATCATCCCGATTTTAGGGTGTGGACAACAAAGATGATTTTTTTTATATGGTTGATTGACTTTTTTGATATGGTTTTGAGCATTTTGTGAGATTCGGTTACAAAGAATTTGAATGCTTTAATTAGTTAGCAAAAATAGGGAAGTTGAATGAGGATTGAAGCGCGTTTTGAAGACGCTATTTTTCGTTGCATATGAATTGAATAAACGAATGCAGTGAGGTGTTGTACCGCATTAAATCTCTGACCAATAGGAGCAAAGACACATCAACAAATTAAATACATGGTGTGCTTGAAAGGCTTGTAAATTATTCACGTTTATTAGTATGTATAGATTTAGATGAAGTTTACTACATTACTCTCATTAAAAGTACAAACATTACTCTCATTAAAAGTACAAACTTTAAAAAAGTTATAAATTTATTGGTTAAAGGTAAAACTAGCATTAAAATAAATAAATAAAAATTGTAATGATTTTGATTTTTTTAAATTTTATATTCTTTTGTCGGTAGACAATTATTTTGACATGAAAATAGTAACACTTTTACTAATTACTCGTAATTATATACTTTCTGTAACACCCCGACCCGACAAGGGTAGAGATGTCACAACAATGGTTTCATATCAGAATCAAACACAAGCATATGACATAAATAATACAAAATGAATTCCAATGGTTACAAGGGAAAAATCTGAAACTACAAGGTTACAAATGAAAAATACAATAATTACTAAGTCTAAATATAAGTTCTTCTAGTCATCTCTATTTATAAATAGCTATCAAGGTCTTCTAAGTCCAAGGTACTCTCCACTCATACCCAGCTTCCAAACTAAAACCTGCCGCAGGAAAAGAAATGCGGCTGAGCTACGAAAGCTCAGTGAACAGATATAACGATAACAAAGCAGTAATAAAGAATAGTGAAAGGTAAATGAAATAAAGGTCATGCAGATATATCAAGAGTTAAGGAATAAAATAGGTAAGTATAAAGGAAAACAGAAATCCACTACGTGCCCAAATCAAATCAAGTCAAGTATCAGGGTGTATGGAGGGGAGACCTCAGCATACCAAGTACAGGGTGAGGGGATACCTCCAAGGGTTGGAGTCATGAGCTCCCAGGATGTGAAAGACGTGTATCGCACACACCATCAGTCACCAAGTGTAACAAGTAATATATCATATACAGAAACAGAATACAGAAACAAGTCTAGGATTAAATATGACAACTTTCCATATTTTAGGGTTTTAAATGCAAATATGTAAAAGATGAGGTCTAAAGTGCAAATATTACAAGTTATTCATTTTAACCCATAAGTTTCCCATAATTACAATTTCAATCCTTTAATTTTAACAATTTTACGAGTTAAACCCTTTAGTTAAATAAATAACAAATTAAACCTTATAATTAATTAAGTTACAAATTAATCCTCATAATATTCATAATTACACATTAAGCCTTCAATTATCCAAAATTACACATCACACCCTTTATTTAAATAATTTTACGAATGACCCTTCATATTTCAATATTTACAAAACAAGTCCCTCCGTTTTTAATATTTTCAAATCGAATTACATAATTAAACAATTACCATCTAAACCTTTTAAGTTACAAAATTTACATATAATACCCCTATTTTGTATTTTATACGATTAACCCCTGGTCCAAAACATCTTACAAAAATAACCCACAAGTTTATAAAATTACAAAACACACCCAAAACTTTTAAATCTCCAATCGGTTTGAATAAAAATGCATAAACCCTAACCCTAAAATTTTCCAATCATTACCAATCATAAATTTAACCTTAAAACACATTAATTACATCAAATCCATCATCACAAATCCAAACCCTAGTTCATACGATTTACCTTTTTATTTTAAACCCTTTTTCTTAAAATCCGATTACAAGAAAAACTCGCCAAGCATGATTTCGGCTTCGATAATTACAAGTATCATTTTTATAGTGTTATATAGCATGAATAGGACCAGAGAAAAATAAGCTTGAAGGACACAAAAATCGTATTAGCCGATTCACAAATTATTTGGTTTTTAGGGTTTTAAAACGTATTTTAATTCAAACGACTTGAGTAGCATGCATGGATCGTGATAACCATTTTATATAGATCATATATGATGTAAAAATAGTCACAAAAATACCAGATAGATTTTAGAATGATTGAATGAGGTGTAGAGAATTAATACCCCTCCGCAAGAATAGAACTCGAACAAAAATCAAAACCAAGCGAACCAAGCCTCCGATATTCGAACTCCTATTTTTCTAGCCTCTTTCTAACTCCAAGGTTTCCAGGAAAAATGCTAAGATGTTGTGGTAAAATTGTGGTGGCCGAATGGAAGTTTTTGTGTGTGTCGGTTTAAGTTTAAGGATGTATAAAAAGGAAAGAGATAAAGAAACCGTGTGATATATTAGGGGAGGCATGAAATTTTGGCCCAATTGATATGTGATGAGATCAAGAGTGATTTGGAAAGATCTCTTAATAATTTCTAATGTTTATCTCTAATTTATATGATTTTAAATTAATTAACAAGGTAAAATAAATACCTATTATACATATTTCGGCCCATGCATATTTTTAAGTATTTTTAGGACATTTAAAATATTAAAATGTTCATGCAAAAATTATCATACTTTATATGTTGCTTGTTTCCAAGAGTTTGGGATTTATTTGGTGTTTTATTTAATTATTAAGTGAAATTTTAAGTTACAAGGGTATTTTGGTAATTTTGCATGTTTTGAAATTTTGGGTTTTATACTTTCAATGTAATTCGTAGACATACTACTAATAGAATTTTATTTGCTTGTATGACTCGGTTCGGACTTTACTCGTTTTTATGATGAACTTTAATGAAGTAAAGCTCGACTCAAGTTTGACTACTCAGCTCATTTCGAGCTTTTATCGAGCCGATTTTTATTGAAAAGTAACTTGACTGGCTTACACCCCTTACTCAACAAAACATCATCTTCCTCACCCATAACCACTCACTACTCAAAACCTCGAACCATCACTCACAATTAACATGTACCCCACTTATACAAACACAACATGATCGCTCACTTCTTAGCGATGACCTTGCCAACTGGTTAGAACGGATTGAAGCACTCTATGCGTGAATGAGGTGCAAAATGGTGTCTAACGTATGAGCGAGGGCCATCACCACACCCCAACCTCACAAAGATATTTTACATTTTTATGTTGTGCATAATTATGATGTAAACTAATGTAAAAGCTAAAAAGTTTAAGTAATAGTTAGTAATAGAGTGCTTGTCTACTTTTTGGTGGAACTGTGAAGAATATACTCGTATTAGCTCAAAATGTATAAAGGATTACCAAGGAAAGTAACCACGAACAAGCTCATGTTCCACATATACAAGCTAAACTACAAACATAATAAGCACACTAACTTCAAATTCTTCAAATAATTCACCCACAACAATTACATTTCCCATAACAATAATACTATTTAGAATCATCTATTATTATATATAAAGATTCAATAGCTTAATTTAATGTGCAAGAGTGATTGTGCACAAAGGGATGTACGGTACAAGGTAGTTTAAGCTACATGTAGACTATATGAATTATTATTTATAACCAAAACATTATTGAATGCAACCACATCAAATACGTATAACCAAAACATTATTGAATGCAACCACATTAAATACGGGAACGCAAAAGGACTCCAGTTTTGTAACCTTAAAGAATACAAATCAACCTACAATTATAACTATGTTAAATGTAGGCTGCATAAATGAGGCATCAAGCCCATTGCCTGTCCAAAAATTGTACTGTAGTCCAGTAATCAAATTAAAATCCCTCTTCAGTATATCATCATGGCTGCAGAAGTTGGAACCCTGATGTATGAGTTTTTCCTGGATGATCTCCAGTTGGATGTCACCGGTACGATTGTGGTTATGCTGTGCAGGATGTGGGATGTAAATACTGTTACTGGGCGCTACTTGAGCACTGATTTCTTGGTGTCTGATGCTAAGGTATATTCATCTTTCTTTTACAATAATCTGTGTAATACCAATACAGGAAAAACTAATTAAGAATCTATAGCCATTTTTAACACGTTTGTTTGGCAGGGTCGTGTAATCCATTGTACTGCCAAGGGAACGGTGGCTCACAATTTTTTGAGGTTAAAAGAGGGGAGTGTGTACTCGATTAAAAATTTTATCGTCATGCAGAACAAGTTTGGTTATGTATGTTAATTAATTTTTTGTCCAGCAAGTTTCTCATTGGTAATTTTCTGTTTGGTTATGTACGTTAATTAATTTTTTGTCCGAAAATAGTGTTGCTAACCTGTCATAAAATATGTTTGCCTATTAGATGTTGCAGGCTATGTAACGAATGTTGGGAGGATGAACTACACGAAAACAGGCTCAAAAAACATTGATTTCTACCTGGCCAATCATAGGTTGTTATATTTATGTTTTGCAATTGATGTTGTAAAATTGATGCCTTCTTTGCCAATAGCTATGAAGGAACTTACCGTTTATTGTAATTTTTTGTGTTGTGCATCAAGGGGCCAATCAATACGGGTGACTCTATGGGGAGGCCTTGGTGATATATTGATTGAGAAGAAAGCAAAATATGCAGGCTTGCTTCCTGTTGTGGTGACCTCCACATCTGCAAAACACTATAACAGTGAGTTGCCATGGACTATCTAGGTTATTCATGTTAGGTAACTTTCACATGCTAATTTAAGTTATAATGTTACCTTCCAGATAAGCTATATTTATCCAGTAGTTCATCGACCATGGTACTTGATGATGTTGAGATCCCTGCAATCAAAGAGTTGATATCAGAGACCAGGTCTGAATATGTATGAATTTAATGTTTATTATTGAAAAGTTCCAACAATCCATACGTTTAACAAAATTGTTTACCTGTTTGTTAGCAGTATTGAATCTTCAAGAGTAGCATCGCGTGCAGATAACTCTGAACCAAGGGAAGGGACGATCAAGAATCTCCTCATATGGTCCCGCAATCGAAAAAAATGATGTATGTATTCTTTTGCGTCCGCCATGTCTCTAGACTCATTCCTCTGCCTAATATTGATATACCTTATTTCTACACAGTCAGTAACTTTCATTTGTAAGGCCCGGATCGAAAATGTGCGGACTAGGAAGGGATGGAATTATCCATCATGTGGAGGTGAAAAATGCAAAAAAGGTGTTACTAGAAAGGATGGGCGGTTCTGGTGTGATGCGTGTAACAAGCCAATTGAATACCCAGTATTAAGGTAATGTCGTGTTTATCACTAATAGTGTCTACATTTGTATTCAATAAATAAGATGACTCACCTTGATACATACCGTTTGCAACATGCCCTCCCAGGTATCGCCTTGAGCTTGGTATCTCGGATGATACTGAACAGACTATGGTAATTCTTTTTGATGAGCCTGCAACCGAATTGGTCAAATTCCCAGCTGCAGCAATAGTGGACGAGGATGATGAGGTATATTTATAAATTCCCTGTCCATTACCAACCTCCATTACTCACGCCTTACCCTACAGAGTTTGGAAGACCACGAAAACTTACCATCTGCTATAGCCAACCTCATCGGCACAACACACGTTTTTGAAATCAAATCTCATAGCTACTATGAGTATGGAAGTTTTGAGAGTTTTACCTGCTGGACGGTAGACCCGCGTCAACCAACAGTGGAAAGCGCAAGCTCAAGCACTGTTGATGATGGATTTGTCGCTGCAGGGTCATCATCCAACCCAAATCCGAAAGACCCGTCAGTTGCTACACCGGCCAAGCCTACGGAGGATAAGAAAAAAAAGAGGTAAGCAAGTCAAATAATATTTGCCAACCAAAAAAAGTCAAAACAACGGTTAAGTGAACATAACAACCATGTTTCAATTGTTTGTAGGCTAGAGATTGAAGATTCAGACACTGAAACTGAGGTGATTCCTGCTGATGATGTCCAAGGAGAAGCTAACGCCCTAACTGCCAAAAAGAAGCCAAAACGGTGAGCACATGTTGGGCTCGCCCTTTCTCTAATTATTTTACATTTGTCCACGTATTAACATGGTTTCCTTTCTATATTTTATTCTCAAGTTTGTAGTGGCAGATTCAGAATGAGTTTCAACAGGGTGCATACCAAGAAGCCTTTTTAAAATAGACGCTTAGAACATGAATAATATGTTGCATTAAAACTGTATTGGGGATTCTTTGATATTATTGTTTCAAAGATACAATCCCACAAACTGATTCATAGCACTATATCTTATTTTCGTTTATGCTTGATGATTTATTGCTCCTACCCAATATGGAACGGGTGTTTCTTTTGTGTTAATATTGATTTCAGGTACATTGAAGTGGGTCTACTGTGGTTCAGACACTTGCTGCACCTGATCAAATGCATGCAACAAGGGATTTTATTGTTTTATTTTTTAAAAAGTTTAATGGGCAAATGTTCTATATTAAAGATTATCTCCATATGGTTTAAAGAATATGTTCTGTATAATTTATAAGATTGTCCTCTTTTTCATATTGAATAACCCAATATATGAGTTATGTATACTATTCTTATAATTTCTAAGGAATGAAATTCAATCCTCTATAATTTTGTAAATGTGGTTTTTTAATTAATAGTTTCATGCTCTTCCCCAACCCTTACAAATACAAACCAACCTATTTAAAACCTTACCATGTTGTGTACCCAGCCCTGCATATGTATTGTAGAATGAAACTTCCACTTTGATGTGTTTAGTATTTGCTGCTCATGAGACGTTGATGTGAAAATGTATCTGCCACAATAAGAGATACTGACATCATTTTATATCAATCAACCAGGCAACAACTTCTTGGATAGTTATTATACTTATATACAGGAAAACAAGCTGTTGTTAATTAAACGAACAAACATCCATAGCAGACCACCAAATCAATAGGTTGTGTATAAATCAGTTCTCAGGTGTATTATGATAATGAAATTTATCCACTTACTTGAATTTCCATATTGCTTAGACAGATGGATCAACAAAAAATATAACAGCTACACAACTATCATACATGAAGGGTCATTTAACTGAATAAATTTAGTTACAAAATTTGTTTTTAATATATAATAAATAGTGTTTATGGATAAATAGAAGTTACAAAACCTGTTAACCTACATGGAATCTCAGGAGATTACCAAGCTATTTAAAAGTCATGTTATACCATCTTTCCCAACTCATCCAGTTGTTATTAATATTCCAAAGTCATGGCATTCACTTGAGAAATGATAGCACAATACTACAACATGCCAATAGCAAAAGCTGCAAAAGAGTTCGATATTGGTTTAACTATGTTCAAAAGGCACTGTCGAGAACTGGGTATTCAGCGTTGGCCGTATCGTAAGCTGAGGAGTATACAACTATTAATTAGCATTCTCCAGGTCAGAATTAAATTGAATTTAACACTTTGTTTTTATGTTTCTCACAAACTTATATTGCATTATAGGCTGAAAATGGAGGTGCAAAATGTTGACATAAATAATGCCTAAAAACATTATTCATACTTATTCATATCTCTATGCTTTGATAATCACGAAATGTAAACTCATTAAACATAAACTTATCAAATAAACAAGTATTTAGTTATAAATATTCATTTCTACAACTTAATCACTTAAGGTATGAATAAACAAGTGCTTAATGCATTATATGATCAAAGGAACATTTTCTTAAACTCTAAACTTTTTATAAAATGTCAAAAACATTTTATATATTTTTGAAAAACATTTTTGGTATTGAATAAATATGTTTAATCTATTATAAAAATATGAATTCAAATTTTCAACCAAAAATGGCAAAAATGTCCCAGAAAAACCTTCTCCACAAAAGGACAAAACTGGCCAACGTTCAGCAGGGGCGGCCCCCTTAATTCATAGAGGCGGCCCCCTTAAAATTAAGGGGACCGCCCCCTATTTAAGGGGACCGCCCCCGCTCCAGTAGGTCCCAGATTTTGCCTATAAATACTGGTTTTTCTCTGGCATTTTTCCTTACCTTTTGTACTAAAAACTTTCAGTTCTAGATCTCATTTCATATCTTTAAAAACCCTTTGATCATATAATTATAAGCTTTTGTTTCAAGTGATCCAAAGCTTCCACCATCAAAGTGCAAAAGAAGAATACTTCTAGTGATCAAGATTAGAAGTGTTACAACTTAGTATCATCTTGTTATCTAAGTTGGTTGTTAATTATTCACTCATTTGTAAAAGTTGTGTATATTTGTTAGATAGGAGTGTGTATATTTGTATAGGCTAGATTTGTGTGTAAGTAGTGAAGTTGTGAAGATGTGAAGGTATGTAAGTAGTGAAGGTGTGAAGAAGTAGAGAAGTACATAGGTAGTGATAGGTTGTGAAGTAGTCGTGAAGCCGTAGTGAAAAAGGTGTGAATAAGTCGTGAAGAAGGTGTGAAGAAGTCGTGTGAAGAAGTCGTGAAGAAGGTGTGAATACGTCGTGTAGTGAAGTTGTGAGATTAGTTCTAGCTACGATTAGAACTCGACATCTAGCTTTGTGTCGTTAAACCGGTGTAAGCCAAAGTTGTGTAAGGTTTTCTCCGCCATAAGGGAGCTTGTTGATATAGTGAAGAAAACTCTCGAGTTAGGTGCTCGGGGAGTGGAGTAGGGCAAGGAAGGTGTCCTTGTAGCCGAACCACTATAAATCCTTTGTCTCTCGGTTAGATCTTTCCATCTCTATCTTTTATTTCATTTCATTACATTACTTACATTGTTAGTTTAGATACACTTATATTTGTTTATATTGTTCAAGAATTGAGTTCACATAAATTCGAATCTAAGTTTTTAAAAGTAAACAAAAGTTTTCAAAATAAAATAAAAAGACGTAAAACTATTCAACCCCCTTCTATTTTTCCACAATTGGTATCAAGAGCCACGTCAAACAAGATTTTTAAAATTAACTGTATTTTAAAACTTGAAACGATCTATGAAATCTGAAAAATATTTAGAAGGGCAATCCATGCAAAGACCACCACTATTTGAAAGTAATGGTTTTCTTTATTGGAAAAATAGGTTCGAAACTTATGTGAAATCAAAAGATCTTGATCTTTGGCATGTTATTACCTATGGTGATTTCCCCCCTATTCAATATAATCCCCTAACTAAAATAGATGAAATTGTACCTTTTGAAAAACAAAATGATGATTTAAAAATGAAACTAGCAAAAAATAATGAAGCTAAAATGGTAATTTATAATGCGTTACCACGCAAAGAATATGAACGAATTTTTATGTGTCAAACTGCAAAGGAAATTTTGGATTCTTTACTAATCACTCACCAAGGTAATAGTCAAGTCAAAGATAACAAAATAGATCTTCTAGTTCAACAATATGAACAATTTACAATTCCTGAAGAGGAATCTATTGATAATGCATTTGCTAAATTTAACACTATTATCACAAGTTTAAAAGCACTTGATGAGACTTTTTCTAGCAAAAATTATGTAAGAAAATTTCTTAGGGCATTACATCCAAAATGGCGCGCGAAGGTCACGGCTATTGAAGAATCGAAGAACTTGATGATGCTATCGCTTGATGAACTTATCGGCAACTTGAAGGTTCATGAAGAAATTATAAAGAGAGACTCGGAAACGGTCAAGAGTAAGAAAGATCAAATAAAATCTCCTACGCTAAAAGCCAAAAAGGAAATTAGTGATGATGACGACTCAAGTGACGATAGTGAAGACGAAGAATATGCAATGGCCGTAAAGAAATTCAAGAAATTCTTCAAGAGACGAGGAAGATTCACGAGACAACCGCGAGATGAAAGAAGATCGCTTCAAAGAAATAGAAATGATAACTACGGGAAAAGAAAGTGCTTTAGATGTGGAAGCCAAAACCATCTCATTGGCAAATGTCCAAAGCCACCGGGTTATGATTACGAAAGCGCATTTGTTAGTGGAACATGGAGCGATAGCGACAAAGATGAAGCGGACAAAGCAAAAGACGAAAAGTGCCTTGTAGCTCAAGCCACCGATGAAATATGTCTATGGATAAATTTGGAGCCCGATGAATGGATTAAGGATAGTGGATGCTCGAAGCACATGACGGGAAACCGGAAGCTATTCTCCTCCTACAAGGCATACAACGGAGGTAATGTTATTTTCGGTAGTGATTTTCGTGGAAAAATCATTGGCAAAGGTACGATCTCTCAAGACTCCCTAACTAATGAAAATGTTGAGCATGTAGATAATTTAACATATAACTTGCTTAGTATAGGACAAATATGTGATAATAAGTGTAGGGTTACTTTTACAAGTAAAGATAGCAAAATAGTTAAGGACGGAAAGGTCATAGGTAGAGGAATTAGGAAAGGTGGCGTATATGTTATGAAACTAGGAAATAAACCGGAAGATAAAATATGTCTAGCAACCTTAGATGAAAACTCTACATTGTGGAATAGAAGATTAGGTCACGCAAATATGCAACAAATACAATCCCTAGCCTCTAAAGAATTAGTTAGAAACTTGCCTAACCTAAGATATGACCAACACTTTTGCGATGCCTGTAAAATAGGAAAACAAGCACATGCTAGTCACAAAGCTAAGAATATAGTCTCCACTACTAGATGCCTAGAATTATTACACATGGACCTTTTTGGTCCATCCAGTGTGTGGAGTTACGAAGGTAATCGTTATACCTTAGTAATTGTAGATGACTATTCACGATACACGTGGACTAGATTTTTAAGTGATAAAACCGAAGCCTTTAATAAGTTTGAAATATTTAGTAAAATGATTCAAAATAAATTAGGATGTTCTATAGTATCAATTAGGACGGACCATGGTCGGGAATTTGATAACGAAGTGTAATTCAGAAAATATTGTGATTTAAATGGGATATCTCACAATTTCTCCGCTCCTCGCACTCCACAATCAAATGGGGTAGTAGAAAGAAAGAATCGAACATTACAAGAAATGAGTAGAACAATGCTAAATGAACAATCTATCCCACAAAAATTTTGGTGCCATACCGTAGATACATCAACATATATAATAAATAGAGTCTCAATTAGGCGAATTTTAGGAAAAACCCTATATGAGTTATTAAGAGGTAGAAAACCTAATCTAAATTACTTTAGGGTATTCGGGAGCAAATATTTTGTTCTCAATACAAAAGATTACCTTACTAAGTTTGATCCTAAGTCGTACGAAGGAATCTTTCTAGGGTATTCGCAAAATAGTAAAGCATATATAATACTTAATAAACACACTATGAAAGTAGAAGAGTCCTTAAATGTAACTTTTGATGAAACTCCACCACCACCTAAGACATTGCCCCTAGAAGATGATGACCTAGTTGAAGAAGAAGCTATTGAGGTTAGTAAAACTAAGCCCCTAGGTGATGATAATGAAGATTTAACACTAGGAGAAAACGAAATAGTAAATATTAAGGAATCTAAATCACACCCATTAGATAATATAATAGGAAACCTAAATCAAAGAACCCTTAGATCACAAGCTCAAGACAAAAATAACTTCTTTTGTTTCCTATCAACTATAGAACCTAAAAATATAAATGACGCATTAAAAGATGAAAGTTGGGTTATGGCTATGCAAGAAGAACTAAATCAATTTAAGACTAATGACGTTTGGGAACTAGTCCCAAATCCCATGAACATGACCATCATAGGAACTAAGTGGGTTTATAGAAATAAGTTAGATGAAAATGGAATAGTTACTAAGAACAAAGCTAGGTTAGTTGCCCAAGGATATAATCAACAAGAAGGAATAGATTATGACGAAACTTATGCCCCCGTAGCTAGATTAGAATCTATAAGAATACTACTTGCCTATGCATGCGCCCTAGATTTTAAGTTATTTCAAATGGACGTGAAAAGTGCATTCCTTAACGGTTTTATCAATGAGGAGGTATACGTGGCACAACCTCCAGGATTCATTGACTTCGCAAAACCTGATTATGTTTATAAACTCAAGAAAGCTTTATATGGACTCAAACAAGCTCCCAAGGCTTGGTATGATCGATTAAAAGCATTTCTTATTAAACATGATTATTCCATGGGAATGGTAGATAACACTTTTTCACGAAAAAAAAAGCCCAAATCTCATCATTGTCCAAATATATGTCGACGACATTATATTCGGATCGACTTGTCAGGATATGTGTGATGAATTCGCCAAAATCATGCATGATGAGTTTGAGATGAGTATGATGGGTGAACTTAATTTCTTCCTAGGATTACAAATAAAACAATTAGAAGATGGAATATTTTTTAATCAATCTAAGTACATTAAGGAAATGCTTAAGAAATTTGGATTAGAAGACGCTAAGCCCATGAAGACACCAATGTCTACGGAAGTAAAACTCACAAGAGATGAAGAGGGTGAGTTGTAAGGAATTAAATATTCCATAGATTTGATGACACAAAACAAGAAGAATGAAACATGAAATGATAAGCAAAATACACCAAGTAACAAGCTGCTACAAGTATTGATAAAACTGCTGTTAGTGTATTTGATGGTACTGATGGTTAAAAAGCAAGGTACTGCCAGTTCAAAAGATGGTACTGCTGGTTCAGAAAAGGTACTGCTAGTACAAGAAAGGTACTGCCAGTGTATCTCAGCAAGAAAGGTACTGCTAGTTCATAGCAAGGTACTGTTAGTTCAAAATGGTACTGCTAGTACAAACGAGCTGCTGCTGAATTAGTGAGTCACTCTGCTGCTATAAGGATAAGAATAAGAAAGATATTATTTTGTATGAGTCATGTTTATACAAAATAGAATATCTAGATATTTGGTTAGTCAACAAAGTTGAAAAGCAAGAAGCAAATTGGAACTTGATGACTGCCACCTACACGATATAGCAAGTGGATGACTAAGACTTATCAAATTGTAAATGATCTTCTTTATGTTATAAAAGGAAGATCATACCCCTTAGAGAAATGTATGTTTCACAGTGAAATAATGTGAACATCAAAGTGTGTGTGGGAACATCAGACATGGGGTCTGATGAACATTGGACATGGGGTCTGATGTTGTTTAGTTTGTTTAGCCTCAAGGATCTTTGATTCCTGTTAGAGTGTAACCGTGCTATAATTGATCAAGTAGCATTGGGGCTTAAGTTTAATAACAAACGGTGAAATTGCAAAAACCTTGTTGTGATAGTATTGTTTCTTTCATAGAATATTCCGTCAATATTATCATTGTTCTTTAAACGTAGAAATCCTAGATAAAGGCTTAACAGCCTAGAGCCTATAAACGATCACGTAACTTGTTTTAGTACATGTAAGAAGGTCTAAAACGAGTTTCCACAAGAGACGAAGAGGGTGAGTCCGTAGAAAATACTAAGTATAGAGGAATGATAGGTAGTTTACTATACTTAACGGCAAGTAGACCGGATATCATGTTTAGTGTCTGCCTTTGTGCCCGTTTTCAAGAGGATCCCAAAATCTCTCACCTAGAAGCAGTTAAGCGTATCTTCCGATACATTAAAGGCACTATACACTTAGGATTATGGTATCCTAAGGGATCCGGCATAGAAACCATCGTCTATGCGGATTCGGATCATGCGGGAGACTACGTGGATAGAAAAAGCACTAGTGGAATTTGCACGTTCATGGGATGTTGTCTAACATCTTGGTTCTCAAAGAAGCAAACCGCTCTTGCTATTTCTACTACAGAAGCCGAATATGTAAGCGCTGGAAAGGCATGTCAACAAGCACTATGGATGAAACAAGCTCTCGTAGATTATGGCATTAGGTTAGATAATGTCCCAATTATGTGTGATAATAAAGGTGCTATAGATTTAAGTAAGAATCCCGTTCAACACTCTAGGACTAAACATATAGAAATACACCACCATTTCCTCCGCGATAACGTTCAAAAAGGAAACATATCTATAGAAAAGGTTGCATCGGAAGATAACTTAGCAGACATATTCACTAAACCCCTTAAGCGCGAACTATTTAACCACTTACGTTTAGGCTTAGGAATGATGGAACAAATTGATTAAATTTTTATGCATTTTTATTTTCTTCCTCTCTTTTCTCTTCTGAGTCTAGGAATCTATTTTGCACAAAATTAAAGATTGGGAAATATTTTTCTTTTGCATAAATATATTTACAAAACCCAATCTATTTTCTTCAAATCATTCTCACATCTAGGAAAACACATGAAAACCATTTTCCTTACATTGTTGAATAATGCTAAAAACATTTTTCTTTCATGCATAAAATCTCACATGAATTGTCAAAGTATATAATCTAATATATATCTTTGATATTCATATATTGAGCAAAATTAAAATCAAGGAGACTTTGGATTGTTTCTTAAGAAATTTTTGCATTTAGGAGTCGAAACAATCACATCTCCACATTTGTTGCATATAGGCACACACTAGAACAAGATTATTAATCACATCCTCACAATTGTTCCATCATCAATTCCCCATTAGTCTCTAGTGCCTTTGCCCCATTGCCCTTGCCTTAGATGATTAATTGCCTTAATTCTCTAAATTGCTAGATATAACTTATTGCTTGCTTATTTGTTTAACTTATATGCCATGCATGCTTAATATGTTTCTTTATTGCCTCAAAGAGTGGGACTTGCCTAAAACCAAAAGCTCAAAACATAGCCATCCTCACCTATTTCTGCAGAAAAACCCATTTCTGGAACCCAGAAAGGTACCAGATGGGCGGCCCCCTTAATTCATAAGGCAGCCCCCTTAATTATTAAGGGGACCGCCCATAATTAAGGGGACCGGCCATCTTCTGGATGGGTTCACAGAATCTTTTTCTGCTTTTTAGCCCATTTGATCCTATACTTCCCCAAAATTCACAAACACATTCTGTCCTAATCACCCAACAAGCCTATCCATTCCTAAACCACACAAATCCTCCACTATAAATAACCCCATATCTCACCACATTCAATCATCCCATCATGTCTTCTCCTATCAACCCAAAACCAAAAACCTCAAAGCTAGCAAAGATGACCTTAAAACCCGGGTGGAAAAGAAAACCTCACCCTCACCACAAGCCCATCACAAATGGTGCGACTAGACAACCAACACCTCCATCATCATTCATCCCCAACTACTCTCCAAGATCACAACCTCATTCCATTGAACCATTTCACAAACCCTATCATTTTGGCCAAACATCCACATTCATTCCAAACTACTCCCCTAAACATCAAACCAACTTCAATGGAATCCTTGAAAACCCTCATCACCTTGGTCAAACATCAAACTTTTCCTCAAATCATACACCCCAATACCATCCATTTCCACCAAATAACCAAATCCCCATTCATGAAAGGCAAAAGCTTCATGAAGAGATTAACCAAATCCATGATCTTAGTGATCTCCTTGCTATGCACCTCACACAACGCAACAAGGGACAACCTCCATCCTCACCTTACTCAAATTGCCTACCCCACTCTCTTAACTTGGATCAAGTTACAAACCACACCCACTATTGCCCTTGTTGCATCTTCCTTCAAAAACAAATTCTCCACTTAAGTGAAGATATTTCTTGGATCGAATATCTACTCACTCGTCCTCATCCCATTCCTCCCCTACAACGATATAACATCACTGGATCTGCTCCATTTCCCTCACCATCACATAACTAAAACCCATCCACATGCTTTCCGCCTCAAAATAAAATCCCTCACCCTTTTGTGTCGTAAGCAAGCCCAATCGCTCTCTTTGGCAATATGAGGACCATTAGTGTTTCTAGTTATGTTGTAATCGTTATGTTTTAAGTATTTTATGTAATGTAATGATGATTCATATGTTATATATGATCATCTTGAATGCATGAATAAATTAGTTGGTTGTTCTAAATATTTTTGCTATGCATATATATGTATCTTGTGTTTCTTAACTTGTTTTTGCAGCCAAGATTTCCATAGCTCGTCTCCTTGGTGCCCTCAAATGAGGGGGAGCACACATCAAGGGGGAGTTCTCGTCCCGACAAATTTTGTTTCTAAAACTTGTCGGCATAACCTTTTTGATTCTACAAAAAGGGAGAGAAGTGAATATAAACTCACTAAATACTTGTACAAAAATAAATTTTTGGATTTAATGAGTTTGAGTTTTGTAATCATCAAAAAGGGGGAGATTGTTGACATAAATAATGCCTAAAAACATTATTCATACTTATTCATATCTCTATGTTTTGATAATCACAAAATGTAAACTCATTAAACATAAACTTATCAAATAAACAAGTATTTAGTTGTAAATATTCATTTCTACAACTTAATCACTTAAGGTATGAATAAACAAGTGCTTAATGCATTATATGATCAAAGGAACATTTTCTTAAACTCTAAACTTTTTATAAAATGTCAAAAACATTTTATATATTTTTGAAAAACATTTTTGGTATTGAATAAATATGTTTAATCTATTATAAAAATATGAATTCAAATTTTCAACCAAAAATGGCAAAAATGTCCCAGAAAAACCTTCCCCACAAAAGGACAAAACTGGCCAACGTTCAGCAGGGGCGGCCCCCTTAATTCATAGAGGCGGCCCCCTTAAAATTAAGGGGACCGCCCCCGCTCCAGTAGGTCCCAGATTTTGCCTATAAATACTGGTTTTTCTCTGGCATTTTTCCTTACCTTTTGCACTAAAAACTTTCAGTTCTAGATCTCATTTCATATCTTCAAAAACCCTTTGATCATATAATTATAAGCTTTTGTTTCAAGTGATCCAAAGCTTCCACCATCAAAGTGCAAAAGAAGAATACTTCTAGTGATCAAGATTAGAAGTGTTACAACTTAGTATCATCTTGTTATCTAAGTTGGTTGTTAATTATTCACTCATTTGTAAAAGTTGTGTATATTTGTTAGATAGGAGTGTGTATATTTTTATAGGCTAGATTTGTGTGTAAGTAGTGAAGTTGTGAAGAAGTGAAGGTGTGTAAGTAGTGAAGGTGTGAAGAAGTAGAGAAGTACATAGGTAGTGATAGGTTGTGAAGTAGTCGTGAAGCCGTAGTGAAGAAGGTGTGAATAAGTCGTGAAGAAGGAGTGAAGAAGTCGTGTGAAGAAGTCGTGAAGAAGGTGTGAATAAGTCATGTAGTGAAGTTGTGAGATTAGTTCTAGCTACGATTAGAACTCGACATCTAGCTTTGTGTCGTTAAACCGGTGTAAGCCAAAGTTGTGTAAGGTTTTCTCTGCCATAAGGGAGCTTGTTGATATAGTGAAGAAAACTCTCGAGTTAGGTGCTCGGGGAGTGGAGTAGGGCAAGGAAGGTGTCCTTGTAGCCGAACCACTATAAATCCTTTGTCTCTCGGTTAGATCTTTCCATCTCTATCTTTTATTTCATTTCATTACATTACTTACATCGTTAGTTTAGATACACTTATATTTGTTTATATTGTTCAAGACTTGAGTTCACATAAATTCGAATCTAAGTTTTTAAAAGTAAACAAAAGTTTTCAAAATAAAATAAAAAGACGTAAAACTATTCAACCCCCCTTCTAGTTTTCCACACAAAAGTTGATGGGAACACTCAAGAAGTCATTACAAGGCTAGAAGAAGAAAAGAGGCGGGTAGAAGAAAACCCTGATACAGAACTTGCTGAAAGTACCAAAAGGTTGAGACAATGTTATTTCAAATCCAAACACAAAAGAATGAAAACCCTCCGTTCGATATGGTCATTAACAAACCAACCAACAACAAATGTGCCAACACAGTTGGAGGGTAGTAGCTCAGTTCATGAAAATATTGAAGATGGTTATGGTACTGACTTTAGTGAGGAAGATTAGCTAAAAATTGCGTTTGAAAGATCCCAATTTACCTAAATGTTGAAAAATAAATTATGAATTTTTAAGTTTGATGGTTATTGTGCTGAATGTAGTAGATAAAATAATGTGAGTATTGGGGTTGAAAGATCTTGGTTTTACATCCTATTATACCTTGATTTAAGTTATACATGGGAAATTAATGTTTCTACGATACCAAATGTCTTATACGCAATTCTTAGAAGGGCATTTTTAAAAGATATTTCATCCAACTTGATATTATATAAACATGTGCACCAATGAAGAATAATTGACTTACATCCAATGCTATATCGTTGCAGTTTCCGCTAAACTTTTTATGTTGCCATCCATTTGAAACCAATTGTTGATATATATATATACCTGAACCAGAATGCGTTTAGTGAATTGTTAAATAAAACGCAATGTGGGATTATTGAGAAACTCAATATCATTATTAAAAAAATATTACGAATATTAGAAACCTGGCCATACTTATCATGCTATACAAATGGAAGACTTTTCATTGGTTATGACAGTTATTGCATCAGTTTAGCAACATAATCCCAAAAGATGGTTTGTTGAACATCTTCATTCCATATGTAGCCAAATTTGCAATGTTCTGTGTTACAAAAGTGAAGCAGATCCTCCATATAAAAAATGAATAAAAGTATAATTGAATCTTACAAGTTTCCATAAGTTGCAATTATTTCTCTGATTAAAGCCATATTTGTCTCTAAGTTACAGGATCACGGGCCAAAAATGCTGAAGTTCCATCCCTGTCAGGCATGTTACACAAATCTTTCGTCATTCATTCAAAAACAATTGTCAGCCAAGATGGCAGAGTACAAAGCTATTGTGGTATAAAACTGGCAGAAATTGTTGGATCATTTACAGGTAAACACCAACACAACATTTACTTGAACTATGCAATTAGAAAAATTATTGAAAAAATGCATGCCTAATTTATGAATATTCCATCTACAACATAATTTGTTAGATCAATTGACACACCCAATAGGCACTTCAACAGATCTGCCACCGAGCCAGATGACTTCTACTTCCAAAAGTACCTTCATGTACAAGAAAAGAACATCACCAGGTGAGCAATTAACTAAATGATAGCAAAAGTCAATATCTCTTAAAAAATGTTGTACATTTGGCAGACTTTTAATTTCATACAAGTGTTTATTACCATTACCTTGCTTCTTACAGGACCAGCCTATCTGCGTGCAGCAAAACAAAACCAACAAGGAGCTGCATTTGCATCTGCAGGTAATTATACATGTTATAAATCTTGCCCCCTGTTATTTGATTTATAAAATATTGTTCTTCACACTAATAATTACCTCTTTTGTCAAGGTATTCCTATGGTTTACTTTAATATTGGCCCTCCATCGTTTGAATGTCAAAATTGCAAGGCAATTATGTGGTATGAAGAGAGAAGCAACAAAGGATCCAACACTAGCAACCCAATATTCTCCCTTTGCTTCCAAGAAGGTAAGTTGCTTCTCCCCAGATTTAATGAAGCACCTTCGCCTCTTAACAAGCTTATGGACTATAACAATCCTGCATCTTTAAGATTCAAAGAGCATATTAGAGTCTATAATGGCATGTTTTGCTACACTTCTTTTGGAGCCAAAATAGATAATTCAATTAATACAGGCAGGGGACCATACACATTTAGAATAAATGGCCAAAGCTATCATCGAATAGGTTCTCTACTGCCTACAAGGGGCACTCAACCCAAATATGCACAACTATATTTTTATGATACTGGAAATGAAGTAAAGAATCGGATGGAAGCTTTTATACACAAGGGGAGTGACGAAGTGGTGGATGAAAAGATAGTAGCAAGCCTGATTTAAATGTTCGATCAATCAAGTTCAATTGCCAAGGCATTTCGAATGGCCAGGGATTGGTGTGACTCCCAAAATTCATCAAAGTTTGAACTACGCCTGCTAAGTGGTCGGAGTGCATCACGGCAATACAACGCCCCGACTGTGCCTGAAATAGCAGCTCTAATTACTAACGACTTTGGTGATGGCATTCCTACGAGAGATATTGTTGTGAGTAACAAGGATGAAGGTCTGAAACGTATTTCTGAGTTGCATTCAGAATACAAGGCCCTCCAATATCCATTATTATTCCCATATGGAGAGGAAGGATTTCATGAAAAAGTACCGTATCACAAGAACACAGGTACCCGCAAGACCAAAAGGGGTTGTCTCATAATGAAAGAGTACTACGCATACATAATACAGCAGCGAAATAACCAAGGTACAACCTTGCTTAGAGGTGGGCGATTATTTCAACAATATCTGGTGGATGCATACACGGCTATTGAGGAGCAAAGACTTAAATGTACTAGGCAAAATCAAGACACGTTACGTGTGGATCTATATCATAACCTGTGTGACGCTGTAACAAGGGGTGATACAAGTGCAGCAGGGCTCGGGAAATGAATCGTTCTACCAAGGAGTTTTACGGGCAGCCCAAGGTATATGATGCAAAACTACCAAGATGCTATGGCTATATATCGAAACTATGGAAATCCAGACCTGTTCATCACTTTCACCGCCAACCCAAAATGGCCCGAGGTTACTGAAATGTTAAAGCACATCCCGGGACAAAAAGGTAATGACCGTCCAGAAGTGGCAACCCGTGTATTCAAGATTAAACTGACTGAAATGTTAGACGATCTTACAAAATACCATATTTTTGGTCCTTCACGGGCAGGTAATACAACTTGATGCAAAATGTCAATGTCTACTCTTCTACATCAAATTTATACATCAACTTATGCTTTTCTTGCATTTCCTTTCAGTTGTGTATGTCATAGAATTTCAAAAACGTGGCCTGCCACACGCTCATATCCTATTATGGCTAGAAGAAGAGTTGAAATGCAAAACCGCACGCGAGATAGATGACATGATTACATCAGAGATACCATGTAAATCAAGTGATCCAGAAGGGTATAAAATTGTTGGGTTTTGAAGATACTGCTGCTTGAAGTTCATGCTACTGCTCTGAGTACTTAGAGGAAAATACACTAAGTATGATACTGCTGCTAGGCAAAGTCATACTACTGCTAGTGTATTCATAATGCTGCTGATGTCTGAAGAAATTAACTAAGTATCATACTATTGCTAGCTTTCGATGATAATGCTGCTAGAGTAATGATGCTGCTGCTTATAAGATAATGTATAGTTTGTTAAGATATTTTAGGAAAAGATACGATTTGATATTATCTTGTATAGAAAGTTTTGTAACCGACTAGGACTCTTTAGAGTATAAAAGGAGGATCTAGGGTTAAGTTTAGAATACGTATCTTTGTGTAATTCGATCACTTCAAGGTTTTTGTAACCCTGTTACTTTTAAGTAACCGTATTAATATATTGAAGTGTTATTTGAGAATTCAAGTGTGTTCATTATTCTTCTTAAGATTAAATGTTAGTTTCCGCATAATATTTAATAAATCGTTCAAGAACAGTTTCTATACTAATTGTCTTGGAGTTTATATCTAAGATAATTGACAAGATCGTTAAGCTCATCTGGGATCAACAAGTGGTATCAGAGCTTGTGATCTAGAAACTGATACCGAGAAGAATTTTGAAAAGCTCAGATCTGTTCATCATCAACTAAAGCAATGGAGTCTGAATCTCATCATATGGTTACTGCGTCCAAGGTTCCAATGCTCAAGGTTGGAGAATATGAACTCTGGAAGATGAGGATGGAGCAGTACATGAAGATTTGTGACTACACCATGTGGGAGATCATAGAAACTGGAGATACTCTGCCTAGGAAGGGTGCTGATGGGTCTGTATTGCCCATCAAAACCAATGAAGAAAAGGCTCAAAGGAAACTGGAGATTAGAACTCACACTATCCTCTTAATGGGGATACCAAATGAGTACCAATTGAGCTTCACCAACACCAAGTCTGCCAAGGAGTTGATGGCAGCAATTGAACTCAGATTTGGTGGGAATGAAGCCACCAAAAAGTCAAGGAAGAATATGCTAAAGCACGAATTTGAAACTTTCACTGCTTCAAGCAATGAAAACATTGATGGTACTTATTACAGACTGCAAAAGCTAGTGAGTTAGTTGGTTCTTCTGAGTGTCAATATTGCACAGGAAGATATTAATCTGAAGTTTCTAAGGAGTCTAGCACCAGAATGGAATACTCACACAGTGGTCTGGAGGAACAAGTCTGACTTTGACACCATGACTTTGGATAATCTGTACAACAACTTGAAGGTCTATGAAACTGAAGTCAAGGGTTCAACCAGTTCTTCAAGTTCAAACAACCTTGCTTTTGTATCTTCTATTAACAAGTCTTCTGGGAACTCTCAAGAAACTCATACTGCTGCTGGTCATATGGTTTCTTCTGCTAGCTCACAAGTTTCTGCTGCTGGTTCTACAAATAGTGACACCATCAGTGATGCTGCTATTTGTGCCTACTTAGCTGAACTCACTACAAGTACTCCAGTAATGAGTCAGGATCTAGATCAAATTGATCCTGATGATTTAGAAGAGATTGATTTACAGTGGCAGATGGCAATGTTGACTATGAGGGCTAGGAGGTTTTTGAAGAGAACTGGAAGAGAGCTCAAGTATAGAAGGCAGAACAATGTGGGATTTGACAAATCAAAGTTTGAGTGTTATAACTGCCACAGAAAGGGGCACTTTGCAAGGGAGTGCAGAGCACCAAAGCAGAATAAAGAAAATCCAAGGCAGATTCCCATTGAAGATGCTAAACCTACTACTGCTATGGTCTCATGTGATGGCTTGGGAGATTTTGACTGGAGTGACCAAGCTGAGGATGGTCCCAACTATGCACTGATAGCTGATGAAGAACCCAAAGAACAACACTTTGCTCTTATGGGTTATTCCTCCTCTGGATCAAACTCTGAGGTATCAAATGAATCTTCATGTTCATTTAAATCTTGTTCAGATACTATAGTGGAACTGAAATCCAGGTATGAAAATTTAAGAGTTGAATTTGAAAAACTCAAACTTGATAATTTAGGATATCAACATGGCCTAAAATCATTAGAAAACAAGGTTGAGTTTCTTAAGCAAATTGAGGAAGAATATGATGATAAAATTCACACTCTTGAAAGTGAGCTATTTAAGAAAGAATGTGAAATTAACATGCTAAATAAAAAGGTGGAAGAAGCTGAATTAGCTAGAGACTCAGCTTTAAATGAGAAAGAAAAACATGTTGTTAGGATAGATAAACAACATTATGCATCTGTTCTAGCAAATAAAGCAGTTGAAAATCAGATGATTAAAAGATGATGTGGCCTAGGATACAATGAAGTGGCTCCCCCACTCAAAAGTGCTTTTGCACCAACTAGGAAAGAACTGTCTTTTATATCTGAGTTAGCTGCACAATCTGTAGGTGAAACAAGTCAAGTAAACAATGAAACATCTGTTAGGACTAGTACACCTAAGATTGATGAAAAATTGTCTGATGCACCAATCATTGAAGATTGGGAATCAGATAGTGATGATGAGCAGGTAGAGAAAACATTAAAGGCTAAAAGGTTAGAGGATGTTAAACCAATTGAACCTAAAGTCAAACAAGCTGAGTTTGTAAAACCTGTGCTAGGAAGCAGTATCTCTAGGAAGATGGCTGAATTTGAGGACAAACCTAGAGAAGTCCCTAAAAAATCAACTAACTGGCCTAGGGGAAATCAAAGGAACTGGAACATCCTAATCTCACAAAAGTTAGGTAGTAACTTTGAATTAGTTAAAAAGGACTGTTACAGTTGTGGTAGTTTTGATCATCTTCAGGAAAATTGTTACTACCACAAAAGACCAGTCTGGAACCAATATACTAGGGTAAATCATAAGAACTTTGGTAGAAAGACTCACCCTCACCCAAATAGAGACATGATTCCTAAACAAGTTTTGTTGAGAAATGGTGTTTCTAGGACAATCACTACTGCTACACCAAAGAGGCCCATTCCAAAGACCAGATCTGTGTCTCCTTCTAAGGCAAAAGAAGTTTCTGCTGCTGAGCCTAAGGCCATCACAGACACAGTTATGGGCAACCACTTTTATGCTGTTAAGGCCTCAGCATGTTGGAAATGGAAACCTAAGTCCAGCAGTGCATCAATGAACTTGAAGAAATTTGATTATATTGATGCACAAGGCAGACCCAAGTCAGTAATGGCTTGGGTCCCCAAGAGAAACTAACTCTCTTACTTTTTGTGCAGGGCAATCTACAATTGGAGCTAAAGGATAAATGCATTTTTGATAGTGGATGCTCTGGACATATGACTGGAGACAAAAGCAACTTGGAAGATTTTAAGGCTTTTGATGGTGGTTATGTTGCTTTAGGAAATGATCCAAAAGGTGGAAAGATAGTTGGTAAAGGTACTATTATAACAGGAAAATTGGATTTTGAAAAGGTGTATTTTGTAGAGGGACTTAAGTTCAATCTTTTTAGTGTCTCAAAAATGTGTGACAAAAAGAATTTTGTTCTTTTTACAGACACTGATTGTCTTGTTTTGTCTCCTGACTTTAAGTTGCCTCATGATTCATTAGTGCTACTTAAAGTCCCTAGAACAAACAACATATACAGTGTGGACATTAAGAACATCATTCCTAAAAGAGATTTAACTTGTCTTTTTGCAAAGGCCACCATTGATGAATCCAAGCTTTGGCATAGAAGATTGGGTCACTTAAATTTCAAAACAATAAATAAACTAGTTAAGGGAAACCTTGTTAGAGGTTTACCTTCAAAAATTTTTGAAAATTCTGAAACAATTGTTGCTTGTCAAATGGGAAAGCAACACAGAGCTTCTTGTAAGTCCAAAGTGGTGAACTCTATTTTTGAACCTTTGTATATGTTGCATATGGATCTGTTTGGACCAACTTTTGTGAAGAGCTTAAATAAGAAGATGTATTGCTTAGTTGTCACTGATGATTTTAGTAGGTTTACTTGGGTGTTCTTCTTAGCAACTAAGGATGAGACTTCTGGCATTCTTAAGGCTTTCATAACAAGAGTAGAAAACCTAGTAAATCATAAGGTCAAAGTAATCAGATGTGACAATGGAACTGAATTTAAGAATCATGTAATGAATCAGTTCTGTGAGGAAAAAGGTATCTTAAGACAGTTTAGTGTGGCTAGAACTCCTCAGCAGAATGGTGTTGCTGAAAGGAGAAATAGGACATTAATTAAGGCTGCTAGGACTATGTTGTCTGAGTCAAAATTACCCACTACTTTTTGGGATGAAGCAGTCAACACTGCTTGTTTTGTGCAAAATAGGAGTAAGGTAGTTAAGCCTCATAACAAGACCCCATATGAATTACTCCATGGTAGGAAACCTATGATAGATTTCTTGAAACCATTTGGGTGTCCTGTCACTATCTTAAATACCAATGACCAGCTAGGCAAGTTTGATGAGAAAGAAGACAAAGGTTTCTTTGTACGATATTCAACAAATAGCAAGGCATTTAGGGTTTTCAATAGCAGAACTAGACATGTGGAAGAAAATCTGCATGTTAGATTTAGTGAAAACACCCCAAATGTTGCTGTAACAGAACCTAAGTGGCTCTTTGACATTGATTCTTTGACTAAGACCATGAATTATGAGCCAGTGTTGGCAGGTTCTACTAACATGTCTGCAGGAACACAAGCTAACCCCAATGCAGGTACACAAGCAAAGAAGGATGCATCTGCAGAGGAGTTTGTTTTGATTGAGAAGTGGAAGTTTAATCAGTTCTTCACACCAACAGAGAAAGAGGGAAAAAGTTCACAAGATGATGCTGTTCATAAGGAAGTACCAAAGGATGCTGCTAAGCCAAATCATTCTGCTGCTACGCCTAGCAGTAGTACTTCTCATTCTACTGCTAAGCCTAGTGGTTCTGCTGCTATGCTCAAGGATTCTGTTGCTGACTTTAATGAAAGTATTAATGATGATGTCGACTTTCCTCATGATCCTGATATGCCTGAATTGGAGGAAATCTACAATGACACAGATGATGATGTTGTGGATGTTTTTGGAGCAGGAGCTGATTTGACAAATATGGAGTCTGCTATTCCAGTCAGTCCTACTCCAACTACCAGAATACATAAGAACCATCCCAAGGAGCAGATAATTGGTGATGTACAATCTGCTGTACAAACCAGAAGTAAAACAAAAGGGTTGGGTGATATACTCAATCAAGGTTTATTTGCTCAATCATTACATAAGAGAAATAGCCACAAGGACCTACAAAATTGCATGTTTGCCTGTTTCTTATCACAAGAGGAACCCAAAAATATTCACAAAGCTATGCAAGATTCAAGTTGGGTTGAAGCTATGCAAGAGGAGCTGTTACAGTTCAAGCTTCAAGAAGTCTGGACACTAGTTGATTTGCCTAATGGGAAGAGGGCAATTGGTACAAAATGGGTGTTCAGGTGCAAAAGAGATGAAAGAGGAATTGTGGTGAGAAACAAAGCAAGACTAGTGGCTCAAGGGTACACTCAGGAAGAAGGAATAGATTATGATGAGGTCTTTGCTCCTGTAGCAAGGATAGAGGCTATTAGACTGTTCTTGGCTTATGCCTCATTTAAGAACTTTCCTGTGTACCAAATGGATGTGAAAAGTGATTTCTTGTATGGAAAGATTGATGAAGAGGTTTATGTGATGCAACCTCCTGGTTTTGAAGATCTTGACTTTCCTGATAGAGTATAAAGTGGAGAAAGCATTATATGGATTACATCAAGCTCCTAGAGCTTGGTATGACACCTTGTCCAAGTTTTTGTTATCTAATGGGTTCACAAGGGGAACCATTGATAAAACTTTGTTCATCAAGAAAGACAAAAAGGATATTCTACTAGTTCAGGTTTATGTAGATGATATCATTTTTGGGTCTACAAACAAGGTGTTATGTGAAGAATTTGAGAAGCTCATGCATAACAGATTTCAAATGAGTTCTATGGGAGAACTCACTTTCTTTCTGGGGCTTCAGGTTAAGCAGACAACTGATGGGATCTTCATCAGTCAAGACAAGTATGTGACTGATATGTTAAAGAAATTTGGTTTTAATGATGTGAAGCCAGCCAAGACAACAATGGACAACAACAAGCCTTTGCTCAAGGATGAAGATGGGGAAGAGGTTGATGTACACCTTTATAGATCAATGATTGGTTCATTGATGTATCTGACTGCTTCTAGGCCAGACATCATATTTGCTGTGTGTGCTTGTGCCAGATTTCAAGTGTCCCCAAAAGTCTCACACTTGAATGCTGTCAAAAGAATTTTTAGGTATCTAAAGGGTCAACCAAAATTGGGCCTTTGGTTTCCTAATAGTTCACCCTTTGATTTGGTAGCATACTCAGATAGTGATTATGCTGGAGCAAGTTTGGATAGAAAGTCAACCACTGGAGGATGTCAATACCTTGGACATAGGTTGATCTCATGGCAATGCAAGAAACAGACTGTGGTGGCAAATTCAACAACTGAGGCAGAGTATGTGGCTGCTTCTAGTTGCTGTGGACAAGTACTCTGGATTCAGAACCAACTCTTGGATTATGGGTACAATTTCATGAACACCAAAATTTATATTGACAATAACAGCACAATGTGTATAATAAAAAAAATCCTGTTTTTCACTCTAAAACAAAGCATATAGAGATAAGACATCATTTTATAAGAGATTGTTATGAGAAAAAGTTAATTCAAGTGGTTAAAATACATACTGACAATAATGTTGCTGATCTACTTACAAAAAGTTTTGATGTAGGTAGGTTTCAATTTTTAGTTGCTAGTATAGGTATGATCAATCTTTAAAATCTTATCTCTATATGTTTTGTAAATTTTTTTTGAGGATTTGTGCTGTTCTTGATCAAATAAGTTGTTTCTAGTCCTTGCTATGTCTGTATGTTGTCTGTTGCTAAGTTGGTTATTCTGCTGTTATGTATGGTTATGTCTTGTGATTATTGTGGTATCTTGTTTCTTGTGTTTTTGTGGTTTTGGACTAATCTTTTGCTGGATAAGTCACAAGGGAATGGTTGATTGATGAGAAAAAGATGTTTGGAATGTTCAGAGAACATTCTGCTGCTGGTTCAAAAGTTTCTGTTGCTAGGCATATCATTCTGCTGCTGAAGGTTATGCTGCTCAAGTTGAAACTTTTAGGATTCTGCTGCTCGGTTTGAAAGTAAAGGGACTATTTTGCAAATTGGCGCGAATAATAACCCTAATTAGATCAAAACGGCATAAAAACCAAATTTGATCTCACCAATAACTTTGTGGGCCCAAAATTAAACCCAATTCAAACCCTAAAACATCTCTTAATCATCCGATCAAAAACTCCCAACTTAAAAACCCTAATTTACAATGGCGAGACGCGGTTTCTCCGATAGCCACAATTCAGTCGCTTTTTTTCAAAAGGTCCCTGAGGCTGAGGGTTTCACTGAAGTCATTGACTTTCTAAATGCATCACAATTAAGGTATTCATTAACGGTGAATCCCACTATATATAAATCCCACATGCGAGAGTTTTGGTCTACTGTTACGGCCGAAACCAGACATGAGGAGGAAATGTTAATTGGTACGGTGGATGAAGAAAGTATAGTTGTTACCGAAACATCTGTAAGACAAATTATTCGTCTTGCAGATGATGAAGCAACAACTTGTCTTCCTACAACTACTATTTTTGAGGAACTTGCAAAACTAGGGTATGAAAAGAAAAATGACAAAATTAAGTTTTCAAAAAGTCTTTTCTGCCCACACTGGAAATTTCTTATTCACACCCTTCTACATTGTCTTAGCCCTAAAACGACTGGGTGGAATGAGTTTAGTGAAAATCAAGCTTCTGCTTTGGTTTGCCTTGCCACGGGCCAACCATTCAATTTTTCGGCTATGATTTTTGATGGGATGAAAAAGAATATTTCTGGTAAAGTTTGTATACACCCAAGGTTCTTACAACTTCTTATAAATAATCAATTACAAGAACCTTTGGAACATGTAGGGATTCATAAGAGTCCTGAATTAACCAGCAAAATGTTTTCATATTTAAAGAACAATGGGGTTGGTTTTTCTGGGAAAATCACTCCCTTGTCTCAATATATTTTGGATACTGCTGCTGCTTATGCTGAGGGTGAAGAAGTTGAAAGCCCAACAGCTTCCCATCACGCACCCACTCCTGAGAATTCAAATAAATCATCTTCTCATGAACCCCAAAATACCTAAACACCTAGGTCTTCACAAAATAAGGACATTGAGCTACCTCAGGCCAATGTCAGTATGGAAGTAGATGAGGCTCCCACAGGTGTGGTAGGTGGGATGATGGAAGGGGCTGGCACTACTGTTTCCAACTTAGAAGTTGAACAGGACAGTGTTAACATCAATAAGACCCCAACCATGGCAACACCTAATGTGGAAGGTTCAAATGAACCAGAAACAAGTGGTGGAAACCCTTGCCAAACGGCTCAAAAGGGGGCTCAGATGCTCAGCCTAGGGTTGAGACTGAGTTTAAGTCCATTGATTCACCTCTCTGGGAAGTTAACACATCCCGAAGTGATGAGGACAGAGAAGGTACCAATGAATTGATGGATGATAATGTACACAATGCCAATGCCAGTGATACACCTCTCAGACCAGGTAACACAGGTCGAAGTGCTGAGGCTAGACTTGAAACTCCTCATATTGAATTGATGGCTGACACTCATGTACATACTGACAAATCCAATGATCAACCACTCGGGTCAGGTAACACAGACCGAAGTTGTGAGGATATTCTGAAACAATTAAAAGAATTAATGGATAAATGTACAAAACTGTCACAGGAGGTTCTTGGTCTTAGAAAGGAGCTCAAGAAAGTAAAATCTGTTCAGGGTGCTGAAATAAAAAGACTCAAGCTCAGGGTTCAGCATCTTGAAGGGTTAACCAGATCAAGACCTTCACAAGGTTTGGGGGAGGATGCTCCCAAACAGGGGAGGAGTGAAAAAGAAGGTGAGACAAAGTGTTCAGGGGAGGTGGAAATTGAAAAGGATGTAGGTATTGCTGAAAATGAGGGTATTAATGCAGGTGTGGATATGGAGGTGGATAGTGGTGAGACTATTCAAGAATTTGTGGTGAAAGATAGGTCTAGGAATGAAGTTGTGTTAGAAGCAGTTGAAAAGAGTGTTAGGAGTGATGCTGTTGCTGATATTGTTGAAGAGAAGGCACAGGATGATTCTGCTGCTGGAGCAGAACATACTACTGCTAGTGCAAATCAACCTGCTGCTGGAGTTAAAGATTCTGCTGCTGGTACAGATAAGCATTCTACTGCTGAAGAAAAGAATGCTGCTGATTCTGAATCTAGTGAAGATAGAATACCAATAGCTCAAGTGATGCTAAGAGCCAAAATAACAACAACACCACAACAAACTTTAACTAAATCTGCACCAAAACCAAAAGCCAAAGGAGTTGTGATAAGAGAGCCTACACTAACACCTAAACCTACATCATCAACCATTTCATCAAAAGATAAGGGCAAGGGCATCTTGGTTGAAGAACCAAAGAAGAAGTTCAAGTTTATGGATGCTGCTGCCAAAGAACAACAAAGTGAAACTGATGAAGAGGCTGCAAGGAGAATGGCAGCTCAATGGAAAGCAGAGGATGAGTTGGAGAGAAAAAGGATAGAAGAGGAAGATTGGGAGATTGCAAAGCAAACTCAGAAGGAGGAAAGAGAAATGTATACTTCTGAAGAGAGACAGGATGCCATAGATGATTTGCTTGTGCAATTAAGAAAGAAGCAAAATCAAAAGAAGGGAGAGTACAAAAAGAAGAAACCTTCAAAAACTGATGAGTATAATTATATGAAAATGTATCTGAGAAACCAAGCTTATTGGAAACCTAGTGAATTCAGAGGGATGACTAGAGCTGCTGTTGCAAAGTCTTACTATGAGACTCATGCAAGACTCAACAGACCAATTGAGCCTATGACTGATGCTGAGGTTAAAGAGTTTACAAGAATGAAAGTGGCACCAAATGCTTACATGAATTATGAGTCAAGTGTTAAAAAGTCTAAAGTATCAGAAGTTGTGCCAAAAAAAGTAGCAAATGAGAAAGAGATTGTTGATGAAGTTGAGAAGGAAAAAGAATTGGTAGTTGAGAAGGAGAAAGAAGTGGTAGAGGAAAAGAAGAAAGAAGTAACAGAGGAGAAATCTGAGTCCACTATTGGGGTAAAAAGAACAGGAAAAAGAAGGAAGAGTAAGGCTAAGAAAAGAAAGAGAACTACACTAATGAAATGGAGTGATTCTGAAGATAGTTCTGAAGAAGTGACTGCAGATGACATGAAAAATATTATGGAGTTTACAGATCATAAACCACAACCAGAACCTGAGATAAACAATGCAGTTCCTTTGACAACAAAATACCAAATCATCTCTTATACTCATGATGTGCAAGATGGAAGTGAACCATGGTGGGAAATTAAGAGATCAAATGGAATGTGTCAGAAGTTTATCATATTCTCACAGATGTTACATTTCATGGATAGGGATGATGTGGTATAACTTTGGAGGTTGTATAAGAAATGGTATGGGAAGACAAGACCAGAGATAATATATGAAAGGCTACACTATTACTATTTAAAGAATATGTTTGAGCCAGATGAAAGAGATATTGAATGGAAGGATTTGCTAAATTCGAAAAAGGTTCATAAATGGTATCTGTATCAGTCATGTGGAGTACATGAATTAGTTGGTAAAGGTGTAAGTTTATACATGCTGGTGGAAAAAGATTACCCCTTCACCAATAATACTGCTGTTATCACTCAGATTCTACAACCAGGAAGGTTAAGGTTACAGAGACCATTTCTTTCAGATCATCAAGCCTATGAGTTAGTAGAGAAGTATAGAAAGGTGCTAAAATCAAAGACTTCAGAGCAGAAGTAGTGTTTGGAAGTATCCTCCTGGTGTTGATCTGTTTTTAGAAGAAACTTGATGATTTTTAGAGGAAAATATCAAGTTTAGGGGAGGATTGTTGGGTTTTGAAGATACTGCTGCTTGAAGTTCATGCTACTGCTCTGAGTACTTAGAGGAAAATACACTAAGTATGATACTGCTGCTAGGCAAAGTCATACTACTGCTAGTGTATTCATAATGCTGCTGATGTCTGAAGAAATTAACTAAGTATCATATTATTGCTAGCATTCGATGATAATGCTGCTAGAGTAATGATGCTGCTGCTTATAAGATAATGTATAGTTTGTTAAGATATTTTAGGAAAAGATATGATTTGATATTATCTTGTATAGAAAGTTTTGTAACCGACTAGGACTCCTTAGAGTATAAAAGGAAGATCTAGGGTTAGGTTTAGAATACGTATCTTTGTGTAATTCGATCACTTCAAGGTTTTTGTAACCCTGTTACTTTTGAGTAACCGTATTAATATATTGAAGTGTTATTTGAGAATTCAAGTGTGTTCATTATTCTTCTTAAGATTAAATATTAGTTTCCGCATAATATTTAATAAATCGTTCAAGAACAGTTTCTATACTAATTGTCTTGGAGTTTATATCTAAGATAATTGACAAGATCGTTAAGCTCATCTGGGATCACCAAAAATAGTAACTGAATTTATGTTACATGGACCTTGCGGTGAAGATGCTAAGCACGCCCCATATACAGTTGAGGGTAAGTGCTCGAAACATTTCCCTAAACCTTTTGTGGAAGAAACAATAGTTGATAATGATGGCTATGCGATTTATCATCAAAGGGATAATAAAGCTTACCATATAAAAGGAAAGTTTAAATACGATAACAGATATGTGGTTCTTCACAATCGTTATCTCCTCATGAAGTACCACGCCCACATTAATGTGGAATGGTGCAATAGATCAAAGGAAATTAAGTACTTATGTAAGTACTTAAATAAAGGGCCTGATAGAGCAACAATTGTTATACAAGAGAATGTTACAATCGATGACGATTTGCGAAATGTCCAAGTTTTGGAGGTGGACGAAATAAAAAATTATTTGAATTGTAGCTTCTTAGCTCCATGTGAGGCAGTGTGGCGTTTGTTTTCCTATGATATCTATTACTCATATCCATCAGTCATGAGACTGAATTACCACTTGCCAAATCAGAACGCAATCACACTTCGTGACTCAGAAAGCTTACCCGCCCTAATTCAAAGGGAAGGTATCGACATAACTATGTTCACTGACTGGTTTGAATTAAACAAGCGTGATACATCAGCGAGGGCATATACATATGCTGAGATACCTCAACATTATGTGTGGCATGAGAAAGACAAAATGTGGAAACAAAGAAAATGTAAAAGATGCATTGGCAGGATTGTTTACTCTCACCCGGCTTCTGGAGAACGATATTATCTTAGAATGCTGTTGAACATTGTAAGAGGGCCTGAATCTTTTCAAAATCTCATGACTGTTAACACCAAACTATGTTCCACATTCAAAGAAGCCTGTTTTGAATACGGTGTTTTAAATGATGACACAGAATGGAAGCATGCTATATCAGAAGCAAGTGTATGGGCGTTCGGACCACAGCTACGTGACATGTTTGTGACAATTTTGTTGTTTTGCGATGTCAGCATGCCTTTAAAATTATGGGAAGAAAACTGGGACTCCTTTTCAGAGGATATCCTCCATAAAAAAAGGAAATTTTTTAAATATCCTAATTTGGATTTGACGAATGAAGAGCTCCAGAACTATTGTTTGCTAGAAATCCAAGAGTTGTTAAGTAGGCATGGAAGATCTTTAGCAGAGTTTCAAGATCTACCACTGCCTAACCCAAAGTTACTAACCAACTTGGACAATCGTCTCATCAGAGAAGCGTTGGATTATGATATGAAGAAAAGTAGTGTTGAACATCAACAACTTGATTCATTGTTAAATCCCGAACAACGATTAATCTATGAAGAGGTTATTGAATCTGTGCATAATAAAAAAGGGAATTTTTACTTTGTATATGGACCAGGAGTGTAAAACCCTAAAATCTAAAACGTGTAAAAGACCAAAATGCCCCTACGATCTAAAACTTTGATTAATAAACGTATAAAGCACCAAATAAATTCTAAACTTCGGGAGACGATTAAGATATGAAGTAAACTAATTTCCACAGCCACATTTGACGTTTGTGAAGTACCAAAAACTACTTATGACATATTATGTGAACCGAAACTATTTATGTATATACATTTTATTATTTAAACTTTTTAAGTAAACCAAAAATAATTAAAATACAAAGAAAATAAGGAAAGTATTAAAATTGATTTGGGGCCATTAAATCCTGCTTTTTGACAGCCCATTCCCCCCCCCCCCCTTGATCGGCCTTATCCTCTATGTGTATAACAAACCAAATCAAAACTAAAAACATATTACCGAAAATAACAAAAACACACAATAATTCCTCTTCTTATTCATACGATTTTCTGGAGGTTCAAGCTCATTTTTCGGGTGTTGTACACGTCCTAAGGAAGCCAAGAAAATTGGCCATTCGATTTATTAAGCCATGAATCTTTTATTGTCGAATTTTGTTCAAAAGTGAGGTAATATTCCATTTTAATTCCTTCGATCATTGTAAAATTCATTCCCCATTTTTCTTGTGTTCCTCACATCATATATGATCTGTGAAAAATGTTGGAATTAAGTCATGCAAGGTTTAGGTGGTCGAATGGATTTAAAATGTGTAAAATGGATTAATTATGGAAAATGTGCTAAACGATTTTTCTGGGTTTCCTTGCTAATTTTTATTAGTTACTTGATCATGGTATAAGCTGGGAAAAATGCTAATTCAAATTATGGAGACTTGTGTTAATTGTTTTGGATTTAAATCATTAAAAAGGGTGTAAATTCTAATATATATAAAACGAATTTTCTGGGTATCTAATGTATTTTTCCTGGGTTCCTTAGGCGTCATGTGATCTTAGAAAAATGCCCATTCGAATTGTTGAAGCCCATATAAGTCGTGGCTAATTATTTTACAAACCGGATTTTGTGGAAAATAAGAATAAAAGGGAAAATAAATCGAGGAAGCTAGGGTTAGGGTTTCTTAGATTAGATCTGGTCATTTAATGTGTTTTTAAGGATGTTTCAATGATTGGATATGATGGGAGAATTTAGGGCTTATTTTGTGTAAAAAAAAAAAGAATACGATTTTTGTTTTTAAAAGTAGAGGGTGTGTTTTGTAAATTATGAAACCTATGGGATATTTTTGTAAGGTGTCTTGGATCTGGGTAAAAATACAGAAAATATTTTATAAGGATCTCATGTGTTAATTTTGTATTTAAAAGGTTTATTTTGTTAATTAAATAAAGTATAATTCGAATTGTTTAATAATTAAATGGAGGGACTAAAAATGTAATTTCTGGAAACTTAAGGTTGATTTGAGTAATAAAATATATTCAGGGGGTTATGTGTAATTTTGGTAATTTAATGGCTTAATATGTAATTATTAATAATTAAAGGTTGAAATTGTAAATTAAAGGGCTAAATATGCAACTTTGATAACTTGAGGGACTTGATGTGTAAATTATGAATATTTAAGGGTACATTCGTATAACATGTTAAAATAAGTGTACATTGTGTAAACTTGGGAAATTATGAGGTTAATGTGTAATTATGGATATTATAAGGTTTAAAGTATAACTTAATAATATAAAGGGTGTAAAATGTAAATTATGAAACCTAAGGGACTAAATATGTAATTCTGATAACTTGAACAGTAAAATGAGTTATTTATGATATTTTCACTTTAAACTTTCATCTTTAGCATATTTACACTTAAAACCCTAGAATGTGAGAACTTGTCATGTTTAACCCTAAACTTTGATAACTTGTTAAAATACACCCTTAAGCCATAATATGTTTTGATAATTACTTAACCTAAATGAGAATATGGAAATCTTACTAATTGTGGAAACTTTCTAAATAAGGAAACTTTCTAAAAATAGAAACTTACCAAAATTGGAAACCTGCTAAAAATGGAAAGTTACTTGAAATGGAAAGGTTTGTAATTCTTTTCTACCCCTCTAGGTGTGAAGAAGGAGAGGACCTGATCCTATCTTATTCATTTTGGTTTGTGCTTTGCTTTTGGAATAAGGTACAGATATTCTGCTCTTTGAATGAGGAGCCTTCGGTCTCTTATTTTGATTCGTATTAGGGTTCCCTATACCATTGCTATGTTCCCTACACTTTGATATAAACCTTTGATTTCTGAACCTCTTATTTGAACCTTTGACATCGGAACCTTTGGCATATGAACCTTTTGATATGAACCCTGTGATTTGGACTTTGATATTTGGACTATGACTACATGGACCTTTGCTTTGATTTGGACTTTGACATTTAACCTCAGTTTGATACCCGAGCCAAGTTCGTTTCCTAGCCATGAAGGTAACATGGCCGTGTCTGTGATGCACCACTGGCATGACTAGCGTGTAGCCCTAGTGATTTGGTTACACCGTCCCCATTTTGATTATGATATGCATGCACACTATATGATTTATTATGGCCTATATGATTTGTTCGGGGGGCGAATGGATGCATCCTAGGTTCGTGTCCGTGTTCGTGGACAGTTCGTTTTGATATGATATGGTGACTGGGGATGGGTGCAATCCACTCCTTTCACAAAGTTCGGGAGCTAGCTACTCCATTTGAAGAATGAGGACACCCCTCATATTATCTGTTTATTTGAGAGGCATCCCCTCTATATGATTATGATATGATATGATATGATATGTTATGATATGGGCTCGTGGTGGATTACTGTCCTAAACCTTACTCTTTATTTCCTTTTCCTATATCTCATTTATTATGATATGTCTGTTCATTTTCATTTGCTTTTGTTTCCGTTCATTATATATCTGTTCACTGGGCTTTTTAAGCTCAGCCGCATTTCTTTTCCTGCGGCAGGTTTTAGTAGGAAGCCAGGAGCTTGGGTTTGCTTTGGGATGAGAGATTAGCTTATGAAGACGATACCTTAGTTTTAGTATTCATTTATGTATGACTACGTAGATTTGGTATATTTTCCTTTGTAACTTTGTAAACCATTTGTATTATGTAAGTCGTATGTTATGCTTGCCTTTGATATGTCACCATTTACGTGACACTTCTACCCTTGCCGGGTTGGGGTGTTACAATTATGGTATCAGAGACAGGTTTACGACTTGTAGTACATCTACCCTTGGCCTGTGTAAGTTAGGACCCCTAAGTTTCCACTGTAGGCGCTCGTAGGATAACCTTTGCGATGTTGCGTAGGATTTCTCCATAGTAACATAAGTCATAACCGGTGAGGAATGGGTAGTCTAGGACATCCATGTGAGTAGTATTTGCTTCCGCATCACTCTGAATCTTGCCTTTGCCTTTAGTCATGCCTTATAAGAACGTTGTCGCAGAAGACGAGGGAGTCTTACCTTCCGTCATTTGAATGATGAACGTTGTATGTTAACCAATTTCCTTTAGAAGGATTTGATGTTGATATTTGTCCAGTACGGAATTGTTATCTAAGCATGCTGATGCTAATAACTGATATTCCATACATCTCAACTCTGACAGTAAACGATGTTCGTATTACTATCGGTGCACACCCTATCATTCCTATGTTATAAGCTAAACAAGATTCCAATCTTTTGAACTATTCACAATTCTAACCTTCAATTTGATATATTTGACCTTGATATATTCTAATACTCTCCCATCCCACACTTTGATGAACCATGTACCTAAATTTGATATGTGAACTATCCGTATGATTTGACAATCACATTCGCTTTGAGAATCCGTTTCCCTTTGGATGTATTTGACCTTGAGGTCTCTTGATTATGGATTGATGGTTTTTGTAAAGCTATCATGGACTGCAATATTTGAAATGCGACCCTTAACAATCTGCTTCACCATATTTTAATACGATATTCTCAATCATTTGAATCTGTTAAGATTAATGTTGCTATGAAGCACATACTCCGATCTCTTTGATTTCCAATTTTCTCCTAACGCCTGTTAGCATCCATTCTTAGAAAGCTCCGGCACTTGAAAGTTTGTTGTACGAATTTCTGGTGCTTCTGATGAACCTTTTGAGATCCGTTTGGGAAGTAAAGTTTGTATTGAACTAATCTGAATTTGGCGAAACCACGATACTAAAGAAGTTAAGAGATTGTAGGAACTGATGGAATATGAGTTTGTTCACTTCAGTGATCTCTTGAATGCTCCTGTTGGTTTATGAAGAAGAAAGAGAGAAGTGTGCGGCGGCACACCGACCATCGTAAATGTAACCGTAATCATTATTCCATTTCCGCGTATCAATATTTGATTTGTTCTATTTTTGGAACTCCGTAGCAGACGACCTCATTTGAGTTTGAAAGATGGAAGAAGCAACCACCAGAACATCTGAGGAAGAAGTTGATTAATTGAGATTAAGTTCCGCGAAGCATTACAATTTGAATTGTGAAGAGATTTATGATATGAAGTTTTTCCCTAAGAAGATTTCCTGAAGTTGCTTTAGTACCCATGTGACCACTATGAGTTTTGAATGATGTCAATTGTATTGGCTAGAAGATTCATGTTTTCGCAAGTATTCGGACAATTGTCATAGCATGACAGTATGTTTGTGCTCAGAGACGAACGAGGAGCACGTTGACCATTTTAGTATGAAGTGAACCGACCCCTTTGTTCTAGAAGAATAGATTTACTTGACGATCAGAGATTGTAGCAGACAACACCACCAGGTATCCGAGGACTAAAGAGCTTTTACGAAAAGGACCAAGAATGAAGACCATTTTCGGAGTTAGAAACCTTGTAGAAGATGTGCAGAAGAGGTTCGTGACAGGCGTTACCAAGAGAGAAGCATGTGAGGAGAAGACAGACTGAGATGAGATTCGATTATACCTCAAAGCAGCACGTGGAGATTTCGGTTGGGCATCAAGACGACCAGACTGTAGAAGATGAGCTTTCAGCACTTAAACCAGGAAGTCCACAGCAGTTGAGTTGGTGAATTTCGAATCATGCTAGAAGACCTGTAGGAGACACGCAACCTTGTTTCTCTAGTCATTTTAGTTGTACTAAGATGAATTGAGAACTGAAGCAGACTCGCAAATGGAGGAATGCAAGGTGATCACGTCAGAGATTCACGCTACCACACCGAAGTGTCCAGAAGAAGTGTCGAAGACTTGAGGAACCAGACTCAAGTTTATGATTTTCTTTTCACCCTATGATCGTATGATTAGACAAGAGAGCGACTACTTGGAATTTGAAAAGATTTGAGATCATGAAATTGAATGGATGGAATTTTGCAGTAAACGTTTGGATTTGGAAGATTTGATTGTTGTAAAGGATGAAGATATTGAAGACGTAATTCATTTTCTCTTAGACCACTTAAGTTTCCGTACCTTTCGATAGGATCTTTTGAATGAGCTTTACCCTATTAGAAATTCCGTTTTGTGTTCGTTATGCATTTGTTTGGATGATGGTTTCGTTATGAGAAGGATGATGAATTGTGGAAGACCTAACGTTTCGACGACGAGTTTCATTTTGAGTTGTACACATTCCGTTACGCTATTTGTACGTTCAAATTCCTCCGATTTAGAATCCGTAGTGATGTTTGTTTTGGACCAACCTTAGGAGGTAGAAAGACTGATAGGTGGTTAAGATAAGTAGTTCTGTTCGCGACTTGAGATAAAGTATGACCATCATGATGGTATACTCATATGATGCTGGTATTATGACGGTTCGCGAACGTGATAATACTTACGTCATATGACGTACCTTCATTGTGTTCATAGGATATTTCGAGGAGTACTTTAGAAACCTTAGAATTTTGATTAGAGATGTGAGAATTTTTGCATTTGTAAGATTTAGGTTCGTTCCACCTATACGCTTAATCTGTTTCGCCGTTATACGATTTGATACGTTTGGATTCTCGGTACGCGGTTGTTGACCTTTGTAATTCCAATAAGAATCTTAAGTTCTGCTATAAGTTTCTTCTATTTGATATCACCTACAATTTATTTTCTGTACGTTCTCATCTGATTTGCCTAATCGAATGCTATGGATGGCATATCCGTCACAATCTTGCGTATCCTTGTATCTCTTCTGAGAGAATATGATAACCATTCGTCATGTTGAATATGATCCTTGCAATCTGAATTTCGTATGATATGTCATTTCTGGGAACTGAAGTTACTTTTGAATCAGCAATGAAGAGTCATAAGAAACAAGTCTCTTACATTTTCGTTCGCTGTCCGTTGTGTCTTCTGTTTCATTTCATTTCCGTTCGTAAAGATTCTTTGGAAGAACCACCCAGAGCGGGAGGCTACCTGGGAGACCGAAGAGTCGATACGAGCTAGCTATCCAAATTTTGTATTCTAATCTGGTACGTCTTTATTTTGATTCCGTTCCATTTCCCTTCTACTTATTTGCAAATTTCGAGGACGAAAATTTTCTTTTAGAGGGGAAGAGTTGTAAAACCCTAAAATCTAAAACGTGTAAAAGACCAAAATGCCCCTACGATCTAAAACTTTGATTAATAAACGTATAAAGCACCAAATAAATTCTAAACTTCGGGAGACGATTAAGATATGAAGTAAACTAATTTCCACGGCCACATTTGACGTTTATGAAGTACCAAAAACTACTTATGACATATTATGTGAACCGAAACTATTTATGTATATACATTTTATTATTTAAACTTTTTAAGTAAACCAAAAATAATTAAAATACAAAGAAAATAAGGAAAGTATTAAAATTGATTTGGGGCCATTAAATCCTGCTTTTTGACAGCCCATTCCCGCCCTTGATCGGCCTTATCCTCTATGTGTATAACAAACCAAATCAAAACTAAAAACATATTACCGAAAATAACAAAAACACACAATAATTCCTCTTCTTATTCATATGATTTTCTGGAGGTTCAAGCTCATTTTTTTGGTGTTTTACACGTCCTAAGGAAGCCAAGAAAATTGGCCATTCGATTTATTAAGCCTTGAATCTTTTATTGTCGAATTTTGTTCAAAAGTGAGGTAATATTCCATTTTAATTTCTTCGATCATTGTAAAATTCATTCTCCATTTTTCTTGTGTTCCTCACATCATATATGATCTGTGAAAAATGTTGGAATTAAGTCATGCAAGGTTTAGGTGGTCGAATGGATTTAAAATGTGTAAAATGGATTAATTATGGAAAATGTGCTAAACGATTTTTTCTGGGTTTCCTTGCTAATTTTTATGAGTTACTTGATCATGGTATAAGCTGGGAAAAATGCTAATTCGAATTATGGAGACTTGTGTTAATTTTTTTGGATTTAAATCATTAAAAAGGGTGTAAATTCTAATATATAGAAAACGAATTGGCTGGGTATCTAATGTATTTTTCCTGGGTTCCTTAGGCGTCATGTGATCTCAGAAAAATGCCCATTCGAATTGTTGAAGCCCATATAAGTCGTGGCTAATTATTTTACAAACCGGATTTTGTGGAAAATAAGAATAAAAGGGAAAATAAATCGAGGAAGCTAGGGTTAGGGTTTCTTAGATTAGATCTGGTCATTTAATGTGTTTTTAAGGATGTTTCAATGATTTGATATGATGGGAGAATTTAGGGCTTATTTTGTGTAAAAAAAAAAGAATACGATTTGTGTTTTTAAAAGTAGAGGGTGTGTTTTGTAAATTATGAAACCTATGGGATATTTTTGTAAGGTGTCTTGGATCTGGGTAAAAATATAGAAAATATTTTATAAGGATCTCATGTGTTAATTTTGTATTTAAAAGGTTTATTTTGTTAATTAAATAAAGTATAATTCGAATTGTTTAATAATTAAATGGAGGGACTAAAAATGTAATTTCTGGAAACTTAAGGTTGATTTGAGTAATAAAATATATTCAGGGGGTTATGTGTAATTTTGGTAATTTAATGGCTTAATATGTAATTATTAATAATTAAAGGTTGCAATTGTAAATTAAAGGGCTAAATATGTAACTTTGATAACTTGAGGGACTTGATGTGTAAATTATGAATATTTAAGGGTACATTCGTATAACATGTTAAAATAAGTGTACATTGTGTAAACTTGGGAAATTATGAGGTTAATGTGTAATTATGGATATTATAAGGTTTAAAGTATAACTTAATAATATAAAGGGTGTAAAATGTAAATTATGAAACCTAAGGGACTAAATATGTAATTCTGATAACTTGAACAGTAAAATGAGTTATTTATGATATTTTCACTTTAAACTTTATTCTTTAGCATATTTACACTTAAAACCCTAGAATGTGAGAGCTTGTCATGTTTAACCCTAAACTTTGATAACTTGTTAAAATACACCCTTAAGCCATAATATGTTTTGATAATGACTTAACCTAAATGAGAATATGGAAATCTTACTAATTGTGGAAACTTTCTAAATAAGGAAACTTTCTAAAAATAGAAACTTACCAAAATTGGAAACCTGCTAAAAATGGAAAGTTACTTGAAATGGAAAGGTTTGTAATTCTTTTCTACCCCTCTAGGTGTGAAGAAGGAGAGGACCTGATCCTATCTTATTCATTTTGGTTTGTGCTTTGCTTTTGGAATAAGGTACAGATATTCTGCTCTTTGAATGAGGAGCCTTCGGTCTCTTATTTTGATTCATATTAGGGTTCCCTATACCATTGCTATGTTCCCTACACTTTGATATGAACCTTTGATTTCTGAACCTCTTATTTGAACCTTTGACATCGGAACCTTTGGCATATGAACCTTTTGATATGAACCCTGTGATTTGGACTTTGATATTTGGACTATGACTACATGGACCTTTGCTTTGATTTGGACTTTGACATTTAACCTCAGTTTGATACCCGAGCCAAGTTCGTTTCCTAGCCATGAAGGTAACATGGCCGTGTCTGTGATGCACCACTGGCATGACTAGCGTGTAGCCCTAGTGATTTGGTTACACCGTCCCCATTTTGATTATGATATGCATGCACACTATATGATTTATTATGGCCTATATGATTTGTTCGGGGGGCGAATGGATGCATCCTAGGTTCGTGTCCGTGTTCGTGGACAGTTCGTTTTGATATGATATGGTGACTGGGGATGGGTGCAATCCACTCCTTTCACAAAGTTCGGGAGCTAGCTACTCCATTTGAAGAATGAGGACACCCCTCATATTATCTGTTTATTTGAGAGGCATCCCCTCTATATGATTATGATATGATATGATATGATATGTTATGATATGGGCTCGTGGTGGATTACTGTCCTAAACCTTACTCTTTATTTCCTTTTCCTATATCTCATTTATTATGATATGTCTGTTCATTTTCATTTGTTTTTGTTTCCGTTCATTATATATCTGTTCACTGGGCTTTTTAAGCTCAGCCGCATTTCTTTTCCTGCGGCAGGTTTTAGTAGGAAGCCAGGAGCTTGGGTTTGCTTTGGGATGAGAGATTAGCTTATGAAGACGATACCTTAGTTTTAGTATTCATTTATGTATGACTACGTAGATTTGGTATATTTTCCTTTGTAACTTTGTAAACCATTTGTATTATGTAAGTCGTATGTTATGCTTGCCTTTGATATGTCACCATTTACGTGACACTTCTACCCTTGCCGGGTTGGGGTGTTACAAGGAGGAACCGGGAAGACATTTTTATACAAAACTATCATTTCAAGGTTAAGATCAGAACGTATGATAGTGCTTGCTGTCGCATCTTCAGGTAAAAATGAATACTCAAATAAAACAAACAACTACTTTGTAAACTTTAAAAAATACATCTTCAACTAACAGTCTCAATTTATGTAGGAATCGCTTCATTGTTGCTACCAGGAGGGAGAACCGCTCATAGTCGTTTTGTTATACCGCTTGAATTATTGGAGAACAGTACATGCGGCATAAAGCAAAACACACATATGGCAGAACACATGCAGCAAGTTAAACTTATCATCTGGGATGAAGCGCCAATGACTCAAAAATATGCTTTTGAGGCATTGGACAAGACGCTAAAGGATATTTTAGGATATCATGAACCAGACAATAGGAGTCGAATCTTTGGAGGCGTGACGGTCTTACTGGGAGGTGACTTTCGACAAGTTCTGCCAGTTATACCAAAAGGGAGCAGGCCCAACATTGTTCAATCCTGCATAAACCATTCTGCGTTATGGAAGCATTGCAAAGTGTTCACCCTTACACGCAACATGCGTGTCAATGAGTATAGTGAAAATGGGCAGATTGATACTCGAAAAAAGGATTTCAATAGATGGGTTTTGGCTGTGGGGGATGGCACGTTGCCAGCAAAATGCAAAGAAGGGGAGGATGAGCCAACTTGGATTGACATTCCCGAAACCTTTCTAATTAAATCATGGGATTCTTCTATCGAGAAAATTGTTGCAGAGACATACCCTGATTTTACAAGAAGACAAACCGACGATGTCTACCTCAAAGAAAGGGCAATTTTAACTCCTAGGAATGAGGATGCTGATGCCATCAATGAGTATATGTTTAACCAATTGGAAGGGGAAACTGTTACATACAACAGTGCAGATGAGATTTGCAAGGGATCTACAGACAATCTTGAACAGCACGACCTGTATCCGATTGAATTTCTAAATTCCTTAAATTTCCCCGGTATGCCCCCATATGCTTTTCACTTAAAAAAGGAACTGCCCGTTATGCTATTGCGAAATGTCAATCCAAGCAAAGGACTATGTAATGGAACAAGGTTGCTCATTACAGATCTAGGCCAGTTTGTTATTCATGCTAAGGTGCTAACAGGTTCAAATGTAGGGGACAATGTCATTATACACAAGATTATACTCACATCAACACAGTCCAAGTGGCCATTCGTCCTCAAACGTAGGCAATTCCCTCTAAAACCATGTTATGCAATGACTATTAACAAAAGTCAGGGCCAGTCGCTTAATTATGTTGGCCTCTATTTGCCTATTCCCGTATTCAGTCATGGACAACTTTATGTGGCATTTTCTAGAGTTACGAGTCCTGATGGCCTTAAAATACTAATGATTGAAGATAAGGATCCGGAACTTGCGCACTGCACGCGTAACATTGTTTTCAAGGAAACTTTCAACAACCTATCTTAGCACAGCTATCTAATGTTCCCAGATGATATCTAATAAATACATGCATTCAATATTTAGCTTTGCCCTAAAATTGTAAACATGCCTACAAACATCCAACAAAAACAGAAACATATTATCATCGTCAACCTCACCATGGACTAATCTATCGAACATAGTTTAGTGATGATCCTCTTTATCATCATCATCATAAACCCATTAATCTTTCTGCTCCAAATCATTCAATTTAGCTATAGATTGAGTCTATAGATCAAGGATAAAATGCCAACTTAGAAAGGAAATAAGTATTTAATGCATATACGAAAATAATCAGTATCCTTATTATCGAAAACATAATTCTTTATGAAGTAAAAGTAAGTTTCATTAACATCCCATTCTATAGTCTATACAATCAGCAACAATCAATATAACCTTGCTTATGGATATCCGCAAGACAGCAATAAAAGTTTATAATCAGAAACTTTCATATATACAAAAGGAAACAGCTACTTATGGTAATATTGACAACTCTTGTGGTATTTCATATATGTTTTTTGAGTCTATAATAATCCTGAACCAATCTTCATGACAAATTTTGACAAAGTATCAATGATGGATGATATTCCGTCTAACATCTTATATAACAACAAAAGCCATATCATCAAGTATGCAAACACAAAAACTTTACTAATCAAATTTGAAAACAGATATACAAATCAATAACCAAATTCAATCATCCCAAACTTCTTAATTCATCCTAAACAATGAATATCCAAATTCAATCAAACTTACTTAAGCAAATTTGAAAACAGATAAACAAATCAATAACCAAAATTCTCATATTCCAAAACATGCATACTCATAAACATCTAACATATCATTTCATAATCAACCCTTAGACAGCCATACGATTATCAGCCCTAGATGTTCATTTCATGAAAATTGAATCAACAAATTCAATACACAAACGCCACACAACTTAAATCAAATGAACCTATGATTTAATTTGATTAATATGTTGTATAATAGATCGGCCTAATTTCAGATGAAACCCTAATTAATTTTCGCCAGATCTGAAAATAGTGTGTGTTTGACTCATGTGTGTGTGAGAAAACACACCTTCTCATAAAGTATAAAAGGAAAAAAATGAATAAAGTAAATAAGTCAAACTATATAAACATAAAACATAATATTATTAAACATTATAGTGCTTAGTTATCACAGTCATTAACATCAACTTTCAAAGTTATAGGAGTTCTATACATACACCCAAAAGATCAATAAAAAGACTACCACAAAAGACATCAACATGTGACAATACTGATCTATTCATCATCGAAAAGCACTTCATGAAACTCCATAAGCCTCACATGGCCTTCTTTCTCATGAATACCCTCACAAACTTCAGCTAGGAGATTGGTAATTGCTAGCAGCCTGTCACGACCCCTTTGCTGTGTCTTAAGCAGACACTCCAGCGCATCCACAACTTTTTCATTGAAGGGGCCAAGCAAACGAGTCTCCCTTATGCTGATCTCAGTCTTATCAATCTGGCTACGGAGTTGATTGGCTTCCTCCCCCATCTGCATCAAGAAGCCCTCCTCTTCAGTTACCCGATTGTTAAACAAAAACTTGAAGCAAGTCGCCAGATTGTCGGAACCAGAAACCTCCTTAAGTTCTTCAATGTTGTGAGAGACGGCCATTGGTCAGAGAGTTATGTATGAGATAATAGATATTAGGGTTATAACATAAACAGTTATAATCATTTCTATAAATAAGTAAAAAAAAAACAAACAGGTAATGAGAAGTAATCATAACGGAAGTATTAATTCAAGCAGCCATTTCGTCTTCCCATGCAGAAATATCATTTCAGTAGTAAAGATTGTAATTGGAAATATAACTAAAAAACCCTCACACTTTACTTTTTACATAAGAAACCCATCACATACACAATGCTTACCATTAACATCCTAACCTTCATAAAAATGCTTATAACTTAAACTTACATTTATATCTAAAAATTCCCCATTACAATCATAAATAAATAACAAAAAAAAAAAAAAAAAAAAAAAAAACCATAATTAAAACAATATTACTTATATTTATTTTAAATATCATAAAGATGAAAACAAACAAAACATTAAAAATTCTCAATACCAACAAAAATATATAAAACCAAACAACTAATTAAACTTATTCATCTTAATAGCATTAGCTTCTTCCTCACATACACCAACTTTCGCCTGATAAAACAAATTATTTAACTTTTCAGAGCATCTAAGCATTGATAAAACAAATTATACCCGATGCCTCTCTTGAGTCTTTCTCAAAGCATCTAACGATTCCAAAGCAACACCACGACGACCTAAAGCTTCCATGTTCGCCATCATTGTATGGTTCTTCGCCATTACCCGCTTTAAATGTTGACAACAAGAAAAAAGTAATTTGGAGAATGCATAATATTCACCTGCCTGTTGCACAAACCATAAACGCATACAATCATGCAATTTAGAAGAACCAGCAACATTCATTAGATTCTCTAACATCTGGAAATCTGCCATTGAACACAAAATATCTCAAAGTATATATGGTTTTATAATTCACTACGGCAAAGTACCAAATAAATAGGCCTAAAATAATTTATGTAACTTTTTCCTATTAAAAGAGTACATGTGAAAAGCCTCATTTAAATATAACAGCATGCAAAAAACCTCTTCACATGTACTCTTTTAAAGTAAAGTAATTAGTTTAAATAGTGTAAACCTAATGAGTACGAACCATTAAGCTATGAACACTTAGACTCAATTGGTGCAATGCACGGGCTTGACATCCCCTCGTTTCAATTAAGCATAACACTAAACAACCTTATTAACATGCCTCATTGTTTGTGACTGCTTGCCTACTTTAAACAACAAAGTTTTAAAAATTATAACAAGGTAAATAAAGTAAACTTTAGCATAATTAAGGGGCTGTTTATTTTTTGCTTAATGTCCTATTTGGTAACAATTTCCATCCTAAACAGAAAAACCTGTTGTTTCTTTTTTGCTTATTTGAAAGGAATATCCTTATTGTGAAAGGGTGAAAAAACCAAACCTGTCACACCCCAAAAATGGCGCAGCGGAATGGCATTTACGGGGTATGACCTCATAGTAAAAAACACAAGGTGTCTAAATAAAGAAATACTACATGCATAACATAAGAAAGCTAATAGTCGCAAATTCCCACAACCGGGATAAGTACAAAGATCCAATATGAACATGAGTCTCAAGGTCAAACAACATCGCTAGGAAATATCAAAATGCAACTCCACGGGATATACCCCAGGAGGGTCTTGTCTTAAGTCATGCTAAGCCAGTCAATTCTCAACCTTCTAAGCAACTTCAATAACACCTGAAAATGGTACTAGAAAACGTTAACCTATGTTGGTGAGCTCGTAGGTTTAAAAGTAAGACCACTGAGCTGTGAATAATATAACGTAGGACAATAGTGTACATGAATACCAATTACAAGCATGTTATCCAAATAGTAATAGTGTCGCGCCAACTGAACCTATAGTGTTCATTATACTCATAACCAATATCACGTGGGGAGCTACCCCGATAGATCTATCAACATGTGGGCTCTCAACAAAGAGTTAACAGTTACACCAACTGAACCTATAACTTGTGGGCCCTCAGCAGAGAGTTAACAGTTGCGCAGTCATGAACTCACAAAACAAAACATGTCACAGCATATAATCGCATCATCACACGTATATGTCCAAAATCATGTAAAACAGTAGTTCACAGCATGAAAACATTTGTAAAGCATTGAGTACCATTTCCACCCCAAGGTAAAACATGTTAAAAGTGGGGCTACGAGAACTCACCTTAGTCAAGCAATGCACAACACAACGGATCAAGTGTAGTATAGCACAACGGCAACTAGAACGTCACGGCACAACAACAACTAGTATCACAACGCGACGGACTCGACACAACCTAATAATAATAAGCTTATCTTAATGTATATCCAAAAGTATAATGGTTCCCAAAAGCTAACTATTCCCAAGTATATTTCCACTTTCCTTTCCAAAATATCCTTGTTAAAACCATTTATTATTGTTTGGTATCATCGTGTGTGCAGTGGTGACACAACATTGACTCAAGTGAACACACGCCGAACAAACGACCAAAACGTAAACGACTTACCAAGACCGACAATAACGAACCCACCGAGTTGTTGCAAATTCCCAAGTTTATTCTACTACAAACTACTCATCAAAACAAGGTCAAGGTCAATTGATCAAATTTTAAAGCTTAATAAAGTATCCGGACGGATTATCGATTCCTCCTCGAATTCGTCACCTGGTAATCCTAATAATTCCTTCGACTTGCTTATTAATTCAATAACTAATTACCATAATGGTAAGTCATAAGGATGGGTCGCACACTAATAAATTCCTCCAACATACTTATCGGGTCCTTTTTGGGCTCTTTATCCCAATAAGTCCGGTAACCATGTCGGCCGAGTTTATTAAGGTTTAACCGATCCGTAACTTCAAATAATCCGCAATTAATTCCCACAAATAGCAATAAAAATGTACTTGTGCAAATGTGCCTCGAAACGTTCCGTAACTTCGTGTTTTTCCGTTCTTATGCAAGTTAAATATCCCACACTTTATATTTCATCTTCGTTACTATACATTAAATAACAAGTTACTTGTTATTTATTACTCTTTTTATTTATTATTTTTGTTTTTGTGTTTTCAACATGTCACGAAGGTTACTAAACGTATCGAGTCACATTCCCATTAAGTCTCGCGGCTACAAGCTGGGTCAAACAGTCAACAATCCGTAAGTTCAAGTTCACATTACTAACTAATTAACCAAATATGGGCATAACCAAGGTCACCCGAGACCACAAGGTCTCGTTTAACTCTTGTCGCGGCCAATCATCACATTCCAATCCAAATAAATCCCAAACGGCTCTACAATCAAAATAAGTCAAAATAACTAATCCAAGTCGCCACCGAGACCTTATGGTCTCGGCTAAACCATACGTTGCTTAAAAATATCATGACCCAAATTCAACCAAACGGACAAAAACATAACCATGTCTAAATCTAATCAAACGGACCATGAACAAATCTGATCTAATCATCATCATGAATCCAAGCGTGACCAACAATCCATTCGGACCCAAAGTTAAACTAAAACTAATCCGTCTTCCTTGTGGTCTCGGCCAACTCATAAACTTAAAACAATATAACAAACTCAAACTATATAACAAACTCAAACAAAACAAACAGACCCTTGGGTCTCTCGGCTGCCATTCCAACACAACCACAATCCTCAAAACCAACTATAACACAATAAACCAAATTCAGTTATCCAAGTCCAGACCCAACCTATAACTCGGCTGCATCGAGGGTTTCACCAAACCCTAAATCCGAAACAAACAAATCACAATACAATAACAACAACAACATACGCGAGCAAAGACTTAATCACAACTCAAGTTTAATACCGAGAGTAGACTCGACCTTAAAATGCGTTCATTAAACCTCGGCCGTGAGCTATAGCTCACGGCACAACCACGACACGGCCTACAGTTGACACCACAATCACAAGGATGATACCAAATGTTTATATACATTTTTAGTTGTTTTAAACACTAAACCCATTTTGTTTACTACCCAAACCGATTCAAGACTGATAGAAATCAACTCGTTACACACGAGTTGACTCACACCGAGTCACAACCACGGGTGAAACGGTGTAACCTACCTTTCAAACTCTCAGATCTATAATGATCTTGGTTGAAAAAGATGATGGGTGGCGCGTAGTGGTGGTGAAGGGTGGTCTCGGGCGCATGTTATAGCAAAACGGGGTGAGGAGTTCACGGGGTGAAGGTTGGTGGTGGCGGTGTGATAAGAGAAGAGGTGGTGGTGTTGCACGGTGGTGGCCGGAAAACGTGGCCAGAGAGGAGAAGGGGAGAGAGAGGACGGATGGTGTGTGTGGAATGGGTGAAATAACCCTAATGTGGGTATAAAACTTCATTATATAGCCCTAGGACCTCGTGTGAATTCATGTTGTCCCTCAGGGACTGAAACTGTAACTTAGGCAAAGGGTGGGAAGTGACATTCGGCTATTCTTCTTATAAAACGTATTTGAGATAAATTTGAGCACCAAAACATTTTCCCGAGTATTTTTAACTTATGCCATTAGTTTTAAAACTATTTTTCCAATAAAATTGATTATAAATACGCATATTTTTTGTTCTCGAGATGTCACAATTTAATTTAAATTTGCGTTTTAAAACTAACTATTGTGCCAAGCCGCGACGTGCTACATTCTAGGCCTACAAGGACTCGATATAAATCAACCTCATAAAATTAAGAACAAAATTAACAATCCAGACTCGATACAAATAATGGGTATAACTTCTTTGAACGAAACGTATATTAAAAGTACGGTTGTGCCGGTACGCGTAGTGTGCTATTTTCACGTTTTGTGTAGTTTAGCTTAAAACTAACTATAAAAACAAATGCGTAAAATTCAAAAAGTAAATTATTTTTTGTAAGGACCATGGAAAAATTGCGGGTTGTTATAGTCTATCCCCGCTAAGAGAATTTTGTCCTCAAAATTCAATTGACTAAGGGCCTGAGCTTGACCGGAAAGTATTTACCCTTCGATTAGGTTGCACACAGAAAGGTAAGGGTGTGAGTGTCAATCCAAATAGTACCGGGTGCTACTTCCCAATTGGTACTATCAATACTTCCTAACCTCTAGAAATTACACAAATGAAACCACATAATAATCACACAGTAAGGCAAGCTTTCCCGTCCTTGAGTAAAGCCGTCAAAAACCTTAGGCATCTTTTGAGTAGTTTAAGTTGAGCCTCAACTGAATTCTAACTTAACCCCACAACTCATCAAACAAGAACTGTCATGAGATTAAGCTAGACCACAAGTTTAAGCCTAGTAACAACTTGATTTCAGCTTAATCTCACAACTCATCAAACAAGAACTGTCATGAGATTAAGCTAAGCAATAAGTTGGACCTAACCTTAAACTACGTAACAACTTGAATCTAACTTAACTTTACAACTCATCAAACAAGAACTGTCATGAAATTAAGTTAAGTATCAAGTTGTAAGAAAAGAAACTCAACATTTTTGAAGGGTTGGCTCAATTTTGGGATCGCTTTCAAATAAACAACTAGTAGATATCCAAAGAGAAGATTCAACTAAGAGGGATGTGCATTCCCGTTTCCTCCAAAATCAATAGTGCATGCCCTAAGTATATCTCCTAATTTCAGATAGTATGCTCACCCTGACCATCGGTCTAGGAATGGTAGGTCGTACTCCAATCTAACTGTGTTCCTAATGCGTCCTATAGTGTCTACCAAAATTGCGATGTGAATCGTCTGTCACGATTCGATATAATAGGTAAGGCGCTCCTCATGTGTGTCGCTCTAATTGGATTTCTCATCTTTGAATACTACGGAGGCATTGGCCAAACCAAAGGACTTAACCTGTAAACTCGAAATGCCCGTATATAGTTCTGAATGCGGTTTTAGGGTTGTCAGTCTTGTGCACTCTCAACTAATGATATTCGGGTTCGGAATATTTCTTCGAGAAGTATCGCGTATCATGAAATTTGTGCCGCTCCGGGAGTTAAGTTTATGCGCATCTCAATTCTTCAAGGAGGGGTAAATCCTGTTAGGTCTTTACGAAGTACTCTAGGGAAGTCTTAAGCACGCGAGGTATCTTTGGGTTTCTGCTCGTCCTACTAGGCGCAATGAAATAGGCGGTTTTATAGTAACTATCGAGTGATTAGGCTTCATGAAATGCCTCGTCCGTTCTTGAGCAAAATCATTTAAAAGTTTTAAGCTAAGTAGCAACTTTAAACTTAATCTCACATCTCATCAAATAAGAACTGACATGAAATTAAGTTAAAAGTTGTTAAAAAGCTTACTTTTTTTTTTTAAGAAAAAGAAAAAATTTAGTTAAGGTTTGAGGTTGCTAAAAAATGAACGAGTGGCATTTCAGCACCCAAAGGTCTTGCTACCAGGTGGTGGAGATTTTAACTATCTTATCGGTTTCTACCTTTTTGGTCATACACTATATCAATCTCATAAGTAAGAGCTAGGACACTAGGCTTCACCTTTAACAGAGGCATGAACTAAGTGGAAACAAATCTATAATCGACGTTGGAATCAAACAGTATGATAGCCTAATAACCGTTTAAGGGGAACATACCCGTCACGAGGTTCGGGTCCTGGTGTCCTTCTTTAGCGTTCATCACAAATACCCGACCACGAGCTGGGTTGCCATTGTTTCCACTGTTTGAGTTTGTTCCATTAGTCACTAAGGCCTGATTCGGGTTATTCTGCACTTGCCCCTATGCCCTATTCAGCTTAGGACACGTGTTTCAGAAATGATTTGGGCTCCCGCACTCATATCATGTCCTTGGGTAAATGACATTAATCGGAGTCGCCTGTATGGCTATTGATCGACAATCCCTTGCAATGTGACCAGTCTGATTGCAGTTGAAACACACTCGGCAGGGTTTAGTCTCCAGGTGGTGGTAATTACATTTGGCACACTTAGGGTGAGGACCTTCATATCCCTTACGGCCCGAGCTCGTTGCCACAAATCCTTTTCCCCATTTCGCCTTCTTATTGTCACCATTTGCACCTCCTTGCTTACTTGGCTCACTCACGTTCTTCCTCTTATCACCACTCTTGGACAATGTCCCATTCCTAACCATTTCATCCGTTAAGGTTGCAGATTTCAGTATCGCGCTCTAAAGGGTAGGGGGCTCAGTCGCTTTCACCATTTCGTGAATCTCAGGGACCAAACCATAGATGTACCTCTTAATTCTCTTGGATTCAGGAGTGACCATATAAGGTACTAGTCTAGCAAGCTCATGGAATCGATCCGTATAAGCCGTATGATCAGCTCCTACCATGGTATGGTGGTAGAACTCATGTTCCAGTTTCTGCATCTCATTGTCTGGACAATACTCCTCTCTTAACAATGCCTTAAATTCATCCCAACTCATCCCTATGGTAGCTTCTCTGCCCTTAGCCTGAATTTGCGTATTCCACCAAGTCAATGCTTTTCCAATCAATGAACAGGCAACATACTTCACCTTCTGATGGCTCGCACACACACTTATGTCAATCACTGACTCCATCTTCTCGACCCATCGAGTATAAGCTATCGCACCTCCGTTGCCATCAAATTCCACCGGTTTGCATGCGGTAAATTCCTTGTAATTACATCCCTTGTTACCGTTGTTATTGTTCCCATCATTGACGTGATCACTTCCACCATCATTGTTCGCTTGGTTATGGAAATAATGACATAAAAACAAGATAATATTATGTATAATATTATTTTTGTACTTTAAGCATTTTAAGCATATCAAACTCACACATCACAAACCAAATCGTTATCCGTTACTCGGTTTCACACTCATTATTCGTATTGAGCCAAAACTGTAAAAATCTCAAACTTCACTATTATTTAGGTCGTGTGTTGGAGCCGTTCCCATAACTTACTTGATTTCACATTTCACCTTGACTTTTACAGCTAAGGTTAGTCATAGCCCCACCGTTTCTATCATTAAATTGTTTAACAACTCTTTGGGGGAGATACATGCTTAACTAGTTTCAATTACTTTTACAAGTATTCTAAACCTCTACATATTACTGTGAGAATTCATAGCCCCTACTTTTATACATTTTGATAAACTACTTGGGGGAGATACATGCTTAAATTACTTTACTTATTACCAAATACATTTTTGCATTGGTATGCAAGTACTCTAACACATTTTGCATTGGTATGCAAGTTCTCTAATACATTTTGCATTGGTATGCAATTACGCTAATACATTTTGCATTGGTATGCAAGTACTCTGACACATTTTGCATTGGTATGCAAGTACTCTAACCCATTTTGCATTGGTATGCAAGTACACTGATCATTTACGATATGATATGCTTTTATACATCTGTTCTATTCATACTATGTTAGCAGTGGGTTGTAAACACACAGGTTGCAAGTCTTGTATGGGCGGGACTTGGGACTGAGTGGATTTACAATGCCTTTGCAGTGGAAATCTTTGTTGTTCATACTATGTTAGCAGTGGGTTGTAAACACACAGGTTGCAAGTCTTGTATGGGCGGGGCTTGGGACTGAGTGGATTTACAATGCCTTTGCTGTGAAATCTTTATTCAAATGCTTTACAGTTAAACTAAACTCTATGAACTCACCAACCATTGGTTGACACTTTTTAGCATGTTTATCTCAGGTTAATAAGGCGATAGTGGATGCATGGATTCTAGAGTCATTTGCATACTTGGAGACTCATATCATTATCTTTTACCATTCGAAACATCTATGTAACTTTACTTTGAAACTTATTGTCATAACTCTCATTTTAATAATTCGAATGGTAACATATTAAAAACGTCTCATTTAGAGATCGTTTTCAATACCTTGATCTATATTATGAAGTAATACCCCCTTGACTCTACTGTTCCGCTGCGGTAATTTGGGGGTGTTACAGATTGGTATCAGAGCCTTGGTTATAGAGAACTAGGTTTCATTTAGGTGCCTAGACTATAACTACTATATACATTGAGACTTTCATCCCTATCGCCTTACATGCATAGAATTTTTCCCATTTATGTGCGCGCTGTTGAATGTTATAAGTATCTGCACCAATAGGGGAATCTCAGCATTTAGTCGAGTCATCAAAGGTGTTGAGTTCAGTGATAACTGGCTATTTAACTTAATCTTGTGGACAATTCTTGTTTGATGAGACATGGGATTAAGTTAAATAAAGGTTATCATTTAGCCGCAGAGAAATTTGATGATTTTGCTCGAAAATGGGATTTCTCTTGAGGATACTTTTTAGGGAAAAATCTCATAATTTGGTCGATACATCAAAAGAGTGGAGCTCAGTGATAACTTGTTATTTAACTCAATCTTGTGACAGTTCTTGTTTGATGAGACATGTGAATAAGTTAAATAAAGGTTATCACCTAGCCGTATAGAAATTTGATGATTTTGCTCAAAAAGAGGATTTTTCTTGAGGATACTTTTTAGGGAAAAATCTCAGAATTATTCGAGACATCAGAAGTGTGGAGCTCAGTGATAACTGACTATTTAACTTGATCTTGTGACAGTTCTTGTTTGATGAGACATGGGATTAAGTTAAATAAAGGTTATCACTCGGCCGCAGAAATTTGATGAATTCACTCGAGGATTTTTGAGAGATAATCACCCTACTCTTTCACCATTTAAGTAACGTCGAGATATGTGTGCTTGGTGATATGTACACGTGTGAAAGAAGGCAAGTATAATTATGGTGGCCAACATAATTATAAGTGCATCACAACTCACGTGGACATATGTAACCATGCGTACATTAATCGGCATTGACCCCTTTAGGATAACAGCTAGTAACGGGGTTTTTGTAGGAATGTTAAGTATAGATGGGATACAATTAACAAATAATGGGTACGTTTTCCCTAGACAAGTCATATTCTACCCTAGATACGTAAGCTTTAGTATGATTAGTCAAAACTTTACACATCGACTATCCGTTAACATCTTTCAAAAGATAACACATACTGAATCTCGGGACAAGATTCAAAAATAAGGGGTAGGTACTGTAACAACCCGTAAAATTTTCTAGTCATTAGTAAACATTAATCTAGTATTAACACATCATTACTGTTCACTTAACCATTTTTATGAGCAAATTTGAAAATTTTGTTTATTACATTTTATAATTCAAACGTCGTTACGTGATTCATGATACTTCAGAACGAGCTCACACACGCGTCACGAAAATCCAAAACACAATAAATAACCAAACGGACCCTTAATTTCTATTTTGGCCTGTTACTATTCATGGCCCAACACAATTCCAGCCCAATTTCATTTTCTTTCTTTTATACAATTTGACCAAGACTCATTTACTTGATCTAATTTATTCGAAATTTAGACATACAAGGTACACGTTAAATTACATGTCTTGAATCTCTACACTACAAAGAATCAGGAATGATAAATCTTACATTTTATTTTGAACATTTGATCTATTAACGAGCCTTGAAGCTTACTTGATTCGACCACATTCCACAAGTTCACATCTTATATTTAAATCAATCTTAACAAATTTATACCTAGCTCACTTGGTTTTCTTTAACCGAATACAAGCCTATAACATTTATTTTTCATCTTCTACCAATTTTGGTCATGATATATTTCGTCTTAGACTATTTAAATGTATCAAATGCTCATTCAAAAATACCACTCGACCTTGCTAACTTATAAACCGAAACCACTCAACACTTAGTGTTATCTAAATTTTGAATTTCTCTATCCTATCCTAAAACTGACACCAATCAAATATGTTCTCAAACAGAACCCAACTTGCCAATATTAAAACAGTATATACACATGTTCAATGCACCAAGTTGATAATTTTTTAAATACTATATGATTCGATACATGCATTCCTATATATATACGTAAAATCTTGTACCCTTTATTTCATTCACAACTCAAATGTCTCTAAGTATTTCTCCCCTGTGAATACCATTCGAAGAAGATTAGGCCGGGTTCTAGTCGCTTGAACTATTTTCCAAACATAAAAAGGGTTGATCTCAATTCTTTTGACATATTTCTATCAAGTTCATACGAAAGCACTCGATCTCTAGTCCTTTTACACGCTTAACTCACCACCCTTTGAGGTGTGGTAAGCCTTTCGACTCCTTTTTCATTCAACTTTATGGTTTTTATTATTACATGCACGTACAAATTTATTTCGATCGTATATTCCATTTTATGCATTTTACACGCTTTTCGTTTCATTTATTTTACGTTTAATGCAATGACCTCCTTATGGATGGCTAAGAACATGTGTTTTATCTATACTCGACACTTACATACTCGTTATTTAATTATCGTATCTCATTTCTATTTATATCGAATCATATTTCATCATATATGTCATTTCATTATTAATCGGACCATGTTATATCGACATAAGGAATGGACTCATTAAAACGAAAACATACACACACCATGTCATTTTTATTGTACAACTCGTTTCTTTACAAGCTAATTTAGTAAGTTCATGTTTTGAGTTTTCCCTCATAAGCTCATTTAAGCTCTTTAAAAGCTACAAAGTAAATGCTAATCGAATTGACCATAAACCCTTTTATTTTGCCAAGTGGGTTGAAAAGCCCAATAAGCATTTTTTTAAGCTTATTCGATAAGCTGACCATATAAGCTCTTTAGTATTCTTTTTAAACTCATTTTTACAAGCCCAAGATAAGCCCATTATTTCCTAAACACCCTCGGATCGAATTTCACTTATGGGCTTTGAATTTAAACATTAAAAGCACAATAAGCTCTAAAATAAGCACTACGCGTAATAAGCTTTAATAAGTTGCAGAAACTTTTGGAATTCTTTTCCAACTCTTTTTGTAAAAATAGGACTTGTTTTGCAAAGATTATTACTATTTGGGTTAAAACTGCCAACTTTGTAAACTTATGTGGTAAACTGTCAATGTAATAACCTGAGGGCATATATTGATAAAAACAGTAAACAGGAAGGTTATTATGTCATTTGGGAATTATTGGACAAAAAATGTAATATATATTTAACCAAGGACTAACGGTGCAAAACTTACCCCGTTAGGGTAGAAAATGTGAAATTTGTATAAAATTGAGGACTGAACAGTAACACTAATCCATATTCATTTCTATTTCATGTTTTGCATATTTCCTTTAAACATGTGCATTTTATCGTTCATTTCAATATGTTTACTTTCGTAACGTTTATAATTATATAAAGAGTTTTAACGATAAACTTAACATATTATTCGACAACATTCGAGGAAACGATAATTATGGAAATAATGACATAAAAACAAGATAATATTATGTATAATATTATTTTTGTACTTTAAGCATTTTAAGCATATCAAACTCACACATCACAAACCAAATCGTTATCCGTTACTCGGTTTCACACTCATTATTCGTATTGAGCCAAAACTGTAAAAATCTCAAACTTCACTATTATTCAGGTCGTGTGTTGGAGCCGTTCCCATAACTTACTTGATTTCACATTTCACCTTGCCAGTTATACTCAAGGTGAGTCATAGCCCCACCGTTTCTATCATTAAATTTTTTAACAACTCTTTGGGGGAAGATACATGCTTAACTAGTTTCAATTACTTTTACCAGTATTCTAAACCTTTACATATTACTGTGAGAATTCATAGCCCCTACTTTTATACGTTTTGATAAACTACTTGGGGGAGATACATGCTCAAATTACTTTACTTATTACCAAATACATTTTTGCATTGGTATGCAAGTACTCTAACATATTTTGCATTGGTATGCAAGTTCTCTAATACATTTTGCATTGGTATGCAATTACGCTAATACATTTTGCATTGGTATGCAAGTACTCTGACACATTTTGCATTGGTATGCAAGTACTCTAACCCATTTTGCATTGGTATGCAAGTACACTGATCATTTACGATATGATATGCTTTTATACATCTGTTCTATTCATACTATGTTAGCAGTGGATTGTAAACACACAGGTTGCAAGTCTTGTATGGGCGGGACTTGGGACTGAGTGGATTTACAATGCATTTGCAGTGGAAATCTTTGTTATTCATACTGTGTTAGCAGTGGGTTGTAAACACACAGGTTGCAAGTCTTGTATGGGCGGGGCTTGGGACTGAGTGGATTTACAATGCCTTTGCTGTAAAATCTTTATTCAAATGCTTTACAGTTAAACTAAACTCTATGAACTCACCAACCGTTGGTTGACACTTTTTAGCATGTTTATCTCAGGTTAATAAGGCGATAGTGGATGCATGGATTCTAGAGTCATTTGCATACTTGGAGACTCATATCATTATCTTTTACCATTCGAAACATCTATGTATCTTTACTTTGGAACTTATTGTCATAACTCTAATTTTAATAATTCGAATGGTAACATTTTAAAAACGTCTCATTTAGAGGTCGTTTTCTTTACCTTGATCTATATTATGATGTAATACCCCCTTGACTCTACTGTTCCGCTGCGGTAATTTGGGGTGTTACATCATCACTTCCTGTCATACTATACACATAATCGCACACGTAGTTCCTATAATGTAAACTATATGAGGATTCTTAGGTTATAGTCTAGGTTAAACCACCTAATTCTCTATAACCTTAGGCTTTAATACCAATCTGTCACACCCCAAAAATGGCGCAGCGGAATGGCATTTACGGGGTATGACCTCATAGTCAAAAACACAAAGTGTCTAAATAGAGAAATACTACATGCATAACATAAGAAAGCTAATAGTCGCAAATTCCCACAACCGGGATAAGTACAAAGATCCAATGTAAACATAAGTCTCAAGGTCAAACAACATCGCTAGGAAATAACCAAATGCAACTCCACGGGATATACCTCAGGAGGGTCTTGTCTTAAGTCTTGCTAAGCCAATCAATTCTCAACCTTCTAAGCAACTTCAATAACACCTGAAAATGGTACTAGAAAACGTCAACATAATGTTGGTGAGCTCGTAGGTTTAAAAGTAAGACCACTGAGCTGTGAATAATATAACGTAGGACAATAGTGCACATGAATACCAATTACAAGCATGTTATCCAAACAGTAATAGTGTCGCGCCAATTGAACCTATAGTGTTCATCATACTCATAACCAATATCACGTGGGGAGCTACCCCGATAGATCTATCAACATGTGGGCTCTCAACAGAGAGTTAACAGTTACACCAACTGAACCTATAACTTGTGGGCCCTCAGCAGAGAGTTAACAGTTGCGTAGTCATGAACTCACAAAACAAAACATGTCATAGCATATAATCGCATTATCACACGTATATGTCCAAAATCATGTAAAACAGTATTTCACAGCATGAAAACATTTGTAAAGCATTGAGTACCATTTCCACCCCAAGGTAAAACACGTTAAAAGTGGGGCTACTAGAACTCACCTTAGTCAAGCAATGCACAACACAACGGATCAAGTGTAGTATAGCACAGCGACAACTAGAACGTCACGGCACTTCAGCAACTGGTATCACAACGCGACGGACTCGGCAACCTAATAATAATAAGCTTATCTTAACGTATATCCAAAAGTATAACGGTTCCCAAAATCTAACTATTCCCAAGTATATTTCCACTTTCCTTTCCAAAATATCCTTGTTAAAACCATTTATTAATGTTTGGTATCATCGTGTGTGCAGTGGTGACACAACATTGACTCAAGTAAACACACGCCAAACAAACGACCAAAACGTAAACGACTTACCAAGACCGAAAATAACGAACCCACCGAGTTGTTGCAAATTCCCAAGTTAATTCTACTACTAACTACTCATCAAAACAAGGTCAATGTCAATTGATCAAATTTTAAAGCTTAATAAAGTATCTGGACGGATTATCGATTCCTCCTCGAATTCGTCACCTGGTAAGCCTAATAATTCCTTCGACTTGCTTATTAATTCAATAACTAATTACGATAATGGTAAGTCATAAGGATGGGTCGCACACTAATAAATTCATCCAACATATTTATCGGGTCCTTTTTGGGCTCTTTATCCCAATAAGTCCGGTAACCATGTCAGCCGAGTTAATTAAGGTTTAACTGATCCGTAACTTCAAATAATCCGCAATTAATTCCGACAAATAGTAATAAAAATGTACTTGTGCAAATGTGTAACACCCCCTAAATTTTGAGTTAACAGCGGAAGACTTAATAGGGGTATTACTGGTAGGATCATAGTTATAATCATAGAAAACGACTCAAAAGAGACGTTTTGAAAGTTATTGTCATTCATTTAGAAATTCAGGTACAAAAAGGAGATTTCAACGTTTAACATTTCACAAAAGATATTGTAAATTTGATATGAATGACAGAATTCATTTGACACCAAGACCATCCATTAATGCCCACTCCGTGCCTTGAATACTCCATAATAAACCTGAGATAAACATGCTAAAAAGTGTCAACACAAAGGTTGGTGAGTTCATAGAGTTTATAAGTAAAACAGTTGATTTCAATAGTTTCCAAGTTTTAAATGAAAATGGGCTACGCTGTTATACGCCCGAAATGTAATAGTGGGTCATATAATAGTCCCTGATCCTATAATAGCGGGTCAAGTAATCTCCCCTGTACTAATAACAGCGGGTCAAGTAATCTTCCCTGTACTAATAACAGCGGGTCAAGTAATATTCCCTGAACTTATAACAGCGGGTCAAGTAATATTCCCTGAACTTATAACAGCGGGTCAAGTAATCTCCCTTGTACTAATAACAGCTAAATAATAGAAAAATGGGGCTATGACTCACGGTAATCCGTGAAAGTTTAGAGTATGAAAGTAAATGAAAATAGTTGAGCATGTATCTCCCCCAAAAGTATAAAACAAGTATTAAAATAGTAGGGGCTACGACTCACCTTAGCTGTAAGGTCAAAGTAATGTTATGTCAAAAAGTATCACGGGAACGGCTCCAACACAGGACCTGGATAATAATAAGGAAGTCTGAGATTTTGACGGTTTTGGCCTAATACGAATAATGATTGAAAAGGTATCGAATGACGAAGTGGTTTGTGATGAGAGTGAATGATATGCTTAAAATGCTTAAAGTTCAAAAATAATATTATATATAATATTATCTTGTTTTTATGTTATTTAAATCATAAATATCGTTTCCTCGAAAGTAGTTTGAATAAAACGTAAAGTTAATCGTTAAAATCCTTTTATAATAAATATAAACGTTATATAATAAATAGTGAATGGAACGTAAATAAAGGCGCGTGAAATAAATGAGAAACGTAAAATATGAAATGTAAATGAAAATAAGACAAAGTTACTGTTGATCCTTGTAATTATACAAAATTTACATTTTTAACCCTAACGGTGTAACATTTGCACCGTTAGTCATTTAATTATATTTTTAGTCCAAAAGTTCTCCAAAATGACAAAATAAACTTTAACTTTACTGTTTTATCAATATTCATCCTCATGTTACTGAATTGACTGTTTATACCCTATTTTTACCAAGTTGGCAGTTTTGGTCCTTGTGGTTCGAAGATGAATCCGTATGAATAGCAATTGTTCTTGGTTTCTCTTGAAGGACTTGCAGGAGGTTTTACAAGTATTAATGAGTGTGTGTGAGTGTGTTTTGCAAGTGGGAAATAGTTGCACATGTGGGAAATGGGTTATACATCCGGTTCGACATATATGCACGCATGAGAACTAAATTTTTAAGGGTGCAACTTCTATAAGATTCGAATATGGCAGGAGAGGGATAGGATAAGAGAATATGTCAGCATTTATGAGCCTAGGGGAGGGCTAGGAGTATGGGCAAGCTTATAGAAACCGAATGGAATTATATATGTGTCGTTCGAATGTTTTAAAGGGTCCAAAGGTTGTTTAGACGTGTGATTTCATAAGGCAAAGTGAGAAATGGTGAGAAAACGTGTTTATAAGTTTATATTGATCACAAGAAATCATAATGAACTAGTAAAAATTAGTTTGAATCAAAGTGGATCAAAAATGAATAAAGTGATACGGTTTTGAAAAAGTTGCGACCAAGGTTTACTTTGGACTTCGCTAGGCTATCAAATGATTAAAATGGAAAGTAATATTCGACATCCCAATAGTTGGTGGTATAGAGAATCGAGAGAGATCAAAATTGATATATCATATGTGTCGAATTTAAAAATAAATGGGGCAAAGCTTAGGACTTCTAGTCGACAGAAATTATGAAAGAAAATAAATTAAAGTTGCGGATTGGGATTCATGAATAGTAACAGGCTAGTATTTGGGCTTAGGAATAGTGATAGGGTCCGTTTGGCATATAATGAGTGTGTTGCATTATCCGTGGTCCGCGTGTGAGCTCGTTCCAATGTGTTGAGAATTAATAATAAGTAATAAACAAAATTTTAAATTTTGCTCACAAAAATGGTTAATTGAACTGTAATACATAATTAACATTTACAAATCATAGGGGATTTTTACTGGTTGCTACAGTACCCACCAGTCAAACAGAATTCCGTCCCGGAATTTAAGTCTAAGTTAGTTGCTAGAGTTGTCTAGGGAAATAAATGGGGGTATCTATCGGGAATTTGGTTCTTACGTTCTCATGTATACTCCGGTTCTTCCGTAATTACGAGTATGTCGTCAAGTTGGATTCTTCATTGGGATGTTGGAAAAAGGTATAGATATCTAAAGAGGGTTGGTAACTAGAGAAATCGGTTCGCACATCGGTGATAGATTAAAATCTTATGGGGCGATAATAGGTTAGCATGAAATGAATTCTAGGTCTCGTGAGGAAATCTTATAGTATGGTAATAGTCTTTTATCTGGTCAGGAATGAAATTAACTAGATTCCTAATGGGATAGCAGTGTATTATTACTAAATGGTTATGGATAAGGTAAACAGAATAGATAATGTGATAGACAAAGATTGCGATTATCATGGAAATGGTAAAATATAGAGATTTCATAAGATAGAAAGGTATTTATTACACTCAGGTTATGCCTTTATACCTAAGGTAAAGTACAAAGGAAAAATACAATCCTAAAAGGCTTGAACTATGGTTTGTTGTTATAGCAGAAACTTCTTATTCTGTTTAAACATTGTTGTTGTCCCTTGACGTTGCTGAGGTCCTAACGAGCTTCTATTCTCTTCCACTGGCCTTATCGTTCTACTTGGTATTCTGATTTGAGCATCGGTTCTTGTAGTGCCTCTTTTCACCACATCCGTGGCATACTACTGTTACTGGCTGTAGATTTGCACCAGTGGTTCTGCATTCATTGGTTCTGTGACCCAATCTGTGGCACTTTGCACATTTGGCCGGGCAAGGCCCAGTGTGATGTAGGTTACATTTGTTACACTGGGGTTGTGTTCCGGCATACCCTCTTCCTTCATTGGGTGCGGCCACATAAGCCCTGCCAGCCTCTTGTTTGCGATTCTGTTGTTGATGATGGTTGTCGCGATTCGAATGGTAGTTACGGTTGTTGTTGTTGTTGTTGTTGTTGTAGTTGTCCCTATTGTTGTAGTTGGTGGTTCCATGATCATCCAACCTTCTCTTGTGATCGTTGCTTCCGGAGGTAGAACTCCGTTTAATTTCTCGTTCCAACAATTTTTGAGCTATGGAGATAGCTTCCTCCAGTGTTGCCGGTTTTGAAGAGGTGACATTTCCTTCTATGCTTGAAGGCAAACCCTCTACGTATCTCTCCAATGTCTTTTCAACATCTGGCACCATGGTCGGACATAACACCGACAGTTCCTGGAACCTTCGGTTGTAGGTCTTGATGTCGTTCCCTCTCACAGTCAACCGATGAAATTCCTCCTCTAGCTTCTTGATCTCCGTACGAGGATAGTATTTCTTGAGCATTTTCGTCTTCAGTTCGGCCCAAGAAATGTGGTATGCTTCTTCCATTCCCATAGTCTGGACGGTTGCGTTCCACCAGGACAAAGCATCTTCCAGTAAAGTTCCCATAGCAAATGTGACTTTGCTGTCTTCTGGGCATTTACTTCTCATGAACACTGTCTCCGTACGCTCAAACCATTGAGCTAATTCGGTCACTCCTTCTGACCCTTTGAAATAAGTTGGTTGGCAACTTATGAAATCCTTAAAGGTACGTTTGCGAGACGCAGATGCCTCGCTTTCAGCGGTGGATCGGTTGTTGTTGTTGTTGCTCGAGCGGGCTATGGTAGCCGCTTGAGTCTCAAAAGCTGCTGCGATACCATCAGCTATCATTCTCTGGATAGCTTCAGGGGTTAAAGCTGTTGCGGGAGTGGCAGTTTCATTTCTTGTGCGAGCCATAAGTCTATTAATACCACAAGAAAACACAAATTTAGAATCCACATAATGACCATGTTAAATCATAATCAACTGAGAATCACGACATGTGTGGGTACTATCGTAAAATAATCAACTCTTAGTATAGGATTGCTAAGGAACAAACTGATTCATCATCTATAAAGGCTGAAGTTCAGCAACTTTCTCTACATTCATCAATTTTCTTCTGAAATATTCTTCATTATCAATTTGTAATTACATCCTGGTCGTAACATTCAAAGAACTATAACCTTCATAAGTAACACCACTGTAACACCCCAACCCGACAAGGGTAGAAGTATCACATTATGGTGGCATATCAGAACATACATAATCAAAACGCAAGCGGAAGTCTAATCATAAATACCAAAATGTAAGTCAACACGACTTAAAGGAAATACATAAGTCCCACAAGAAAACCAAATGAAGAAAACATAATTCCAAGTCTTAAATAATGAAAAACATAGTCCAACTAGGAAGTCTAGGGTAAGTCTGCACTCAGCTCCAGCTCTCATCCCAAAAGATAGCCCCAACTCCTAGCTTAATAACCTGCCGCGGAGAAAAGAAATGCGGCTGAGCTTTAAAAGCCCAATGAACAGATATATACATAACAAGTACTGAAAATGAAAATGAGAAATACAGAATATAGTACATTAGGGAAAAACAGAAGGTATATCAAGATGTATCAAAGGTGTAAAGGTCATCAGAAATCTACCACGAGCCCAGAAACATATCATAACATAAACATCATAATCATGGTCTTCATCAACACATAAGTAACATAATGGAGTAGCTAGCTCCCAGAAATGTGAAAGGCGTGTAATACACACAGCACCAGTCACCAGAAATATATCATATATCATAACAGATTAGATCTAGGATGCATCCATACGCCCCTGTAGAAAATCATAACGGCCAGAAACATAATACATAACAGAAAGGGACGGGGTGGAACATCACTCGACCACCCTAGAGTCAAGCCATTGGTGCATCAATGACATGGTCATGGAACCCCCATGACTAGTGATAGCTCGGGTATCAAACTGAAAGGTCAAACAGAATGTCATAGTCATGACACAGAATCTAAGGTCATCAGAAATATCATAATCATGGGTTCATATCAAAGGGTGCATAGCAAAGGTTCATATCAAAGGTGCATAACAAAGGTGCATATCAAAGGGTACATAGCAAAGGTTCATATCAAAGGGTGCATAGCAAAGGTTCATATCAAAGGGTACATAGCAAAGGTTAATATCAAAGGGTACATAGCAAAGGTTCATATCAAAGGGTACATAGCAAAGGTTCATAATCAGAAGTTAAGTAAATCAAAAGATATGAAAGGGATCATGAGAAACCTTATAAGAAGGTCAGAATATATGTACCTTATGCAAGCAACCAAAATAAGAAAGGATACCGAAACAGGGAATCATTCCTTCTTCACCGAACCTATACAATTTAATGATCACGTGTTACTTTTAAGCTCGTTTTAATCAGATTTTAGGTTTCTTTCTATTTTTAGAAACTTTCTATTTTTAGTAACCTTCTAGATTAAGTAACTTTCCATAATTAGTAACTTTCCATATTTAGTAGGTTTCCATATTTAGTAAGTTTCCATATTTAGTAAGTTTCCATATTAAACAGGTTTCCATATTTAGTAACTTTCCATATTTAGTAAGTTTGCATATTTAGCAGGTTTCTATTTTAGTAACTTTCCATATTTAGTAACTTTTAACATGACTTCCCAATTTAGTTAAATTCGGTTTTGGGTTCGGGATAATCAATTAGGTTTAACAAATTCATACAGAAGTTAACATGACATTAACAAGTCATACCCAATATAGAAACAAGTATTGGGGCACCAAACATCACAAAATTAACTGATTTTATCACAAAATTAAGCCCAACAAATGAATTTTCAAAACGTATCAGAATCCCAAAATAAAAATCCAAAAAATTATCGAAAAAGTCGATATGTCTTAGGAGTCTATTGGAATTTTTTATAGATTTTATTATCATGTGTAGACCCCCTTTAAAAATCGTCTAAGTTAACATGTTCAGATTCGGATATGCAGATACACTTCAAAAGTATGCACTTAAAAACCTAACCATATGACTTCAGAAAATTCTACAAAAATTCCAAGAGGTAGTCCACATATGAAATATGATTCTTGTAAATTTGTGGCCTATAATATGCTATGGTTTGGAAATGAAAAATCACAGAATCCGACTAAAATACAACTCAGCTAACACCTTTTAACATATGATCACATTAAATTCAGAAAAACATCCAAATCAAACTCAAATTCATTCAAACCAATTGGAATACTTTCCTAGGACCCTAGAATGAGTTTAAAAACAAAAATCCAGAATTAAACCTCAATGAAACTCGTTTCATGATGCATACAAATTCGACTATTACTGCTGTCCCAATTAAAAACAACACATGAAACCTAATTTCCTTTTAATCTAATTAATTTTTTTGATCAATATACATGATATTTACAGAATTTATTCATCAAAACATATCTACAAACATCTCATATGAATCATTCAATACCAATAACAATAGCATCCACACAAGTACATAAAATAACAACGTCAAAAATCACAAAAGCCCTAATTCTCTAAGCATCAAATGTGTTAGGTTTTTCCGATTTACTAGCTTATTAATTGTGACATTAATCATATCTAGGAATCAAAAATGATGATGGTCAAATCATATCAACATGGGTCGAATTAAAAACAGAAAATTAGTGGGTCGAATCACAAGTTTTAAGCATGTTGGAATCTATGATTTTATGTGACAATTTTAGGGTTAACTAGAAACATAATGAACCGATTAATATGTGTATTATAACATGTTACTAATTAGGTTTCCAAGTAGATTTAATTCAGATTCATGGTATACCCCTTTGTGTCGATAGGAAAGAAAAAAAAACAAGAGAAGAGATGATGTTACCTTCGGTTTAATGAGACAAAAGAAAGAAGAACAAACCCTAGAATTCCAATACTCGATTTACCCACAAATTTGCAATACAAAACCCTTGAATCCCTTTGTTCTTGAGAGGAAAAAGATAGTAGGAACTTTGTGTCTTATTATTTTGTGTCGAATGGATCAAGAGGGAGGGAGAAGGAACTGTATATTTTGAGACAAAATAGGATGGAGCGGCCCTTTTGTTTTGGAAATGTTTAATTGCAATTTATTTTGATTGATCTTGATCTTGATAATTTCTTGGTATTTGATTTATGTGCTAATTGATTCTTTATTAATTGCACAAATATTGTTTTAAATGGGCTAGGGGGGGGGGTCGACCAACTTATCTTTTTTTTTTCTTTTTTTATTTTATTTGTAACAAATATTTATTTTATGTATGACTTAGGTAAATGTATAACATATAGTAATTTAAAATGTGTAAATGACATATGGTTAAGCTTAGGTTAAGATATATATACTTGTCCTTGTATAATTAATTTTATGCTCGTATAACTTCAAAAATTTAGAGGGGCAAAATGGGAATTTCAAATGAACGGAAATTTAGGGTTTTACAACTCTTCCCCTCTAAAAGAAAATTTTCGTCCGAGAAATTGAAATAGGAAGGCCAAAATGAACATACCGAATCACGAAAAGAAATGTGGATAACTGGCTCGCATTGATTCTTCGGTTTCCCAAGTAGCCTCATGCTCTGGGTGATTTTTCCAAAGAATTTTCACAAACGGAATGACTTTGTTTCTCATGACCCTTTCTTGCCGATCCAAAATAGCTTTGGGTTCCTCCGGAAGAGACATATCAGCTTGGATTTGATCCAAAGGATAAGACACAACATGTAACAGATGGTAATTGTATTCCCTCAGAAGAGATACATGGAAGACGTCATGAACATGTGATAACTGTGGAGGCAGAGCCAGACGATAAGAAACCTCCCCAATACACTCAAGAATCTCAAACGGTCCGATGAATCGTGGACTAAGCTTTCCCTTGATCCCAAAACGTTTCACTCCCCTGAATGGTGATAATTTCAGAAATACACGATCCCTGATGCGTGGTTTTGCGACCTTACAACAGGTTTTACCTCTCGAGGGATCTCAAGAGGCTTACAACCCCACCAGGCAGTGTACCTGACCGATGTAGTATAGTGTAGTGGTAAGTACGGGGGATTGATCGTTCTCCACAGGGAATAGTGTCGTTAGGATTGAAAAACTACTCTAATAGGTCTAGGGGTGAGAGAAGATTCTTTTTTATGCTTTTATAATTTTATGAAAGCAAGTAAAATCTCGGGTTTGAAAGAGTGTGCGGAATTAGTTGCTAATCAACTAACCCAAATAACTACGAATGCAAATAAAATAAAATAACTGAAAATGAAAAGGTGGTAAAACTTATGTGGAGAGAAATGTGTTTACTTAGATTTCCTTACTCCCTAACTATCTTTTACCGGTTGATTAGTGTGTATTAATCGCGTGGATGACGGGTGTATTCCTTAATACCATTCGTGGGGTGGCGTACATACTTCCCCAACTCTATAAGCTCCTACTTCACTCCTAAGTCGAGCCGGCTAAGAAGCTCCTAACATGGGATCACTAGAATTCGCTCATGCATTAAATACAAACATAAAAACCTTAGTACGCATTGGTTCATGTTTCTTAAGACGTTCAAGCAAGTTACCGAATAGGAAGTTAGCCAGTTTTCTTAAGCCTAACATAGATGAACAATCATCCAATACAATTAATAACACACTAATAATCAATAATCAATAGTTAGGTTTCATTAGATCTAAGCAAACACAAAGAAAACCTAGCCTAGCATGTTAAACAAAAGACAAGAACAAGATAGAATCAAACAACACATAGACATATTGAATGATTAATTGATAACTTATCTTCAATGTAACATGGAAGATCTCAAGGCAAAAAGCCTTGAAAAATCTGCTAAAATCGTCTTAGGGTTTCCTCCCAAAAGGTTACACACAAAGTTCCACACTAATGACAAAAAATTGCAAAACTATATATAGAGTTTAAGGGCTGACGGCGTCACGTTGTAGATCCTGACGCCGTCACCTCGCCGCTTTTAGGGTTCCCGGATGGCCTTCCTGACGCCGTCCCTCTTTAGACCTCCAAAATCCGCTCTGGCTTATCAAGGCTTGACGCCGTCAGATTAGTGCTTGACGCCGTCCCTCTTTAGCTTAAGCCGTGACGACCTTGATCACATTAAAGGGTGACGCTGTCAGATTTTTCATGCAAAATTCTCTGGCTTATCATGAGTAATTTTCATATCCACCTTTTTCTTGCCAAGCCATGACGCCGTCTGGGGAAATTCCTGACGCCGTCAAAGGTACTTTTCAGCCGATTTTGAGACTTTGTCGTTTTCTTCACTTTTATGCTCCAAAAACGTCCAAAATGCTTCCTTTTCCAGATTTCTTCTCCAAAGTACCTAAAATGACAAAAGGAATGATTTAGGGCAATATTTGATCAAATAAATACGATTTAGGGCTTAAATGACCCCTTAAAAGCGGTACACTTTTCGCTTCATCAAATACCCTTACACTTGAGATTTGCTTGTCCTCAAGCAAATGCGCTTTTATTCTAATCAAAATACAAGTTAGGGGTCATTTAACACTAATATAAAAGTAATTGCAACAATTAGTCGTTCCACTTTAATCATAATAAGCACGGAGATTACATACTAGCACCTCACAAGCAGTGTTTAGATACTCACATCTCTCAAGTGTCATCAAAATAAATCTCATAAATGAAAACGGATAATATCTTTCACTACCTGTCATAGCAAATAGATTACCATAGGCTTGGGAAAGGATCGAAAACCTCCTCCACTAGGCGTAAGCACCTAAGATAAACTATCAAAGAGGGCTTTTACATGGGTTATAACGTTAGGTGTAGGGAAAAGGAAAACACGGTTTTGTTGGATAAAGGATATTTTACTGGTGGCGAGTTAAAGATCTTGATCAATTACATGTACTATACAATGTTGCTAAGCCAAGACTCGACTCAATCTTAAGTTAAAAACAAAATAACAAAAACATAAAATAAATATAAAATGAAACGGGATGGTAGTCCGTATGTTTTTTCTACTTTTCTTTTTCTCATTTTTTTTTTGTATTTTTTTTTGTATTTTTTTTTCATACACTCTTGCCCTACCATCCAAAATAATACATCATAGGGGCGTTGCATTCCCCTTACACTTGAACTTTTACATAACTTTACAAATAACTATTCTAATGACTCGAATTAAGATAATCGAAAAACTTGGAGTACTTTTAAAATATTTAGCACATATGGGGGTAATAAATGATGTTCTTCCCCATTACTCCATTACACTAGTACTTTACCCATGAGTCCCAATCGTCCCAAAACAATATGTACAAGGATATGACTCGACTTAGCAACCATGTAATCAATTAGATAATTAACTTGGGTTTAAACAAATGTTGTCACAATAATGCACTAAAAATGAGTGCATACAAGGTAGGCTAAGGCGATTTGGGTGTACATTTAAGTGGGGTGTAAACAAATTCTTCCTTTAAGTAAAATGCTTAAAGGTCGAAACGAAAAGATAGGCTCTGAGGGGTGTACTAGGGGTATCGTGTACTAAAAATGAGTACAACGCAAAGGGTGTGGGAGAATTACTTGACCAATGTAGCCAATGTAATTATAACAAAATCACAGGTGTAAAACAATGGGTTAATCCTAATGCCTCTTATCATGTAGTAAATCTAACTACACGAATGTAGTCTCACTTGTGGCCTCGGAATGGTCCTAACGCAAGTTCTAGAATCTAAGTGCTACCGGTACACACATCATAGCATAAATGCTTTTCCTACCAATTCTAGGGGCGAACCTCACATATTTGGGGGTGGAAAAATTTTTAGTGGTACGGTTTTTGTGCTAGTCATATAACTCCTATCCGTGAGACGCTCATTAAGATCAAAGTTTCACTCCTATATGTTGTAAAATTTTTTAAATTTGGCACTAAAATTACCCTAACAGGTATTTCTTTCAGTTTTATTACACATTTACTATTAAACAAACAAAAATCAAGCGCAATTGTATTCTCTAAAGTATCGTACTTTTACCCCCCCCCCCCTTACACTTAAGATGAACATTGTCCCCAATGTTCAAATAACAAGATGTAAAAGAAAAAAGTAAAAGAATGAAATCAAATACTCCCCTGATTCGTTCGGTGGATAATGTGGAAACACGGTTAGATCTTCTTCCAAGAGAATGTAGAAGCTTTACGACTAATGCATCGCCAAAAGCTTGATCCAACAAACATTTTCTTGTCCAAAATAACCTGTTAAACCTGAGAAAACAAACACGAAAACCTGCATAACATCGGCGGGATAAACTCTATAAAAGGATATAATGCTTGTGGAATGATAATTTTGCAGATTCCTGGAGATTATAAGTTATAGATTTAATAAAAACTTTTTATGAAAACAAAACTTTCAAAATTTTCAGAAAATTAATACCTGACGCCATCAGGTTGTAACTCCTGACGCCGTCAGAAACAATCTGACAGAATTCTCATGTTACGTTTCCGGGAAAATTTTGGAAAAACTCACTCCCTACTTCCTGGAATTCCTGCAAAACATCATTATGACTCGATACAAGCATTTGACTCGAACAAATACTAATATGTATGTTAATTTAATATTATTACGATTCATGTTCATTTGTGTTTTAATAAACCGGTTTGGATTTCCCTTACACTTAACTTTTGCAAAATACCTTTATATGTAGTTAAGACGAAGTTAAAAACAAAATAAAGCATTTTCACAATTTAGTTTTGAACATGAATCAATAATAATAAAAATTAAACACACATACGGAAACAAATAAAATCAAACAAACAAATAAATAAACACACAAAACAAATAAAGCTTGGGTTGCCTCCCAAGAAGCGCTTTTCTTTATTAACGAGTCTTGTAGCTAGACTCAAAGTAAGGCTCATCTAGTGTCGCTTATGCTCACGTATCCGAGTGTGAGCCATCTAATTGTTGCCTCATCTTTCTTGTATTCATCATTCAGCTCCAAACATCCATGATAGTATCTCTTGTTTTTCTCATGTGGATATTTGAGCCCCTTCCTCTTATCATTCTCACTTAACAAATCAAGAGGCACAAGTCTATTGCAAGATTCAATGGAGTAGTTCTTAAACCTAGGATGTGATCGGGGCATTTGGTAAACAAAATCTTCATTCCCATCCGAGAATGTAATTAACCCGTCCACAAGTTTCTCGTCAAGGTTGGTCAACCTTTTGAAGGGTTCTCCAAAAATGACTTGGGTTAATTTGTTATCAATGAATTCTCCTAAGTTCTCCATAACCATAAAATCCACCAAATACACAAAACTTCCAACGAATACGTGTAGTGGCTTAATCCTAGCAACAATGTTATCTCCTTGATATTCTAGCTCATCTACCATGATTTTATTATAATTAGCGGGAGAGATAATGTTCATAGGCAAAGATGAGTTAAGATAGGCATAAAAATCATGATAACCAATCTTACACGGAAATTGCATGTTAAAGAGGCTATCCTTTTCGATCTTAGTCCTAGGGTCAACATACTTAAAGGGATCAATTTCCTCTTTTCCCCATTCCTCGTTAACTACTTCCCCATTACCAGCATCCTCATCGGAGTCTGAGTAGTAAAACGGACTAACATAGTCATTCTCATGGTCAGACTCCTCCATCTCAGAATTGTTACCAAAGTGGTGGTCGGGTGAAAGGTTGTTGTTTTCTATGATGGGGGCGGGAACGGGTAGTTGGAAATTTGCATGGTGGAAAATACGAATAACAGGGATCAAGCGATCACTATTACTCATGAGGCAGGTGGAAGGTGTCACAAACAAAAATACAAAGAAATAAGATAGACTAAAGAAAACCTAGAAAAAGAAAATAAAAATCTCACTAGAAAGGAATCTAGTGAGTAGACCTATAAAATAAAAATTCAACCTAAACAATAACAATTCCCCGGCAGCGGCACCAAAAACTTGATGCGTGGTTTTGTGACCTTACAACAGGTTTTACCTCTCGAGGGATCTCAAGAGGCTTACAACCCTACCAGGCAGTGTACCTGACCGATGTAGTATAGTGTAGTGGTAAGTACGGGGGATTGATCGTTCTCCACAGGGAATAGTGTCGTTAGGATTGAAAAACTACTCTAATAGGTCTAGGGGTGAGAGAAGATTCTTTTTTATGTTTTTATAATTTTATGAAAGCAAGTAAAATCTCGGGTTTGAAAGAGTGGGCGGAATTAGTTGCTAATCAACTAACCCAAATAACTACGAATGAAAATAAAATAAAATAACTGAAAATGAAAAGGTGGTAAAACTTATGTGGAGAGAAATGTGTTTACTTAGATTTCCTTACTCCCTAACTATCTTTTACCGGTTGATTAGTGTGTATTAATCACGTAGATGACGGGTGTATTCCTTAATACCAATCGTGGGGTGGCGTACGTACTTCCCCAACTCTATAAGCTCCTACTTCACTCCTATGTCGAGCCGGCTAAGAAGCTCCTAACATGGGATCACTAGAATTCGCTCATGCATTAAATACAACCATAAAAACCTTAGTACGCATTGGTTCATGTTTCTTAAGACGTTCAAGCAAGTTACCGAATAGGAAGTTAGCCAGTTTTCTTAAGCCTAACATAGATGAACAATCATCCAATACAATTAATAACACACTAATAATCAATAATCAATAGTTAGGTTTCATTAGATCTAAGCAAACACAAAGAAAACCTAGCCTAGCATGTTAAACAAAAGACAAGAACAAGATAGAATCAAACAACACATAGACATATTGAATGATTAATTGATAACTTATCTTCAATGTAACATGGAAGATCTCAAGGCAAAAAGCCTTGAAAAAGCTGCTAAAATCGTCTTAGGGTTTCCTCCCAAAAGGTTACACACAAAGTTCCACACTAATGACAAAAAATTGCAAAACTATATATAGAGTTTAAGGGCTGACGGCGTCACGTTGTAGATCCTGACGCCGTCACCTCGCCGCTTTTAGGGTTCCCGGATGGCCTTCCTGACGCCGTCCCTCTTTAGACCTCCAAAATCCGCTCTGGCTTATCAAGGCTTGACGCCGTCAGATTAGTGCTTGACGCCATCCCTCTTTAGCTTAAGCCGTGACGACCTTGATCACATTAAAGGGTGACGCCGTCAGATTTTTCATGCAAAATTCTCTGGCTTATCATGAGTAATTTTCATATCCACCTTTTTCTTGCCAAGCCATGACGCCGTCTTGGGAAATTCCTGACGCCGTCAAAGGTACTTTTCAGCCGATTTTGAGACTTTGTCGTTTTCTTCACTTTTATGCTCCAAAAACGTCCAAAATGCTTCCTTTTCCAGATTTCTTCTCCAAAGTACCTAAAATGACAAAAGGAACGATTTAGGGCAATATTTGATCAAATAAATACGATTTAGGTCTTAAATGACCCCTTAAAAGCGGTACACTTTTCGCTTCATCAATCCCCAATACGAAACTCTAAGTCACGGCGATGCTTATCTGCATAACTCTTCTGCCGAGTCCTAGCCTCTTTCAGCTTCTCCTTGGAAACAGTTACCTTCTCATTAGTGATCTCAATAATTTCCGGACCCTGAATCAAACGCTCACCCATTTCATTCCAATAGATGGGTGCCCTACATTTCCTCCCATATAAAAGCTCATAAGGTGCTGCCTTGATGCTAGCATGCCAACTGTTATTGTAGGCAAACTCCACCAAGCACAGGTATTCGTCCTAATTCCCAATCCACTCTAATGCACACACTCTCAACATGTCCTCCAATGTCTAAATGGTCCTCTCCGTCTAACCGTCCGTCTGAGGATGAAAAGCTGTACTAAACTTGAGGCGGGTTCCCCAAGCTCTCTGCAGACCCTTCCAAAAATGAGAAGTAAACCGTGGATCTCTGTCTGACACAATAGATGTTGGAGTACCATGAAGTCTAATGATCTCTTGCTGAAAAATCTTCGCCAATTTACTAACACGATAGTCCTTTCGAATAGGTAAGAAATGTGCATACTTGATTAGCCGATCAACGACTACCCAAATCGCATCATGTCTTTTCTGAGTAAGAAGCAACCCAGTAACAAAATCCATCGAGATCTCCTCCCACTTCCAAGTAGGAATTTTCGAAGGTTGCAACAAACCACTAGCTCTCAGATGTTCAATCTTAACTTGTTGACAAGTCATACACTTTGCTACAAACAAAGCCACATCTTGTTTCATGCCGTTCCACCAAAAGTGTTGCTCAAGATCTTTGTACATCTTGGTAGAACCAGGATGAATAGTAAATGGGGAACTGTGAGCCTCAGACATCACCGTCTCACGAAGTGCAGGGTCGTTAGGAACACAAAGTCTATCCCCATACCATACCACACCAAAATCATCAACCCTGAATTCTGACTGCTTACCCTCTTCCACATTCTGAACCACAGAACAAAGCTCACCATCATCCTTCTGAGCCTCCTTAATCCGTAGTATAAGATTGGACTCTACTTTCATACTAGCCCAATATCCTCCATAACCTCGCACACAAAGCTCAACATCCAAAATCTCTAAGTCATTAAGGATTCTGGGTTCAATCTCAAGGCTTGCTATCATACCAGATTTCCGGCTAAGTGCATCAGCAACAACATTAGCTTTGCCAGGATGGTATTGAATGTTCGTGTCATAATCTTTGAGAAGTTCTAACCATCGCCTCTGTCTCATGTTAAGTTCCTTCTGGGTGAAGATATACTTGAGACTCTTGTGGTCAGTAAAGATGTCACACGACTCACCATACAAATAGTGCCTCCAAATCTTTAATGCAAACACAACAGCAGCCAACTCCAAATCATGAGTCGGGTAGTTCTCCTCATAAGGTTTTAATTGCCTCAAAGCATAAGCAATCACCTTTCCATGTTGCATAAGAACACAACCCAAACCCTTCTTCGACGCACCACTATAAATCTGAAAACCCCCAGAACCAAATGGAAGAGTCAAAATAGGAGCAGAAACCAACCTCTGTTTCAACTCTTCGAAACTCTTCTCCCGCTCATCAGTCCAAACAAATTTCTCACATTTCCTCATCAGTTGCGTCAGTGGTGAGGCTAAGCGAGAGAAACCCTCCACAAACCGTCTGTAGTAACCTGCATGTTGATGCAAATAATGTTATAAAAATGTTATTTATATCTTTCGATTACTTCATGTTTTGAGGATGACAAAATGTGAAATCATGTTACGTTAAAATTAAAGTGAACAAGTTTTTAATCGGAAGATCCCGTTTCTACGCAAATCACTCTAGAACAAATTTACAACTTGACAAATGATCAAAGAAGTGAATTTGTGTTTTGAGACTTCACATTTTAATGGGACAAAACATTTTTTACAAAAATACACATGACAAATTATTTTTGAATTATTAAGAAATGTTTTAATGGAAAAATAAGTTTAAAAATCACAACAGCTATTTTCCCCCCCAAAATCAGCTCCAACCTTCCCCAAATAAGTTTTCACCAGAAAAGATAAAATTTGGAGCGTCCTAGTCTAGGACGGCTCTATGGTTCCACTAAATTTAGTGGAGCCGTGGCATGTTTAGTGGAGCCGTCTGTACAAAATTTTCTGTAACATTCAGATTTTTCTTGCCTATAAAAACCAACCCCATTCACAGTTTTTAGGCACCCTTTCACACAGAAAAACTTCTGGTTTTAAACCTCTCACACATTTCTCTTCTTTAGATCATTTAGATTAGTTTTCTTTTGTTTTAAGAGTGATCCAATCATCCACCAAGAGATCCTCTTCATTCCTCTTCATTAGCAAGAGAAGAACACAAGTATCCAAGTTGATACAAGGTGTTATCATTCCTCTTCATTAGCAAGAGAAGAACACAAGTATCCAAGTTGATACAAGGTGTTATCATTCCTCTTCATTAGCAAGAGAAGAACTCAAAGTATTCAAGAAGATACAAGAGTTAGAGTTGTTAGGTTTTTGTAACACTTGTTACAACCATGTTGTATCATAGCATACATCAAGTTTATTTATCTTTTGTGAGTGAGAGTGAAGATCAAGTGTGATCTTATAGAGATAGTGGATATCTCTTAAAGCCATTGGGCTTGTGTGATTGATCAAGAAGATCAAGGGTCGATAGATTAGTATTAGTTGAGAGAGTGTTGATCATTGGTACCGTGCCTCTGAAAGACGAAAAATACAATTCTCTTCCACTTTTTGACTTTCTTTCCCTGAAAATCTGCAAACACAACCTGATTTCCATGCACCCAAATCCCCAAATCCAACATCCTTTTCAACCTTGCATGTCTTTGATTTGGCTATTTAAGCTAACATCATGCATTGCCATCCTTACACCTTCACACTCACCATACAACCACCATGTCTTCCACCATTGCTTCAACCTCACACAAAAACAAGAAACCAAGATTCAACATCAAACCAACCAATCAAACCACTCGTGTTGATCAATGGATCAAAAGTGTTCACACACCACAAACCTCAACCAAACCTTCCAATGAGATGATTCTCATTGATCTCACCTTGGATGATGAAGATGATATACACACACCCATAACCTCTACCAAATCATCATCTTCCTTCACTACACCCCAAGCTCCATCTAAGGCAACCTCAATCAAACCAACACCCTCATCCTCCACCACCATTGGAACCAACACACATTCACCTCAACCAAGTCCCATTCCATCACTAGCCTTAACACTTAACTCATCACCATCAACTTCCCTTGACGTGGGAACCAACACATCATCCTCATCACTTTCACCATCACCACAACCTCTAGCTCTCACCCTAACCTTATCACCAATCACTCCTTTTGAGTTTGGGAGCAACACATCATCATCTTCCCTATCACCATCACCTAAACCTTTAATGGGTCATCCCATCCTTTATCCCCTACAACCACACACCTTTAGTTGTGCTTGTTGCCATCACAACCTAGAACTCATCATGAACCTTAGAGATGAGCTTAGCTTTAGGTTCTCATACCTAGAATACCTCCTCACACCACCCATAGGACCCATCATCCTTCCACCTCCTCCACCACACAATAGCCCAAACTAAACATGGTTATGTTTAGTTCCTCCATTAAATGCTTAGGAACCCTTTTGAAATTGGAAGCAAATCTTGAAGCCTCATATTACTATTGATGTTTATGTGTCTTCTTGTTATTTTAATTTGCTTTCTTATTGTAGTCATACTCATGTATGACATTTATTTTATTTTTAATGGGCATTCATGTGGTTGTTTTATTTGTAGCTACTTGGCTAATTTTCTTCTTGTGTGGTTGGATATTTGTCTTAAGTGCTACTTGTTAGATATTGTACATGTGTTATCTAACTTTGTTTTGTAGCATACACCATTGCTCGATTCCTTGGTGTTCTCCAAATAAGGGGTAGTACACATCAAGGGGGAGCCTTTGTCACCTTTTTGATTCGACAAAAGGGGAGAAATGGGAGTAAACTCATTAAAAACTTGTTGAAACTAATTTTAACTTAAAATGTGTTTATATTTTGTCATCATCAAAAAGGGGGAGATTGTTGATGCAAATAATGTTCTAAAAATGTTATTTATATTTTTCGATTACTTCACGTTTTGAGGATGACAAAATGTGAAATCACGTTACGTTAAAATTAACGTGAACAAGTTTCTAATCGGAAGATCCCGTTTCTACGCAAATCACTCTAGAACAAATTTACAACTTGACAAATGATCAAAGAAGTGAATTTGTGTTTTGAGACTTCACATTTTAATGGGACAAAACATTTTTTACAAAAATACACATGACAAATTATTTTTGAATTATTAAGAAATGTTTTAATGGAAAAATAAGTTTAAAAATCACAACAGCTATTTCCCCCCCCCCCCCAAAATCAGCTCCAACCTTCCCCAAATAAGTTTTCACCAGAAAAGATAAAATTTGGAGCGTCCTAGTCTAGGACGGCTCTATGGTTCCACTAAATTTAGTGGAGCCGTGGCATGTTTAGTGGAGCCGTCTGTACAAAATTTTCTGTAACATTCAGATTTTTCTTGCCTATAAAAACCAACCCCATTCACAGTTTTTAGGCACCCTTTCACACAGAAAAACTTCTGGTTTTAAACCTCTCACACATTTCTCTTCTTTAGATCATTTAGATTAGTTTTCTTTTGTTTTAAGAGTGATCCAATCATCCACCAAGAGATCCTCTTCATTCCTCTTCATTAGCAAGAGAAGAACACAAGTATCCAAGTTGATACAAGGTGTTATCATTCCTCTTCATTAGCAAGAGAAGAACACAAGTATCCAAGTTGATACAAGGTGTTATCATTCCTCTTCATTAGCAAGAGAAGAACTCAAAGTATTCAAGAAGATACAAGAGTTAGAGTTGTTAGGTTTTTGTAACACTTGTTACAACCATGTTGTATCATAGCATACATCAAGTTTATTTATCTTTTGTGAGTGAGAGTGAAGATCAAGTGTGATCTTATAGAGATAGTGGATATCTCTTAAAGCCATTGGGCTTGTGTGATTGATCAAGAAGATCAAGGGTCGATAGATTAGTATTAGTTGAGAGAGTGTTGATCATTGGTACCGTGCCTCTGAAAGACGAAAAATACAATTCTCTTCCACTTTTTGACTTTCTTTCCCTGAAAATCTGCAAACACAACCTGATTTCCATGCACCCAAATCCCCAAATCCAACATCCTTTTCAACCTTGCATGTCTTTATTTGGCTATTTAAGCTAACATCATGCATTGCCATCCTTACACCTTCACACTCACCATACAACCACCATGTCTTCCACCATTGCTTCAACCTCACACAAAAACAAGAAACCAAGATTCAACATCAAACCAACCAATCAAACCACTCGTGTTGATCAATGGATCAAAAGTGTTCACATACCACAAACCTCAACCAAACCTTCCAATGAGATGATTCTCATTGATCTCACCTTGGATGATGAAGATGATATACACACACCCATAACCTCTACCAAATCATCATCTTCCTTCACTACACCCCAAGCTCCATCCAAGGCAACCTCAATCAAACCAACACCCTCATCCTCCACCACCATTGGAACCAACACACATTCACCTCAACCAAGTCCCATTCCATCGCTAGCCTTAACACTTAACTCATCACCATCAACTTCCCTTGACGTGGAAACCAACACATCATCCTCATCACTTTCACCATCACCACAACCTCTAGCTCTCACCCTAACCTTATCACTAATCACTCCTTTTGAGTTTGGGAGCAACACATCATCATCTTCCCTATCACCATCACCTCAACCTTTAATGGGTCATCCCATCCTTTATCCCCTACAACCACACACCTTTAGTTGTGCTTGTTGCCATCACAACCTAGAACTCATCATGAACCTTAGAGATGAGCTTAGCTTTAGGTTCTCATACCTAGAATACCTCCTCACACCACCCATAGGACCCATCATCCTTCCACCTCCTCCACCACACAATAGCCCAAACTAAACATGGTTATGTTTAGTTCCTCCATTAAATGCTTAGGAACCCTTTTGAAATTGAAAGCAAATCTTGAAGCCTCATATTACTATTGATGTTTATGTGTCTTCTTGTTATTTTAATTTGCTTTCTTATTGTAGTCATACTCATGTATGACATTTATTTTATTTTTAATGGGCATTCATGTGGTTGTTTTATTTTTAGCTACTTGGCTAATTTTCTTCTTGTGTGGTTGGATATTTGTCTTAAGTGCTACTTGTTAGATATTGTACATGTGTTATCTAACTTTGTTTTGTAGCATACACCATTGCTCGATTCCTTGGTGTTCTCCAAATAAGGGGTAGTACACATCAAGGGGGAGCCTTTGTCACCTTTTTGATTCGACAAAAGGGGGAGAAATAGGAGTAAACTCATTAAAAACTTGTTGAAACTAATTTTAACTTAAAATGAGTTTATATTTTGTCATCATCAAAAAAGGGGAGATTGTTGATGCAAATAATGTTCTAAAAACGTTATTTATATCTTTCGATTACTTCACGTTTTGAGGATGACAAAATGTGAAATCACGTTACGTTAAAATTAACGTAAACAAGTTTTTAATCGGAAGATCCCGTTTCTACGCAAATCACTCTAGAACAAATTTACAACTTGACAAATGATCAAAGAAGTGAATTTGTGTTTTGAGACTTCACATTTTAATGGGACAAAACATTTTTTCAAAAATACATATGACAAAATTTTCTGTAATATTAAGATTTTTCTGTAACGTTCAGATTCTTCCGTACAAAATTTTCTGTAACGTTCAGATTTTCTTTGCCTATAAATACCAACCCCTTTCACAGATTTTAGGCACCCTTTCACACAGAAAAACTTCTGAGTTTAAACCTCTCACACCTTTCTCTTCTTTAGATCATTTAGATTAGTTTTCTTTTGTTTTAAGAGTGATCCAATCATCCACCAAGAGATCCTCTTCATTCCTCTTCATTAGCAAGAGAAGAACACAAGTATCCAAGTTGATACAAGGTGTTATCATTCCTCTTCATTAGCAAGAGAAGAACACAAGTATCCAAGTTGATACAAGGTGTTATCATTCCTCTTCATTAGCAAGAGAAGAACTCAAAGTATTCAAGAAGATACAAGAGTTATAGTTGTTAGGTTTTTGTAACACTTGTTACAACCTTGTTGTATCATAGCATACATCAAGTTTATTTATCTTTTGTGAGTGAGAGTGAAGATCAAGTGTGATCTTATAGAGATAGTGGATATCTCTTAAAGCCATTGGGCTTGTGTGATTGATCAAGAAGATCAAGGGTCGATAGATTAGTATTAGTTGAGAGAGTGTTGATCATTGCGATCGTGTTGAGATCTTGGTGATCTCGTGTAGCCATTGGGCTTGATTGATTGGTCATGTGGACCTTGGTAGATTGGTGCTAGCTAAGATTAGCACTCGACATCTAGCTTAGTGTCGGTAATAGGATAAGCGACGTGTACGGTTTTCTCCGCCTGAAGGGAGGTTGTTGATATAGTGTTTGAAACTCTCGAGTGTGGTACTCGGGGAGTGGAGTAGGGCGAAGAAGAGCTTCATAGCTGAACCACTATAAATCCTTTGTCTCGGTTTGATCTTTCCAACTCTACTCTTTACTTTTATTATTTACCATTTGTTAGCTTAGTGTGTAGTTCATATTGGTGTTGATTGATTACACATAGAGTTCGAATCAAAGTTTCCAATAGCAAACTTTTAAAACAAGATTTTTAAAAGAAATTAAAACCTGTAAACTATTCAACCCCCATTCTAGTTTCCCACAATTGGTATCAGAAGCCATGTCAGTCAAGATTTTAAAGAATATTGTATTTTAAAACTTGAATCGATCAATGGATTCCGACAAATATCTAGAAGGGCAATCTATGCAAAGACCACCACTTTTCGAAACCGATTGTTTTATATATTGGAAAACAAGATTCGAAACATATGTAAAATCAAAAGACATTGATCTTTGGCATGTTATTACCGAGGGTGACTTTCAACCTATTCAAATGAATCCGGAAACTAAAAAGGATGAAATAGTTTCTTATGATAAACAAAGTGATGAACTTAAAAGGAAATTAGCCAAAAATAATGAGGCTAAAATGATGATTTATAATGCCTTGCCTAAAAAGGAATTTGAAAGAATTTTCATGTGTAATACGGCAAAACATATTTGAAAAACTTTGTTAGTCACTCACCAAGGTAATAACCAAGTCAAAGAGAACAAGATAGATCTTCTTGTTCAACAATATGAACAATTTTCCATTACGGAAGATGAGTCAATAGATAATGCTTTTGCTAGATTTAATACTATTATTACTAGTCTTAAAGCTCTTGATGAAGGTTACTCTAGCAAGAATTATGTTAGGAAGTTTCTTAGGGCTCTACATCCTAAATGGAGAGCAAAGGTCACCGCCATAGAAGAGTCAAAGGACTTGGCGACGTTGTCACTCGATGAACTAATAGGAAACTTGAAAGTTCACGAGATGATAATCAAGAAGGACTCCGACATAGTCAAAGGCAAAAGCGAGAGAGTTAGATCTCTAGCATTGAAAGCCAAGAAGGAGACTAGTGATGAGGAATGTTCGAGTTCCGATAGTGAAGATGAAGAATATGCACTAGCCGTTAGAAACTTTTGAAAGGAAAGGGACAAGTGATAGGAAATGCTATAGATGCGGAGATCCTAATCACCTCATAGGAGAATGTCCTAAACCACCGAACTCCAACAACCAAAGAGCTTTTGTAGGAGGCTCTTGGAGTGATAGCGGTGAAGAAGAAGAGAAGAAGCTTAACGATGAAACATGCCTAATGGCTCAAGCTTCTAACGAGGTACATTCCGACTCTTCTTATTATAGTGATAATAATTCGTCAATAGATGATAGTGAATTGCATGACGAATACAACAAACTATGTGTAGTTAGTACTAAGATCTTAGGTAGAAACACAAAGCTAAAATTAAAACTAAAAGAACTAGAACTACAAGTTTTAGAATTAAAAGATCACGTCAAGAGACTTGAGAAAAATAAAGAAGTAGACTTAGGATGTGGGTCATGTATAAGTCTTCATGTAGAAAATGAAAGGCTTAAAGAAAATGCTTTAAGAATCATTAAGTTTGATAAAGGAACCAAAACACTTAATGATATACTTGAAAACATTAGATATAGTGAACATGACCGCGCGGGTTTAGGATTTGACCCAAATCAGGCTTCTACAAGTGGTACTAATCAAGTAAAATTTGTAATGCCTGAAATGTCTAAGTCTGAAGGTGACGGCACCACTAAAAGTACAGACGGCACCACTAAATTTAGTGGTACCGTGGTACCGTCTGGTGCTGAAGACGAAACTGGGTCAATTCTGAAAAATAATTTAAGTCCTAAACCAAGTCACGTAGTTATAAATAGTACTAGAGTGTCTACACCAAGTAAAGTGAAAGCCAAAGGATTTTACAAACAATTGTCATCTCCCAAACATGGATTTGTAAAGCGTGACACTAGGTCGACTACTCCTCCACATAGAAAAATAAATTCTCCCAAACCTGGGTCTAGAACTCCTCTATCGAGAGGTAACTTTAGAAGACAAAATCATCCAAGTAACTTTCCCGTAACTTGGAATGAACGTCAACAACAAAGTTACTTACCATGGGAAATGTGTCCTCCATTCTCACATCCTAAACTGACGCAACAAATGCGTAGGATGTTTAACTCTAACAACTTTGGACCCATGAGATATTGGGGACCAGATCTTTGAACTTCTGTTTTGCTAGGAAAACAAGACTGTAAATAAATTTTGGAGTCTAATAAATGGAGTATGATTTGTGATCAAACAAATCTTGCGACGAAATAGTCAAGTCGTGTCTCATATGCTTAACATTCAACAAAGGTAGTCCAATCTTCTAGTTTTAAGAGCAACACCTCAGGCACAGGTACGCTTTCTTAAAACACCCTTTGTTAGTAGAAATGCTTGGCATGAAGTAGTGTTAGTATCTAACATAGTAGGCACTATCACAAAGAAACAAAGATTCACAATTCATCATGACGAACTCAACTTGTCCAGAAATGTACGATGATCGATCTAAGATCATGCGTGACAAGTTTGAAACGAAAATGATGAGTGAATTAAGTTTCTTCCCTAGCCCGTAGATAACTCAACCTAAATAAAGTATCCCCATAAACTTTAGTATACTATATATATAAGATACTTAGCTTATATTAACGCCCATATCCACAAATACAAATCTCACAAGAGATGATGAAGGTGAGTGAGTGGATATTACTAAGTTAGGGGCATAATAGGTAAAGTAGTTTACCTAACGGCAAGTAGGTCCATTATCATGAATAGTGTTTGGCTTTGTGCCCACTTGTAAGAAGTGCCCCAAAACTTCTTACATCAAAGTGTTTGATGTATCATCAGATACATCAAAGGTACTACACACTTGAGATTACGATATCTCAAGGAGATTGATGTAGAAAATGTTTCTATACCAACTCTGATAATGAGAGAGTAAATGTGGATTGAAACATAGAGAGTAATGTTTGTACCTTCATAGGTTGATTAAAAAACTCCTTGGTTCCCTAAGAAACAAACTACTCTTGTTGTCTCCACGACCGAAGCCGAGTACGTAAGTGTAACACCCCAACCCGGAAAGGGTAGAAGTGTCACGTAAATGGTGACATATCAAAGGCAAGCATAACATACGACTTACATAATACAAATGGTTTACAATGTTACAAAGGAAAAATATACCAAATCTACGTAGTCATACATAAATGAATACTAAAACTAAGGTATCGTCTTCATAAGCTAATTCTCTCATCCCAAAGCAAAACCCAAGCTCCTGGCTTCCTACTAAAACCTGCCGCAGGAAAAGAAATGCGGCTGAGCTTAAAAAGCCCAGTGAACAGATATATAATAAACGGAAACAAAAGCAAATGGAAATGAACAGACATATCATAATAAATGAGATATAGGAAAAGGAAATAAAGAGTAAGGTTTAGGACAGTAATCCACCACGAGCCCAAACAAATCAAATCATATCATGTCGTAACCATAATCTTCAAATCATATAGAGGGGAGGCCTCTCAGATAATCAGATAATATGAGGGGTGTCCTCATTCTTCAAATGGAGTAGCTAGCTCCCAAATTTTGTGAAAGACGTGGATTGCACCCATCATCAGTCACCAAATCAAATCATATCATATCATATCATATACAGAACAAATCTAGGATGCATCCATACGCCCCCCCAAACAAATCATATTGGCCATAACAAATCATAGTGAGCTCATATCAAATCAAAATGGGGACGGTGTGGTTAATCACTCTGACCACACAAGAGTCATGCCATTGGTGCATCAATGACACGGCCATGTTACCTTCATGGCTAGGAAACATATTTGGCTCGTAGTATCAAAATGGGGTCAAATGTTAAGGGGTCATATCAAAACAAAGGTTCATATAGTCATAATCATAGTCCAAATGTCAAGGTTCATATCACAGGATTCATATCAAAAGGTTCATATGCCAAAGGTTCAAATGTCAAAGGTTCATAGCAAAGGTCAAGGTCAAATCAAATCAGTGTTCAAGAGACTGAAGGCACCTTATTAAAAAGGGCAGAATATCTGTACCTTATGACGAAAGCACAAACAGAAACAAACACAGGATATGGGAACAGCTCAAAGTCTCTCCTTCTTCACACCTAAAGGAGTAGAAGGGGATTACAAATCATTCTTAATTATCTGCCTTTCCATTTTAAGTAACTTTCCATTTTAAGCAGGTTTCCAAAATTAGCAAGTTACCACATTTAGCAAGATTCAAGTGATATAATTTAATTCAAGTCTTTAATTAGCTTATTATGGAAGTTACATTCATTTTAACAAGTTACACAAGTTCAGGGTTAATTATGACAAGTTTTCATAGTTCAGGGTTATAAACGTAACTTTACCAAAGTTCAAGGTTTAAAATAGAAATCTCATAATTTACCATTCGAATACTTTATTTTCCAGAATTACACTTTTAGCCTCCAAGTTTCCAATATTTACGAATTACACCCCTTTACTTTATTAATTTACAAATTAATCTTATACTTACATAATTTACAAATTTAACCTTTACAATATTCATATTACACATCAAGTCCTTTTATTCTTTCAAATTACAGAACTAACCCTCAATATTATTATGTTACAAACAGCCCTTAAACTTTTGGTATATTACATATTTAGTCCTTGTACTTTATTACATTACAAATCTATTTAAATAATTTGCCATAATTACATATTAAGCCCTTGATTTCTCAATTTTACACAATGAACACTTATTTTAACATGTTATACGAACACACCCTTAAACATTCACAATTTTCACATCAAGTCCCTCTAGTTATCAAAGTTACATATTTAGTCCTTTAATTTACAATTTCAACCTTTAATTATTAATAATTACATATTAAGCCATTAAATTACCAAAATTACACATAACCCCCTGAATATAATTTATTACTCAAAACAGCACCAAATTTCCAGAAATTACATATTTAGTCCCTCATTTTTATTTATTTTCAATTCGACTTATAATTTATGTAATTACACATTTTAATCCTTTTAATTAAAAAAATTACACATGACACCTTCAAGTTATATTTTATACGAATTATAAACAGTCCAAATAAAGTTATAAAAATAGCCCTTGAGTTTTAAAAGTTACAAAATACACCCTAAACATTTTATCTTCAAATCGCCATATAATTTACAAATTAAATCCACACTTCGCTCAATTTACAAATAAAGCCCTTATATTATAATTTTTATATCTTCCCCCTAATCTATAAAACATTACAAAAATATCCCACAAGTTTTAAAAATTACAAAATAGCCCCTTAACATTTAATTATTCAATCGGTAATAACAAAACATTTTCAAAATCAAACCCTAGTAATCCAAATCATTAGGCCATCATTGTATCATCATTATAACTCATTAAATTCCAGATTTCATCCACCAAGAACCCTAGATCGATTGATATTAAATTTGTTCCACGATTTCCCTTTTTTTTTCCTAAAAATCCGATTATAACTAAAATCCATAAATCATGAATTCGACTCAAACAAATCAAGGCACCATTTTTCTCATGTTATATGAGGCATATAGAACCCAGGAAAAATAAGTAAACACCTCAGAAAAATCGCATGGCTTTATTAGATTCGATTATTCAAAATTAGGGTTTTAAGCTATTTATTTTTCATTCGATCAATACATGAAGCATGGTTCGATTTCAATATTTTTCCCATGTTATATGTGATTAAAGGTGTGCTAGAAAATTACCAGAAGAATTTTAGATCAAGGGATTCACACGCTTGGATTTTATGATGCTCGGCTACACTATTTCGACCCAAATAATTTGCCACAACCAAACGATCGACTCCAGGACCTTGTGGCTATTTTTCCCACCTCCTTTGCACTATGAAGAACTCCAAAAAAATATTCCCTTGATTCAGAAAAATCAGATTGAGGGGTGGGTGATTTTAAGAGTGGCGGCTTGTAATGTTTTAGGGTTTAATGGGAGGGAAATAATTTAGGGTTTGATATAATGTGCTAAGACCGAATTAAGGGGAGGGTATGGGGCCAAAATACCGGCCCTCTTAATGGCCCAATTTAATTTACCCTTTTTATGTATTTTTCCTTAATTACTTTGTATTTAAAAAGGTTTTTAATTAATAATAATTGTGTATTTAATATTTTTGGTATGCACAAGGGTATTTTGGTCATTTCACAACTTGTATAAATATTAATCGAAGTCGTCAAAATTATTTTGTATCATATCTCGCTCGTTTCCAGAAGTTTGGGATCGATTCGGAACTTTAATTAAGCTTTAATTAAATTTTAAAGTTTCAGGGGCATTTTGGTAATTTTTGCATGTTTTAGATTTTCGGGTTTTACAACTCTTCCCCTCTAACAAAAAAATTTCGTCCTCGAAATTTGCAAAGAATCAGAAGTGAAAGGATCGAAAACAAAATAAGGACGTACTAGATCAGAATGCGGATAACTAGCTCGTATTGATTTCTCGGTTTCCCAGGTAGCTTCCCGCTCTGGGTGGTTCTTCCAAAGAATCTTTGCGAACGGAGATGAAACGAAACAGAAGACACAACGGACAGCGAACGGAAATGTAAAAAGACTTGTTTCTCATGACTCTTCATTGCCGATCCAAAAGTAACTTCAGTTCCCAGAAATGACATATCATACGGAATTCAGATTGCAAGGATCATATTCAAACATGACGAATGGTTATCATATTCTCTCAGAAGAGATACAAGGATACGCAAGATTGTGACGGATATGCCGTCCATAGCATTCCATTAGGCAATTCAGATGAGATCGTACAGAAAATAAATTGTAGGTGATATCAAATGGAAGAAACTTATAGCAGAACTTAAGATTCTTATTGGAATTACAAAGGTCAACAACCGCGTACCGAGCATCTAAATGTATCAAATCGTATAACGGCGAAACAGATTAAGCGTATAGGTGGAACGAACCTAAATCTTACAAATGCAAAAAAATTCTCACATCTCTAATCAAAATTCTAAGGTTGCTAAAGTACTCCTCGAAATATCCTATGAACATAATGAGGGTATGTCATATGACGTAAGTATTATCACGTTCGCGAACCGTCATAATACCAGCATCATATGAGTATACCATCATGATGGTCATACTTTATCTCAAGTCGCGAACAGAACTACTTATCTTAACCACCTATCAGTCTTTCTACCTCCTAAGGTTGGTCCAAAACAAACATCACTACGGATTCTAAATTGGAAGAATTTGAACGTACAAATAGCGTAACGAAATGTGTACACCTCAAAATGAAACTCGTCGTCGAGACGTTAGGTCTTCCACAATTCATCATCCTTCTCATAACGAACCAACGTCCAACACATGCATAATGAACATCGAATGGAATTTCTAATAGGGTAAAGCTCATTCAAAAGATCCTATCAAAAGGTAACGGAAACTTAAGTAGTCTAAGAGGAAATGAATTACGTCTTCAATATCTTCATCCTTTACAAAAATCAAATCTTCCGAATCCAAACGTTTACTACAAAATTTCATCCCTTCAATTTCATGATCTCGAATCCTTTCAAATTCCAAGTAGCCGCTCTCTTGTCTAATCATACGATCATAGGGTGAAAAGGAAATCATAAACTTGAGTCTGGTTCCTCAAGTCTTCGACACTTCTTCTTGACACTTCGGTGTGGTAGCATGAATCTCTTACGTGATCACCGTGCATTCCTCCATTTGCGAGTCTGCTTCAGCTCTCAATTCATCTTAGTACAACTAAAATGACTAGAGAAACAAGGTTGCGTGCCTCATACAGGTCTTCTAGCATGATTCATAATTCACCAACTCAAACTGCTGTGGACTTCCTGGTTTATGTGCTGAAAGCTCATCTTCTACGGTTTGGTCGTCTTGATGCCCAACTGAAATCTCCACGTGCTGCTTGGGGTATTATCGAGTCTCATCTCAATCTGTCTTCTCCTCACATGCTTCTCTCTTGGTACCGCCTGTCACGAACCTCTTCTGCACATCTTCTACAAGGTTTCTAACTCTGACAATGGTCTTCAGTCTTGGTCCTTTCCGTGGAAGCTCTTTTGTCATCGGATACCTGGTGGTGTTGTTTGCTACAATCTCTGATCATCAAGTGAATCTATTCTTCTAGAACAAAGGGTCGGTTCACTTCATACTAAAAATGGTCAACGTGTTCCTCGCTCGTCTCTGAGCACAAACATACTGTCATACTATGACAATTGTCCGAATACTTGCGAAAACATGAATCTTCTAGCCAATACAATTGACATCATTCAAAACTCATAGTGGTCACACGGGTACTAAAGCAACTTCAGGAAATCTTCTTAGGGAAAAACTTCATATCACAAATCTTTCTCTTCACAAATCAAATTGTAATGCTTCGCGGAACTTAATCTCACTAATCAACTTCCTTCTCAGATGTTCTTGTGGTTGCTTCTCCCGTCTTTCAAACTCAAATGAGGTCGTCTGCTACGGAGTTTCAAAAATAGAACAAATCAAATATTGATACGCGGAAATGGAATAATGATTACGGTTACATTCACGATGGTCGGTGTGCCGCCGCACACTCCTCTCTTTCTTCCTCATAACCCAACAGGAGCATTCAAGAGATCACTGAAGTGAACAAACTCATATCCCATCAGTTCCTACAATCTCTTAACTTTTTCAATATCGTGGTTTCGCCAATTCAGATTAGTTCAATGCAAACTTTACTTCCCAAACGGATCTAAAAAGGTTCATCAGAAGCACCAGAAATTCGTACAACAAACTTTCAAATGCCGGAGCTTTCTAAGAGTGGATACTAACAGGCGTTAGGAGAAAATTGGGAATCAAAGAGATCGGAGTATGTGCTTCATAGCAACAATAATTTTAATAGATTCAAATGATTGAGAATATCATATCAAAATATGGTGAAGCAGATTGTTAAAGGTCGCAAATATTGCAGTCCATGATAGCTTTACAAAAAAAAACCACCACTCCATAGTCAAGAGACCTCAAAGTCAAATACATCCAAAGGGAAACGGATTCTCAGAGCGAATGTGGTTGTCAAATCATACGGATAGTTTACATATCAAATTTAGGTACATGATTCATCAAAGTGTGGGATGGGAGAGTATTAGAATATATCAAGGTCAAATATATCAAATTGAAGGTTAGAATTGTGAACAGTTCAAAAGATTGGAATCTTATAACATAGGAATGATAGGGTGTGCACCGATAGTAATACGAACATCGTTTAACTGTCAGAGTTGAGATGTATGGAATATCAGTTATTAGCATCAGCATGCTTAGATAACAATTCCGTACTGGACAAATATCAACATCATTCCTTCCAAAGGAAATGGGTTAACATACAACGTTCATCATTCAAATGACGGAAGGTAAGACTTCCTCGTCTTCTGCGACAAACGTTCTTATAAGGCATGACTAAAGGCAAAGGCAAGATTCAGAGTGATGCGGAAGCAAAATACTACTCACATGGATGTCCTAGACTACCCATTCCTCACCGGTTATGACTTATGTTCCTATGGGAAAATCTTACGCAACTTCGCAAAGGTTATCCTACGAGCGCCAACAGAGGAAACTTAGGGGTCCTAACTTACACAGGCCAAGGGTAGATGTACTACAAGTCACAAACTTGTCTCTGATACCATAATTGTAACACCCCAACCCGGCAAGGGTAGAAGTGTCACGCAAATGGTGACATATCAAAGGCAAGCATAACATACGACTTACATAATACAAATGGTTTACAATGTTACAAAGGAAAAATATACCAAATCTACGTAGTCATACATAAATGAATACTAAAACTAAGGTATCGTCTTCATAAGCTAATTCTCTCATCCCAAAGCAAAACCTAAGCTCCTGGCTTCCTACTAAAACCTGCCGCAGGAAAAGAAATGCGGCTGTGCTTAAAAAGCCCAGTGAACAGATATATAATAAATGGAAACAAAAGCAAATGGAAATGAACAGACATATCATAATAAATGAGATATAGGAAAAGGAAACAAAGTGTAAGGTTTAGGACAGTAATCCACCACGAGCCCAAACAAATCAAATCATATCATGTCGTAACCATAATCTTCAAATCATATAGAGGGGAGGCCTCTCAGATAATCAGATAATATGAGGGGTGTCCTCATTCTTCAAATGGAGTAGCTAGCTCCCAAATTTTGTGAAAGACGTAGATTGCACCCATCATCAGTCACCAAATCAAATCATATCATATCATATCATATACAGAACAAATCTAGGATGCATCCATACGCCCCCCCAAACAAATCATATTGGCCATAACAAATCATAGTGAGCTCATATCAAATCAAAATGGGGACGGTGTGGTTAATCACTCTGACCACACAAGAGTCATGCCATTGGTGCATCAATGACACGGCCATGTTACCTTCATGGCTAGGAAACATATTTGGCTCGTAGTATCAAACTGGGGTCAAATGTTAAGGGGTCATATCAAAACAAAGGTTCATATAGTCATAATCATAGTCCAAATGTCAAGGTTCATATCACAGGATTCATATCAAAAGGTTCATATGCCAAAGGTTCAAATGTAAAAGGTTCATAGCAAAGGTCAAGGTCAAATTAAATCAGTGTTCAAGAGACTGAAGGCACCTTATTAAAAAGGGCAGAATATCTGTACCTTATGACGAAAGCACAAACAGAAACAAACACAGGATATGGGAACAGCTCAAAGTCTCTCCTTCTTCACACCTAAAGGAGTAGAAGGGGATTACAAATCATTCTTAATTATCTGCCTTTCCATTTTAAGTAACTTTCCATTTTAAGCAGGTTTCCAAAATTAGCAAGTTACCACATTTAGCAAGATTCAAGTGATATAATTTAATTCAAGTCTTTAATTAGCTTATTATGGAAGTTACATTCATTTTAACAAGTTACACAAGTTCAGGGTTAATTATGACAAGTTTTCATAGTTCAGGGTTATAAACGTAACTTTACCAAAGTTCAAGGTTTAAAATAGAAATCTCATAATTTACCATTCGAATACTTTATTTTCCAGAATTACACTTTTAGCCTCCAAGTTTCCAATATTTACGAATTACACCCCTTTACTTTATTAATTTACAAATTAATCTTATACTTACATAATTTACAAATTTAACCTTTACAATATTCATATTACACATCAAGTCCTTTTATTCTTTCAAATTACAGAAGTAACCCTCAATATTATTATGTTACAAACAACCCTTAAACTTTTGGTAAATTACATATTTAGTCCTTGTACTTTATTACATTACAAATCTATTTAAATAATTTGCCATAATTACATATTAAGCCCTTGATTTCTCAATTTTACACAATGAACACTTATTTTAACATGTTATACGAACACACCCTTAAACATTCACAATTTTCACATCAAGTCCCTCTAGTTATCAAAGTTACATATTTAGTCCTTTAATTTACAATTTCAACCTTTAATTATTAATAATTACATATTAAGCCATTAAATTACCAAAATTACACATAACCCCCTGAATATAATTTATTACTCAAAACAGTACCAACTTTCCAGAAATTACATATTTAGTCCCTCATTTTTATTTATTTTCAATTCGACTTATAATTTATGTAATTACACATTTTAATCCTTTTAATTACAAAAATTACACATGAAACCTTCAAGTTATATTTTATACGAATTATAAATAGTCCAAATAAAGTTATAAAAATAGCCCTTGAGTTTTAAAAGTTACAAAATACACCCTAAACATTTTATCTTCAAATCGCCATATAATTTACAAATTAAATCCACACTTCGCTCAATTTACAAATAAACCCCTTATATTATAATTTTTATATCTTCCCCCTGATCTATAAAACATTAAAAAATATCCCACAAGTTTTAAAAATTACAAAACAGCCCCTTAACATTTAATTATTCAATCGGTAATAACAAAACATTTTCAAAATCAAACCCTAGTAATCCAAATCATTAGGCCATCATTGTATCATCATTATAACTCATTAAATTCCAGATTTCATCCACCAAGAACCCTAGATCGATTGATATTAAATTTGTTCCACGATTTCCCTTTTTTTTCCCTAAAAATCCGATTATAACTAAAATCCATAAATCATGAATTCGACTCAAAAAAATCAAGGCACCATTTTTCTGATGTTATATGAGGCATATAGAACCCAGGAAAAATAAGTAAACACCTCATAAAAATCGCATGGATTTATTAGATTCGATTATTCAAAATTAGGGTTTTAAGCTATTTATTTTTCATTCGATCAATACATGAAGCATGGTTCGATTTCAATATTTTTCCCATGTTATATGTGATTAAAGGTGTGCTAGAAAATTACCAGAAGAATTTTAGATCAAGGGATTCGCACGCTTGGATTTTATGATGCTCGGCTACACTATTTCGACCCAAATAATTCGCCACAACCAAACGATCGACTCCAGGACCTTGTGGCTATTTTTCCCACCTCCTTTGCACTATGAAGAACTCCAGAAAAATATTCCCTTGATTCAGAAAAATCGGATTGAGGGGTGGGTGATTTTAAGAGTGGCGGCTTGTAATGTTTTAGGGTTTAATGGGAGGGAAATAATTTAGGGTTTGATATAATGTGCTAAGACCGAGTTAAGGGGAGGGTATGGGGCCAAAATACCGGCCCTCTTAATGGCCCAATTTAATTTACCCTTTTTATGTATTTTTCCTTAATTACTTTGTATTTAAAAAGGTTTTTAATTAATAATAATTGTGTATTTAATTTTTTGGTATGCACAAGGGTATTTTGGTCATTTCACAACTTGTATAAATATTAATCGAATTCGTCAAAATTATTTTGTATCATATCTCGCTCGTTTCCAGAAGTTTGGGATCGATTCGGAACTTTAATTAAGCTTTAATTAAATTTTAAAGTTTCAGGGGCATTTTGGTAATTTTTGCATGTTTTAGATTTTCGGGTTTTACAGTAAGCGCCGGAAAGGCATGACAACAAACACTATGGATGAGACAACCCCCTATGAAGAGTAGCAGTCAAGATGCCATTAGACTTGACCGGGAACCCTGTAGTTTGCTCATGAACGAAGCTCATCGAAGTACGTCATCTCCTCCGTCACGAGAATGTCAAAAGAGAAATCTTTCCTTTGAAAAATCTCTCTTAAAAGACAACATCGTCAATTCTCTAATCCATACGTTCTCGTCACCCCTCTTATGACTATTTGAATATTTCACTGGAAATATTAACGTCATCTTTCACGTCTCATCATATGACTTCTCAAGTCATTCCTCTCATCCCGCTCATGACTATTTCAATATTTCTATGGAAATATTAAAGTCATCCCTCGCGTCATACCTTATAACCTTTTTATCCCCTCTATGACCTCTCAAAAGTTTCACAGGAAACATTGAAGTCATTCTCTACAAATGACCCATGACTCTTTATGTCATCTTTCTCACTCGTCTCATGACTTTTAGAAATTTCTCTAAGAAATTCTAAGTCATTCCCTTTCTACTCGTCACATGACTTCTTGAATATTTCACGGGAAATATTAAGTCATTCCTTGCGTCTCGTATTCCGACTAATTAAATATTTCATGGGAAATATTATAGTCATCCACCAAAACACGACTCATAACTTCTATTTATTTCATGGGAAATATTAGAAGTCAATCCTCATCCAATGACAACTTAGTCAATTTCCTTGGAAACACTAAGGTCACTCCTTGTCATCCCGCTTAATCGTTTTCGTCAAAAAGTTTATTAGGTATAAACTTTTTCCTCATGTCAAAAAGTCTTGCTAAATAAGTAAGATTAATCAGCCAATAGTCAAAACAGAAGAAAAATGGCTCAATCAGACACACGGCTCCACTAAATAGTCACGGCTCCACTAATGTTTAGTGGAACCGTGGTGCCGTGCATCTGAAAAACGCGCCCATTTCCTTTCTTCTTCTGCACAGCCTTTTCAAACAAACCCAAAACCATTTCCTCTTGCTGTCAAAACCAAACCCAAACACCATAATTCAATTAAACTTTTGCAAATCAAGATTGAGGCATTTGAATCAACAAATCCTAATCACAACAACACTAATTGTAAGTAAATCATTCTTAATTTCTTTCAATTTGAGTCTAGGGTTTGTTCTTGAGCATAAATCCGAATTGGGGATTTTCGAATTTTGTTAAACTTTTGTGAAATTAAGACTAGGATTAGACAATGTAGCATTCACATGATTCCCTAAACCTAGGATTTTCATAAACCCATTTATGTTGCAAAACCTAGTCCGAATTTAATCACTAAAATCGGATTATGATTGATTGCTTGTAGTGGAATCATGTTTAGGATGATTAAAATTGGATTAGGAACAATTCACATTGAAGCTTTTCAAACTTAAGCCTTTTGGCGCCACGATGAGTCGTTTGCCAAACACCCCAATTCGATCATTTTTCGAAAAACTTCACAAGTCTAGGATCATGAAACCTTTTTCATGCATTGTTGATGCAAATTAAAAACATTTTTGCATGCATACATGAACTCTCAAGTATGGATCGAATTACATAATTTATATGTATTGTTCGACACACTTGATTGAGCAAAATTGAAGTTAGGAGCGTTTGGGTAATCTTATTAGGATTATTTTAGAGTCAAGATTACCGCACCTCCACATTGTTTGCATTTAGGCACACACACACATTCAAAATGGGATCACTAAAATGCAACAAGTTAACATACAAAATTATATATTTTTTTGTAGGTAACAATGCCTCGAAACGATTATCAAGATACCAAACCATACATTCTTCGTACATTAGAAAATCTAACCATTCCAGATGAGCAAAAAGCTTATCTTGCCAAAGTCCAAAATCGATATATACACGAAGGTCGTGTGGTCGATGCCCATTTTGTTCTCTTGGATAATATCCAAGAATGTTTTCCCACTATTGACTTTGACTGTCTATACAAAATAAACTGTCAAATTTGTCCTCGTTTTGTCCTCGAGTTTTATAGTCGAGTCCGTACCTTCACTGATGATGATGGTAATGTCTTTCTTGATTTTTGGATTCAAAACCAAAATATCATCCTGTCTGTCTCCGAGATTGGTCAAATTCTCGGTGTTCCTGCATATGGTCAGTGTGCATACACTGAAGACCATTCTCTTGAGTCTCTTTTCTACAATCTTGAGAATGAAGGTGCCTATCGCACTGAAATTCCCGACCTCGAGTCCATCAAACAAGTCATCCAAACACCTTGAGTCGTCCACACGTATCAAAAGCGTGATGGTTCAATTGTCTACCTTGACCCAAACCGTATCTATCTCAAAGAACTTCTTCCCGACCTTAGAAATTGGGAACTCCTTCTACGTGAGAACGTGTTGAGCCTTGCGGGCAACCGTGATCACGTCTCGGCGAGTCTCGCCCACATGCTCTATTGTCTTAGTATCGAGGAACCATATAACCTCGCATACTATATGGTCAAACGGATGGCCAATATTCATAGTCGTTCGGAAAAGCTCATGCCATAATGTATGTTGCATACTCATCTTTTCAACTGGGTCATGGAAACTTTTCCTAATCTCCGTAGTTTCGACTATGTCCTAGTCAATCCGGTCATGAAACCTCTTGGTGGACCACAATGTCGCACAAAGCAACGTAAGGACAAAGGGTCCAAACGTAGTCGTAAATCCACTTCTGATATTCCCCTTTCTTCTTCCTCCTTCGGTCATGGTTCGTCATCTCAACCGATGGATGAGGACGATGATGAGTTGAACGAAGAAGGAACGTCAACGTCTCGTCCTAATACCCCCTCTCCCGAAACCTACTTTCGTAACCTCGATACTTCATCATTCCAACGAACCACCGACCTTCAATTCGGAGAAACCAACCTATCTGCCGTAATGAGAAGGCAAACTATGATGTATAACAAACAAGTTTCGATGCATGAGCAGACGATTGGGGGGTTCAAGTCCATTAGCAAGGCAATCAAAGGACTCGGGAATAAGATAAAGAAGATGGGGAAAAGAAGAGACAAGTTAGGATTAGCTTAAGTAGTACTATTAATTTAAGTATAATTAAGCTATTATAAATAAAGTCATGGCAATGTCCATCATACATTAACTAGGTTGAAGTGTTCTCTTTTAACAATTCACACTTAAACATGGTTAATTTGCTTAGTTAATTAACCTCTATGTTAATCAATCTTGCCTAGTTCATGCATGTTATCTTATTTTATTACATGCACTAGATGTTAAATTTTCTTGAACTCATGCATGCTTAATAGTTGCCTAAATACATAGATGATCACATGATCATGTTAGTTGCAAGTTGAAACTAGCTTTAGGAATTCTATGTGTTTAGTGGTTTGAGGCTTTGAGATTTGCAGCCATTGGATTCCCCAAAAATTTCCCCATTTAGGCTGCCTAAAACCAGCAGACCTGGAAAGAAGGTCAAATGGAGGCCACGGCTCCACTAAATAGGCGACGGCTCCACTAAATTTAGTGGTGCCGTGGTACCTTTAGTGGTACCGTGCCTCTGGAAGACGAAAAATACAATTCTCTTCCACTTTTTGACTTTCTTTCCCTGAAAATCTGCAAACACAACCTGATTCCCATGCACCCAAATCCCCAAATCCAACATCCTTTTCAACCTTGCATGTATTTGATTTGGCTATTTAAGCTAACATCATGCATTGCCATCCTTACACCTTCACACTCACCATACAACCACCATGTCTTCCACCATTGCTTCAACCTCACACAAAAACAAGAAACCAAGATTCAACATCAAACCAACCAATCAAACCACTCTTGTTGATCAATGGATCAAAAGTGTTCACACACCACATACCTCAACCAAACCTTCCAATGAGATGATTCTCATTGATCTCACCTTGGATGATGAAGATGATATACACACACCCATAACCTCTACCAAATCATCATCTTCCTTCACTACACCCCAAGCTCCATCCAAGGCAACCTCAATCAAACCAACATCCTCATCCTTCACCACCATTGGAACCAACACACATTCACCTCAACCAAGTCCCATTCCATCACTAGCCTTAACACTTAACTCATCACCATCAACTTCCCTTGAAGTGGGAACCAACACATCATCCTCATCACTTTCACCATCACCACAACCTCTAGCTCTCACCCTAACCTTATCACCAATCACTCCTTTTGAGTTTGGGAGCAACACATCATCATCTTCCCTATCACCATCACCTCAACCTTTAATGGGTCATCCCATCCTTTATCCCCTACAACCACACACCTTTAGTTGTGCTTGTTGCCATCACAACCTAGAACTCATCATGAACCTTAGAGATGAGCTTAGATTTAGGTTCTCATACCTAGAACACCTCCTCACACCACCCATAGGACCCATCATCCTTCCACCTCCTCCACCACACAATAGCCCAAACTAAACATGGTTATGTTTAGTTCCTCCAATAAATGCTTAGGAACCCTTTGGAAGTTGGAAGCAAATCTTGAAGCCTCATATTACTATTGAGGTTTATGTGTCTTCTTGTTATTTTAATTTGCTTTCTTATTGTAGTCATACTCATGTATGACATTTATCTTATTTTTAATGGGCATTCATGTGGTTGTTTTATTTTTAGCTACTTGGCTAATTTTCTTCTTGTGTGGTTGGATATTTGTCTTAAGTGCTACTTGTTAGATATTGTACATGTGTTATCTAACTTTGTTTTGTAGCATACACCATTGCTCGATTCCTTGGTGTTCTCCAAATGAGGGGGAGTACACATCAAGGGGGAGCCTTTGTCACCTTTTTGATTCGACAAAAAGAGGGAGAAATGGGAGTAAACTCATTAAAAACTTGTTAAAACTAATTTTAACTTAAAATGAGTTTATATTTTGTCATCATCAAAAAGGGGGAGATTGTTGATGCAAATAATGTTCTAAAAATGTTATTTATATTTATCGATTACTTCACGTTTTGAGGATGACAAAATGTGAAATCACGTTACGTTAAAATTAACGTGAACAAGTTTCTAATCGGAAGATCCCGTTTCTACGCAAATCACTCTAGAACAAATTTACAACTTGACAAATGATCAAAGAAGTGAATTTGTGTTTTGAGACTTCACATTTTAATGGGACAAAACATTTTTTACAAAAATACACATGACAAATTATTTTTGAATTATTAAGAAATGTTTTAATGGAAAAATAAGTTTAAAAATCACAACAGCTATTTCCCCCCCCAAAATCAGCTCCAACCTTCCCCAAATAAGTTTTCACCAGATAAGATAAAATTTGGAGCGTCCTAGTCTAGGACGGCTCTATGGTTCCACTAAATTTAGTGGAGCCGTGGCATGTTTAGTGGAGCTGTCTGTACAAAATTTTCTGTAACATTCAGATTTTTCTTGCCTATAAAAACCAACCCCATTCACAGTTTTTAGGTACCCTTTCACACAGAAAAACTTCTGGTTTTAAACCTCTCACACATTTCTCTTCTTTAGATCATTTAGATTAGTTTTCTTTTGTTTTAAGAGTGATCCAATCATCCACCAAGAGATCCTCTTCATTCCTCTTCATTAGCAAGAGAAGAACACAAGTATCCAAGTTGATACAAGGTGTTATCATTCCTCTTCATTAGCAAGAGAAGAACGCAAGTATCCAAGTTGATACAAGGTGTTATCATTCATCTTCATTAGCAAGAGAAGAACTCAAAGTATTCAAGAAGATACAAGAGTTATAGTTGTTAGGTTTTTGTAACACTTGTTACAACCTTGTTGTATCATAGCATACATCAAGTTTATTTATCTTTTGTGAGTGAGAGTGAAGATCAAGTGTGATCTTATAGAGATAGTGGATATCTCTTAAAGCCATTGGGCTTGTGTGATTGATCAAGAAGATCAAGGGTCGATAGATTAGTGTTAGTTGAGAGAGTGTTGATCATTGTGATCGTGTTGAGATCTTGGTGATCTCGTGTAGCCATTGGGCTTGATTGATTGGTCATGTGGACCTTGGTAGATTGGTGCTAGCTAAGATTAGCACTCGACATCTAGCTTAGTGTCGGTAATAGGATAAGCGATGTATACGGTTTTCTCCGCCTGAAGGGAGGTTGTTGATATAGTGTTTGAAACTCTCGAGTGTGGTACTCGGGGAGTGGAGTAGGGCGAAGAAGAGCTTCGTAGCCGAACCACTATAAATCCTTTGTCTCGGTTTGAACTTTCTAACTCTACTATTTACTCCTATTATTTACCATTTGTTAGCTTAGTGTGTAGTTTATATTGGTGTTGATTGATTACACATAGAATTCGAATCAAAGTTTTCAATAGCGAACTTTTAAAACAAAATTTTTAAAAGAAATTAAAACCGGTAAACTATTCAACCCCCCTTCTAGTTTCCCACACTGCAAGCCCCAGAAAACTCCTAACCTCAATCACAGTGGTAGGTCTCGGCCATTTCGTGATAGCCTCAACCTTTGCTGGATCCATGGTAATACCATCAGTGGATACAATATGACCAAGGAATGCAACTTGTCTTAACCAGAACTCACATTTAGAAAATTTGGCACATAACTTCTGCTGCCGAAGAGTTTCCAAGACAATCTGAAGATGCTGCTCATGTTCTCCTTCAGTCTTAGAATAAACCAGGATGTCATCAATGAACACGATAACAAACTTATCGAGATATTCACGGAATACGTGGTTCATCAGATCCATGAATACAGTAGGAGCATTTGTCAAACCAAAAGGCATAACCAAAAACTCGTAGTGACCATATCTGGTACGGAACGCGGTCTTAGGAACATCTTGTTCCTTCACACGTAATTGGTGATAACCAGACCTCAGATCAATCTTTGAAAAGAATTTAGCCCCTTGCAGCTGATCAAACAAATCATCGATACGCGGAAGTGGATAACGATTTCGGATAGTGATACGGTTAAGTTCGCGGTAGTCGATACACAATCTCATACTTCCATCCTTCTTCTTTACAAACAAAACAGGGGCACCCCAAGGCGAAACACTAGGACGGATGAAACCATTTTCCAACTGTTCCTTCAACTCTTTCAACTCTATAGGTGCCATACGGTAAGGAGCTTTAGAGATGGGTTTGGCACCTGGGATCAATTCGATGCCAAACTCGACTTCCCGTGCAGGAGGAATGCCAGGAAGTTCATCGGGGAATACATCGGGAAAATTTCGTACAACAGGAAGACTTTCAATGCTAGGACTTTCCAGAGATGTATCTTTAATAGATGCCAGAAAACCTTGACAACCATGTGAAATCAGAGTTCGTGCCTTCATAGCAGAAATGATTTTAACAGACTTAAGAGGCTGAGAACCGTGATAAATAAAATCAGGTCGAAGTAGGTTGCCAAAGATCACACGACTAGTATGGCAGTCTATGGTAGCTCGGTGAGAAGCCAACCAATCCATACCCAGAATAATATCTAAATCAACCATATCAAGAGGAAGCAGATTCGCAGAACGAATGCGGTCATCAAAACGTAAAGGGTAGTTTAGATATTCATGGTCAATAAGTACGTGGCTCTTCATGGGTGTCGAGATGGATAAGGGGTTAGTTAATGGTGTTGGAGTCATGTTTAGTTTCTTAGCAAATGTGACGGATATGATAGAGTATCTAGCATCAGTGTCAAATAATACGAAAACGGTATGGTTGCCAATAATTAGAATGCTGATGCGTGGTTTTGCAACCTTACAACAGGTTTTACCTCTCGAGGGATCTCAAGAGGTTTACAACCCCACTAGGCAGTGTACCTGACCGATGTAGTATAGTGTAGTGGTAAGTACGGGGGATTGATCGTTCTCCACAGGGAATAGTGTCGTTAGGATTGAAAAACTACTCTAATTAGGTCTAAGGGTGAGAGAAGATTCTTTTTGTATTTTTATTTTTTTATGAAAGCAAGTAAAATCTCGGGTTTGAAGGAGTGGGCGGAATTAGTTGCTAGTCAACTAACCCAAATAACTACAAATGCAAATAAAATAAAATAACTGAAAATGAAAAGGGTTGTGAAACTTATGTTGAGAGAAATGTGTTTACTTAGATTTCCTTACTCCCTAACTATCTTTTACCGGTTGATTAGTGTGTATTAATTGCGTGGATGACGGGTGTATTCCTTAATACCAATCGTGGGGTGGCATACGTACTTCCCCAACTCTATGAGCTCCTACTTCACTCCTATGTCGAGCCGGCTAGGAAGCTCCTAACATGGGATCACTAGAATTCGCTCATGCATTAAATACAACCATAAAAACCTTAGTACGCATTGGTTCATGTTTCTTAAGACGTTCAAGCAAGTTACCGTATAGGAAGTTAGCCAGTTTTCTTAAGCCTAACATCGATAAACAATCATCCAATACAATTAATAACACACTAATAACCAATAATCAATAGCTAGGTTTCATTAGATCTAAGCAAACACAAGATAAATCTAGCCTAGCATGTTAATCAAAAGACAAGAACAAGATATAATCAAACAACACATAGACATATTGATTGATTAAGTGATAACTTATCTTCAATTAAACATGGGAGATCCAAGGGTATGAAAACCCTTAAAAATGGCAGAAATTCGTCTTAGGGTTTCTCCTCACAAAGTTGCACACTAATGACAAAAAATTGCAAAACTATATATAGAGTTTAAGGGCTGACGGCGTCACGTTGTAGGACTTGACGCCGTCACCTCGCCGTGTCTAGGGTTCCCGGATGGCCTTCTTGACGCCGTCCCTCTTTAATGCTCCAAAATCCTCCCTGGCTTATCAAGGCTTGACGCCGTCAGAATAAGGCTTGACGCCGTCCCTCTTTAAGTTAAACCGTGATGGCCTTGATCACTTCAAAGGGTGACGCCGTCAGACTTTCCATTGTAAAATTCTCTGGCTTATCATGAGTAATTTTCATATCCACCTTTTTTGCCAAGCCGTGACGCCGTCAAGGGCACTCCCTGACGCCGTCAAAGGTACTTTTCCAGCCGATTTTGAGACTTTGTCGTTTTCTTCACTTTTATGCTCCAAAAACGTCCAAAATGCTTCCTTTTCCAGATTTCTTCTCCAAAGTACCTAAAATGACAAAAGGAACGATTTAGGGCAATATTTGATCAAATAAATACGATTTAGGGCTTAAATGACCCCCTAAAAGCGGTACACTTTTCGCTTCAACAAATACCCTTACACTTGAGATTTGCTTGTCCTCAAGCAAATGCGCTTTTATTCTAATCAAAATACAAGTTAGGGGTCATTTAACACTAATATAAAAGTAATTACAATAAATAGTCGTTCCACTTTAATCATAATAAGCACGAAGATTACAAACTAGCACCTCACAAGTAGTGTTTAGATACTCACATCTCTCAGGTGTCATCAAAATAAATCTCATAAATGAAAACGGATAATATCTCTCACTACCTGTCATAGCAAATAGATTACCATAGGCTTGGGAAAGGATCGAAAACCTCCTCCACTAGGCGTAAGCACCTAAGATAAACTATCAAAGAGGGCTTTTAAATGGGTTATAACATGAGGTGTAGGGATATGATAAACACGGTTTTGTTGGATAAGGGATATTTTACTGGTGGCGAGTTAAAGATCTTGATTAATTACATGTACAAAATGGCGTTGCTAAGCCAAGACTAGACTCAACTTAAGCTAAAAACAAAATAACATAAACATAAGACAAACATAAAATGAAACGGGATGGTAGTCCATATGTTTTTTCTATTTTTCTTTTTCTCATTTTTTTTTTGGTATTTTTCTTGATTTTTTTTTTCATACACTCTTGCCCTACCATCCAAAATAATACATCATAGGGGCGTTGCATTCCCCTTACACTTGAACTTTTACATAACTTTACAAATAACTATTCTAATGACTCGAATTAAGATAATCGAAACACTTGGAGTACTTTTTAAAATATTTAGCACATATGGGGGTAATAAATGATGTTCTTCCCCATTACTCCATTACACTAGTACTTTACCCATGAGTCCCAATCGTCCCAAAACAATATGTACAAGGATATGACTCGACTTAGCAACCATGTAATCAATTAGATAATTAACTTGGGTTAAAACAAATGTTGTCACAATAATGCACTAAAGATGAGTGCATACAAGGTAGGCTAAGGCGATTTGGGTGTACATTTAAGTGGGGTGTAAATAAATTCTTCCTTTAAGTAAAATGCTTAAAGGTCGAAACGAAAAGATAGGCTCTGAGGGGTGTACTAGGGGTATCGTGTACTAAAAATGAGTACAACGCAAAGGGTGTGGGAGAATTACTTGACCAATGTAGCCAAAGTAATTATAACAAAAACACAGGTGTAAAACAATGGGTTAATCCTAATGCCTCTTATCATGTAGTAAATCTAACTACACGAATGTAGTCTCACTTGTGGCCTTGGAATGGTCCTAATGCAAGTTCTAGAATCTAAGTGCTACCGGTACACACATCATAGCATAAATGCTTTTCCTACCAATTCTAGGGGCGAACCTCACATATTTGGGGGTGGAAAATTTTTTAGTGGTACGGTTTTTGTGCTAGTCATATAACTCCTATCCGTGAGACGCTCATTAAGATCAAAGTTTCACTCCTATATGTTGTACAAAATTTTAAATTTGGCACTAAAATTGCCTAACAGGTATTTCTCTCAGTTTTATTACACATCTACTATTAAACAAACAAAAATCAAGCGCACTTGTATTCTCTAAAGTATCGTATTTTACCCCCCCCCCTTACACTTAAGATGAACATTGTCCCCAATGTTCAAATAACAAGATGTAAAAGTGAAAAGGTAAAAGAATAAAATCAAATACTCCCCTGATTCGCTCGGTGGATAATGAAGTAACATGGTTAGATCTTCTTCCAAGAGAATGTAGAAGCTCCAAAACTAATGCATCGCCATAAGCTTGATTCCACATACATCTCCTCTTCCAAAATAACCTGTTAAACCTGAGAAAACAAACACGAAAACCTGCATAACATCGGCGGGATAAATTCTATATATAAGGATATAATGCTTGTGGAATGATAATTTTGCAGATTCTTGGAGATTATAAGTTAGAGATTTAATAAAAACTTTTTATGAAAAAAAAACTTTCAAAAATTTCAGAAAATTAAAACCTGACGCCGTCAGGTTGTAACTCCTGACGCCGTCAGAAATGATCTGACAGAATTCTCATGTTAAGTTTCCGGAAAATTTCTGGAAAAACCTATACCTTACTTCCTGGAAATCCTGCAAAATATCATTATGACTCGATACAAGCATTTGACTAAAACAAATACGAATATGTATGTTAATTTATTATTATTACGATTCATGTTCATTTGTGTTCTAATAAACCGATTTGGATTTCCCTTATACTTATCTTTTGCAAAATACCTTTATATGTAGTTAAGACGAAGTTAAAAACAAGATAAAGCATTTTCACAATTTAGTTTTGAACATGAATCAATAATACTAAAAATTAAACATACATACGGAAACAAATAAAATCAAACAAACAAATAAATAAACACACAAAGCAAATAAAGCTTGGGTTGCCTACCAAGAAGCGCTTGTTTTTGTTCGAGTCACGAGCCTGACTCTACCCTTATTTAACGGAAATAGGGGAGGTTTTCCCTACACTAAGGATTAAGTGCGGGTGATAGTAGCGATACACACCAACTCGGTGGAAGTATGCCACGTGAGGAAAGAGTGGTGGATGAATTATATGCTCAAAGGGGCGTGCTCCTTTCATCATAACCTTACCTAGTTCACTTTGGTCAATGGGTGAATTAAAGTTTTCTCCTAAAAAGGATCATCTTCTATCAACTTCGAGAGATTCCTAGTTGGGAATCCATCTTGACCTAATAAACCCGGTTTAAACCCATAATGTTTCTTGTGATCAATCATGAATGGGTGATGTAAGTATGTAAGGTCATGGTTCACTCCTATATTAGCTTCCTCTCTACAAGGCTTAGAGTCTACTACCTTCAACATAAAACTACCCGGACTATATGGTTTGATGGGTGGGTCGGGACCTAATTCAATTCCTAAGTTCACATCTAAGGATGTAAGATTAGGTAACGGTTTTGGTTTAGGCTCCGGTTCATCAAAACTAGGAACTTCCATAGAACTAAAAGAAAGGTTATGACTACAAGTATTCAAACCTATTTCTTCTAGTTTTGTTTCTTCCAAAGGTTCTACTTCAATTGGGGTTCCTATAGTCCCTTCTACTTCTTCCGGGTAAGTCACGGGCGGTGTGTATGCCTCGAATGATGGTAGGACTTGTGGGGTACTTTGTAGGTTTGTGTTATTTACCTCATCCTTCCTTGTCTCTATATCAATTATATCCACATCATGTGTTTTAGTAGAATCTAACCCAAACATGTTCCTAAGTATCTCAAATCCTTCTCTAGCCATTTCAAGTTCTAAGTTCGATTCATAAGAATCTTCCCCGATAACATGATTACTATGTTCAATTTGCCTAAAGGATTCTGTTGGGCTATGAAATATCAAAGTACTGCTACTCAAGTCAAAGTACTGCTGTTCGACTAAAGTACTGCTGCTCGTTGAAGGACTGCTATGCAAATAGTTTAAGGACTAATGTGTAATTCTAGAATGTTCGTATTAGATTAGAGTTATAATTAGAATTACTTGTCATTCATGTTTGTAAACCGACTAGGGTTTTCCTTGTGCCTATAAAAGGATCCCTAGGTTGGCATTAGAGATATGTTTTTAGATATACGATTATTAGTCGATTGTTAGAAGTATTAGTGATTAGAGTTTGTTAGTGAATCTGTGTAAGAAAGCAGGTTCAAGGTTTTAATAATATTCGAAGTTGTTCTTCTTAGCTTTGTTGAAGTAGATTCCGCATACTTAGCAAAGTATATCAGTGTTTCATTATTAATAGTTTTGAATTCATTCAAAGTTGTTAAACCGTAGACAAGCTACAAGTTAGTTTGGTCAGAGTATATCGATCCAACAAGTGGTATCAGAGCTTGTGTGGAGACTCTGATTAAGAAGAAACCCTTAAAACCGATTTATCAACAAACCCTCAACAATGTCGACTGAAGCTGCACCTATCCCATCCATCACCTCACTCAGAATTCCTATCATCAAGAAGGGAGAATATGATCTCTGGAGCATGAAGATGAGACAGTACCTTGCTATTACTGACCATGCTCTATGGGATGTAATTGTCAATGGTAATGTTGTTCTTGATGAACCTTTACAAGTTGAAGGACAACCCAAACCACCTCAACCAACCTTGCCAGCAACTACAAAGAGAAATCAAGATAAGGCTCTCAACATACTGTTGTCTGCTATTCCTGATGGTCACCTACTGAAGTTCCATGATGCTAAGGATGCAAAGCAATTATGGGCTGCGATCAAGACAAGATTTGGAGGTAATGATGCTTCAAAGAAGATGCATAGAAACTTATTGAAGCAGCAGTTTGAAACCTTCACTGTTGGTGAAAGAGAAGGTCTTGATGCTGCCTATGACAGATTCCAAAATCTACTTAGTATGCTAGAACTGTATGGAGCAGAGGTATCTGTTGAAGATGCAAATTTGAAGTTCTTAAGGAGTTTGCCATCTGTCTGGCATGTGGTTGCTACTATGATTAGAGGACAATCTGGATTGGAATCTATGGACTTTGATGATCTCTATAACAATTTGAAAGTGTACGAGCAAGAGATGAATGGTCACAGTTCTCAGAAAACTCACAACATAGCTTTTGTGTCTTCTGAAAACAGAAGCAGTACTTCTACTAAAAGTACTGCTTATCCTTCTCAAAGTACTGTTGGTGATTCACAGCATGTTTGCACAACCTCAACTACTCCCATCCCATCACCAACAAACAACACCAATTCTGATGAAGTTGTATGTTCTTTCTTTGCACAACAAGCCTCTTTACGTGTTACCTATCAAGAAGACTTGTTGCAGATTGAAGAAGATGCTTTAGAGGAGATTGACATAAGATGGCAAGTAGCTATGATCACTGCTAGGATCAAGAAGTTCATGAACAAGACAGGAAGGGGAATTGATTTCAAAGCCAAACAAGGTATAACTTTTGACAAATCCAAGATTGAATGTTTCAATTGTGAAAAGCTTGGACACTTTGCAAGGGAATGCAAGTTTGCAAAATATCAGGCAAACAGGATGATTGAACAACCCAAGGTTGAAAGAAAGGAGATTCCTATTACTGAATCACAACCAAAAGCTTTGGTGGCTCAAGAAAATTTAGCAGAGATTGACTGGAGTGCTGAATTTGATGATGAACCTGTAACCTATTCTATGGTTGCAATGGAAGAGTTTGATTGGGGCACAGCTTTTGATGAGGAACCTGGATATGCTGCTTTGGAATCAAGAGATGGTCTTGGAAGCTTTGACTGGAGCTTGGAGGATGAAGATGAACCTGTTCAGATTGCTATGGTAGCTACTTCACCAAGTTCATCCAATGTCTCTGAGGTATGCTCTAAGTGTAATGATGTTTATCAAAAGTTGCTTAAAGAATATGTAACTGAAAGAGATAATTGTAGAACAGCTAGGTCTGAGGTAGCTGGTTATCAATTAACTTTAGAGTCAATGGAAGCCAAAATATTAACACATGAAAATAATGAAATGGCTTGGGCAGAAAAATATGAGCAACAAGATTACCAATTGAAATTAAGTGAATGGAAGTTAGGATGTAAGGTGTCTGAATTAGAAAAGATTACTAAGGAAAGAGATACTTTGTTAGAAAAACTTGGTAGTATTAAACAGGCTGGTCTATCACATGTTCAATTTGTTGAAAAACAAAGAGTCATAAACAGTAGAGCTGGACTAGGTTATGGTGAAGATAGTAGTTCAGATGAGACCTCACCTAGTGATAAGGAAGAAACACCAACTAGTGATAAGGAAGAGATTCCACCTAGTGATGATGACCTTACAAGCTCAGAAGAAAACACATCTAGGAATGAGGAACCAATTAGTGAATCACCTCCTAAGTTTAAGAAAGATAAGGAGTACCACTCAGTTCCTCCACCCACTGGTCAGTTTCAACCACTTAGGACAGATGTTTCTCGTTATGGTGTAGACAACCTAGAGTTTAGGAAGAAGATTACTAGTTCTGAGAAACCTAAGAATGATTTTCAAAGGGGTAATGATCAAAAGTTTCCTACAGCCTTTCAAAAACAAGCAGTACCTCCAAAAACTTTTCAAAGTACTGCTGGACATTCAGCAGTACCTCCAAGAGAAACTTTTCAAAATACTGCTCACTATAGGAAATCTTTTAATCATAGAAGAGGATTTGGGAATATGGAGAGAAAGTTATGTTATGTATGCTATAGTCCTGATCATTTGATTAAGCACTGTGACTTACACTCAGAATACTTAAGTCAGTTTCCAAGGAATAGGTCTACCACCCATAAGCCAAGAGAGACTAGACCAGTTTGGAATCACTCAAATAGGGTTAACCATATTAATTTCTCCAAAGACTATAGGTACCCTCACCAGAAAAGGATGTTTTCCAAATCACCAGTACCTTCACACACTGATAAGTCTCAAGAAGTACCTTCTCAAAGGACTGATAAGTTTTCACCCACTCATGGTACTGCTAACACTTTTTCACATAGAAGACCTAAGAGATTCAATTCATATAAAAGGTCTTACACCTCAAGCAGAGTACCTAGATCAGAGAAACCTAAGGTCAAACGAAATTGGGTTAAGAAAGAAAGTACTGATGGGGAACAAGAAGTACTTTCATCAGATAAGGGTGAAACAGGGAGTGTTGTTGATAATACAACACAGGACATGGGACCAACTCAAATAATCATTGACCATGCCTTTAAAACCAGTGGAGATTACATACTGAAGGAATTCAAGTATGTCACTCCACAAGGGGAACACAAGTCAGTAATGGCTTGGGTTCCTAAAAGACACTAACCCTTTCTTTTACTGTGCAGGGCAACCCAGAAGAGGAGCTTAAAGATCATATTATTGTTGATAGTGGTTGCTCTGGCAGTATGACAGGGGACAAGGAGATCCTGTCAGATTTTAAGGCATATTATGGAGGAAGAGTTGCATTTGGTAATGATCCTGATGGAGGAAGAATCACTGGCAAAGGAACAATCAAGGCTGGATGTATTGATTTTGAGAATGTTAGATATGTGAAGGAGCTCAAGTTCAACCTATTGTCAGTATCTCAGATTTGTGACAAGAAGTACCCAATTCTGTTCACTGATACAGAATGTCTCATTCTCTCCCCTGAGTTCAAATTTGTTGATGATCACTTGGTAACATTGAGAGTACCAAGAACCAATGATGTGTACAGTTTAGACTTAAAGAGTCTCAATTCTGCTGGCAGAGCAACATGTTTAGTAGCAAAGGCATCATTAGAAGAAGCACATCTGTGGCACAGAAGACTTGGTCATGTTAATTTTAAGAACATCAATAAGCTGGTCAAAGGAAATTTAGTTAGAGGTTTACCTTCCAAAACATTCAAGACTGATCATTCATGCTTGGCTTGCAAGAAGGGTAAACAACATAAAGCTTCATGTAAGAAGCTTGGGGAAAGAGATATTAGAGAACCTTTGGAGTTGCTACACATGGATCTGTTTGGACCAGTTTCAGTAGAGAGTTTAAACAAAAAGAAGTACTGCTTGGTTGTGACAGATGATTGTAGCAGATTTAGTTGGGTCTTTTTCTTGGGATTCAAAGATGAAACCTTTGATGCTATTTATGACCTGATAGTAGCACTTGAAAATCAATTAAGACTCAAAGTAAGAGGTATTAGAGGTGATAATGGAACAGAATTCAAGAACAAGCATATGGATGAATTATGTGCCAAGAAAGGGATCAAGAGAGAGTTTAGCATTGCTAGAACACCCCAGCAAAATGGTGTTGCAGAAAGAAAGAACAGGACTTTGATAGAAGCAGCTAGAACAATGCTTGCAGATTCCCAATTACCTATTCTCTTTTGGGCTGAAGCCATAAGTACTGCTTGCTATGTGTTAAATTGAGTTTCAGTAACTAAACCTCAGATGAAGACACCTTATGAGTTACTAATGGGAAAGAAACCAAACATTCGTTTTCTAAAACCTTTTGGCTGCTCTCTGACTATTCTTAATACCATTGACTCTCTGGGAAAATTTGATGGTAAGTCAGATGAAGGATATCTATTGGGTTATTGTACAAATAGCAAAGGTTTTAGAGTTTATAACAGGAATACCAAAAAGGTACAAGATTGTCTTCATGTTGAATTTTTGGAAGATAAGGAAACTCAGAAAGGTAAAGGTCCTGATTGGATGTTTGATCTTGATCTCAAGTTCACTCCATCTATGAATTATGTTCCTGTTAGAGAAGAGAATCAGGCTAATCACAAAGAAGATGATTCTCAGTACATTGTTCATGGAGTCAATGTTACACCAGAAGATGTTCCTGACAAAGAACCTGAAGTTACTGATGAGGAACAAAGTACTGCTCACCCAACTAATACAGTATCTGATGAAGATCAAGCAATACAAGATGAACTTAATAGGATGCTTTTTCAAGAAACTATAGCCCAATCCTATGAAGATGAACAAAGGAAGGCTTATGAAGCTGCAAAGAAAAAGAGTAAATTTCAAGATACTGTTCACAGTACTTTTGATCAAAGTACTGCTGATCTTTTTGACAGTACTTCTGGTGTGTTAGAACAATCAAATTGGAACAATGCTGATAATTCCAATGTTGATAATGATGATTTGGATAATGCTAACATTCCTGGATTAGAAGAAGTTGATGATGAGTTTAATCCAGAAGGTATTTTCTCCAATGAAGGGATTGATTTTACTAACTTGGAGTCTGATCTTCCAGTACCACCAACTCCTACATTGAGAGTTCATAAAGCTCATCCTCAAAGTAACATTATTGGATCACCCTCTTCAGGAGTGGTTACAAGGAACAAAGTTAAAGGACTTTCTAAGCAACATACTGCTTTACTTAGCTTTGTTTACAAACAAAACAGGATGAATCACAAGGATCAACAAACATGCCTGTTTGCTTGCTTTCTATCTCAAGAAGAACCCAAGAAGGTAGCTCAAGCTTTAGCTGATGAAAGTTGGGTTGAAGCCATGCAAGAGGAGCTTCTACAATTCAAGCTTCAAGAAGTCTGGGTATTATGTGATTTACCAGATGGCAAAAGAGTCATTGGTACAAGATGGGTTTTCAGAATTAAAAGAGATGAAAGAGGGAATGTTATCAAAAATAAAGCTAGATTGGTTGCACAAGGATATCGCCAAGAAGAAGGAGTGGATTATGATGAAGTGTTTGCTCCTGTTGCAAGGATAGAAGCAATAAGGTTATTTCTTGCCTTTGCATCATACATGGGATTTCCTGTCTACCAAATGGATGTGAAAAGTGCTTTCCTTTATGGCACAATTTCTGAGGAAGTTTATGTTAAACAACCTCCTGGTTTTGAAGATCCTGCACATCTAAACAAAGTCTATAAGGTGATCAAGGCACTATATGGCCTTCATCAAGCTCCCAGAGCTTGGTATGAGAGACTCTCAAATTTTCTATCATAACATGGTTATAGGAGAGGAGCAATTGATAAGACTTTGTTTATCAAAAGGGATAAGAAAGACATTATGTTAGTCCAAGTATATGTGGATGATATTATATTTGGAGCAACAAAGAAGTCTATGGTGAAAGAATTTGAAGATCTTATGCAGAAGGAGTTTCAAATGAGTTCTATGGGAGAATTAACCTTCTTTTTGGGACTTCAAGTTAAACAAACAAAAGATGGAATCTTCATTAACCAAGAAAAGTATGTTGCAGACATACTTAAAAGATTTAACCTTCCAAATCTTAGGCCTGCCACCACACCCATTGATAACCATAAACCCTTAGGCAAGGATGAAGATGGACAAGCTGTGGATGTCAAGCTTTATAGATCTATGATTGGTTGTCTTATGTACTTAACTGCATCAAGACCTGACATCATGTTTGCTGTATGTTTGTGTGCAAGATATCAGGTTACACCCAAGGTTTCACATATGTATGCAGTCAAGAGGATTTTTCGATATCTCAAGCATCAACCAAAGTTAGGATTATGGTATCCTAAGGAGTCACCTTTTCACTTGGAAGCTTTTTCAGATAGTGACTATGCAGGTGATAATTATGATAGAAGATCAACCTCAGGAGGATGTCAATATCTTGGAAGAAGATTAGTTTCCTGGCAATGTAAGAAGCAAACCATTGCTGCAACCTCCTCTACTGAAGCAGAATATGTTGCTGCTGCAAGCTGTTGTGGACAAGTTTTGTGGATGCAAAATCAACTCTTGGATTATGGATTCAATTTCAAAAATACTCCTATCAATATTGATAATGAGAGTACCATCTGCATTGTAAAGAATCCAGTTTATCACTCCAAGACCAAGCATATTCAGATTAGGCATCACTTCATTCGGGATTGTTATGAGCACAGGCTTATAAATGTGGTCAAAGTTCACACAGATGATAATGTAGCTGATCTACTCACTAAGGGATTTGATGTTTCAAGATTCAACCACTTAGTTGTGAGCATTGGGATGATTAACTACTAGGCTACATTTGAGGGGAGGCTTTAGTATTAGTTAGTATACTTTCTTTTAGTTCTTAATGAAAGTTTTGGTTTTTAGTAATTTAGTTTAGCCTATATGTTGTATTTGAGGGGAGGCAACATAAGCGATTAGTTAGAACTTAAGCATGAACCATTTACAAGTTCTTGGTTTAGTTTGGAGTGTTGATTGTGGTTAAGAAGATGGAACGTACTGCTTTGTTTCTTAAAGTACTGCCTCAGCAAAGTACTGCTTCAACGTACTGCTTACGTGGATGTACTGTTCCAACGGTCAAAAATTGTGGGGCTATGGTTAATTAATTCCTTACGGCGGAGATAATAAGTTAATCAAAACGGTAACTTTATTATTTAAAGTTTGATTTGTTTCCATCCTGTTTAAGGAAACTCTCCCTATTTCCCCGCCCTTTACCATATTTGAGATCCCTCATTGAAGGATCTGTATGATGCTGTTAGAGAAGCTATTCAAAAAGATCTTGCAAGCATTATTTCTTTTGAAGATAAGGAGCTTGAAGATAAAAGAAAGGAAAGAGCTGTTACAAGGAGCTCAAAGAGGAAAACAACAACTGATGAACAGCCATCAAAGAAGTTCAAGGAAGCTGTTGAATTAAGAACAGACACAGTTGATGAGCTAAGGAATTATCTTAGAGTTGTTGACTTTGAAAATCCAAAATTGAAAGAAGATACTGATAAGAAGTCCAAGATATCTACTTTTTCAGTTGTAGAATCACAAGAAGGAAATTATCTGATCTTTCATAGACAAGATGGAAGTTTTAGAGTGTTCAATTCATTGTGGGATATATTACATCTGATTGATAGAGATGATATGCTTCAGTTATATCTCCAAGTACAAACTTATTTTGAGCATATTCCACCACAAGGAGTAGGTTTGATATTATTAGGAGATCTCACAACAATCTGGGAGACAGAAGAAACAAAGGACAGTACTTTGTGGGAAAATCAAGATAACTGGGAGATTAACAAATGGAGATTCTTTGAATCAGTTGGAATACATGTTTTGGAGTTAGAAGATGGCACTATGATTCATATGCTAGCAGAACAGAGGTATCCACTCACAAGAGATCTGATGATCAGGATGCTAGAGCATGGCATGGAAGTGGAACAAGAAGATGAAGTAGCATTGATGGTCATAAAATTGTTTATCAAGTGGACAACTGAATCTGAAGATTAATGCATAACTACTGGTATGGTTTAGTTATTATATAAATCTTTTGAAAAATAAGTACTTTCTTCAAAGTACTGCTAGTCAAACAGTACTTTCTCAAAGTACTGCTTGCAGCATAAAACCAGTAAAGTCTTTTGATAAAATCAGTAATTTTTTATAAGTGCAAAAACATTTTGAAGCACAAAGATTAAACAGCAACAAATGGTTTTGAAATCAACAGCATGGTGTTAGTACTTGTACTACACAACAAATGGTAATCAACTCACCATGTTTAATAAACAAGAAAGAGTTTGACTCATCATGAGGGTACGGCTCTGATGTGATTATCAAATCCGTTTTTAGTTGACAATTTACTAAAAATTGTATGGTTTTCAACTCACCATATCTATATTAGTGAAGAGTTGGCTAGCCCACAAGATAATGGCTTTGTGGTAAAGGCTGTGGAAAACCATTATATGGTAATTAGTTCACCATGGTAGTGATTGTACTAAAAGAACTAGCTAGTCCAAAAGCAAACGGCTATTTGGTAAAGACTACTCAAATCCGTTGATAGCTGATGATTTGCTAAAAATCATATGGTTATCAATGTACCATGGTTTTTCTTAAATCTAAACATTGGCTACTCCAGAGTTAATGGCTTTGGTAAAGAGACATCAAAATCCATTAAAGTTTTCGATGATTTACCTCTCACAGGAGTTAACACACCTGGAAGTGATGAGAATAGTATGGAACTTTTAAGATCTGATGTACCTATTGTCAATATGATGCTGAGTTGCTGAAAAGATATGATGCTGAAAAGAATTGTTGCTGATGAAGATTGAAGATACTAATTGCATTTATGATGACAAAACAACAACGAGACAGATTTCAAAGAAACAACCTTTCCTTGAAGATAAAGTGTTGAAGTTAAAGACATACAAAGGAACTTGAAATCAAGCAAGTAGAATTCAAGTTAGGGGAGGATTGTTGGGCTATGAAATATCAAAGTACTGCTGAAAGTCAAAGTACTGCTACTCAAGTCAAAGTACTGCTGTTCGACTAAAGTACTGCTGCTCGTTGAAGGACTGCTATGCAAATAGTTTAAGGACTAATGTGTAATTCTAGAATGTTCGTATTAGATTAGAGTTATAATTAGAATTACTTGTCATTCAAGTTTGTAAACCGACTAGGGTTTTCCTTGTGCCTATAAAAGGATCCCTAGGTTGGCATTAGAGATATGTTTTTAGATATACGATTATTAGTCGATTGTTAGAAGTATTAGTGATTAGAGTTTGTTAGTGAATCTGTGTAAGAAAGCAGGTTCAAGGTTTTAATAATATTCGAAGTTGTTCTTCTTAGCTTTGTTGAAGTAGATTCCGCATACTTAGCAAAGTATATCAGTGTTTCATTATTAATAGTTTTGAATTCATTCAAAGTTGTTAAACCGTAGACAAGCTACAAGTTAGTTTGGTCAGAGTATATCGATCCAACAGATTCATCATGTGTTCCTTGAGATTCAAAGTCATTGATCATAAAACCTAGGTCTTTTTGCTCAATATGCTCATGTTCGGCTAAATCCTCCTCAATTGTTTCCTCAAGTTGTGATGTATACGAACCCATTAATTCATTAAACTTATGGTTCACGGTTAGGAGGCTTTCCTCAAATTTTTTCCAAAGGGTCTTATTAAAAGGAGTTGATCCTAACAATGATTGTTTAATAGAAGCCACACATGCACATAATTCATCAAACCTATCAAACTTTATACCCATCTCCTCTTGTATATATCCAAGATCACTTAAAAATTCATTGGAACAACAGGAAGCAAATCTATCCGTGTAAAGTAATTGTTCCTCTATTGTTAATGATCTAAATGGAATTTCATCCGCCATGGTGACAAATGAAAATGGTTTTACAAACCAAGGGCACAAAGAAAAAGATAGACTAAAGAAATCTAATAAAAAGAAAATAAATATCTCACTCGATAGGAATCAAGTGAGTAGACCTAATAAAATAAAAATTCAACCTAAACAATAACTATTCCCCGGCAGCGGCGCCAAAAACTTGATGCGTGGTTTTGCAACCTTACAACAGGTTTTACCTCTCGAGGGATCTCAAGAGGTTTACAACCCTACCAGGCAGTGTACCTGACCGATGTAGTATAGTGTAGTGGTAAGTACGGGGGATTGATCGTTCTCCACAGGGAATAGTGTCGTTAGGATTGAAAAACTACTCTAATTAGGTCTAAGGGTGAGAAAAGATTCTTTTTGTATTTTTATATTTTTTATGAAAGCAAGTAAAATCTCGGGTTTGAAGGAGTGGGCAGAATTAGTTGCTAGTCAACTAACCCAAATAACTACAATTGCAAATAAAATAAAATAACTGAAAATGAAAAGGGTTGTGAAACTTATGGGGAGAGAAATGTGTTTACTTAGATTTCCTTACTCCCTAACTATCTTTTACCGGTTGATTAGTGTGTATTAATTGCATGGATGATGGGTGTATTCCTTAATACCAATCGTGGGGTGGCGTACGTACTTCCCCAACTCTATGAGCTCCTACTTCACTCCTATGTCGAGCCGGCTAGAAAGCTCCTAACATGGGATCATTAGAATTCGCTCATGCATTAAATACAACCATAAAATCTTAGTACGCATTGGTTCATGTTTCTTAAGACGTTCAAGCAAGTTACCGTATAGGAAGTTAGCCAGTTTTCTTAAGCCTAACATCGATAAACAATCATCCAATACAATTAATAACACACTAATAACCAATAATCAATAGCTAGGTTTCATTAGATCTAAGCAAACACAAGATAAATCTAGCCTAGCATGTTAATCAAAAGACAAGAACAAGATATAATCAAACAACACATAGACATATTGATTGATTAAGTGATAACTTATCTTCAATTAAACATGGGAGATCCAAGGGTATGAAAACCCTTAAAAATGGCAGAAATTCGTCTTAGGGTTTCTCCTCACAAAGTTGCACACTAATGACAAAAAATTGCAAAACTATATATAGAGTTTAAGGGCTGACGGCGTCACGTTGTAGGACTTGACGCCGTCACCCTCGCCGTGTCTAGGGTTCCCGGATGGCCTTCTTGACGCCGTCCCTCTTTAATGCTCCAAAATCCTCCCTGGCTTATCAAGGCTTGACGCCGTCAGAATAAGGCTTGACGCCGTCCCTCTTTAAGTTAAACCGTGATGGCCTTGATCACTTCAAAGGGTGACGCCGTCAGACTTTCCATTGTAAAATTCTCTGGCTTATCATGAGTAATTTTCATATCCACCTTTTTTGCCAAGCCGTGACGCCGTCAAGGGTAATCCCTGACGCCGTCAAAGGTACTTTTCCAGCCGATTTTGAGACTTTGTCGTTTTCTTCAATTTTATGCTCCAAAAACGTCCAAAATGCTTCCTTTTCCAGATTTCTTCTCCAAAGTACCTAAAATGACAAAAGGAACGATTTAGGGCAATATTTGATCAAATAAATACGATTTAGGGCTTAAATGACCCCCTAAAAGCGGTACACTTTTCACTTCATCAAATGCCTGTAATAGCACCTGACGTGTTAGCCGCCTGCTCTCTAGTAACAGAGTACACGCGACCTGAGGTTGGGGTGGTTTGATGTAGTTACCAGGCGCAACATGACTCTTCTTGGGACAGTCTTTAACCTTGTGCTGAGTAGACCCGCATGAAAAACAACCACCTGAAGCTCTATAACACGGACCCCCATGAGCTTTTCCACAAGTAGTACAAATAGGAACTGAAGACGAAGAATCTGCAGGCTTCTTCTAACTAGTAGACCCTGAAGGACGGTTCGGCTGATTATTACGCCCCGACTGATCGCTCCACGACTTATGGTTGTTGTGTTGCCTGTCATTCCCAGGCCTAACTACAAGTCTTTGGTCTTGAGCCCTCGGCTCATGTCGCCTCTGATCGTGACCCCTATCCGTCTGACCTCTATGCTCATAACCACTATCAGCCTGACTTCTCTGCTCGTGACCCCTGTGTGACTGTTACCCTGACCCCTCGACAGAATGCGATCACCATCACGGTTCCACTTGTTGTAACCACTACCCTCAAGAAGAATCTCGATATTACGGGCGGCATCGGCAACTAATGCCACATCTGCAAAGTCAGTGTTGACGACGCGATCAAGAACCCACTTCTTGAGACCCCATTTGAAATGCCTCGCTTTACGGCGAGCATCTCCAGCAACTGGCCCCACAAAACTAACCAATCGCAAAAACCGCTGCATATACTCCCTAGAGGACTCATTCTCAAACTGATGAATAGAACTATACTCACGCTCGAATCTCTGCTGTTTTGACAAAGGGAAATACTGCTGATAAAAGATATCGCGAAAGTCCTTCCAAGTACAAGCAGCAACAAAGGCTTCTCCTCCCTTGGCCTGCTTGTAAGCCTTCCACCAATTGAGGGCATCCCCCTCAAGTTTGAAGGTAGCCAACCTGGTCTTGAAAACATCAGCACAGTTCAAGACCTTGAACAAATTTTCCATGTGGGTTATCCAATCCTCTGCCTCTGTAGGAGTGGAAGCAGAGCTAAAGGACAGTGGCTTGAGTTTACCAAATCACTCAAGCCAAACATGAATGTCTATAGGAGGATTAACACCACCTCCACTAGAAGAACCAGCACCATTGCAGATGTCGTTGGTGATCCGCGTGGTCAACTCAGAAGTCAAATTGGGAAGAATGGTATTGAGGGCATTAGCAATCATTTCCTCGAAGTTTGGCGCACCATCATCATTCCCATTGGGTTGACCGTTGTTACGACGTGTGTACACCATCTGAATGATTATCAAAATGATTAGCAAAAGAAAAAGTAAAATGGAGTACGAAAAGGAAAAGACGCAGAAGGAATCCTAATGTCTACCCAATCCTCACAGGTCATAGCCTAAGCTCTACAGGTCAAACCTAGGCTCTGATACCATAATTGTAACACCCCAACCTGACAAGGGTAGAAGTTTCACATTATGGTGGCATATCAGAACATACATAATCAAAACGCAAGCGGAAGTCTAATCATAAATATCAAAATGTAAGTCAACACGAATTAAAGGAAATACATAAGTCCCACAAGAAAACCAAATGAAGAAAACATAATTCCAAGTCTTAAATAATGAAAAACATAGTCCAACTAGGAAGTCTAGGGTAAGTCTGCACTCAGCTCCAGCTCTCATCCCAAAAGATAGCCCCAACTCCTAGCTTAATAACCTGCCGCGGAGAAAAGAAATGCGGCTGAGCTTTAAAAGCCCAATGAACAGATATATACATAACAAGTACTGAAAATGAAAAATGAGAAATACAGAATATAGTACATTAGGGAAAAACAGAAGGTATATCAAGATGTATCAAAGGTGTAAAGGTCGTCAGAAATCTACCACGAGCCCAGAAACATATCATAACATAAACAACATAATCATGGTCTTCATCAATACATAAGTAACATAATGGAGTTGCTAGCTCCCAGAAATGTGAAAGGCGTGTAATGCACACAGCACCAGTCACCAAAAATATATCATATATCATAACAGATCAGATATAGGATGCATCCATACGCCCCTGCAAAAAATCATAATGGCCAGAAACATAATACATAACAGAAAGGGACGGGGTGGAACATCACTTGACCACCCTAGAGTCATGCCATTGGTGCATCAATGACATGGTCATGGAACCCCCATGACTAGTGATAGCTCGGGTATCAAACTGATAGGTCAAACAGAATGTCATAGTCATGACACAGAATCTAAGGTCATCAGAAATATCATAATCATGGGTTCATATCAAAGGGTGCATAGCAAAGGTTCATATCAAAGGTGCATATCAAAGGGTACATAGCAAAGGTTCATATCAAAGGGTGCATAGCAAAGGTTCATATCAAAGGGTACATAGCAAAGGTTCATAATCAGAAGTTAAGTAAATCAAAAGATATGAAAGGGATCATGAGAAACCTTATAAGAAGGTCAGAATATCTGTACCTTATGCAAGCAACCAAAATAAGAAAGGATACCGAAACAGGGAATCACTCGTTCTTCACCGAACCTATACAATTTAATGATCACGTGTTACTTTTAAGCTCGTTTTAATCAGATTTTAAGTTTCTTTCTATTTTTAGAAACTTTCTATTTTTAGTAACCTTCCAGATTAAGTAACTTTCCATATTTAGTAACTTTCCATTTTTAGCAAGTTTCCATATTTAGCAGGTTTCCATATTTAGTAACTTTCCATATTTAGCAGGTTTCCATATTTAGTAACTTTCCATATTTAGTAAGTTTCCATATTTAGTAACTTTTAACACGACTTCCCAATTTAGTTAAATTCGGTTTTGGGTTCGGGATTATCAATTAGGTTTAACATATTCACACACAAGTTAACACGACATTAACAAGTCATACCCAATATAGAAACAAGTATTGGGGCACCAAACATCACAAGAACACCTTTAACACTTAGGTAAAACATGCATACATATTAACTGATTTTATCACAAAATTAAGCCCAAAAAATGAATTTTAAAAATGTATCAGAAGCCCAAACTAAAAATCCAAAAAATTATCACAAAAGCCCATATGTCTTAGGAGTCTACTGGAATTTTTTACATATTTATTATCAAGTGTAAATCCCCTTTAAAAATCATCTAAGTTAACATGTTAAGATTCGGATATGCAGATACACTTCAAAAGTATGCACTTAAAAACCTAACCATATGACTTCAGAAAATTCTACAAAAAATCCAAGAGGTATTCCACATATGAAATATGGTTCTTGTAAATTTGTGGCCTATAATATGCTGTGGTTTGGAAATGAAAAATCATAGAATCCGACTAAAATACAACTCAGCTAACACATTTTAATATATGATCACATTAAATTAAGAAAAACATCCAAATCAAACTCAAATTCGTTCAAACTAATTGGAATACTTTCCTAGGACCCTAGACTGAGTTTAAAAACAAAAATCCAGAATTAAACCTCAATGAAACTCGTTTCCTGATGCTTACAAATTTGACTATTACTGCTGTCCCAATTAAAAACAACACATGAACCCTAATTTCCTTTTTCCTTTTATTCTAATTAATTTTTGTGATCAATATACATGATATTTACTGAATTTATTCATCAAAACATATCTACAAACATCTCATATGAATCATTCAATACCAATAACAATAGCATCCACACAAGTACATAAAATAACAACGTCAAAAATCACAAAAGCCCTAATTCTCTAAGCATCAAATGTGTTAGGGTTTTCTGATTTACTAGCTTATTAATTGTGACATTAATCATATCTAGGGTTCAAAAATGATGATGGTCAAATCATATCAACATGGGTCGAATTAAAAACAGAAAATTAGTGGGTCGAATCACAAGTTTTAAGCATGTTGGAATCCATGATTTTATGTGACAATTTTAGGGTTAACTAGAAACATAATGAACCGATTAATATGTGTATTCTAACATGTTACTAATTAGGTTTCCAAGTAGATTTAACTCGGATTCATGGAATACCCCTTTGTGTCGACAGGGAAGAAAAAAAAACAAGAGAAGAGATGATGTTACCTTCGGTTTAATGAGACAAAAGAAAGAAGAACAAACCCTAGAATTCCAATACTCGATTTACCCACGAATTTGCAATACAAAACCCTTGAATCCCTTTGTTCTTGAGAGGAAAAAGATAGCAGGAACTTTGTGTCTTATTATTTTGTGTCGAATGGATCAAGAGGGAGGGAGATGGAACTGTATATTTTGAGACAAAATAGGATGGAGCGGCCCTTTTGTTTTGGAAATGTTTAATTGCAATTTATTTTGATTGATCTTGATTTGATAATTTCCTGGTAATTGATTTATGGGCTAATTGATTCTTTATTAATTTCACAAATATTGTTTTAAATGGGCTAAGGGGGGGGGGGGTGGCGGCCAACTTATCTATTATTTTATTTTTTTTGATTTGTAACAAATATTTATTTTATGTATGACTTAGGTAAATGTATAACATATAGTAATTTAAAATGTGTAAATGACATATGGTTAAGCTTAAGTTAAGATATATATACTTGTCCTTGTATAATTAATTTTATGCTCGTATAACTTCAAAAATTTTGAGGGGCAAAATGGGAATTTCAAATGAACGAAAATTTAGGGTTTTACAACCACGACATGTCTAATCACAATAAACATGGGCAACCATGGTCACATAAATCAACATCAATATATAGTAAATCTAATCCAACCACATGCATTAAGAACTTGATCAGTTGTTTTACAAAACGCAACGATACAAGGTCTTTTATGAACGTCTCTTGCGGTAGGCTAAGATGCCTCAAAACTACAACTGATGCAATGTATGTCCAGCTACTGGACGTCTCGTCCATGTGTCTCTTCAGCTCTGGGACCTGATCCAGACGTCTCGGTATATTTTTCTGCTGTTTGACCTGCATGTCCTCGGTGAGGTTCTCTAACATAGCGGCTCTGCGGCGCGTTTTGCAGAACTTCTTCAATCCATCTCCATCTCTTCCACTATAAGACCATCATATGGGATCGTATCACAAACATCTCCGTCTAAATCCTTGTCAGACCACCTTGTAGATCCATCTGTTGATGCAAATAATGTTCTAAAAACGTTATTTATATCTTTCAATTACTTCACGTTTTGATGATGACAAAATGTGAAATCACGATACGTTAAAATCAACGTAAACAAGTCTTTAATCGGAAGATCCCGTTTCTACGCAAATCACTCTTGAACAAAGTTACAACTTGAACTAGTGATCAAGAAGTGAATTTATATTTTGAAAATTCACATTTTAAATGGGACAAAACATTTTTTCAAAAATACACATGACAAATTATTTTTGAAATATTAAAAAATGTTTTAATGGAAAAATTAGTTTGAAAATCACAACAGCTATTTTTCCCCCCAAAATCAGCTCTAACCTTCCCCAAATAAGTTTTCACCAGAAAAGACAAAATTTGGAGCGTCCTAGTCTACCACGGCTCCACGGTACCGTTAAATTTAACGGAGCCGTGGGTTATTTAAAGGAGCTGTCCGTACCATTTTTCTGTAACGTTCAGATTTTCTTTGCCTATAAATACCAACCCCTTTCACAGTTTTTAGGCATCCTTTCACACACAAAACTTTCTGAGTTGAATACTCTCTTCACACTTTCTTTCTTAGATCATTTAGGTTAGTTTTTTCTTTTGTTCAAGAGTGATCCAATCATCCTTAAAGTGATCCTCTTCATTCCTCTTCACTTGCAAGAGAAGAACACAAGTATCCAAGTTGATACAAGGTGTTATCATTCCTCTTCATTAGCTAGAGAAGAACACAAGTATCCAAGTAGATACAAGGTGTTGTCATCCCTCTTCATTAGCAAGAGAAGAACACAAGATCTTCAAGAAGACAAGAGTTGTAGTGGGTAGGTTTTGTAACACTTGTTACATCCTTGTTGTATCTTAGCATACATCAAGATTATCTTTCTTTTGTGAGAGTGTGAGTGAAGATCATTGTGATCTTAAGAGATAGTGAAGATCTCTTAAAGCCATTGGGCTTATGTGTGAGTAGTCAAAGGATCTAGAGTAGTTAGATTGAGTAGAGTGAAGTGAGAGTTGATTTTAGTGATCGTGTTGAGATCTTGGTGATCTCTTGAAGCCATTGGGCTTAAGTGTTTAGTCACGTGGACCGTGGTAGATTGGTGCTAGCTAAGATTAGCACTCGACATCTAGCTTAGTGACAGTAATAGGATAAGCGACGTGTACGGTTTTCTCCGCCTGAAGGGAGGTTGTTGATATAGTGTTTGAAACTCTCGAGATTGGTTGGGTAAAAAGTCAGAATTTGAAATTTTAGATCAAAAACAATGCTTAAGGCTCTCGGCTGGGTAGCAGGAGCAACTTTTAATTTATTATGAGCCCAAACGAGTTTTGCCGAGGGAGCAACCCCATTTTTCACCTTGAATTGGTATGCTCAAGACCAATGATTCCTATTCTTTTATTCATACAATAAATCAATATTTCCAGGAGATGAAGGATTATCTTTAGTTTTAACCTCAGTTTTTAGTAACAAACATCCAAGATAAACATCCGATAGGCACTTCTTCGAGTTCGAATTGTAAAATGTGTTGTGCACGCTAGTGGACTCTTTTGGGTGGTTCGAGTCGATAAACTACCGGTCCAGCTTTTGCCAAATTCTTGAAGGGTTCAACGTACATCGAGTTCAGTTTTCATCATTTTCCGAAACATAGCACGTGCTTTCGTGGCGAACTTTCACGTAACTCTCCTGACGATCTTGTACTGCTTGTAGCCCGTTGTCCTGGAGTGTTGTTCCTACGCCCTGTTGCGTACTAACGATTAATGCGAATGGGATTTCTACGGGAGCGTACTATCAGTCGAAAAAAGTAGATGTCAATGCCTTGGGGTATAAGATAGTTACAACGAGTAAATAATAATACAAATGAAAGATCATGATGAATCACAAAAACAATAATAGAATTATGTCGAGTGTAATGTTGTAGGTGCAAAGACTGCTTAAAAGAGATAGATTAGATATCTGTATGAACAAAGAAGCAAACTATTATCAATCGATGCAAATGTAAGGATCAATGAATCAGAACAATAATGAATGGATTAAGATGTCCATATCATTCATACTAGTATGAGCATAGAGTGCTCGAAAGAAAATTTGATGTTTATACGAACGAAGAAGCAAATGAAAAGGTGTGTAAAAGAGAGATCAATGACTCAAATTAATGCAAACTGAAGAACCATAAATCACAATAATAGTGAAGCGAAGAGATATAGAATATTAACAAAAATAATCAATTAATCGAGACAACCAATGAATTAAACCAATAATAAAAGAGGTCAATACTGAAAGATAGAATTCCAAATGAGGTTCAATAATAAACGAGACAGACAATATTCATTACGAATGTCAAATGAGAATGAATGAGGAAAATCCATAACTGAGAAGGATAATAAACACACGATTGTTGAAAGTGCGGTAAGTGAAATAGACAAGAATTAAGAAAGCAATAAGCGTAACGATACCTTAGATGAGAACAAATGAGATAGACAATAAATGTGAAGGCAAATAGTAAAGGAGAAAGACGATAAATGTCATGGAAGAGAACAAATGGTAAATTATTGATTTTCCCAGTTATTCTTATATAACATTCGTGATATTTATGGGGTACTCGGGGAGTGGAGTAGGGCGAAGAAGAGCTTCGTAGCCGAACCACTATAAATCCTTTATCTCGGTTTGATCTTTCCAACTCTACTCTTTACTTTCATTACTTTATATTTGTTAGTTTAGTGTGTAGTTCATATTGGTGTTGATTGATTACATATAGAGTTCGAATCAAAGTTTCCAATAACCAACTTTTAAAACAAGATTTTTAAAAGAATTTAAAACCGGTAAACTATTCAACCCCCCCCCCCCCTTCTAGTTTCCCACAATTGGTATCAGAAGCCACGTCAGTCAAGTTTTTAAAGTATATTGTATTTTAAAGCTTGAATCGATCAATGGATTCCGACAAATATCTAGAAGGGCAATCTATGCAAAGACCACCACTTTTCGAAACCGATTGTTTTATATATTGGAAAACAAGATTCGAAACGTATGTGAAATCAAAAGACATTGATCTTTGGCATGTTATTACCGAGGGTGACTTTAAAACTATTCAAATAAATCCGGAAACTAAAAAGGATGAAATAGTTTCTTATGATAAACAAAGTGATGAACTTAAAAGGAAATTAGCCAAAAATAATGAGGCTAAAATGATGATTTATAATGCTTTGCCTAAAAAGGAATTCGAAAGAATTTTCATGTGTAATACGGCAAAAGATATTTGGAAAACTTTGTTAGTCACTCACCAAGATAATAACCAAGTCAAAGAGAACAAGATAGATCTTCTTGTTCAACAATATGAACAATTCTCCATTTCGGAGGATGAGTCAATAGATAATGCTTTTGCTAGATTTAATTCTATTATCACTAGTCTTAAAGCTCTTGATGAAGGTTATTCTAGTAAGAACTATGTTAGGAAGTTTCTTAGAGCTCTACATCCTAAATGGAGAGCAAAGGTCACCGCCATAGAAGAGTCAAAGGACTTGGCGGTATTGTCACTCGATGAACTTATAGGAAATTTGAAAGTGCACGAGTTGATCATCAAGAAGGATTCCGACATTGTCAAAGGCAAAAGTGAGAGAGTTAGATCTCTAGAATTAAAAGCCAAGAAAGAGTCCAGTGATGAGGAATGTTCAAGTTCCGGAAGTGAAGATGAAGAGTACGCACTAGCCGTTAGGAACTTTAGAAAGTTCTTTAGGAGGAAAGGTAGATTTCCTAGACAACCTCGCGATGAGAAGAGGTCATCCCAAAGAAATCATGATGAAAGAAAAGGGACAAGTGATAGGAAATGCTATAGATGCGGAGATCCTAATCACTTCATAGGTGAATGTCCTAAGCCACCAAAATCCAACAACCAAAGAGCCTTTGTAGGAGGTTCTTGGAGTGATAGCGGTGAAGAAGAAGAGAAGAAGCCTAACGATGAAAAGTGCCTAATGGCTCAAGCTTCTAACGAGGTACATTCCGACTCTTCTTATTATAGTGATAATAATTCGTCAATAGATGATAGTGAATTGCATGACGAATACAACAAACTATGCGTAGTTAGTACTAAGATCTTAGGTAGAAACACAAAACTTAAGTTAAAACTACAAGAACTAGAACTACAAGTCCTAGAACTAAAAGATCAAGTCAAAAGACTTGAGAAAAACAAGGAAGTAGACTTAGGATGTGGGTAATACAAGAAAATGCTTTAAGAATCATTAAGTTTGATGAAGGAACTAAAAAGCTTAATGATATACTTGAAAATATTAGATATAGTGAACATGACCGTTCGGGTTTAGGATTTGACCCAAATCAGGCTTCTACAAGTGGTACCAAACAAGTTAAATTTGTAATGCCTGAAACGTCTAAGTCTGAAGGGGACGGCACCACTAAAGGTACAGACGGCACCACTAAATTTAGTGGTACCGTGGTACCGTCTGGTGCTGAAGACGAAACTGGGTCAATTTTGAAAAGTAGTCTAAGTCCTAAACCGAGTCACATAGTTAAAAATAGTTCTAGAGTGTCTACACCTAGTAAAGGGGAGGTCAAAAGCTCTTACAAACCATTGTCATCTCCCGAACATGGATCTGTAAAGCGTGACACAAAGTCAACTACTCCTCCGCCTAGAAAGGTGAACTCTCCCAAACCTCGGTCTAGAACTCCTCTACCGAGAGGTAACTTTAGAAGACAAAATCATCCAAGTAACTTTCTCGTAACTTGGAATGATCGTCCACCAAAAGGTTACTTACCATGGGAAATGTGTCCTCCATTCTCACATCCTAAACTAACGCAACAAATGCGTAGGATGTTTGATCCGTGCTAAAACGTATATATAAATATTATGCAACGACGGATACACGTGAATAAATACAAATCACCCCTTTGTGAAAAAGGATACTTGCAAAAACTCACGTTTGTGTGTAGTGTGAAACCAGGTAAGTGATTACCCGGATTGTTTCCCAACGAGGCTGGAATGGGCAAATTGTTTAAGGTTTTGGATTAGAGTGATTGATGATTAGATATTTTGGATTTTTCTTTTTTATATCTAATTGATGTATGAAAAACAAATATACAAAAGAAAATTAAACGCGAGTTAATTAAACTAAAAACGCGAAACGAGAAATCTAAAAACGGGATAAAAACTGAAATATTAGAAAACTAATCCTACAAGTGTAAAATTATTTTTCTTAAATTCTAAATAATAAAAGAAAATTTTAGAAATTAAAATTTATATTTTTAATTATTATTAATTATTTATTATTTAATTACTTTTTAAACTATTTTAATTTATAATAAATATTAAATGAACAAAGAAAAATCTAAAACTTTTTCTATAAATATTATGAGGAAAAAAAGAAGGTAAGAAAATTATAAAAATGAAAAGTGCTTAATTAAAAAAAATTAAAAAGATAAAATCTATTAAATAGAAACTATCACTTATTTTATATTTTATTGTTCCTAAGGTCTACAGAGATGATTATATTTTTCCAAGAATCTACTTAATAAAATAAAATTTTGAAAATTAAAATTATATTTTTCTGATTATTATTCTATTTATTATGATTTGATTATTAATTTAAACTAATTAAAAGATTAAAAATATTAAATGACTTTAAAAAATCTGAAAAATTCAGGTTAAGTCTAAATTAATATTCTTAATATAGGAAAATTAAAATCAAAAGTTAGCTAAACCCTAATAAGCAGTTGGGCTGAAAAGCAGTTTGGGAATAAGCCCAAAAATAAGCTAATAAGCTCAAAAATTTACCAAAGGCTCAGAACAAGTTTAATATACTATTAGAAGCTTAAAACAACTTAATATGATCAAATAAGCACAAGAAATAAGGAGATAAGCAGTTTAACAGTTGCAAAACTTATGCAGAAAAATCGGTGAAATACCCCCTACTTGTAGAGCACTATAAGCAATTCAAATAAGCAGATAAGTGGAAGAGTATGGGGGCAAAAGGTTGCTAGTACTACTGGCTACTCTAAAAACCAAAAAGCCCCAAATCTAATAAGCCAATTGAACTTCAATTAAGCACTAGAACAGGCAATGAAAAACTGAATAAGCTATGCAGGGTCAGTGCAGTGAAATGGATGAAATTTGCAGGCTTATTTTAAGCTATGAAATAAGCTCAGAGATGGAATCCAAGCACAGAATCTTAAAGCCAGCTAGGTGAACTACTTATAAACCAAAAATCAAAGCCTCAGCTTATCTAGATAAGTCACAAATAAGCTGAGAAGAAAGGGTTGGTCTGCTCAGTGTATACTGAGTTTGCTAATGCTGAGTTGGTGTGCAGAGGTGTGCAGAGGGCAAAAATTCAATCCAACTCTTCTGATATGCACTAAATAGTTTGAAAGGACTTTAAAGAAGCCAAAGTTAAGGACCAAATGAGCTTGTGGCTTATTGGAGCTTAATTGGACAGTTGAGCTTATAAAACTACCACAGATGGCTCAAAACTATGAAATCATTCTAATCTGCTACCTAAATAAATGAGTGATTGAGTGAATTATACTTTGTTCCTTTTTCGTGAGGTGTTTAGAAATGTTACTCAAGCAAGAAAATCTTCATACATCTCGGTTTTTCACCTAAGCGCTTAAAAATGATGAATCGTATCTTGTACTTGTACTTGGTAGATTTGCATCATAATTTTTACAATCATTTTTCATGCACCATGTGGATTTATTTTTCTTAATATTTGCTTGAGGGCAAGCAAACCCTTAAGTGTGGGGGAGTTTGCGCTCATTTTTCGCTTATTTTCTCTTTTATTATTAAATATATAAAAAAATAATATATTTTTTTTTTTTTTTTTTTTGTCCAACCGATCGGATGTTCGAGCACCCGATTCGGTTGGCATGCTGCATGTTTCTACGAATTGTCCATCCGATCGGATGGAAGTGCAAACCGATCGGATAGATGCCTCGTTAAAGTTTTCAAAAGTTCAAATTTTCTTTTCGTTTTGTCATTTAGGTTTGAATTTTAATTTTTCTTTTCTTAGATTTGCTTGAGGGCAAGCAAAGTTCAAGTGTGGGGGATTTGATAACGCTCAAATCTAACATGTTTTTAGGAGCGTTATTGTGGATTTTATGCATATATATTGTTCACTTTTATGAACTTATGGTACTTAATTGAGTATAATTTATGTTTTAGGTTCATGGAAGCTCAAGTACAAGAAAACGGAGAAAAAGATGAAGAAATGATCAATAAACGAAGATTTATGCATGTACGACGAATTCCCGACAAATGAGAGTCTCTTGGAGTATGTTCGAGAAGATAAAGTCATGAAGATTGTCACTCCAAAGACTCAAGAATAAAGCACAAGAGGGAAAACGAGAAAAGAAATGAAGAAAAGAAGCTCAAACGAAGAAATAATGAAAGCCTCGTTGTTCCCGACACACCTCCACCATTTTGGCCATAACTTGAGCATACGAACTCGGATTTAGTTGATTCAAGCGGCCACGGAAAGCTAACAAAAAGTTCTACAACACAGATGTAACCATCCGATCGGTAGGAGCCCGCATCCGAATCGGATGGAGCAAAAACCGATCGGATGGATTGCATACCGATCGGATGGAGGTGACTGCTATGATAAAACTTCACTACTAAGACTCCAAACGTGTACAAACCAATTCTAGATCCTTCCCAAGTGTATTCTAGGCCATTCCACTCTCCTTGGAGGCCAAGTTGAGCATTAATACCCCTAGCTTTGAGAGTAGTATAAATAGAACCATTTGGCTAGTGTTTTCATATACCACAATCACAACAACATATATCTCTCTCATGTAATCCGACCCTTGCAAGTGTTTTAACCACCCCTCACCCTTTTCCAAAGGTGTAGAGGGGTTGGTTAGGTCGTTTGGCTATGGAGCAATTTAGGATTCATGTATTTCATCTTACAAACTTTGGTATGATTTCTCTTTTAATAATATTAATGTTTGGTTTCTATGATTATGTTGATGTGACTTCTTAATACTTGTTTGGTTTATATGATAACTTGTGATAATAGGATGTTTGGATAATATTAGTGTTTGTTTGATAACATCATATTTGGTTAAGTTGGAACTTGTCTTGTTTATTGTTTTGATTAATCATTGTTGGGTCTAAATGTCGAAAGGATTCTTAATAGTGGTTGATTTCAATTCATTAATCGACAAATGTTTTGGTCTTGTACTTTGTGACGATTGTATGAGAAAATTAATAAACATAACAAGTAAAGGTTTAATTTGGATTAAAGGTCGAAGGACATCTTTTGAATATGTGTTCATCAAGTAAATGGAACTTCACGAATTAATAACATCAAAGTTATGGGATCGAAAGAACATCTTTGTTTGTTGTTGGTTTAGACATGAGTTTTATGACATGACCAATTGATTAAGACTTATGTATATTTGATTTATAAAATGCTAAATTATTATTGGTTCTAGAGGCCGAAAGGAATACCAATGATACTATGTTTTCCAAACTAGTAAAGGCTTACACCTAGTCCTTACACCAAGTCCTAGTTAAGGCTCACACCAAGTTCTTACTAACTTGTTATCATTGCCAAACATGTATGTTCTTTGTGTGCTTGTTCTCATATTGCTTTTCTTGTTGGTTTGATCCGTGACAATCATAACCATCAACTTGTTACTTGCTTAAACAAACAAACGACACTTGAGTACAACCAAGTCTCTTGGGATGATCTTGACTTACCCACCTTTACTACAACGGACGAGTATACTTGCTCGTATGTGTTCCTAATTAATCGGTAATTCATGTTTATAAATTTTAAAACCTCGTGTGAATGTATCAAGTCTTTATGCACGATCCGAACGCATCAGTGGGATAGGTGGAAGGGTGAGGTGTGGTGGTATTGCAGAGAGGCGGTGGAGAAGGTGGTATTGGTTTGGCGGGATGGTGGTATTGAAGAAGAGTTTGACCGAAGGTCAAACCTTCTGGTTAGTTAAAAGATGGATCGGGTTGGGTTATTTTGGGATTGGGCTTGGGAATTGTTGTGTGGGCTGGGGTATGTAACTGGGTTTAGTAAAAGGGTTGGGTTGGGTAAGTTTAATAGTTGGGTTTTATTAGTTTAAGGATTAGAAGTGGAATGGTTTTAAATTTTAAGGACCATAGTTGTAACATTCTGAAATTCTAGGGACCATTCTTGCAAAATCTGAAATTTATCTCCAAGGACCAATCATGCCAAGTTTCAATAGTACAAGGACCATAAAAGATAATTTTCCATTTTTTAAAACCAAGGGACTTGTTTTGCCATTTTTGAAACTTCAGGGACTGAAACTGTCAATTTTGTAAACTTAGCTCGTTTTTCACCTGTTTTCAATCTTTTTGTTCCTGAATCATATAAAAACACATTCTATGATATTTTTTGTATTTTGAAGCATTTCTGAGTGTTTTTAAATGTTTTTGCAGTTTAAATGGGAATAAAATGATGAGTATTTAGACACTCATCAATCCCCCACACTAAACTATTGCTAGTCCCTAGCAATCTTTTATGAAAATTTAACGGATTTTATCTCTTTACCAAAAGCCATTACTTCTGGAGTAGCCAATGTTTTAGTATGTGATACTTTGGTACAATGATAACCAAATGATTTTGAGCAAACCATCAGCTGTCAACGGATTTGATTTGTCTTTACCAAAAGCCGTTTGCTTCTGGACTAGCCAACTCTTAGATAAAATACAGTTATTATCTTTGGTGAGCTGATTACCAAATATGGTTTTCCACTGCCTTTACCACAAGCCATAACCTTGCGGGCTAGCCAACTCTTCACTATAAAAAGATATGGTGAGTCGAATACCATACAATTTTTGGCAAATTGTAAGCCATAAACGGATTTGAGACATCTTTACCAAGAGCCGTTTGCTCTCGGATTAGCCAATCCTTATGTGGGTTAGACATGGCGGACTGATAACCATTTATTGCGTTCTAAGTGAGAAAACATTTTAAAATTTTGGCCAAAATGGGGGTACTAGATGGTACATATGATCAAATTCGCTAGAATTCCCCCCACACTTAGAACTGAATATTGCCCTCAATATTCAAAGTACCGGCTGTTAAACCAACACTTAGAACGTAAAAAGGAAATACTAATAGCCTTTTTTTTTTTTTGACTTGTAATGTACATATATACAACATGTGGGGCATCTCCCCCACACTTGGGTGAGACATGGGTGAAAACCCATATTTTACTACTGTTTTTATTAACCGAGTCGCTAGCTTGACTCGACCCCGAATTCATTGGTTCATGGGGAAGTAAGTGGAAGAGACCATCTCAATCGGACTTTCATTCAAGATGTCTAGATAAACATTGAAGTATATGAAAGGTCCACACCGATTGAGATATATCCGGCTTTAAACCAATGTTAGATGGAAAATGCCGGGGTCAAAGGTAATATCCTCACTCCCGAATGAGTGAAGGATAGGGGAAATCACCGGGTATGTAACGCCCCGTACCCGTTTAGACTAAAATTTAAAATCTTTTAACGCGGAAACGTTTGACTAAAACTGACTCATACAAATTCTTCATTTAATAACCAGGACTTATAACATTTAACCCTTTAAATGAACTTGCAAGGACATATACTCGAAAACCCTTCAAAACATTTCACACCATTTTATAACACAACCAGACAATCCTTCTGTGACCACCGATACGCCGTATCCCTTTTGAGGGATACGCCGTATCAAAACTGAGAGACCATGCGCCGTATCAACCTGAAGTGATACGCCGCATCACCTTAAACCTCTGATACGCCGCATCTAATTTATTAGATACGCCGCATCGACCAATTTAGACAGAACATCATCAGGAAAACCTGCATAAACTCAACTCTTATCCACAAACCATTTTGACCTCAATACAACATTATAACTTATGCCAAAACACTCATTTAGCATTCAAAACTATAACAAACCATAATACACGGCAAATGACCCGTTTGACCCGAAAATGGGTACAAATACGCTTAAATCCAAACGCTCCTTTAAACATTCGCTCAAACCCTTAAAACACACTTGACGACTCGTTAGACCCCCAAACCGTTACCCGACTTTGATACATGATGCGCGTGATGTGTCGTTGCGGTTTAGCAGTTTTAATGCCTACTCAAGTTTTAAATTTATATTTAGCCGACTTATCAATAACACACACACTTAACGAGCAGTGTACCCGGTCAGTATGAAGATAATGGTAAGTAGAGTGTCAATCACTAAGAGTGGAACGTATTATCTAGTTATTCTAATCAGTATTTTAATATCCTAACGCAAGGGGGTTTCAGCCTGAGAGACTGGCACAGTTTTGTAGTAATTAAATGATAAAATAAACAAATAGGCACGAATCAGCAAGTAGCACACACGTACACAGATAGATACTCGAGACAATAAGAGGGCTGTCCTTATGATTAAGTAGATTGTCACTTGTTTTATTGATAGCTTTATATGAAGTGTATGTAATTAACCCTTTCTCGTTGGTCCTATTCTCATCGGCGAGTAAACCCTTAATGATTACTTATGTCTAAAAGTTATTCCTAAGTGATCAATTTAGAAACAACCGTGGGAGCCACATCTTGTCCCGCAGTCGGATGCCCGCAAGCCACTAATAAACACAGAGGTTATCAATGCACTAATAAGTAGTAACCAAAGACATCAACATATAAACTTTAATTGATGGGAAAGCAAGTATTAAAGGGAGTGCAATCTTTCGTTGTCACATTACACAAGCCACCAATCCTGATGAATTAAAGTTTGCTAACACAATAAAACAAAACTACTTAATGAATTAAATACATGCAGCACCTTCTTACAGCTCTTGTATCTTCGATTTGGGTGTGTCTTGTGCTGCCTCTTGACTGAATTCGTCCTCCTGTTCTGCTGTCCGAACTTCGGTTTTTAGGGTTTTCGAACTCTCGGACTCGTCTGGTCTACGGGGTATTTATAGTTTCTGTCTGAGGGAAGATGCGGCGCATCTACTTAAGTAGATGCGGCGCATGTACTTAACTTCGCGTGGGGTCCAAGATTATAATATTCAGGAATATTCGTACACCGCCAGAAGATGCGGCGTAACTCTTGATTAGATGCGGCGCATGTCCTCTTGTATCTTGGATCGTATCTGGTGATATCTTGATATAGATGCGGCGCATGTCGAGAGTGAGATGCGGCGCATCTGGAGCAGAATTGACTTGATCTTGTCCATGTCAGTAGACTTCCACTTTATGCACGTTTTGCTCCATTATTAGTCCATAATCGCTAAGTTTCACCAAATGCTTGTTTTTACCTGAGAATTACAAAAGTAAACGATTAAGTATCAATCCTCATACATAATATAGTAAAACAAGTCAAATTAATAGGATAAATGATAGTAATAAAATGTACTTATTTGAGTTCATCAAATATCCCCCCACTTGAACTTTACTTGTCCCCAAGTAAACCTTAGAATTTCATTTATGAAAATGTATCCTAAAAGATGTTAGGATTTATTTTTATATTTAAGCATGTATTCGTTTATTTCATAATCACACAACTAAACACTTAACGAATTAGAAGTAAAATAAAATAAGTCGATAAAAGCAAATCTAATCGTTTAACTGTCCAGTCGCGACGAATATTCTATCATAAGCTTGGCAAGTATACACATCTCCACCACTAAAGCTAAGGAATAACAAGTCTAAAGCGGTAAAAAGGGTTTTTAGGCTAAAGGGTTAATTATTCTTAATCAATATCGATCTCAAATTCCAGAAAAGGCGACAAAATCACAAATACATGATCGAATCCACGAACACGATACTTGCAATTGCTCAAATCCTTAACTCGAATAGGCTAAAGATAGGTCCAAACTTCACCAATAATAATATATCAAAAAGGGCGACAAAATCATAAATACATAGCCGAATCCACGACTACGATACTTAAGATTGCTCAAATCCCTAATCTCAATAAATCAAAGGTTCGGTTGGATAAAGAACAATACAGGGTATGGATAATATTTGGGATATAAATTGGTGTAAAAATAAAAATAAACAAAACAAAACAAATAGATTAAAATCCTAAGTGTGGTTAATCACTATCCCAACCATCCCATGAATAAGACTCATATCATTGAATAACTCACGCTTTAACACTTGAAACACACGCTTTTGGTAGACACGAATTATACTCAACAAAATCTTAATCAAAGAATAAACCTTAATCGGCATTCCCATAACTGCCAATTCCCATTCAATCCATATATAATACAACAAATAGTGGTGATATCGACCACTTACATAACTCTACATCGTTGGCTTAAAATAAACATCCAACTCTTTTTTCTTTCTTTTTCTTTTCTCATTTTTTCGATTTTTTTTTTTTTTTTTTTTTTTTTTTTTTTTTTTTTTTTTTTTTTTTGAAACATAAACATAGATGTGTAAAATTTCACCACATCACTACAACTTTCTTTCCGGATAATTTTTTTCATACTTTTCATACTTTCAGAAATAACGGTAATAGTGAAAGTAGTAAACACACGAAAAATAAACTCAAAAATATACAATATTTACTTTCACTCCAATTTGCATTGTGCAATTTCCCGACCTAACCATAGATAATGAATTACGCACGCGAACACAGGTAATGTAAGGAAACACACTCTGCCTATAGCAATTAACCAACCACGGATTCTAATCTACAGGGTAGGCTAAGGTGTAAGGGTGTAACGAAACATTTTAAACATAGGTGTAAGAAACGAAAGGAATGGCTCTGAGGGTTTTTCTAGGGGTATCTTACTCTAAAAATGAGAGTAACAAAAGGGTTTTATACGGGGGTTAACTAACCAGTGTAGTTAGCTAATAACACATAACATATAAAGGCTTTTTGGTTGTAATCCTAGAATTTTACCAAGTTAGACAAGTCATTCCAATTATATAAATAATACTCATTATGGTGGTCTCGAATAGTATACAAGCCAAGTTCTAAAGTTTACAAGTCACCGGCACACTCATAGATTTGTGAATTTTGGAAAAATCACAATTTTTGAAAATAACGTCATGTGTGCAGTTATGTAACTTAGATCTTAAACAAAAACATGCTAAAAATTTTTAAGTTTGATATATTAAGCACATTTTAAGCATAATTTTTGAAAAAGTAGGACAAGTAAGTGTTAAGTGTTCTAATTCTCCTATCCCCCCACTTAAGTTAAACAACGTCCTCGTTGTTTGTATAAAAGGTTAAAAACTGGAAAATAAAAGAATTAGAACAAGAAAAACTCCCCTGAGATTTGCTCGGTATGATCCTCCATTAGTAGTAGAGCAAAAATCATCTTTCTTGTGGATTAGAACGTTTAAGCTTCATATAAGATGTATCCACAGGAAATGCAGGAATCTATAATACCACCAACACTTTAAAACACACCTAAGATAAGAAAGGTTCAACTTGCATAACACATTAGTAGTTAGGAAAAATAAAACTTAAAAATTAAAACTGAAAATCATCAGGTCAGTCGATGCGCCGTATCTTATTGAAGAAGATACGCCGTATCGAGCCTGGAATAAATACGGATCAGAATAAAGATGCGCCGCATCCTTAACCAGGGATGCGCCGCATTAAAATAAACTGATAAAAAGTTTTAAAGTCGAAAAATAAAAATGCAGAAAAATAAAATAAGATATGACCATTGCAGAGGATGCGTCGCATCTCAGGACTGAGATGCGCCGTATCTTCGTGCGGCCTGGACTGACTCGACACAGAAAACAGAATAATAAAAGATAAATCCGGGTTGTCTCCCGGTAAACACTTGTCTTTATTCCAGAGTCTTCAAGTTAGACTCACGTTCAGCTCAGCAATAAGTCCTTGTCACGGTCCATCCTTCGTCCTTCATCCGAAAGATTTTCCCGTATATCTCTGCGACGTTTTCTTCCGTTCGACTTAGTCTAGCATAACTCTTCGTCTTCACCGCAGTATATTCTTCATTAGGACTCAAAGAATATTTGATGATTTTAAATTGTTCAGAAATAATCATGGGTGGCTCATTGTAAGGAATCCCAAGTAGTTGACACTTTCTTTTGGTGAATTCTTCCTCGTCTTTATCAACAAACTTAAAATAAGGATCCTTAATTAAATAATCATCTAGTTCTTCAATTAGTGACTTATCGTCTTGAATTGCCTCCCATTCTCTTTCCAAATCATATTGTAACCGTCGACTAAGCTTCGTGAAATCATCAAACTGTTTATGCACCCATTCCCAGAAAGTAGTATCCGATGTCCCCTTAAGTCCCTTCAAGCGTTCAATTCTGCCCTTTTCTTGTAAAGCCTCCGATTTTCGTGGGCAGTCTTCAATATTATCGTACCATTCATAATCTTCAAAGATTACATCGTTGCCAACCCGTTTCATCCCAATTATACTTCCCCCATTACAGGTTCCGTCACTTTTATAATCGCAGGTCGGCCAAACACTACTTCCGTCCTTGAAAACGAAGGGTGTACATGTATGATTAATGTGCTCAAATTCCCATGGTTTATCCGATACCCATGGTACTTGGTCATTCCATTCATAGTACCAGGTGTTTTTGAAATCGTCATAAGTCTTAAATCCTGGTAGATCTCCAGTAAGCACATCATCGTCGACTTGAAGAAGGTAGTTAAATTCCTTGAACTGCTTGCACAAGGGTGTCTCATATTCTAACAAATCAATGTCAATTCTGAAAAGTTCTTCAATGCCCTCATTGATTGTTGAATCATGATGTGACGACCCATAATCGCTTTCTACTTCTTCGTCTTCTCCTCTCATCCAATATACCCATAATGCATCCTTAGTAGCTCGATCCATGCTCTTATGGTTATTAAACTTACTAGCTAACCATTCTGAAAAATCTACATCGTTAGGATCATGGTTAACGTCAAAGCAAACCTTCCCAATCATATTCTTTTTTATCTCCATGAACTCGTTAAATTGCTTCTTAAAACTCCGAGTCAACCATGAAGTCATAATCTCCTTGACTTCGTTTGCAGGGGCAAATTCCGGACTACCATATTTAAGTTCTAGCCAATCATTGAGGGAGAGGTCTATCAATCTTACTATCCTGCCATGAAATAGTAATTCTGCCAAAGCATAATTCATGTCATTATCCTGATAGTTCTCATCTAATCCCCAGTACCACTCGAAATAAGGCATGTAAGAGTTTTGGGTATTGTCTCCACTACAGTTGTTGTTGCTTGAGTCCATGTATGCAAGAGAGAATTTCCCATCTTCTTCTTCGATAGTAGTCCAGTTCAATCCTTCTGCTTCAATCTTAGGCCATAAGAGCGACAATTCTTCTCCAGTGTACCTCACAAATACATCATAAGAGAACACCTCCTCGTCAATGTTGGACAAACGCATGAATTCCTTAAAAGCAGCTTCAAGAGGAGTCTCCCAGGAGAATAAATCTGCATCGATCATGAGTACATTGAATGAATCTGAAAACAAGCATTCCTTAGCAAGATATCCGTTAACTGACATGTCTTCCATAGCAAAATCTGTCATCCAAGGTAAAATCATCAGTAGGATTTGTTCGCTAGAAGAGAAATTAATGAATATAGAAACGGATATATAGAATACAAATAGCTGATATCTGCAGACGATGCGCCGTATCCAAAAAGTTGGATACGCCGTATCTTATAATCGTTAAAATTTAATCAGACTTTATTCAGAAAATAGATACGCCGCTTTAGAATTTAAGAATGCGCCGTATCGAATTAATTAATCAAAAATCAACTTATCCAATTAAAATTAAATGCGTCGTATTAACAAAAGTTAATGCGCCGTATTTTCGTTACGTTTAAAAATAAAAGATTTTTGATTCAGTAAGATGCGCCGTATCGACAGAGATCGATACGCCGTATCTGTTTAATAATTCGCAAACTGTTTTTAATTAAAATAATAGATACGCCGTATCTTCAAAAGAAGATGCGTCGTATGGCGTTAACGTTTTAGAAAAAAATTTTATCAAAAACAGATACGCCGTATCTGCAAAAGCAGATGCGTCGTATTACTTTATCGCTTAGAAAAATTTTCTTATTAAAAACAGATACGCCGTATCTTGGGGAAAAGATGCGTCGTATCGAATTAATTAAACGCGTTGTATATAAAAAATTGAACGCAATACGCCGTATCTGAGAGATCAGATGCGCCGTATCGTTTGATTTAGCACAGTACAACGATAGCAGAACACAAAAAACGAAAAATAAAACAAAAATAAAACACACGAACAAAAACAAATACACAAAAATAAAAGAAAACAATTAGCACACAATACAACAAATATGCAAAATAGTACAATGATGCAATTAATCTAATAAAAAGAAAAATAACCTAATTAAAATACTAATCAAATTAACAGATAATAACAATTCACTCCCCGGCAGCGGCGCCAAAAACTTGATGCGCGTGATGTGTCGTTGCGGTTTAGCAGTTTTAATGCCTACTCAAGTTTTAAATTTATATTTAGCCGACTTATCAATAACACACACACTTAACGAGCAGTGTACCCGGTCAGTATGAAGATAATGGTAAGTAGAGTGTCGATCACTAAGAGTGGAACGTATTATCTAGTTATTCTAATCAGTATTTTAATATCCTAACGCAAGGGGGTTTCAGCCTGAGAGACTGGCACAGTTTTGTAGTAATTAAATGATAAAATAAACAAATAGGCACGAATCAGCAAGTAGCACACACGTACACAGATAGATACTCGAGACAATAAGAGGGCTGTCCTTATGATTAAGTAGATTGTCACTTGTTTTATTGATAGCTTTATATGAAGTGTATGTAATTAACCCTTTCTCGTTGGTCCTATTCTCATCGGCGAGTAAACCCTTAATGATTACTTATGTCTAAAAGTTATTCCTAAGTGATCAATTTAGAAACAACCGTGGGAGCCACATCTTGTCCCGCAGTCGGATGCCCGCAAGCCACTAATAAACACAGAGGTTATCAATGCACTAATAAGTAGTAACCAAAGACATCAACATATAAACTTTAATTGATGGGAAAGCAAGTATTAAAGGGAGTGCAATCTTTCGTTGTCACATTACACAAGCCACCAATCCTGATGAATTAAAGTTTGCTAACACAATAAAACAAAACTACTTAATGAATTAAATACATGCAGCACCTTCTTACAGCTCTTGTATCTTCGATTTGGGTGTGTCTTGTGCTGCCTCTTGACTGAATTCGTCCTCCTGTTCTGCTGTCCGAACTTCGGTTTTTTAGGGTTTTCGAACTCTCGGACTTGTCTGGTCTACGGGGTATTTATAGTTTCTGTCTGAGGGAAGATGCGGCGCATCTACTTAAGTAGATGCGGCGCATGTACTTAACTTCGCGTGGGGTCCAAGATTATAATATTCAGGAATATTCGTACACCGCCAGAAGATGCGGCGTAACTCTTGATTAGATGCGGCGCATGTCCTCTTGTATCTTGGATCGTATCTGGTGATATCTTGATATAGATGCGGCGCATGTCGAGAGTGAGATGCGGCGCATCTGGAGCAGAATTGACTTGATCTTGTCCATGTCAGTAGACTTCCACTTTATGCACGTTTTGCTCCATTATTAGTCCATAATCGCTAAGTTTCACCAAATGCTTGTTTTTACCTGAGAATTACAAAAGTAAACGATTAAGTATCAATCCTCATACATAATATAGTAAAACAAGTCAAATTAATAGGATAAATGATAGTAATAAAATGTACTTATTTGAGTTCATCAATACACATTATACGACTCATGAAATAGACTCTCGGGGTACAACTTTGACTCGAACTCGGTATTCTACCTAGCTCCAAATGCTTGTTATCTTCCACATCCATTCCAAATCCTTATGCTACAATCCAAGCCTTCCATTCCGCCGCACTTAAGCCTACAAAAACATTAACAACTAAAAGAATAAGCTTACGCTTAGTAAGTAAAACGATAATCACATACGATCATACTTCAATCAAACACATAAGCATCACATATCTCCAAACACTTACTTAGCTACTCCACTCTCTAATTCTTGCACAACCACCTAACATCAACTTACCATCATAACCAAATTCACCACTTAGATCATATTCATCCTAGCACATAAGCACATATCCAATCTCTTATCACTAGCCACCAAAACACACATAACACATACATGTTAGACATCCATATAATACATGCCATCATCATTTTACTTACCTTAGCTCCACGCTAAGCACATAATCAATATCATCATCATCGATATCATCAACATCATCATCATCCTCATACGCATCCTAAAACACATGATCATACATAACATATAATACATAATCATTAACTATAATCATGATTAATACAACCATAACTAACCTCTAAACACTTCTAATCATCATATAATCATATATTGATTATATGATAATCAATCCCACCATTTACTAACTTAAACCCATTATAAACTCATCACATAATCATCATTACATCTTAATTATCTTAAAACACCATTTACCCTTTAATCCCAAGTTAGGGTTTACAAACCCTAATTTCTTAATCACCAATTATACTCTAATTAAACATCATTACTTACTTGATAAACATGCTAGGATCCTTGCTAGGGAATTACAATCCTCACCATCAACATCACATATCAAATCCCATCTTCTTTCCCTCTCTTTCTCTTTTGGTTCGACATTCACAAGAAACACACTCTCTTTTACAGGAGAGTGTGGAAACTTATAGATAAATGGGGAAGTTTCTAGCTACAAGGGCAATTCTGTCAATTCTGCTTATTTAAGGTCGATGCGCCGCATCTATCTGCATAGATACGCCGCATCCATGCTACCCCTTATATACGCCGTATCTCCTTCTCCAATACGGCGCATGGACTATAACAAGTCGGTTCTACTTTCCATTCTACCATACGCCGCATGAAACTTCCTTGATGCGCCGCATCTAGGCTATAACAGACTAACACTTAACACTATAACCATTTGCCCTTAGACAACCACATACTCTTAGTCAAACATACTTAGGCTCGGGTCAACTTCATCTAGGGTGGGGTCCCAATACCTGAGAAACGGGTGTTACAATTCTATCCCCCTTATTTAGATTTCGTCCCCGAAATCTTTCGTCTATTTCTAAACTAAACTTAGTCTCACAACTCATCTTATTCTTAACACTTTATTTCTTAGTTCATTTAGTGCAACGATCTCAATGATTTTGCAACTCTATGCACACTATAGCATATCTCATGCCCTAATCCACATTACCCCCGCTTACTTCTATACCACACAACTCTAGCTTAGATTTTACATAATATCAGACTTACTTATTATCGCCAATCATCATTCTAATCCGCCCTATTACCATCACATCATCATCACACTCGCTTTATCCTCTACTCTCATTCTTTGACTTCTTGCTACTTAAGAACTCGCACTATTGACCTTACATAATTACATTTGGCTAATGCTTTCACGTCCTATCTACACTACTTAATCACTCCTTTTACGCCTCTACAATTTTCTCATTTATTCCACTCCTTTCTTCACGTCATTTTGATCACCTTTTAAGGCTTAAAGAAATATTACATGAATTAGCTTTGTAGCATCACACCTTAACATTTGTCGTTACATTACACATGACATTTATCATCAACTATTTTTCATTACTCACCTTTTTGCACCACTGCACAATTACGTATCATAACATTTTGAAACATCATTACAATTCCTCGGTTACGCAAACTTAAACTTAACACTCAAAACATAGGTTTCATATAAATTCTCGCTACAAGTCATGCTCTAATCTTAGTCCTCCTATCTTAGTCCTTACCATTCCTAACTAACTCTAAACTCTCGCTTTCTACTTCTCTAACCAAGATCGGTCAAGGCATAGCATTCAACCATTCCCGGAAATACACAAGGTATTAGAAACTTTCCAGGATCTCCAAGCTTCTCGGGATGCTTTTTCAAGATAACTGCTGAGCAGTTCTCATTTAATGGAGTTTTAGCCATTTCAATCAGTTTTTCCTTGTTGCTTAACAAGTGTTTGATTGTTGATGCAAACTTAGGCATCAGAATGGTATAGTGGTAAGTATTCCCGCCTGTCACGCGGGTGACCCGGGTTCGATCCCCGGCAGCGGCGCCAAAATTTGATCCGTGCTAAAACGTATATATAAATATTATGCAACGACGGATACACGTGAATAATTACAAATCACCCCATTGTGAAAAAGGATACTTGCAAAAACTCACGTTTGTGTGTAGTGTGAAACCAGGTAAGTGATTACCCGGATCGTTTCCCAACGAGGCTGGAATGGGCAAATTGTTTAAGGTTTTGAATTAGAGTGATTGATGATTAGATATTTTGGATTTTTCTTTTTTATATCTAATTGATGTATGAAAAACAAATATACAAAAGAAAATTAAACGCGAGTTAATTAAACTAAAAACGCGAAACGAGAAATCTAAAAATGGGATAAAAACTAAAATATTAGAAAACTAATCCTACAAGTGTAAAATTATTTTTCTTAAATTCTAAATAATAAAATAAAATTTTAGAAATTAAAATTATATATTTTTAATTATTATTAATTATTTATTATTTAATTACTTTTTAAACTATTTTAATTTATAATAAATACTAAATGAACAAAGAAAAATCTAAAAATTTTTCTATAAATATTATGAGGAAAAAAAGAAGCTAAGAAAATTATAAAAATGAAAAGTGCTTAATTAAAAAAAATTAAAAAGATAAAATCTATTAAATAGAAACTATCACTTATTTTATATTTTATATTTCCTAAGGTCTACAGAGTTGATTATATTTTTCCTAGAATCTGAAAATTAAAATTAAATTTTTCTGATTATTATTCTATTTATTATGATTTAATTACTAATTTAAACTAATTAAAAGATTAAAAATATTAAATGACTTTAGAAAAATCTAAAAAATTCAGGTTAAGTCTAAATTAATATTCTTAATATAGGAAAATTAAAATCAAAAGTTAGCTAAACCCTAATAAGCAGTTGGGCTGAAAAGCAGTTTGGGAATAAGCCCAAAAATAAGCTAATAAGCTCAAAAATTTACCAAAGGCTCAAAACAAGTTTAATATACTATTTGAAGCTTAAAACAACTTAATATGATCAAATAAGCACAAGAAATAAGGAGATAAGCAGTTTAACAGTTGCAAAACTTATGCAGAAAAATCGGTGAAATACGCTGTGGAAACTTGTTTTATAGCTAATTACATCTACTAAAACAAGTTACGTGATCGTTTATGGACTCTAGGTTGTTACACCTTTGATCTAGGATTATAACTATGTTAAGAACAATGATAATATTGGCGGAATATTCAAATGAAGAATACAATACTATCACTACAAGGTTTTTCCAAGTTTACCGTTTGTTTATTCCATTAGCCCCAATGTTACATGATCAATTATAACACGATTACTATCTAATCAGGGATCGAAGATCCTTGAGGCTAAACAAACCTAACAACATTAAAACCCATGTCTAATGTTCATCAGACCCCACGTCTGATGTTCCCACACACACTCTTTAAGTGCTCTTACATTTTAACACAACTTTGTGTTGTTGTAATTTGAGAGTACGAAGCACTTTGGTGATCACTAATCACATAGTGATCCACCTTTTTATCTAAGGGTGTGATCTCCTTTTTATAGTATAAAGGAGATCATTACAAAATTGATAAGCTTTAGTCTACTACTTGCTTATGTATGTGTCAGTCATTAAGATACAACATGTATCTTGTTTTACAACTTTGTTGACTGAGAACATATCTAGATATTATCTACTTGATATACTTGACTCAAATACAAAATATCTTTTTCATCCTTATCCATCCAGCAGCAGTATGACTCATTGATCAGCAGCAGCTAAACAGCAGAGTTATTGCACTAAACAGCAGAGTTATTGCAAACAGCAGAGTTATTGCACTAAACAGCAGAGTTATTGCAAACAGCAGAGTTATTGCACTAACCAGCAGAGACATATTAGTGTATTTTGCTTATCACTTCAGCATTCTTCATGTTTCTTTCTTCTTGTTTTTGTATCATCAAATCTATGAAAATATAATTCCCAACAATCTTCCCCTATTTGATGATTACAAAACAAACACGTTCTTGTACGAATTTCCCTAGACGAAGTAGAGAAATTGAGATAATTAAATCTCACCATGAATGAAACTATATTGTCTTCCCCTTAATCTATTCTATCCACCACATCTTTATAGCTAATTACATCTACTAAAACAAGTTACGTGATCGTTTATGGACTCTAGGTTGTTACACCTTTGATCTAGGATTATAACTATGTTAAGAACAATGATAATATTGGCGGAATATTCAAATGAAGAATACAATACTATCACTACAAGGTTTTTCCAAGTTTACCGTTTGTTTATTCCATTAGCCCCAATGTTACATGATCAATTATAACACGATTACTATCTAATCAGGGATCGAAGATCCTTGAGGCTAAACAAACCTAACAACATTAAAACCCATGTCTAATGTTCATCAGACCCCACGTCTGATGTTCCCACACACACTCTTTAAGTGCTCTTACATTTTAACACAACTTTGTGTTGTTGTAATTTGAGAGTACGAAGCACTTTGGTGATCACTAATCACATAGTGATCCACCTTTTTATCTAAGGGTGTGATCTCCTTTTTATAGTATAAAGGAGATCATTACAAAATTGATAAGCTTTAGTCTACTACTTGCTTATGTATGTGTCAGTCATTAAGATACAACATGTATCTTGTTTTACAACTTTGTTGACTGAGAACATATCTAGATATTATCTACTTGATATACTTGACTCAAATACAAAATATCTTTTTCATCCTTATCCATCCAGCAGCAGTATGACTCATTGATCAGCAGCAGCTAAACAGCAGAGTTATTGCACTAAACAGCAGAGTTATTGCAAACAGCAGAGTTATTGCACTAAACAGCAGAGTCATATTAGTGTATTTTGCTTATCACTTCAGCATTCTTCATGTTTCTTTCTTCTTGTTTTTGTATCATCAAATCTATGAAAATATAATTCCCAACAATCTTCCCCTATTTGATGATTACAAAACAAACACATTCTTGTACGAATTTCCCTAGACGAAGTAGAGAAATTGAGATAACTAAATCTCACCATGAATGAAACTATACTGTCTTCCCCTTAATCTATGCTATCCACCACATCTCTTCCCCTTTTTGTTATCAACAAATAGGAAATATTACAAATATGATCTTTACAACTACAAACTAAAATTTAATCAATAGTAGTAAGAATCAATAACTTTCCCTTGTGGTGATGCACATATACAATAAATAAATGGTTAAACATCTTGAACATTGAAGCTTCCCCTGAAACTAATATATTAACCATTTCTTGATTCTTCAAATCTGTAGACTTTTATGACTGATGAAGAGAAACCAACCATTACCAATTTGTTGATGAAGTAAAATAAACCAATCTTGTGTCCTATATCTTGTACTAAAACTGACTTTGAACTTATACTAACACCATATAAGTAGATCGAAATCTCTTGATAAAATCCTCATCTTCAATGAGACACTGAGCACTACAAAGTAACTCCTTTAAGTGATAGTTAACTAGGTCTTCGTCCATTCTCCCCTTGACCTATGAAAACTAGATTTAACAAGTCGTAGTCATATGAAATTGTAGCACAAACAAGTTATCTTTTCTTCCAAAGATATGATAAAACAAAATTTTGAAAAATTCCACCTCAACTTCAAATAAGTAACAACTAATCTTCTTTACCAATAATACCTTGATAAACAAGCCTTTTGATCTTTTAAGAACCAACTCTTCTCTTGTGTGTGATTCTTCTCCTATGTGTGTGAAAACCAAGAAAGAAAAACCAAAAATTCGACCATACCTCAACTGTTTTTGCAGCAGTTTTCAACGATGCATATCTTGCAACCTAAGGCTCAGATTGAAGATCCCTCCGGTGAGAATCTACCTTGATATACCAAGAACCTTCAACAAAAATTTCAGCCCGATCCAACGGTTAACGAAGGAGTTATCGCCTTTTGAAAACAGCCCTGCAGTGAGTTACGAAAATACGAACCAGATTCGAATTTTTCTTCTTTCTTTAGCTAAAACCTTTTCTTTTCCTAGATCCAGAGCCTCCCGCTCTGATACCAACTGTGGAAACTTGTTTTATAGCTAATTACATCTACTAAAACAAGTTACGTGATCGTTTATGGATCTAGGTTGTTACACCTTTGATCTAGGATTATAACTATGTTAAGAACAATGATAATATTGGCGGAATATTCAAATGAAGAATACAATACTATCACTACAAGGTTTTTCCAAGTTTACCGTTTGTTTATTCCATTAGCCCCAATGTTACATGATCAATTATAACACGATTACTATCTAATCAGGGATCGAAGATCCTTGAGGCTAAACAAACCTAACAACATTAAAACCCATGTCTAATGTTCATCAGACCCCACGTCTGATGTTCCCACACACACTCTTTAAGTGCTATTACATTTTAACACAACTTTGTGTTGTTGTAATTTGAGAGTACGAAGCACTTTGGTGATCACTAATCACATAGTGATCCACCTTTTTATCTAAGGGTGTGATCTCCTTTTTATAGTATAAAGGAGATCATTACAAAATTGATAAGCTTTAGTCTACTACTTGCTTATGTATGTGTCAGTCATTAAGATACAACATGTATCTTGTTTTACAACTTTGTTGACTGAGAACATATCTAGATATTATCTACTTGATATACTTGACTCAAATACAAAATATCTTTTTCATCCTTATCCATCCAGCAGCAGTATGACTCATTGATCAGCAGCAGCTAAACAGCAGAGTTATTGCACTAAACAGCAGAGTTATTGCAAACAGCAGAGTTATTGCACTAAACAGCAGAGTCATATTAGTGTATTTTGCTTATCACTTCAGCATTCTTCATGTTTCTTTCTTCTTGTTTTTGTATCATCAAATCTATGAAAATATAATTCCCAACAATCTTCCCCTATTTGATGATTACAAAACAAACACATTCTTGTACGAATTTCCCTAGACGAAGTAGAGAAATTGAGATAACTAAATCTCACCATGAATGAAACTATACTGTCTTCCCCTTAATCTATGCTATCCACCACATCTCTTCCCCTTTTTGTTATCAACAAATAGGAAATATTACAAATATGATCTTTACAACTACAAACTAAAATTTAATCAATAGTAGTAAGAATCAATAACTTTCCCTTGTGGTGATGCACATATACAATAAATATAATGGTTAAACATCTTGAACATTGAAGCTTCCCCTGAAACTAATATATTAACCATTTCTTGATTCTTCAAATCTGTAGACTTTTATGACTGATGAAGAGAAACCAACCATTACCAATTCGTTGATGAAGTAAAATAAACCAATCTTGTGTCCTATATCTTGTACTAAAACTGACTTTGAACTTATACTAACACCATATAAGTAGATCGAAATCTCTTGATAAAATCCTCATCTTCAATGAGACACTGAGCACTACAAAGTAACTCCTTTAAGTGATAGTTAACTAGGTCTTCGTCCATTCTCCCCTTGACCTATGAAAACTAGATTTAACAAGTCGTAGTCATATGAAATTGTAGCACAAACAAGTTATCTTTTCTTCCAAAGATATGATAAAACACAATTTTGAAAAATTCCACCTCAACTTCAAATAAGTAACAACTAATCTTCTTTACCAATAATACCTTGATAAACAAGCCTTTTTATCTTTTAAGAACCAACTCTTCTCTTGTGTGTGATTCTTCTCCTATGTGTGTGAAAACCAAGAAAGAAAAATCAAAAATTCGACCATACCTCAACTGTTTTTGCAGCAGTTTTCAATGATGCATATCTTGCAACCTAAGGCTCAGATTGAAGATCCCTCCGGTGAGAATCTACCTTGATATACCAAGAACCTTCAACAAAAATTTCAGCCCGATCCAACGGTTAACGAATGAGTTATCGCCTTTTGAAAACAGCCCTGCAGTGAGTTACGAAAATACGAACCAGATTCGAATTTTTCTTCTTTCTTTAGCTAAAACCTTTTCTTTTCCTAGATCCAGAGCCTCCCGCTCTGATACCAACTGTGGAAACTTGTTTTATAGCTAATTACATCTACTAAAACAAGTTACGTGATCGTTTATGGACTCTAGGTTGTTACACCTTTGATCTAGGATTATAACTATGTTAAGAACAATGATAATATTGGCGGAATATTCAAATGAAGAATACAATACTATCACTACAAGGTTTTTCCAAGTTTACCGTTTGTTTATTCCATTAGCCCCAATGTTACATGATCAATTATAACACGATTACTATCTAATCAGGGATCGAAGATCCTTGAGGCTAAACAAACCTAACAACATTAAAACCCATGTCTAATGTTCATCAGACCCCACGTCTGATGTTCCCACACACACTCTTTAAGTGCTCTTACATTTTAACACAACTTTGTGTTGTTGTAATTTGAGAGTACGAAGCACTTTGGTGATCACTAATCACATAGTGATCCACCTTTTTATCTAAGGGTGTGATCTCCTTTTTATAGTATAAAGGAGATCATTACAAAATTGATAAGCTTTAGTCTACTACTTGCTTATGTATGTGTCAGTCATTAAGATACAACATGTATCTTGTTTTACAACTTTGTTGACTGAGAACATATCTAGATATTATCTACTTGATATACTTGACTCAAATACAAAATATCTTTTTCATCCTTATCCATCCAGCAGCAGTATGACTCATTGATCAGCAGCAGCTAAACAGCAGAGTTATTGCACTAAACAGCAGAGTTATTGCAAACAGCAGAGTTATTGCACTAAACAGCAGAGTCATATTAGTGTATTTTGCTTATCACTTCAGCATTCTTCATGTTTCTTTCTTCTTGTTTTTGTATCATCAAATCTATGAAAATATAATTCCCAACAATCTTCCCCTATTTGATGATTACAAAACAAACACATTCTTGTACGAATTTCCCTAGACGAAGTAGAGAAATTGAGATAACTAAATCTCACCATGAATGAAACTATACTGTCTTCCCCTTAATCTATGCTATCCACCACATCTCTTCCTCTTTTTGTTATCAACAAATAGGAAATATTACAAATATGATCTTTACAACTACAAACTAAAATTTAATCAATAGTAGTAAGAATCAATAACTTTCCCTTGTGGTGATGCACATATACAATAAATAAATGGTTAAACATCTTGAACATTGAAGCTTCCCCTGAAACTAATATATTAACCATTTCTTGATTCTTCAAATCTGTAGACTTTTATGACTGATGAAGAGAAACCAACCATTACCAATTCGTTGATGAAGTAAAATAAACCAATCTTGTGTCCTATATCTTGTACTAAAACTGACTTTGAACTTATACTAACACCATATAAGTAGATCGAAATCTCTTGATAAAATCCTCATCTTCAATGAGACACTGAGCACTACAAAGTAACTCCTTTAAGTGATAGTTAACTAGGTCTTCGTCCATTCTCCCCTTGACCTATGAAAACTAGATTTAACAAGTCGTAGTCATATGAAATTGTAGCACAAACAAGTTATCTTTTCTTCCAAAGATATGATAAAACACAATTTTGAAAAATTCCACCTCAACTTCAAATAAGTAACAACTAATCTTCTTTACCAATAATACCTTGATAAACAAGCCTTTTTATCTTTTAAGAACCAACTCTTCTCTTGTGTGTGATTCTTCTCCTATGTGTGTGAAAACCAAGAAAGAAAAACCAAAAATTCGACCATACCTCAACTGTTTTTGCAGCAGTTTTCAACGATGTATATCTTGCAACCTAAGGCTCAGATTGAAGATCCCTCCGGTGAGAATCTACCTTGATATACCAAGAACCTTCAACAAAAATTTCAGCCCGATCCAACGGTTAACGAAGGAGTTATCGCCTTTTGAAAACAGCCCTGCAGTGAGTTACGAAAATACGAACCAGATTCGAATTTTTCTTCTTTCTTTAGCTAAAACCTTTTCTTTTCCTAGATCCAGAGCCTCCCGCTCTGATACCAACTGTGGAAACTTGTTTTATAGCTAATTACATCTACCAAAACAAGTTACGTGATTGTTTATGGACTCTAGGTTGTTACACCTTTGATCTAGGATTATAACTATGTTAAGAACAATGATAATATTGGCGGAATATTCAAATGAAGAATACAATACTATCACTACAAGGTTTTTCCAAGTTTACCGTTTGTTTATTCCATTAGCCCCAATGTTACATGATCAATTATAACACGATTACTATCTAATCAGGGATCGAAGATCCTTGAGGCTAAACAAACCTAACAACATTAAAACCCATGTCTAATGTTCATCAGACCCCACGTCTGATGTTCCCACACACACTCTTTAAGTGCTCTTACATTTTAACACAACTTTGTGTTGTTGTAATTTGAGAGTACGAAGCACTTTGGTGATCACTAATCACATAGTGATCCACCTTTTTATCTAAGGGTGTGATCTCCTTTTTATAGTATAAAGGAGATCATTACAAAATTGATAAGCTTTAGTCTACTACTTGCTTATGTATGTGTCAGTCATTAAGATACAACATGTATCTTGTTTTACAACTTTTTTGACTGAGAACATATCTAGATATTATCTACTTGATATACTTGACTCAAATACAAAATATCTTTTTCATCCTTATCCATCCAGCAGCAGTATGACTCATTGATCAGCAGCAGCTAAACAGCAGAGTTATTGCACTAAACAGCAGAGTTATTGCAAACAGCAGAGTTATTGCACTAAACAGCAGAGTCATATTAGTGTATTTTGCTTATCACTTCAGCATTCTTCATGTTTCTTTCTTCTTGTTTTTGTATCATCAAATCTATGAAAATATAATTCCCAACAATCTTCCCCTATTTGATGATTACAAAACAAACACATTCTTGTACGAATTTCCCTAGACGAAGTAGAGAAATTGAGATAACTAAATCTCACCATGAATGAAACTATACTGTCTTCCCCTTAATCTATGCTATCCACCACATCTCTTCCTCTTTTTGTTATCAACAAATAGGAAATATTACAAATATGATCTTTACAACTACAAACTAAAATTTAATCAATAGTAGTAAGAATCAATAACTTTCCCTTGTGGTGATGCACATATACAATAAATAAATGGTTAAACATCTTGAACATTGAAGCTTCCCCTGAAACTAATATATTAACCATTTCTTGATTCTTCAAATCTGTAGACTTTTATGACTGATGAAGAGAAACCAACCATTACCAATTCGTTGATGAAGTAAAATAAACCAATCTTGTGTCCTATATCTTGTACTAAAACTGACTTTGAACTTATACTAACACCATATAAGTAGATCGAAATCTCTTGATAAAATCCTCATCTTCAATGAGACACTGAGCACTACAAAGTAACTCCTTTAAGTGATAGTTAACTAGGTCTTCGTCCATTCTCCCCTTGACCTATGAAAACTAGATTTAACAAGTCGTAGTCATATGAAATTGTAGCACAAACAAGTTATCTTTTCTTCCAAAGATATGATAAAACACAATTTTGAAAAATTCCACCTCAACTTCAAATAAGTAACAACTAATCTTCTTTACCAATAATACCTTGATAAACAAGCCTTTTTATCTTTTAAGAACCAACTCTTCTCTTGTGTGTGATTCTTCTCCTATGTGTGTGAAAACCAAGAAAGAAAAATCAAAAATTCGACCATACCTCAACTGTTTTTGCAGCAGTTTTCAATGATGCATATCTTGCAACCTAAGGCTCAGATTGAAGATCCCTCCAGTGAGAATCTACCTTGATATACCAAGAACCTTCAACAAAAATTTCAGCCCGATCCAACGGTTAACGAATGAGTTATCGCCTTTTGAAAACAGCCCTGCAGTGAGTTACGAAAATACGAACCAGATTCGAATTTTTCTTCTTTCTTTAGCTAAAACCTTTTCTTTTCCTAGATCCAGAGCCTCCCGCTCTGATACCAACTGTGGAAACTTGTTTTATAGCTAATTACATCTACTAAAACAAGTTACGTGATCGTTTATGGACTCTAGGTTGTTACACCTTTGATCTAGGATTATAACTATGTTAAGAACAATGATAATATTGGCGGAATATTCAAATGAAGAATACAATACTATCACTACAAGGTTTTTCCAAGTTTACCGTTTGTTTATTCCATTAGCCCCAATGTTACATGATCAATTATAACACGATTACTATCTAATCAGGGATCGAAGATCCTTGAGGCTAAACAAACCTAACAACATTAAAACCCATGTCTAATGTTCATCAGACCCCACGTCTGATGTTCCCACACACACTCTTTAAGTGCTCTTACATTTTAACACAACTTTGTGTTGTTGTAATTTGAGAGTACGAAGCACTTTGGTGATCACTAATCACATAGTGATCCACCTTTTTATCTAAGGGTGTGATCTCCTTTTTATAGTATAAAGGAGATCATTACAAAATTGATAAGCTTTAGTCTACTACTTGCTTATGTATGTGTCAGTCATTAAGATACAACATGTATCTTGTTTTACAACTTTGTTGACTGAGAACATATCTAGATATTATCTACTTGATATACTTGACTCAAATACAAAATATCTTTTTCATCCTTATCCATCCAGCAGCAGTATGACTCATTGATCAGCAGCAGCTAAACAGCAGAGTTATTGCACTAAACAGCAGAGTTATTGCAAACAGCAGAGTTATTGCACTAAACAGCAGAGTCATATTAGTGTATTTTGCTTAGCACTTCAGCATTCTTCATGTTTCTTTCTTCTTGTTTTTGTATCATCAAATCTATGAAAATATAATTCCCAACAATCTTCCCCTATTTGATGATTACAAAACAAACACATTCTTGTACGAATTTCCCTAGACGAAGTAGAGAAATTGAGATAACTAAATCTCACCATGAATGAAACTATACTGTCTTCCCCTTAATCTATGCTATCCACCACATCTCTTCCCCTTTTTGTTATCAACAAATAGGAAATATTACAAATATGATCTTTACAACTACAAACTAAAATTTAATCAATAGTAGTAAGAATCAATAACTTTCCCTTGTGGTGATGCACATATACAATAAATAAATGGTTAAACATCTTGAACATTGAAGCTTCCCCTGAAACTAATATATTAACCATTTCTTGATTCTTCAAATCTGTAGACTTTTATGACTGATGAAGAGAAACCAACCATTACCAATTCGTTGATGAAGTAAAATAAACCAATCTTGTGTCCTATATCTTGTACTAAAACTGACTTTGAACTTATACTAACACCATATAAGTAGATCGAAATCTCTTGATAAAATCCTCATCTTCAATGAGACACTGAGCACTACAAAGTAACTCCTTTAAGTGATAGTTAACTAGGTCTTCGTCCATTCTCCCCTTGACCTATGAAAACTAGATTTAACAAGTCGTAGTCATATGAAATTGTAGCACAAACAAGTTATCTTTTCTTCCAAAGATATGATAAAACACAATTTTGAAAAATTCCACCTCAACTTCAAATAAGTAACAACTAATCTTCTTTACCAATAATACCTTGATAAACAAGCCTTTTTATCTTTTAAGAACCAACTCTTCTCTTGTGTGTGATTCTTCTCCTATGTGTGTGAAAACCAAGAAAGAAAAACCAAAAATTCGACCATACCTCAACTGTTTTTGCAGCAGTTTTCAACGATGTATATCTTGCAACCTAAGGCTCAGATTGAAGATCCCTCCGGTGAGAATCTACCTTGATATACCAAGAACCTTCAACAAAAATTTCAGCCCGATCCAACGGTTAACGAAGGAGTTATCGCCTTTTGAAAACAGCCCTGCAGTGAGTTACGAAAATACGAACCAGATTCGAATTTTTCTTCTTTCTTTAGCTAAAACCTTTTCTTTTCCTAGATCCAGAGCCTCCCGCTCTGATACCAACTGTGGAAACTTGTTTTAGAGCTAATTACATCTACCAAAACAAGTTACGTGATTGTTTATGGACTCTAGGTTGTTACACCTTTGATCTAGGATTATAACTATGTTAAGAACAATGATAATATTGGCGGAATATTCAAATGAAGAATACAATACTATCACTACAAGGTTTTTCCAAGTTTACCGTTTGTTTATTCCATTAGCCCCAATGTTACATGATCAATTATAACACGATTACTATCTAATCAGGGATCGAAGATCCTTGAGGCTAAACAAACCTAACAACATTAAAACCCATGTCTAATGTTCATCAGACCCCACGTCTGATGTTCCCACACACACTCTTTAAGTGCTCTTACATTTTAACACAACTTTGTGTTGTTGTAATTTGAGAGTACGAAGCACTTTGGTGATCACTAATCACATAGTGATCCACCTTTTTATCTAAGGGTGTGATCTCCTTTTTATAGTATAAAGGAGATCATTACAAAATTGATAAGCTTTAGTCTACTACTTGCTTATGTATGTGTCAGTCATTAAGATACAACATGTATCTTGTTTTACAACTTTGTTGACTGAGAACATATCTAGATATTATCTACTTGATATACTTGACTCAAATACAAAATATCTTTTTCATCCTTATCCATCCAGCAGCAGTATGACTCATTGATCAGCAGCAGCTAAACAGCAGAGTTATTGCACTAAACAGCAAAGTTATTGCAAACAGCAGAGTTATTGCACTAAACAGCAGAGTTATTGCAAACAGCAGAATTATTGCACTAAACAGCAGAGTCATATTAGTGTATTTTGCTTATCACTTCAGCATTCTTCATGTTTCTTTCTTCTTGTTTTTGTATCATCAAATCTATGAAAATATAATTCCCAACATACGCCCTACTTGCAGAGCACTATAAGCAATTCAAATAAGCAGATAAGTGGAAGAGTATGGGGGCAAAAGGTTGCTAGTACTACTAGCTACTCTAAAAACCAAAAAGCCCCAAATCTAATAGGCCAATTGAACTTCAATTAAGCACTAGAACAGGCAATGAAAAACTGAATAAGCTATGCAGGGTCAGTGCAGTGAAATGGATGAAATTTGCAGGCTTATTTTAAGCTATGAAATAAGCTCAGAGATGGAATCCAAGCACAGAATCTTAAAGCCAGCTAGGTGAACTACTTATAAACCAAAAATCAAAGTCTCAGCTTATCTAGATAAGTCACAAATAAGCTGAGAAGAAAGGGTTGGTCTGCTCAGTGTATACTGAGTTTGCTAATGCAGAGTTGGTGTGCAGAGGTGTGCAGACGGCACAAATCCAATCCAACTCTTCTGATATGCACTAAATAGTTTGAAAAGACTTTAAAGAAGCCAAAGTTAAGGACCAAATGAGCTTGTGGCTTATTGGAGCTTAATTGGACAGTTGAGCTTATAAAACTACCACATATGGTTCAAAACTATGAAATCATTCTAATCTGCTAAAGTGAACTTAAAAACAGCTTATTATGACTATTTTAAGCATGATCCAAGTTGAGCAAATGGTCAATGAACAGTACAAGCTTGTTTGACCTTGTTGACTGCATAAACCAAACACCCCTTATAAAGGGTCTGTGATGATTGTTTAAAATGAAACACACTATTTTAAACTAGAAGTTCTGATTTTACTAATTAACTAACTTAATTAAACTCTAATAAGCAACTTTTAACAGGAAAATAAGCAATAGATTAAGCTATGCCTTATTTGGCTATTTTTGGATTTTTAAAGGTTTTTTTTAGCAAAAGGAAATAAAAACTATTTAAGACTGATAGAATAGATCAAATATGATTAGAAACTATTAATAAGCAGAAAAACAACACAATAAGCTAAAGATAAGCACTAGTACAGTGGAAATAGGAATTATGCTAAAATTGAGAAAAAGCTTACAACTGATATAGCTTATGGAACAATGAAACAAGGACCAAGAACACTTCTAGCTTGTTCACACAAGCTAGAAAACCCAGAAAAAGCCTTCCTAAATAGCTTTTCTCTTCAGAATAGCTTATTGTGAGCTAGCTTTGACTTTTGTTGACTTTCTCCATTTCTTGATTTAAGAACAGGTTTAAACTAATATAAACTTACAACAAGCTATTATAAGCTTGCATAAGCTTATAGAAACAACTAAGAAGCTATTTCAATAACTACTTAACTTGGTTCGAATTCTCAGTACAACATGGATATTTAAAAACTTAGAATTATCATTAGCTACTGAAATTGGACAAAGATTAACAACAAACACACTTAATTTAACTTGTATTGATTGTTGAAACTTTGAAATTACAAACTATGGCTACTGAAAGTGAAATACGATTATGCTACTTTAACTACTTTTATTCATTAAGGCTTACATTGGGTCCTATTTATACAAAAATAAAGTGGGATAAGCTTCTTATCTTCTTCTGATCCATTCTTGACCTTTGGATCCTTCTGACATCATCTCAATCGTTGAAATGGATTTTGGCGCCAAAATTGAGATAGTGGAAAAATCCACTATCTCTGATGGAGTGTACTGGAGAAGAAGCATTTAATGTATTTTGGTTTGTTAGGTAAAGTGGGATAGGTGGAAGGGTGAGGTGTGGTGGTATTGCAGAGAGGCGGTGGAGAAGGTGGTATTGGTTTGGCGGGATGGTGGTATTGAAGAAGAGTTTGACCGAAGGTCAAACCTTCTGGTTAGTTAAAAGATGGATCGGGTTGGGTTATTTTGGGATTGGGCTTGGGAATTGTTGTGTGGGCTAGGGTATGTAACTGGGTTTAGTAAAAGGGTTGGGTTGGGTAAGTTTAATAGTTGGGTTTTATTAGTTTAAGGATTAGAAGTGGAATGGTTTTAAATTTTAAGGACCATAGTTGTAACATTCTGAAATTCCAGGGACCATTCTTGCAAAATCTGAAATTTATCTCCAAGGACCAATCATGCCAAGTTTCAATAGTACAAGGACCATAAAAGATAATTTTCCATTTTTGAAAACCGGGGGACTTGTTTTGCCATTTTTGAAACTTCAGGGACTGAAACTGTCAATTTTGTAAACTTAGCTCGTTTTTCACCTGTTTTCAATCTTTTTGTTCCTGAATCATATAAAAACACATTCTATGATATTTTTTGTATTTTGAAGCATTTCTGAGTGTTTTTAAATGTTTTTGCAGTTTAAATGGGAATAAAATGATGAGTATTTAGACACTCATCAATCCCCCACACTAAACTATTGCTAGTCCCTAGCAATCTTTTATGAAAATTTAATGGATTTTATCTCTTTACCAAAAGCCATTACTTCTGGAGTAGCCAATGTTTTAGTATGTGATACTTTGGTACAATGATAACCAAATGATTTTGAGCAAACCATCAGCTGTCAACGGATTTGATTTGTCTTTACCAAAAGCCGTTTGCTTCTGGACTAGCCAACTCTTAGATAAAATACAGTTATTATCTTTGGTGAGCTGATTACCAAATATGGTTTTCCACTGCCTTTACCACAAGCCATAACCTTGCGGGCTAGCCAACTCTTCACTATAAAAAGATATGGTGAGTCGAATACCATACAATTTTGGCAAATTGTAAGCCATAAACGGATTTGAGACATCTTTACCAAGAGCCGTTTGCTCTCGGATTAGCCAATCCTTATGTGGGTTAGACATGGCGGACTGATAACCATTTATTGCGTTCTAAGTGAGAAAAAATTTTAAAATTTTGGCCAAAATGGGGGTACTAGATGGTACATATGATCAAATTCGCTAGAATTCCCCCCACACTTAGAACTGAATATTGCCCTCAATATTCAAAGTACCGGCTGTTAAACCAACACTTAGAACGTAAAAAGGAAATACTAATAGCCTTCTTTTTTTTTTTTTCTTTTTTTTTTTTTTTTTGACTTATAATGTACATATATACAACATGTGGGGCATCTCCCTCACACTTGGGTGAGACATAGGTGAAAACCCATGTTTTACTACTGTTTTTATTAACCGAGTCGCTAGCTTGACTCGACCCCGAATTCATTGGTTCATGGGGAAGTAAGTGGAAGAGACCATCTCAATCAGACTTTCATTCAAGATGTCTAGATAAACATTGAAGTATATGAAAGGTCCACACCGCTTGAGATATATCCGGCTTTAAACCAATGTTAGATGGCAAATGCCGGGGTCAAAGGTAATATCCTCACTCCCGAATGAGTCTAACAAAAGGAGTATGATGTGTTATCAAACAAGTCTGGTGACGCAAAAGTCAAGTCGTGTCTTATATGCTCAACATTCAACAAAGGTAGTCTAATCCTCTAGTTTTAAGAGCAACACCTCAGGCACAGGTACGCTTTCTTAAAACACCCTTTGTTAGTAGTAATGTTTGGCATGAAATAGTGTAGTTAGAATCTAACATGGTAGGCACTATAACACAGAAACTCTATTCACATCTCATCATGTCAAACTCTACTTGTCCAGAAATGTTCGATGATCGCTTGAAGATCATGCGTGACAAGTTTTAATTAAGCATTGATGAGTGAATCAAGTTTCCTTCCTTGCACATAAGTAATCTTGCCTAAATTAAGTATCCCTTTAAGCTTATGTATACTATATGTATGAGATACATAGTTTAAGTAATAGTCTTTATTGACACTGACGCCCATATCCGCAAAAACGAAACTCACAAGAGACGAAGAAGGTGAGTGCGCGGATATAACTAGGTTAGGGGCATAATAGGTAAAGTAGTTTACCTAACGGCAAGTAGGTCCATTATCATGAATAGTGTTGGATTTGTGCCCACTTGTAAGAAGTGTCCCAAAACTTCTTACATCAAAGTGTTTAATGTATCATACCATACATCAAAGATACTACACACTTGAGATTACGATATCTTGAGGAGATTGATGTAGAAAATGTTTCTATACCAACTCTGATAATGTGAGAGTTAGTGTGGATTGTAACATAAAGAGTGATGTTTGTACCTTCATAGGTTGATTAACAAACATCTTGGTTCCCCAAGAAACAAACTACTCTTATTGTCACCACGACCGAAGCCGAGTACGTAAGCGCCGAAAAGGCATGACAACAAACACTATAGGTGAGACAACCTCCTATGAAGAGTAGCAGTCAAGATGCCATTAGACTTGACCGGGAACCCTGTAGTTTGCTCATGAACGAAGCTCGTCGAAGTACGTCATCTCCTCCGTCTCTTGAATGACAACATTGTCAATTCACCAACCAATACGTTCTCGTCACCCCACTCATGACTATTTAGATAATTCTTTCGAATTATTAAAGTCATCGTCCACCTCTCTCCTCATGACCTCTTAATAATTCACTTGAAATATTAACGTCATTTCTCACGTCTTCTTTCATGACTCATTTGTCATTTCACTCACATCGCCTCATGACTCTTAAGTCATTCCTCTCATCCCGCTTATGACTATTTCAATATTTCACTGGAAATATTAAGTCATTCCTCGCGTCTCGTACTCCGACTAATTAAATATTTCATGGGAAATATAATAGTCATCCTCCAAAACACAACTCATAACTTCTGTTTATTTCACGGGAAATACTAGAAGTAAACCCTCATCCAATGACAACTTAGTCAATTTCCTTGGAAACACTAAGGTCATTCCTTGTCATCCCGTCTAATCGTCTTTCGTCAAAAAGTTTATTAGGTATAAACTTTTTCCTCGTGTCAAAAAGTCTTACTAAATAAGTAAGATTAATCAGCCAAAAGTCAAAACGGAAGAAAAATTGGACCATCAGATATACGGCTCCATTAAAGAGGCACGGCTCCATTAATGTTTAATGGAACCGTGGAGCCGTGCATCTGAAAAATGCGCCCATTCTCCTTTCTTCTGCACAGACTTTCCAAACACATCCAAAAACACTGTCACTTGCTGTCAAAAACCGAACCATAACACCTTAATTCAACTAAACTCTTGCAAATCAAGATTGAGGCATTGGAATCAACAAATCCTAATCACAACATCACTAATTGTAAGTAAATCACTCTTAATTTCATTTAATTTGAGTCTAGGGTTTGTTCTTGAGTATAAATCCGAATTGGGGATTTTCAAAATTAATTAAACCCTTGTGAAATTAAGACTAGGATTAGACAATGTAGCATTCACATGATTCCCTAAACCTAGGATTTCCAAAAAACCCATTTATGTTGCAAAACCTAATCCGAAATTAATCACTAAATTCGGATTATGATTGATTATTTGCAATGGAATCATGTTTAGGATGATTAAAATTGGATTAGGAACGTTCTGCATTAAAGCTTTTCAATCTTAAAGCTTGTTGGCGCCATGTTGAGGCATTTGCCAAACACCCGAATTCGATCATTTTTCGAAAAACTTCACAAGTCTAGGATCATGAAACCTTTTTCATGCATTGTTGATGCAAAATTAAAAACGTTTTTGCATGCATACATGAACTCTCAAATATGGGTCGAAGTACATAATTAATACGTTGATGTGGTGTTTTTTTGCTCTAATTCTTTTATATCCACGGTAGCGGCTCCAAGAACTTGGTGCGCGCGTGATGTGTCGTTGTGGTTTAGCAGTATTAATGCCTACTCAAGTTTTAAATTTATATTTAGCCGACTTATCAATAAAACGCACACTTTAACGAGCAGTGTACCCGGTCAGTATGAATATAATGGTAAGTAGAGTGTCGATCACTAAGAGTGGAACGTATTATCTAGTTATTCTAATCAGTATTTTAATATCCTAGGTTAGCTATACAACCTAATCTAACGCAAGGGGGTTCAGCCTGAGAGACTGGCACGGTTTGGTTATGATTAAATAGAAAACTAAACTAATGAGCACGAATCAGCGATTAGCACACACGTACACAGATAGATACTCGAGACAATAAGAAGACCTGTCCTGATAATTAAGTAGCTTGTCACTTGTTTTATTGCTAGTTTTATATGAAGTGTATATAATTAACCCTTTCTCGTTGGCTCTAATCTTATCGGCGAGTAAACCCTTAATGATTACTTATGTCTATCCCACTATCCTAGAAACGATAGAATAAATAGGCGAGGAAGGGGCATGGCGATCCAAGCAATGCTCAGCTAGACACAGAGGTTATCAATGCACTAATAAAAGTCACCAAAGACATCAACATATAAACTTTAATTAATGGGAAAGCAATTTTAAGGGGTGCCCATGATATTCCGTAGTCACATGGAATCGGCCCATCAATCCTGATGAATTAAAGTGTACTAATACAATAAAACAAAACTACTTAATGAATTGAATACATGCAGGACCTTCTTAAAGCTCTTGGTATCTTCGTTTAGAGTGTGTCTTGTGCTGCTAACACGTCTGAATTCGGCTCTGGTATCTTGCACTGTCCAACCTCTAAAAAAACTCTCGAAATTCGTCTGACCTTGGGGTATTTATAGTTTCTGTCTGAGGGTTAGATGCGGCGCATAGGATAAGTAGATGCGGCGCATTGACTTAACTTCTCGTGGGGTCCAAGATTAATATATTCAGGAATATTCGTACACCGCCTTAAGATGCGGCGTAACTCCATTTCTCTATGCGGCGCATGTCCTTTGCTGTCTTGGATTGTCACTTGTGAAATCTTGATAGTGATGCGCCGTATGTACGAAGTATGTTGCGGCGTATCTGGAGCAGAATGATCTTGATCTTGTACATTTCAGTAGACTCTTAACATCTTGCTTGTTTTGGTCCATAATTAGTCCAAAATCGCCAAGTTTCACATAATACTTGTTTTTGCCTGAGAATTACAAAAGTAAACATTAACGTATCAATTCTCATATATAATATAATAAAACAAGTCAAATAAATAGGATAAATGATGATAATAAAATGTACTTATTTGAGTTCATCAAATATCCCCCCACTTGAACTTTACTTGTCCCCAAGTAAACCTTAGAATAAATTAAATGAAAATGTATCCTAAAAGATATTAGGATTTATTTTTATATTTAAGCATGTATTCTTTTTTTGTCATAATTGCACAACCAAACACTTAACGAATTAGAAATAAAATAAAATATTTCGATAAAAGCAAATCTAATCGTTTAACTGTCCAGTCGTGACGAATATTCTATCATAAGCTTGGCAAGTATACGCATCTCCCCCACTAAAGCCAAGGAATAACAAGTCTAAAGCGGTAAAAAGGGTTTGTTGGTTAAGGGTTAATCATTCTTCTTAATCTCTATCGATCTCACATTCCAGAAAAGGCGACAAAATCACAAATACATGATCGAATCCACGACCACGATACTTGCAATTGCTCAAATCCTCAACTCGAATGGGCTAAAGATAGGACCAAGTAATCTTTACCAATAATATTATATCAAAAAGGGCGACAAAATCATAAATACATAGCCGAATCCACGACTACGATACTTAAGATTGCTCAAATCCCTAATCTCAATAAATCAAAGGTTTGGAAAAAGAATGATATAGGGTATGGATAATATTTGGGATACAAATTGGTGTAAAATGAAAAATAAACAAAACAGATAAATTAAAATCCTAAGTGTGGTAAATTACTTTCCTAACCATCCCATGAATAAGACTCATATCATTGAATAACTCACGCTTTAACACTTGAAACACACGCTTTAGGTAGACACGAATTATACTCAACAAAATCTCAATCAAAGAATAACCTTAGTTGGCGTTCCCATAACGGCCAACTCCCATTCAATCCATAAATATAATATACAACAAATAGTGGTGATATCTCCCACTTAATACAAAACTTTACATAAGTTGGTTAAAATAAACATCCAACTTTTCCTTCTTTTTTTTTTTTTTTTTTTTTTTTTTTTTTTTTTTTTTTTTTTTTTTTTTTTTTGACATCAACATATATGTGTAAAAATTTCACAACTTTTCAATCACTATTTTTCCGGATAATTTTTCCATAATTTTCATACTTTCAGAAATAACTGTAATAGTGAAAGTAGTAAACACACGAAAAATAAACTCAAAGATATACAATATTTACTTTCATACCAATTGCATTGTGCAATTTCCTGACTCAACCAAAGATAATGAATTACGCACGCGAACACAGGTAATGTAAGGAAACACACTTTGCCTAAAGCAATTAACCAACCACGGATTTTAATCTACAGGGTAGGCTAAGGTGTAAGGGTGTAACGAAACATTATAACGAAGGTGTAAGAAACGAAAGTAATGGCTCTGAGTGTTTTTCTAGGGGTATCTTACTCTAAAAGTGAGAGTAACAAAAGGGTTTATACGGGGGTTAACTAACCAGTGTAGTTAGTTAATATCACATAACATATAAAGGCTATTTGGGTGTAATCCTAGAAATTTACCAATTTAGACAAGTCATTCCAATTATATAGATAATACTTATTTGTGAATTTTGAAAAGTTCACAATTTTTGAAAATAATGTTATGTGTGCAGCTATGTAATTTAGACTTTAAACAAAAACATGCTAAAAATTTTAAATTTTGATATATTAAGCACATTTTAAGCATATTTTGAAAAAGTTTAGGACAAGTAAGTGTTCTAATTCTCCAATCCCCCCACTTAAGTTAAACAACGTCCTCGTTGTTTGTGTCAAAGGTTAAAAACTGGAAAATAAAAGAATTAGAACAGAAAAACTCCCCTGAGATTTGCTCGGTATGATCCTCCATTATTCGTATAAGAGCAAAAATCAACTTTCTTGTGGATGAGAACGTTTAAGCTTCAAAAATGATGTATCCACAAGAATGCAGGAATCTATAATACCATTCAGACTTTAACACACCTAAGTTAAGAAGTTTCAAACTTGCATAATACATTAGTAGTTAGAAAAAATAAAACTTAAAAAATTAAAATGAAGATCATCAGGTCAGTCGATACGCCGTATCTTATGGAAAAAGATACGCCGTATCGAGCCTGGAATAAATACGAATCAGAATAGAAGATGCGTCGCATCCTTAACCAGGGATGCGCCGCATTAAAATACTGACAGAAAGTTTTAAAGTCAAAAATAAAAATGCAGAAAATTAAATAAGGTATGACCAGTGCAGTCGATGCGTCGCATCTTAGGATTGAGATGCGCCGTATCTACTACAGGTCTGACAGACTCGACACAGAACAGAAAAGTAAAAAATTTTCATCCGGGTTGTCTCCCGGTCAGCACTTGTCTTTATTCCAGAGTCTTCAAGTTAGACTCACGTTCAGCTCCTTATTTTGTTCTTGTTACGTGCCATCCTTCTTCTTTCATCAGAAAGATGTTCCCGTATAGCTCCGCAACATTTTCTTCCGTACGACTTAATCTAATATATTTTTTGGTCTTCGTCGCAACATATTCCTCATCAGGTCCCAAAGAGTATTTGATGACTTTAATTTTTTCAGAAATTATCATGGGTGGCTTATTATAAGTGATTCCAAGTAGTCAACATTTTATCTTGATGAATTCTTCTTCGTCTTTATCAACAAACTTGAAATAAGGATCCTTATTCAAATATTCATCAAGTTCATCAATCAATTCTCCTCGCGACTCATCGTTATTATCATAGGGATCATAATTAACCACGTTAAAGGATTGATAATAATCTTGAATCTCATCCCACTCTCTTTTCAATTCCCCTTGCAAGCGTCGACTAAGCCTTGTGTAATCATCAAATTGTCCATGCACCCATTCCCAAAAAGTAGTATTCGATGCTCCCTTTAGTTCTTTTAAGTATTCGATTCTACCTTTTTCTTGCAAAGCCTCTGCTTTACGTGGGCAGTCTTCAACTTTTTCATACCAATCATTGTCTTCAAAGTATACATCGTTTCCAACCCGTTTCATTCCAATTATACTTCCCCCATTACAGGTTCCATCATTCTTATAATCACAGGTTGGCCATTCACTAAATCCATCCTTGAAGCGGAAAGGTTTACAAGTGTGATCAATATGCCCAAATTCCCATGGTTTATCCCAAACCCATGGTATTTGGTCATTCCATTCGTAGTACCAGGTGTTTTTGAACTCATCATAAGTTTTGAATCCTGGTAGATCTCCAGTTAGCACATCAGCGTCGATTTGAAGAAGGTAATTAAATTCTTTGAACTGTTCGCACAAGGGTGTCTCATAATTGAGCAGATCAATGTCTATGCTGAATAATTCTTCAATGCCTTCCATGATTGTTGAATTGTCATCTGACGATCCATTGTTGCTCTCTACTTCCTCATCTTCCCCTCTCATCCAATATATCCATAACACATCTTTAGTAGCTCGGTCCATGCTCTTATGGTTATTGAACTTACTAGCTAACCAATTTGAAAAATCAATATTGTTAGGATCGTGGTTAACGTCAAAGCTAGTGTTACCAATCATGTTCCTTCTTATCTCCATGAACTCATTAAATTGTTCTTTAAAACTTCGTGTCAACCATGAGGTCACAATCCGTTTGACTTCATTCATAGGAGCAAATTTGGGATTGCCGTATTTAAGTTCAAGCAACACTTCTAAAGAGATATCCATCAACCTTACCAACTTTCCATGAAATAGTATCTCCGATTCAGCATACATTCTTTCGTTATCCAGATAGCTTTTATCGAATCTCCAATACTGTTCGAAATAAGGCATATAAGAAGTTTGTATAGGTTGGACTTCATAGCTTTTGTTGCTCGATATGTTGACTGCATTTGCTGAGTTCATGTATTCAATTTGGAATTTCCCATCTTTTTCTTCGATAGTAGTCCAAGTTAATCCTTTAGATTCAATGATGGGCCATAAGAGTAACAATTCATCTTCAGTGTAGCTCATTAGTAAATCATAAGAGAATATCCCATCTTCAATATTGCATAAGCGTTTGAATTCCTTATAAGTAGCTTCAAGAGGGGTCTCCCAAGAGAATAAATCGGCATCAATAATGAGCACATTGAAGTTGACATCTTCAAAAACTTCCCCTTCGAATGAATCCGAAAGCAAGAGTTCCTTTTCCAATTCTGAGCTTTTAGTAATGCTTAATGCTGGGAACTTGCTCAAGCTAACTTCATAGTTATCACACTCCTCATCACTTTCCAGAATCAACGGCTTTCTGGTGCAGGACTTTTCATTGTGCTTATCATCCATAAATTCCTTAGCAAGATATTCGTTCACTGACATGTCTTCCATAGCAAAACCTGTCATCATAGGTAAAATCGTCAGTAGGATTTGTTCGCTAGAAGAGAAATTAATGAATTTAGAAACGGATATAAAAATAACTGATATCTGCAGATGATGCGCCGTATCCAGAAAGTCGGATACGCCGTATCTTATAATTGTTAAAATTTAATCAGACTTTTATTCAGAAAATAGATACGCCGCTTATAATTTAGAATGCGCCGTATCAGTTTAATTATCAAAAATTGATTATATTTATTAAAATTAAATGCGTCGTATTAACAAAAGCTAATGCGCCGTATTTTTGTTACGTTTCAAAATGCAAGATTTTTTATTCAGAAGATGCGCCGTATCGATAGAAATCGATGCGTCGTATCTGTTTAATAATTCGAAAACTGTTTTTAATTTAAATAGAAAATACGCCGTATCTGTTAAAACAGATGCGTCGTATGGCGTTAGGGTTTAGAAAAATTTCTTATTAAAAACAGAATACGCCGTATCTTGGGGAAAGATGCGTCGTACTCGAATTTATTAAACGCGTTGTATTTTATAAAAATTAAACGCAATACGCCGTATCTGTGAAAACAGATGCGCCGTATCGTTTGTATTAGCTCAGTACAACGATAGCAGAATGCAGAAAAATAGAAAAAGAAAAACAAAGAAAATAAAAACAAACAAAAAGAAACAAAAATTAAAGAAAACAAAAACACACAAAAACAGAAAATATGCAAATAATACAATGAATGCAATTTATCAAATATATAACAGGGTTAGTGGTTAGAATCTAAAAATTAAAAAGAAAAACCTAATTAAAATACTAATCAGATTAACATATAATAACAATTCACTCCCCGGCAGTGGCGCCAAAAACTTGATGTGCGCGTGATGTGTCGTTGTGGTTTAGCAGTATTAATGCCTACTCAAGTTTTAAATTTATATTTAGCCGACTTATCAATAAAACACACACTTTAACGAGCAGTGTACCCGGTCAGTATGAATATAATGGTAAGTAGAGTGTCGATCACTAAGAGTGGAACGTATTATCTAGTTATTCTAATCAGTATTTTAATATCCTAGGTTAGCTATACAACCTAATCTAACGCAAGGGGGTTCAGCCTGAGAGACTGGCACGGTTTGGTTATGATTAAATAGAAAACTAAACTAATGAGCACGAATCAGCGATTAGCACACACGTACACAGATAGATACTCGAGACAATAAGAAGACCTTTCCTGATAATTAAGTAGCTTGTCACTTGTTTTATTGCTAGTTTTATATGAAGTGTATATAATTAACCCTTTCTCATTGGCTCTAATCTTATCGGCGAGTAAACCCTTAATGATTACTTATGTTTATCCCACTATCCTAGAAACAATAGAATAAATAGGCGAGGAAGGGGCAAGGCGACCCAAGCAATGCTCAGCTAGACACAGAGGTTATCAATGCACTAATAAAAGTCACCAAAGACATCAACATATAAACTTTAATTAATGGGAAAGCAATTTTAAGGGGTGCCCATGATTTTCCGTAGTCACATGGAATCGGCCCATCAATCCTGATGAATTAAAGTGTACTAATACAATAAAACAAAACTACTTAATGAATTGAATACATGCAGGACCTTCTTACAGCTCTTGTATCTTCGTTTAGGGTGTGTCTTGTGCTGCTAATACGTCTGAATTCGGCTCTGGTATCTTGCACTGTCCAACCTCTAAAAAAACTCTCAAAATTCGTCTGACCTTGGGGTATTTATAGTTTCTGTCTGAGGGTTAGATGCGGCGCATTGACTTAACTTCGCGTGGGGTCCAAGATTAATATATTCAGGAATATTCGTACACCGCCTTAAGATGCGGCGTAACTCCATTTCTCTATGCGGCGCATGTCCTTTGCTGTCTTGGATCGTAACTTGTGAAATCTTGATAGTGATACGCCGTATGTAAGAAGTATGTTGCGGCGTATCTGGAGCAGAATGATCTTGATCTTGTACATTTCAGTAGACTCTTAACATCTTGCTTGTTTTGCTCCATAATTAGTCCAAAATCGCCAAGTTTCACATAATACTTGTTTTTACCTGAGAATTACAAAAGTAAACATTAACGTATCAATTCTCATATATAATATAATAAAACAAGTCAAATAAATAGGATAAATGATGATAATAAAATGTACTTATTTGAGTTCATCATACGTATTGTTCGACATATTTGATTGAGCAAAAGTGAAGTTAGGAGCGTTTGGGTAATCTCTTTAGGATAATTTTAGAGTCGAGATTGCCGCACCTCCACATTGTTTGCATTTAGGCACACACACTAGAAGTGTAATCATTAAAATGCAACGAACTAACATATACAAAAATATTTTTTTTGTAGACAATAATGCCTCGAAATGATTATCAAGATACCAAACCATACATTCTTAGTACTCTTGAAAATCTAAACATTCCTGATGAGCAAAGAGCTTATCTCGCAAAAGTCCAAAATCGATACATACACGAAGGGCGTGTAGTCGATGCACTCTATGTCACGACAGACAACATCAGTGCCTGTTTCCCTTCTATCGAGTTCGATTGTTTATACAAAATAAACGATCAAGTCTGTCCTCGTTTTATTCTCGAGTTCTATAGTCGTGTCCGTACCTACACCGATCTTGACGGAAACGTCTTTCTTGATTTTTGGATTCGACACCAAAATATCATCTTGTCTGTCACCGAGATTGGTCACATTCTCGGTATTCCCTCATATGGTCAGTGTGCATTCACTAAAGACCATTCTCTAGAGTCTCTTTACTACAATCTTGAGAACGAAGGTGCCTATTGTACCGAAGTTCCCGACATTGAAGTAATTAAACAAGTAATCCAAATCCCTCGAGTCACCAACACGTATCAAAAACGTGATGGTTCCATTGTCTACCTCGACCCAAACAAAATATACCTCAAAGAGCTCCGTCCCGATATTAGAAATTGGGAACTTCTTCTGCGTGAGAACGCGTTAAGCCTTGCAGGCAACCGCGATCACGTTCCGGCAAGTCTTGCCCACATTCTCTACTGTCTTAGTATCGAGGAACCTTACAACCTCGCATACTACATGGTCAAACGGATGGCCAGTATTCATCATCGTTCCGATGAGCTCATGCCATATGGCATGTTGCTTACTCGTTTATTCAGGTGGGTTATACAAACCTACCCATCTCTCAATGATGTCGACTAGGTCCTAGTCAATCCGGTTATGAAACCTCTTGGTGGACCACGACGTCGCACAAAGCAACGTAAGGACAAAGGGTCCAAACATGGTCGTAAATCCACTTCCGATATTCCCCATTCTTCCTCCTCATTCGGTCACAGTTCGTCCTCTCAACCCATGGATGAGGATGATGATGAGGTGAACGAAGAAGGAACGTCTCGTCCTAATACTCCCTCTCCCGACACCTTCTTTGACAACCTTGACACCTCATCATTTCGACGTACAACCGACCTCGAAAATGGGATGGTCAACCTATCCCACGTGATGAGAAGGCAAACCACAATGTACAATAGACAAGTGGAGATGCATGAGCAAACTATCGGGGGATTCAAGTCCATCGGCAAGGCGATCAAAGGGCTTGGGAACAAAATTAAGAAGTTGGGGAAAAGAAAGGATTAGATGGAAATAACTTAAGTAGTATTATTAATATAAGTATTATGATTAAAATCCGTTTAACACTTGAACATGATTAATTCTCTTGTTAATTAATCCTCATGTTGGTTTATCTTGCCTAACTCATGCATGTTAGCTTATTTTATTACATGCACTAGATGTTAAAAATGCTTGAATTCATGCATGCTTAATAGTTGCCTAAATACATAGATGATCACATGATCATGTTAGTTGCTAGTTGAAACTAGCTTTAGGAATTCTATGTGTTTAGTAATTTGAGGCTTTGAGATTTGCAGCCAATGGATTCCCCAGAAATTTCCCCATTTAGGCTGCCTAAAACCTGCAGACCTGGAAAGAAGGTCAAAAGAGCCCACGGCTCCATTAAATAGGCCACGGCTCCACTAAATTTAGTGGTGCCGTCGTACCTTTAATGGTACCGTGCCTCTGGAAGACGAATTTAACAATTCTCTTTCACTTTTTGACTTTCTTTTCCTGAAAAACTGCAAACAAAACCTGATTCCCATGCACCCAAATCCCCAAATTCAACATCCTTTTCAACCTTGCATGCTTATGATTTGGCTATTTAAGCTAACATCATGCATTACCATCCTTACACCCATCCTTACACCTTCACACTCACCATACAACCATCATGGGATCAAGAGTGTTCAAGAAACCTAGATTCAACATCAAACCAACAAATCAAACCACTCTAGTTGATCAATGGATCAAGAGTATTGACACACCTCAATCATCAACTAAACCTATCACCAATGACATTGCCTTCATTGATCTCACCTTAGATGATGAAGATGAAACCCACACACCCATGACCTCTACCAAATCATCATCTTCCTTCCCTACACCCCTAGCTCCATCCAAGGCAACCTCTAACATACCCACATCCTCATCCTCCACAACAAGAACCAACACACACTCATCTCAACCTAGTCCCATTCACCCTTTAGCCTTAGCACTCAACTCATCACCGTCAACTTCCCTTGAATTGGGAACTAACACAACACCCTCATCACTTTCACCATCACCACAACCTCTTGCTCTCACCCTTACCTTATCACCAATAACTCCATTTGGGAGCAACACATCATCACCTTCCATATCACCATCACCTCAACACTTAATGGGTTATCCCATCCATTATCCCCTATACACACACACCTTAAGTTGTGCTTGTTGCCATCACAACTTTGAGCTCATCATGAACCTTAGAGATGAGCTTAGCTTTAGGTTTTCATACCTAGAACACCTCCTCACACCACCCATAGGACCCATCATCCTTCCACCACCTCCACCACACAATAGCCCAAACTAAACATGGTTATGTTTAGTCCCTTCAATAAATGACTAGGAACCTTTTGAAGTTGGAAGCAAATCTAGAAGCCTCATGTTACTTTAGATGTTTATGTGTCTTCTTGTTAGTTTAATTTGCTTTCCTATTGTAGTCATACTTATGTATGACATTTATTTTATATTTATGAAATGGGCTTTTCATTTTGGCTACTTAGCCATATTTTTTTTGTGTGGTTGGATATTTGTCAAATGTGCTACTTGTTAGATATTGTATATTTGTCGTCTAACCTTTTTGATATTAGACAAAAAGGGGGAGAAATGGGAGTAAACTCATTAAAAACTTGTTAAAAGCTAATTTTAACCTAACATGAGTTTATATTTTGTCATCATCAAAAAGGGGGAGATTGTTGATGCAAATAATGTTCTAAAAACGTTATTTATATCTTTCGATTACTTCACGTTTTGAGGATGACAAAATGTGAAATCACGATACGTTAAAATCAACGTAAACAAGTCTTTAATCGGAAGATCCCGTTTCTACGCAAATCACTCTTGAACAAAGTTACAACTTGAACTAGTGATCAAAGAAGTGAATTTATGTTTTGAAAATTCACATTTTAAATGGGACAAAACATTTTTTCAAAAATACACATGACAAATTATTTTTGAAATATTAAGAAATGTTTTAATGGAAAAATTAGTTTGAAAATCACAACAGCTATTTTCCCCCCCAAAATCAGCTCCAACCTTCCCCAAATAAGTTTTCACCAGAAAAGACAAAATTTGGAGCGTCCTAGTCTACCACAGCTCCACGGTACCGTTAAATTTAATGGAGCCGTGGGTTATTTAAAGGAGCCGTCCGTACCATTTTTTCTGTAACGTTCAGATTTTCTTTGCCTATAAATACCAACCCCTTTCACAATTTTTAGGCATCCTTTCACATACAAAACTTTCTGAGTTGAATACTCTCTTCACACTTTCTTTCTTAGATCATTTAGGTTAGTTTTTTCTTTTGTTCAAGAGTGATCCAATCATCCTTCAAGTGATCCTCTTCATTCCTCTTCATTTGCAAGAGAAGAACACAAGTATCCAAGTTGATACAAGGTGTAATCATTCCTCTTCATTAGCAAGAGAAGAACACAAGTATCCAAGTAGATACAAGGTGTTGTCATCCCTATTCATTAGCAAGAGAAGAACTCAAGATCTTCAAGAAGACAAGAGTTGTAGTGGGTAGGTTTTGTAACACTTGTTACATCCTTGTTGTATCTTAGCATACATCAAGATTATTTTTCTTTTGTGAGAGTGTGAGTGAAGATCATTGTGATCTTAAGAGATAGTGAAGATCTCTTGAAGCCATTGGGCTTGTGTGTGAGTAGTTAAAGGATCTAGAGTAGTTAGATTGAGTAGAGTGAAGTGAGAGTTGATCTTAGTGATCGTGTTGAGATCTTGGTGATCTCTTGAAGCCATTGGGATTGAGTGTTTGGTCACGTGGACCGTGGTAGATTGGTGCTAGCTAAGATTAGCACTCGACATCTAGTTTAGTGTCAGTAATAGGATAAGCAACGTCTACGGTTTTCTCCGCCTGAAGGGAGGTTGTTGATATAGTGTTTGAAACTCTCGAGTGTGGTACTCGGAGAGTGGAGTAGGGCGAAGAAGAGCTTCGTAGCCGAACCACTATAAATCCTTTGTCTCGGTTTGATCTTTCCAACTCTACTCTTTACTTTCATTACTTTATATTTGTTAGTTTAGTGTGTAGTTCATATTGGTGTTGATTGATTACATATAGAGTTCGAATCAAAGTTTCCAATAACCAACTTTTAAAACAAGATTTTTAAAAGAATTTAAAACCGGTAAACTATTCAACCCCCCCTTCTAGTTTCCCACACCATCCTCTCGGATACAAGGTCATGTATAGTGTCGTTGACCGTCTCGGGATGATCGAGTGATGTTCTGTCAACGATGCTCAGAGGCGTAACAATCTGCTCCTTATGATGCTCCAGACGCGTCATGATGAGGGAGGGAGTAGGTGTGCGGGTAGCCGTGGCCCTGGAGCTCTCTTTCCAGTCTCGAAGACTCGGGCTGGAGGGTAAAACCTAGGGGGAATGGTAATGATGATGAAGACGAATCAACAGGATCTGCTATGCGGGTCTGGTTCTGAGGGGGTACATTCGCCTTAGAAGTCGGCTCTTGTTGATGTCGGGTAGAAATGGGTAGGAATGGGTAAGTAGGTTAAACAAGTAGTCGGGTATTCCATGTGGCCTTCTAGTATAAAAACCTAGTAGCGTGCTGGTAAAATTCCTTCTATCTATCCCTAAAAGAAACGTCCTTTGAGAGTGTATCTCAATCATCTATGTCTGAATCCTGATCAGACCCTACGGTAACCCTATCAGCGAGGTTTGGTGATGGTAATATAATCAGAACTGTGGGTAGTCGTACCCTCTTGCTAGGAACTACGGGTGAGGTGATGGATGATAAGGTATCCCCGGACTCCATGTCCGATGGTGGGGTACTAAGGTGGGACACTGAGGACACGGTACTGTAATAACCCCGTAAATAGTAAATGTAAGTTATTCATGCAAAGTCAAGTATATAAAATCAACATGTAATAATCTTGTTAAGCAATACTGTAAACATATGTGATGAAATCTGCAGGCACGGAGGGCGTAACGTGGTATGGTGTAAGGCGGTCCGTTTGGAAAAATGTAGTTATAGTCCAATGTTACAAAAACATTTGTTTCTCTATAACTATAGCTCTGATGCCAATCTGTAACACCCCCTAGATTTTGAGTTAACAGCGGAAGACTTAATAGGGGTATTACTGGTAGGATCATAGTTATAATCATAGAAAACGACTCAAAATAGACATTTTGAAAGTTATTGTCATTCATTTAGAAATTCAGGTACAAAAAGGATATTTCAACGTTTAACATTCCACAAAAGATATTGTAAATTTGATATGAATGACAGAATTCATTTGACACCAAGACCATCCATTAATGCCCACTCCGTGCCTTGAATGCTCCATAATAAACCTGAGATAAACATGCTAAAAAGTGTCAACACAAAGGTTGGTGAGTTCATAGAGTTTATAAGTAAAACAGTTGATTTCAATAGTTTCCAAGTTTTAAATGAAAATGGGCTACGTTGTTATACGCCCAAAATGTAATAGTGGGTCATATAATAGTCCCTGATCCTATAATAGCGGGTCAAGTAATCTCCCCTGTACTAATAACAGCGGGTCAAGTAATATTCCCTGAACTTATAACAGCGGGTCAAGTAATATTCCCTGAACTTATAACAGCGGGTCAAGTAATATTCCCTGAACTTATAACAGCGGGTCAAGTAATCTCCCTTGTACTAATAACAGCTAAATAATAGAAAAATGGGGCTATGACTCACGGTAATCCGTGAAAGTTTAGAGTATGAAAGTAAATGAAAATAGTTGAGCATGTATCTCCCCCAAAAGTATAAAACAAGTATTAAAAGAGTAGGGGCTACGACTCACCTTAGCTGTAAGGTCAAAGTAATGTTATGTCAAAAAGTATCACGGGAACGGATCCAATACAGGACCTGGATAATAATAAGGAAGTCTGAGATTTTGACGGTTTTGGCCTAATACGAATAAATGATTGAAAAGGTATCGAATGACGAAGTGGTTTGTGATGAGAATGAATGATATGCTTAAAATGCTTAAAGTTCAAAAATAATATTATATATAATATTATCTTGTTTTTATGTTATTTAAATCATAAATATCGTTTCCTCGAAAGTAGTTTGAATAAAACGTAAAGTTAATCGTTAAAATCCGTTATATATAAATATAAACGTTGTATAATAAATAGTGAATGGAACGTAAATAAAGGCACGTGAAATAAATGAGAAACGTAAAATATGAAATGTAAATGAAAATAAGACAAGTTACTGTTGATCCTTGTAATTATACAAAATTTACATTTTTAACCCTAACGGTGTAACATTTGCACCGTTAGTCCTTTAATTATATTTTTAGTCCAAAAGTTCTCCAAAATGACAAAATAAACTTTAGGTTTACTGTTTTATCAATATTCATCCTCATGTTATTGAATTGACTATTTATACCCTATTTTTACCAAGTTGGCAGTTTTGGTCCTTGTGGTTGAAAATGTTTGCAAAATTAGTCCTTTTTGTACAAAAAGAATAGGAAAAGGATTCCGAGACTTTTATAAGTTTTATAAAGCTTATCCAACTGCTTTTGAACTGCTTATTGTACGTATAGCTTATTTTTGAGTTAAATGGGCTTTTAACGTTTTAAAACTCGGCCCAATAACAAATTACAATGCGTGGGATTTTAGGATTAAAATGGGCTTGGGTTTGGGCTTAATATAAAGTTATAAAAACATTACAATAGAGCTGAGGTAAACTGCTTATACGAATAAGCCATAAACAGCTTAATGGGCTAGTTAGCCCACACGTTAAATAATAAAGATTTTTAAAAGTTTGCGACTAGCGTTTGGTTTGAAGATTTTCAAGAGCTTTTAAGGACTTGTGAGGGGAATCACAAAACAAGTTTTTGGTTGATTAGCTTATGAAGAAACAGTAGGAACAATAAAAATGACATGTCGCATTTTAGGATTCGATTTAACATGGTCTTTTTCTAATCGAGTTGATATGTATAAAAGAAAATGTACATTTGATGTGCATGAAATAAAATGAACTCGATTAAGAATGAAATGCATGAAATGAAGTATAAAATGTAATAACATGTTCCTAGCCTTCCATGGAGGAGGCAACGTATATATATATATATATATATATATATATATATATATATATATATATATATATATATATATATACATATATATATATACATATATATATATACATATATATATATACATATATATATATATACATATATACATATACATATATACATATACATATATATATACATATATATATATATATATATATATATATATATATAAAACGTAAAAACAAATAAATGAAATTCGTAGTGATATAAAATGAAAAGTAATAGATATATGCTCGAAATATAAAGAAACAATGCATGTGATGTATAGAAATGAGTCAAGGAGTGTTTAGAAGACTCACAACCACCACAAGGGTGGAGTTTATACGTCCAAATGATCAAGAAGGTTCGAAATAAAGATTATACGTTCGAAGATGAATCCGTATGAATAGAAATTGTTCTTGGTTTCTCTCAAAGGACTTGCAGGAGGTTTTACAAGTATTAATGAGTGTGTGTGAGTGTGTTTTGCAAGTGGGAAATAGTTGCACAAGTGGGAAATGGGTTATAATCCGGTTCGACATATATACACGCATGAGAACTAAATTTTTAAGGGTGCAACTTGTGTAAGAGAATATGTCAGCATTTATGAGCCAAGGGGAGGGCTAGGAGTATGGGCAAGTTTATAGAAACTAAATGGAATTATATATGTGTCGTTCGCATGTTTTAAAGGGTCCAAAGGTTGTTTAGACATGTGATTTCATAAGGCAAAGTGAGAAATGGTGAGAAAACGTGTTTATAAGTTTATATTGATCACAAGAAATCATAATGAACTAGTAAAAATTAGTTTGAATCAAAGTGGATCAAAAATGAATAAAGTGTAAAGTAATATTCGACATCCCAATAGTTGGGGGTATAGAGAATCGAGAGAGATCAAAATTGATATATCATATGTGTCGAATTTAAAAATAAATGGGGCAAAGCTTAGGACTTCTAGTCGACAGAAATTATGAAAGAAAACAAATTAAAGTTGCGGATTGGGCAAGGTATATACTTATATTTGTAGAATCCATTGCTATTATCTGTCTTGTTCAGACTTGGTCATTTTTATTGCAGATGGCAATTCTTTCGGAGGGGATGGATGTTTTGTTCCGGCTTGGTCCCTTACGGACGATGTTTGGTTAGACTCTTTCCGAGCTTGCCGTGAGATTTGTCGCATCTTGCCACTCCCGCCAAGCGGGCCGCACTTGAAGAGTTAAATAACAGCCAGCTGGTCCGTCAAGCTTATGTAAACGCTGGCTCCGGGGTTGTCCTGCAGGCTGAGCTACTCCGTAGGTTTACCCAGCTTCTCATTGAGTACCGGGAGTTAGATCATGCTCATAAGGGCTGCAGCACCTTATATGAGAGGTTAGCGGCTGCTGAACAGGAGCGTGATGCTCAGAATGGGAGGTCTCATAAGTTGTTGAAGGAGTTTAGGGCTTTGGAGAATGAAGAGCTTGCTGCTTCGATCCGGGAGAAAGGTTTGGCTGATCAGCTGGAAGAAGTAGAGAAGGACAGGAATGAATGGATGAGTGTGTCTGCTACTCAGGCAGAAAAAATCAGGGAGCTGGAGAAAAAATTGGAAGAAAAAACCAATGTTGTTGAGAGGTTGGAGGGGGAGAACAAGCAAATGGTTACGGAGGTTGCTCAATCGGAAGTAGTCCGTCATAACGTTGTTAAGGAATTGATTCCGGTTGCTTGCCGTAGGTTGTTTGGTAGTGCTGAATATAAGAAAAGTATGGAGAGGGTTTACAGCTTATCGTACACCGCTGGATTTTTGGACGGTGTTAAGGCTGAACGCTCACTAGAGGCCCTTCAAAGAATTGTTCAGAAGATCAAGAACATCAATATGGAAGCTCCGGCTATATGGAAGGCGGAGTATCGTAAGCTATTTGAGGCCGAATATCCGTATATTCGGAAGCTTTCAGAATCCTACCGTCTTCTGCTTGGTGAACTTATGAACCTCTTCCCTGATCAACCTGCTTCCAAGGCAAAGGCCGCAGTCCCTAAGGAAGTACCCTCCGTTCAACAGGCCGAAACTTCATCTGGTGTGAAAGACACCGCAGGAAAAGCTCCTTGACTTCTTTCATTTTTTCTGTCGGATGAATGTAATCGAATAACATTAAGTTTTTTGTGACATTTTACTTGTAACTGAATATTTTTTGTATGCTAATTTGTTCGTGATCGATGATGTCATGCTTTTGTACTGTTGAAGTTGTTTACATTTATTGTATAAGCATTTGGAATTTTCTTACATATTGACGACAGAGTATTTTTCACCATCCGCTCCTTAGAGCCGGAGTGTTTTGCACCATCCATTTTAATTTGACGACGGAGTGTTTTTCACCATTCGCTCCTTAGAGCCGGAGTGTTTTGCACCATCTGTTTTAATTTGACGACGGAGTGTTTTTCACCATCCGCTCCTTAGAGCCGGAGTGTTTTGCACCATCCGTTTTGATTTGATGACGGAGTGTTTTTCACTATCCGCTCCTTAGAGTCGGAGTGTTTTGCACCATCCGTTTTGATTTGATGACGGAGTATTTTTCACTATCCACTCCTTAGAGTCAGAGTGTTTTGGATCATCCGTTTTGATTTGAAGATGGAGTGTTTTTCACTATCCGCTCCTTAGAGTCGGAGTGTTTTGCACCATCCGTTTTAATTTCATCACAACACATAATCATAGAACGTATAAGGACACACTTAGGTAGGAAAATTGTTCCCCTTGTCGTTGGGGAATCAGGGGTTGCCATAAACATTAATGAACTTCGGAATGTTATGTTACAACTTTTACATAAAACAATTTCGCAGGTTAATTGCATGCCAAGTCCGGGGTACTTCTCTTTCATCCATTGTTTGAAGCTTGTACGAACCGTTATGGTAGGCTTCAACTATTCGGTATGGGCCCTCCCAGTTAGGTCCCAACTTTCCTTAGTTCTCGACCCTGCTAGCTTCGTTCTTCCTGTACACAAAATCCTCCACTTTGAATGTCACCAGACGTACCCGTCGGTTGTAATACTGTTCGACCTTAGCTTTGTATTTGGCTTCCCGGATGGCCGCCATCTCTCGTCTTTCTTGTAGCAAATCCAAGTTTAAACGCTGTTGTTCTTCATTATCTTCCTGATTGTAAAGCATGGTTCGATGGGTGGGCATCCCGATCTCAACAGGTATGACAGCTTCACTTCCGTAAGTTAGGCTGAATGGTGTCTCCCCGTTACTTGTTTTTATTTAGGTCCAGAAGGCCCATAGAACATTGTGCAACTCGTCAACCCATCCAGATCTTTCTCTCCCCAGCCTAGTTTTTATACCATGCATCAGGCTCTTGTTGGCCCTTTCGACCAAGCCGTTGGCTTGAGGGTGTGCTACCGCTGTGTTCATCTGCCTGATTTTCAACTTCTCGCACCAACTCTTGAATGGGTCGTTGACAAAATTCGTTCCATTGTCCGTGACTATTACACCCGGCAATCCGAACCTACAAACGATGTTCTCCCACACGAATTTCTTCACATCTTTGCCTGTGGTTTTAGCGAGAGGTTTCGCTTATATACATTTCGTAAAATAATCAACGGCCACAATTATAAATTTTTCCTTCCCTGGAGCCTCCGGCAGAGGACCCAACACATCCATTCCCCATTGGTAGAAGGGCCATGGCGCCATGATGGATGTCATTATAGTCTTCGGTAGCTTTGGAACCGAGGCATGAATCTGACAAGAGTCACACTTTTCAATTTCCTCCCTAGCGTCCCTGTGCATGGTCGGCCAATAATAACCTTGCCTCATAAGTTCGGCCACCACTGTCCTTGGTCCGGAGTGCATTCCACACGCTCCTTCATGGACTTCCCGGATGATAAAATTTGCTTGCAGTGGGCTGGTATGTGCTTAAACACATACCTTTTTCTTGACCAAATTAAGACCAAAACGACCAAAAACTAACCAAAATGCCAAAGATATTTGTGTTTTTGTTTTTGTTTATATGCAGGTGCGGATATCTCGAAAAAAGGACAAAATCAAGGAAAAACGGTAAAAAACGAGCACGAGATTTGGAAAAGTGTCAAAAGCCGGAGCCGGGAAAGCAATTGATCAAAGTCTATGCTCAAACGTCAAACAATTCCTTGAAGAATCAAAGATTGGCAAGAAAGGCCCTTGGATCATATTATTAAAGCTTGGCAGAAAAGGTCCTTAAAGTTTCAGAAATTACATCATTGGTCCTTGAAATTTACCTAAACACTAAAATCCCCATTACTTAACTCCAAATCCGGATTCAAAACACTAAATAAACAAACCCAACCCACAATACACCTTCCAGCCCACTCCCGTTTTTAACATAACCCAGCCCAACTCCTTTTAATAAAACCCTTACCCGGATATCCATCTTACACCCAAGTCAGACCCGGTCAAAACACACCATCTCATTAAACAATAAAAATAAAAGTTACCCGCCAAACACTGTTCATTCGTCTCCCCCAAAATTACCCTGCCCTTATTTTACCCGTTTAAAGCTTCTAGAAACCTTCTGACATGTGACTGACACTCGGAATGAGGACGTGGACAAATCCCAGCTTCTGATTGGTTATTCCACCTCATCATATGATCCAAGGGCCGAAAATAGTAGATTGGTGATCAAGGATTGATGAAAGGCAGAGATTAAAGGACGAGAAGCTTCCACAGGAAACCCTAATGCTTCCCTATGGCTATAAATAGCTCCCCATCACTCACCATGGACATGTTAGCTTCTAGTTAGATTTTTAGGGGTCGTTATAATGTTAAATTAGATTTTGATTTAGTTAAGCTATTAAGAAATAGTTGTAATCTCTTGTTTTAATATTTTGTTATCAATTTCAGAAGTAATAGAATTTCATTTGAGTTTTCCTTTATTTTGCAAAATTTATTGATAAGCTTTCAATTAATGATACTTTAGTTTATAAAGTTGCCATAAGCTCTTGTTTCTAATTCATTAAGCTCATCTTAGCTTTTCAAAACTATTAGTAAGGATAATCTAGCTTAATGCAGTTTTTAATCAACAAGTCTTAAAAACCCAAAAACAGTCAACAAAAGTCAACTGGGAAGTCAAATACGCTCATGGGAGGAATAAGCTGGTATTGGATAAGCTTGGGGGTTACTAGCTTGTGTTCAACAAGCTAGAGTTAGTGATTCTGATTATTCATCTCTGTCTAAACTCAATCCATTGTAAGATCTCATTTAAGTCCACTTTTAAAGTAAACTGCTTATTGCTTATTAAGCCTGCTTATTAGCTTAAATTCTGTATGATCCAGCTTATTATTAGTTCATATTTGCTAGTTGTTGTTTTCTATTGCATTAGTTGTTTCTTAATCTAGTTTGTCTTAAAAACCATTAAAAGGCCAAAAATAGCTTAATAGTGGATTAGCTTATTTAGGTACTTATTTACATTTGGAGATTGTTCATTCAGGGTTAAATAAGTTAGGTAATCTTAGTTAAGGCAGTATCATAGCTTATTTTGATCATTCCTAGTTTAAAAAAATCAAAACAGTAGGCTAAAAGGGTGCTTGGAACAAGCTTGGATTTGGGTCAAAAATCTGAATTACTGTTCATTTGCATGTGTTTAAGGTTTGATCATACTTAATTTAGCCTGTGTAAGTTGTTAATAGGAGATCTCTAGCTGTTTTTAAGGATTTTGAGGTTTTGAGTTTATGCTTTAGTGTTAAGGACATTAACTGATCATGCTAGCTTCTTTAAGCTTAAGCTTATTTTGCCCACATTTTTAGTTTATTCAGGTCCATTTAGTGCTCATAGGTGACTTTCATTAGTTGGTTAAGTTTCTTCAGCTGTTGCATAGTTTTGGTCAAAAACTGCTCTTATAGTCACCTCAGTAGCAAATAGCTAGCCTGCATCAGCAGACCTCAGCCCCACCCTCTTTTTCTCAGCTTATTTATAAGCTGAGATTAAGTCATTGAGGTCTAAATCTTGGTTTATAATAAGTTCATAGTATGAAGTTATAGTGGTTTCAGTTTGGTGGTCTTAAACTAGCTTATAGATAGCTTTTTCTCAGCTTAAAACCCCCCCTTGTGGGACTGTTTAGGTCTGCAACTTTTTCTTTTTCATGATCTGTTCTTAAATCTCAGTTCCTATCTGTTTAATTTTTGTAGTTTTTTTTATCTCTTTGCTTATTTTAGTTAACTTTTAGATTTATTTGACTTATCTCTGTTTCTAGTGTAGCTTATTGGTTCCTAGCTTATTTGCCTTTTGCCTTTTTCTTTTCTCCTTATTTAAAGCCTACTGATCAGTTCTACAATAGCTTATAGTTTGCTTATTTCTGCTTTTCATAAATAGATCCAGTTTTAAAAGTTGCTATTTTTCATGTGCTTTATAAGTTGCAAAAAGAAAAAGTAGAAAAAAAATAATAAAGTTTCAAAAATGCCAAGAGCAGGGTTTGAACCCTGGGCTCTGGCCTTCACAAACCCCACAACACACTCCCATTACCAACACTGCCCTTGGGTCTTTTCTGCCCAAGGGAGGTGAATTAATTCTTTTAACCCTTTGTAAGTTCTTTTGCTTATTTTCTTTCAACTGCTTATATTTGCTTATTAGATTTAGATTTTTCTCCCAGCTTATTTTTCTTACATTTCTTATAGTATAAAGCAATTTCTGATAAAATTTTATATTTTTCCAAAAAGTTTTTCTATTTTTTATCATTTAATTTCTTTAAAATAGTTTTTAATTCATAGAAAATTAAATAAAAGTAAAAAAAATATAATTCTTTTTCTCAAAATTTTCTTTTAAAGTTTAGAACTTAGGAAAAATTATTTTGCACCCGTAGGACTAGTATTTCACTATTTAGACGTTTAGGTTCGGATTTCCCGATTTAAACGCGTATTTAGGATTTCTTTTGCGTATGCCTTAGTTTAGCATTTCCCTTGCATTATTAATCGTTTTTAGTTTATATTTCAATATCTTAGTTTATAAAAACCAAATCCTCACTCTTATTCACCATTCACTGCACGTATCACGAACCCGAATCACAATTCCATTCAATCTTCGTCAGGACAACGAACTCGGGGTTTTTTGTGAATTCCTTTTGGATCTAAATCGATAAATCAAATTTTGGCGCCGCTGCCGGGGAAGGTTGAAGTGAGTTCGTGATTTCCGTTTATCGATTCGTGTTTTGAAGATCCTTCCTCGTGAAGTTATCGTTTTCATTTGTAAATATTTGAAAATATTAAAATCCCAAAAAGATTTTCTTCTCCAAATTATTTTTCCTTTTTCTTTTGTGATTTTCAAATGTTTCTAAAATTTAAAAATCCAAAAATATTCTTCTTAATCCTCTCATACCGTTTAATTCTTATCTTCTAATCCTCTCATACCGTTTAATTCTTATCTTCTTAACTGTTTAATTCTTATCTTCTTATCCCTCATATTGTTTAATTCTCCACAATGATCGATTTGTCACCATCTCATCCCCATGATCCTCGGACCATGGAGGATTTCTATCATCCGTCACTTATCGGTAGAGGCGGACCGATCACTCCTACATCAGTTCCGGGAACCGATTTTAAATTAAAAAATCATATGGTTCGACTGATCCGGCAAAATTGCCAATTTCACGGATTTCGAGATGAGGATGCAAACGAACACTTAAACAAATACCTATCCATCACTCAATCCATAAAGCAAAATGGAGTTCCCCAAGATAACATCCGATTGAATCTCTTTCCATTCTCTTTATCCCATGAAGCTGAAATGTGGTTTTATACTCTTAAAACCCACTCAATTCATACTTGGGAAGAGATGTTCCTCAAGTTTCTTTTAAAATACTTTCCATATTCTAGAACGGTGCAGCTAAGGAAAGACATTCGAAATTTCCAGCAATTGCCCATGGAGTCAGTATTTGAAGCTTGGGAACGATTCAAATCGTTATTGCGGAAATGTCCAGACCACAACATTTTGCTTCTTGATCAAATCCTAACCTTTTATAATGGTATAACTCCGATTAATCAAGACAAAATTGCTTTGGCAGCCGGTGGCAATCTCATGCGGAAAACCCCTCAAGAAGCATATGATTTGATTGAGAATATGACACATCATCATTATCAGTGGGATGCTGAAATTCAGTATGACTCTATCACTGTGATGAGTGATCATTATTCCAAGAAAATTTCCGCTATGAGTGCACGAGTTGAGGTCCTTGACAATAACACTATTCCAAATTGTCAATATCAATAAGGACCAGGTCATCCTTACACCTTTTACTATTCAGACTCTGACGAGAGTGATGAGGATGAACCTACAGAAGTATTGAAAGTTCAGACGTCGATTCCTCCTCCGAGTGGCAATCCCACTCCGTCTTCAGAACTCTTCATTTCCGACTCTTCCCATCCTTCTCCTCCACCTGAGGGAAGTGATATCTCTATGGAAGAGCTCGAGGTTTTCTTCAATGATGATCCGATTTCATCAGAGAATGAAGAAAGTAGTCTGGGGGGAGATATCCCTTTGATTGAAAAGATGATATCCGATGAACCATCTCTTTCCCTCCCCCCAATAGATGTTTATGTTGATAAGCCGTTAGATCCTCTGGAGCCCGAGCTCGAGGAGTCTTTACCAGAGTATGAGAGCTTTAACTTTGAGGAGATTAGTGGCAATCCCACTTCTCATCCCGAGTATTCTCTCCCGGCTTACGAATCATTGAATTTTAATTTCACGGAAGAGACGAGTGGCAGTACCACTTCTCATGCTAATTTCTCTCTTCCAGAATATGATTCGTTTACCTTTGATCTTGATCATGAGGAGTTCTCCGATGAACTCACTCACATCATATCTCCGCCGGAGTATGATCACTTCTACTTTGATCTAGACAAAGATGTTTTGTGTGACCCGGGGGGAGGCATTCTCAATCATGAGAATTTGCTTATTGATGATTTAATCCCGACCCTCCCACCCGAGTCATTTCTTGAACAAAAGAACTTAAATGATGAGATTCATAATATGAAAATTATGAAGTCTCCTTTTGAAGATGATGACCTAATCATGATTGTTATCATGACCTTCTTCCCTTTCATCACATATAATGTGATTTCTCCTCTCCTTCACTCCGTTGGGAGTGAGGATACCATCTTTGACCCCGATATCATCATTTATGGTTATTCTTTCTTAAAAACCGTGGGTATCTCATCGGTGTGGAACTTTCATATGCTTCAATGTTTATCCAAACCTCTTGAACGAAAGTCCGATTGAGATTATCTTTTCCACATGCTCCCCCAAGAACAATTAAATTCGGGGCGAGTCAAGCTATACGACTCGATAAAAAACAAGCGCTTCGTGGGAGGCACCCCATGCTTATCCTTCTATCTTCTTTCTATTTTCTTTCTAATAAGTGACGTGAGGAGGGTTTCCTCTTCCATTTCTCGTGTTTCGTGGTTGTTTATGTATGTCCAGGATTTGCCCGAATAATGAAGACTCTTGTGCTCGTGGTTTACTTCTCTCCACTCGAGTTTCATCATTCGTTGCTCATCCGATATCCTTAATCTTATCGTTTTACGTTTATCTTTGGCATAATTAATAAACGGCCTTAGATTTATGTAGGAGAACCCTTACCTTTAAAACATTGAGGACAATGTCTCGTTTTAGTCTGGGGGGGGGGGGTAATCTTTCGATTTGATTTGTGCCTTGCATTGTTTTCCGTTTACTCATGCAACCCTGTTTTTCCTCCAAAATTGAAAAAAATCCTAAAAATGAGAAAATTTTAAAATTTTTGCAAAAATATAATAAATTTTTACATTTTGTTGACTTTCCGCTGGTGAGAGTAGGAATAAAATTTTGACTTGATTGGGCGTGTTGAGCCCTCGCTTGTCCCCTTAACTTTTCTTGGCTAAGCATTCGCGGATCTTATTATTTAAGATTTTAAATTTGCGAAGAACGAGAAATGATAGAGTTTATTTAGAAGTTAGATGCTAAGCGTGGAGTAGTTGGTTCTCTTTAGAGCTCATCGAAGTTACTTGTGGCCCTTTGCTCCCACAAAATTGTTTCACCCTATATAACTGTAAGAATAATTAAAGATGTTAGGTTTTGCCGATGATTAGTTCTTGGTCTTCTTAAAAGAATCTTTGCTTTAAAAATTGGGTACACATCAAGGTTACTTAATAAATACGTTTAATAATAATAAGTTAAGTACTCTAAGCTACGGATTCGAGATCGGGCCTTGGATCCTTATTTCCGGAAGGCGTTTAGGTCTTGGCTACCCTCTTGCACCGGCCCTTGGACCTCTAGTTCAGGAATGTGTGAGGTCTTGGTCTAACCACCTTGGATCCTCATTTCAGGAATGTCTAGAGTCTTGGAACACTCCGTTGTAACGGCCCTTGGATCCTTAATTACCGGAGGGTGTAAGGTCTTGGAACTAAACCGTGAAGCTCCATCGTTTAGGGTACGCAAGTAAAATGCTTAAAAAAAAAAAAAAAAAAAAAAAAAAAAAAAAAAAAAAAAAAAAAAAAAAAGTGATGAATGAAAAATAGAAAAAATGCAAAATATAAATAAAAACCTTGATGTGGACCTCATTTTCAAAGCAACGGTTCTCGAGAGAAGATTGAAAACTACTTAGCGTCTTAATATAGTATCTTTATCAGTCTAAAAGTTATCAAAACGAGAATATGAAGCAATTCATTTCTCACCAAAAATAAAATAAATAGAGGCAAATTAGGAAAATGGGAGCAAGAGGTAATTACACAAGTAACTTCCATGAGTAGTGTTGGCAATCTAACTTGTAAATAACAATGATTTTGTTTTTAAGCTTAGTTTGGGGGCTCGTGAAAAATCAGGGATGACGAATTTTATCCATATGGTCACTTGTTTATGAATCGTATTTCCTACTCATCGACCCTAAAAGTTATTGATAGATAATGATTGTCAACAAAACCGTCACATGATTATGAGAAAAATACAAAAATAGAATAAAAAGGAAAATGGGGAGTTTTTAGAACTTAAGATTTCTTAATCTCTTTTGAAAATTTTGCTACTTCTCAAAGTTAGTAAAAAGAGATTTGAAATTTTTGGTTTCAAAAACGTGGTTTTATAACGTTGCGTGAGGACACTGCAATATCTTAGTCTGGGGGATTTTGGTATGTGCTTAAACACATACCTTTTTCTTGACCAAATTAAGACCAAAATAACCAAAAACTAACCAAAATGCCAAAGATATTTGTGTTTTTGCGTTTGTTTCTATGCAGGTACGGATATCTCAAAAAAAGGAAAAAATCAAGGAAAAAGGGCAAAAAACGAGCACGAGATTTGGAAAAGTGTCAAAAGCCGGAGCCGGGAAAGCAAATGGTCAAAGTCTATGCTCAAAAGTCAAACAAGTCCTTGAAGAATCAAAGATTGGCAAGAAAGGCCCTTGGATCATATTATTAAAGCTTGGCAGAAAATGTCCTTAACGTTTCAGAAATTACATCATTGGTCCTTGAAATTTACCTAAACACTAAAATCCCCTATACTTAACTCGAAATCCGGATTAAACACTAAATAAACAAACCCAACCCACAATACACCTTCCAGCCCACACCCATTTTTAACATAACCCAGCCCAACTCCTTTTAATAAAACCCTTACCCGGATATCCATCTTACACCCAAGTCAGACCCGGTCAAAACCCACCATCTCATTAAACAATAAAAATAAAAGTTACCCGCCAAACATTGGTCATTCGTCTCCCCCAAAATTACCCTGCCCTTATTTTACCCGTACAAAGCTTCTAGAAACCTTCTGACATGTGACTGACACTCGGATTGATGACATGGACAAATCCCAGCTTCTGATTGGTTATTCCACCTCATCATATGATCCAAGTAGAGGTGGCCAAAACCCGGATCTCAAAAAAACCGGATCCGGATCCAAACCGGATCGGATTTTAGTCAAAGTCAAGGAACCGGATCGGATTTTCCCGAATCCGACCCCCAAAAAACCCGAACCGGTAGCACCGGTTCCGGATCGGATCCTAGGAACCGGTCAAACTGGATCCCAAGAACCGGTCAATGTGGCACTTGGTTATTAAGTTTCTGCTTGACTGCTTCTGCTTGTCTCGAATTTTATTTACAAATGAGATAGTGGGCTTTAACTTTAAGGCCCAAATGTGCCAACTTGGACTTGGTTATTAAAAAAAAAAAGAAGGAACACAATGCAGTAGTAGAAACTAAGAAATGAAATATATAGCTTCCACTATCCACTGTTCCACAGTGGGCATGTCAAATTCCGGGTTTCCGGTTTTTTTTTTTTCGTTCGCGTTTTTCACATAATAAACTTAATAAACTTCGACTTTTATTAAAAAAACTCATAAACGTCACACACAAAGTACTTGAATCACAAATTTATTACATTTCGACTACTTATTCTTATTCGGCTTCATCTCCACCTTCATCTTCAACTTCAACGGCGGACCTTGCGGAACTTGTAGCTTCATCATAAGCGACTTCTTCTTCAGAGAGATGGATTACATAACCGTCTTCCGCCTCGACCTCTTGTAATTGTTTCTCGTATTCCAACGATTCTTCAAGCATTGAAACATGTTGTATACGTTCATTCCCATCTAAATGATCCTTCAAGCAAATACACATCTCCAAAGATAAAGGTGTGAGTCTTGTTCTTCTTATCGACAATACCCTTCCACTAGTAGAAAAAGCGGATTCCGAAGCAACGGTAGAAGCTTGTACGCTTAGTAAATCCCGGGCCATTGCGGATAGAACGGGAAATTGAGGTTCCCTTTGTTTCCACCAATTCAAAACATCAAAATCCTTGAACTCTTCGGCTGTGATAGTGTGCAACCAATCGGTTCCCGTATATCTCCCAAATTCGTTGCTCGATACATTCTCACTTCTAGCCCGTTTCCCACTTTCTTGTCTTAGATTTGAAAATAAGTCCAAATCCTCATCCACGTTTGAAGACGAAGCCCACAAGCTTGCAACCGAACTCGTTCCCACATTTGATTCACCATATTTCTCAAAATACACATCAAATAAACTTTTGAAGCTACTCTTAAACGTGTCTTGGGCTTTTTTGACATAGAAAGGGTCTTCGAACAAATCCAAGTCTAGTGAAATTTTATCAATAAGATATTCCACCCCGGCAATGTTCAAACATGGGTTAATTGCGGCGGCACAACTAATTACCGGTGGAATTTCTTGAAAATATTTTCTAAGTTTTTCTTTCATCGGTAAAACCATATTTGCAAAAAGTGGACCATCATATTCGTAAGTCCCTAATTTTCTACACATCTTAAAAAGTTGGTTGAGGACCAAATGACTCGTGGGATAATAAACACCCGATAACATAGTTGTTGCGGTTTTAAAAACTTTGAGTAATTCGGTTATCTTTTGAATAAGACTCCAATTTTCAACCGAAAATGGTACCATTTCCTCATGCCTAGATGTAGCGCAAAGATTATCATGAAAATGTTGCAAAGTCGAATTCCATCTTGTAGGCATGTCCCAATTTGGAGCTAAAAAAATAGAATTCGAGTCATGACACAATTTTATATAATCCACATATCTTGTGCCTCCACGTTGAAAAATATCTTGTAACATTTTTCTAAAAGCTTCTCTTAAATTATACATTTGCTCGGTCGCTAGTCCGCTTTGCACAACCAAGTTAATGATGTGTGCAACACATCGACTATGATAAAACATGCCATCAAGAGGTGGTCGATAATTTAGTATTAGCCTAGACACCGCATTTGTATTATTAGAAGCGTTATCAAATGATATTGAAAAAACTTTTTTTTCTATTTTAAACCTTTTCATAACACATCTCAACATCATACTTAAATTTTTCACCCGTGTGCGGATATGCAAAGATTTCAAAAGCAATCGTACGTTTCATCATTTGCAAAGTAACGGGATCAACCCAATGTGCGGTGACACAAATGTACGAACCGGGCAAACCATGACCCGCCGACCAAACATCGGTTGTTAAGTTTACACTAGTTTTTAAAGCATCAAAACCAAGTATTAATTCCCTTTTAACCTTTACCCAAGATTTAATACAATCACGTTTAAGAGTTTGATGACTTACATGAGTGTATCGTGGTTGAAGCCTTTTTTGAATCAACTTCATTAACCGAGGGTTGTCGAAGTGGTTGAACGGCAAACCCTCTTGAATCACAAAGTGTGCTAAATCTTGACGAAGCGCCCTCTCGTCATACACAAAAATACTCCCATCTCGTCCCATAGTATTTTGTTCCGATCCCGAAGCGCCTTTTGTTGCTTTACAATGTCCATTCGTGTGCTTCTTCAACGTAGTGTTCCCGTCGGCTCGCATATAAGTGTGACAACCTTTACATTTAGCCTTTCTTGATCCATCCGAGAACTCAACCAAGTCGAAATGACACCAAACTTCTTGGTTTCGGGTTGTTGGTATAATCCTAACTTCAATCGGTTCATTTGTAGAACCTTGAGCGGTGGGATTACCGGTATTTGATGTTGAGTTTTGAGAAGCTCGGTTTCTAGACATCGTGACCGTTTTTGATCAAGTTTGTGAGTGTTTTTTGAGTGTTTTTAGTGTGTTTGATTCTTGTGATTCAACCAAAATTAACATTGGTATTTATAGGAAAGATTAGGAGGTTAAAATGGTGGAAAAAGTAGCAAATACCCGTTAGAAAACGGGCAAAAACACAGACCCAACGTCTAGTACGTACGTATATATTGATAAATGAAGAGAAGGAGAGGTCAGAGGTGGGTTGATGGCATTAAAAAGGTGAGGAAAGATGTTGTAGAAAGGAATTAGTAAAAATGATATTTCAATGCTCCTTAGTCCTTCCTCTCATATCATTTATTTCAATTCAAGTGTTCAACTACTATCTTTTAATGATGGCAGGTAGCATTTCTTTCATTTACTATAAATCTCTAATTTTCTATAAATAAAAATGAAATTTCATCCACATCTAACGTTAGATGTGAGTCATGTGACGTTTTTTCGTACATCGTACATGGAAATGTTTATCCAAAAAATCCAAACATTAATTTATCAACTGTTGAAACTTGAAAGTTTTAAATCATGCTGTGTTGTACGTACGTGTGAATGTATGATATATCTATGGGCATACGCATATAAATATTCAATCAGACATTACTACATTAGTGAAAGTTTGTAGAGGGAATTGTTATATTATACTAGCTAGAGCCTAGAGCATTGATCTTTCATCTATGCAACTGATAAGCTACTGTCCCAATCCCAAATTCTGGAAAACTGCAATATTAACGTTGGATCCGGTTCCCAAGAACCGGATCTCGAACCGGTGTGTAAAAATCCGGTTCCGAACCGGTTCGAGCAGCAGAAACTTGGAATCGGATAGGAACCGCCAGATTTTATAGGAACCGGACCGGATCCTCTAAGAACCGGTGTTGACCGGATTCGATTCCGGGTTTTTATCCGGTTCCGGTTCAGGAACCGGTTCACTTGGCCACCTCTAGATTCAAGGGCCGAAAATAGTAGAATGGTGATCAAGGATTGATCAAAGGCAGAGATTAAAGGACGAGAAGCTTCCACACGAAACCCTAATGCTTCCCTATGGCTATAAATAGCTCCCCATCACTCACCATGGACATGTTAGCTTCTAGTTAGATTTTTAGGGTCGTTATAATGTTAAATTAGATTTTGATTTAGTTAAGCTGTTAAGAAATAGTTGTAATCTCGTGTTTTAATATTTCGTAATCAATTTCAGAAGTAATAGAATTTCATTTGAGTTTTCCTTTATTTTGCAAAATTTAATGATAAGCTTTCCATGAATGATACTTTAGTTTATAAAGCTGCCATAAGCTCTTGTTTCTAATTCATTAAGCCCATCTTAGCTTTTCAAAACTATTAGTAAGGATAATCTAGCTTAATGCAGTTTTTAATCAACAAGTCTTAAAAACCCAAAAACAGTCAACAAAAGTCAACTGGGAAGTCAAATACGCTCATGGGAGGAATAAGCTGGTATTGGATAAGCTTGGGGGTTACTAGCTTGTGTTCAACAAGCTAGAGTTAGTGATTCTGATTATTCATCTCTGTCTAAACTCAATCCATTGTAAGATCTCATTTAAGTCCACTTTTAAAGTAAACTGCTTATTGCTTATTAAGCCTGCTTATTAGCTTAAATTCTGTATGATCCAGCTTATTATTATTTCATATTTGTTAGTTGTTGTTTTCTATTGCATTAGTTGTTTCTTAATCTAATTTGTCTTAAAAACCATTAAAAGGCCAAAAATAGCTTAATAGTGGATTAGCTTATTTAGGTACTTATTTACATTTGGAGATTGTTCATTAGGGGTTAAATAAGTTAGGTAATCTAAGTTAAGGTAGTATCATAGCTTATTTTGATCATTCCTAGTTTAAAAAAATAAAAACAGTAGGCTAAAAGGGTGCTTGGAACAAGCTTGGATTTGGGTCAAAAATCTGAATTACTGTTCATTTGCATGTGTTTAAGGTTTGATCATACTTAATTTAGCCTGTATAAGTTGTTAATAGGAGATCTCTAGCTGTTTTTAAGTATTTTGAGGTTTTGAGTTTATGCTTTAGTGTTAAGGACATTAACTGATCATTCTAGCTTCTTTAAGCTTAAGCTTATTTTGCCCACATTTTTAGTTTATTCAGATCCATTTAGTGCTCATAGGTGACTTTCATTAGTTGGTTAAGTTTCTTCAGCTGTTGCATAGTTTTGGTCAAAAACTACTCTAACAGTCACCTCAGTAGCAAATAGCTAGCCTGCATCAGCAGACCTCAGCCCCACCCTCTTTTTCTCAGCTTATTTATAAGCTGAGATTAAGTCATTGAGGTCTAAATCTTGGTTTATAAAAAGTTCATAGTATGAAGTTATAGTGGTTTCAGTTTGGTGGTCTTAAATTAGCTTATAGACCGCTTTTTCTCAGCTTAAAACCCCCCCTTGTGGGACTGTTTAAATCTCTGTTCCTATCTGTTTAATTTTTGTAGTTTTTTTTTTTTTTTTTTTTTTTTTTTTTTTAGATTTATTTGACTTATCTCAGTTTCTAGTGTAGCTTATTTGCCTTTTGCCTTTTTCTTTTCTCCTTATTTAAAGCCTACTGATCAGTTCTACAATAGCTTATAGTTTGCTTATTTATGCATTTCATTAATAGATCCAGTTTTAAAAGTTGCTATTTTTCATGTGCTTTATAAGTTGCAAAAAGAAAAAGTAGAAAAAAAAATAATAATAAAGTTTCAAAAATGCCAAGAGCAAGGTTTGAACCCTGATCTCTGGCCTTCACAAACCCCACAACACACTCCCATTACCAACACTGCCCTTGGGTCTTTTCTGCCCAAGGGAGGTGAATTAATTCTTTTAACCCTTTGTAAGTTCTTTTGCTTATTTTCTTTCAACCGCTTATATTTGCTTATTAGATTTAGCTTTTTCTCCCAGCTTATTTTTCTTACATTTCTTATAGTATAAAGCAATTTCTGATATTCCAAAAAGTTTTCTATTTTTTATCATTTAATTTCTTTAAAATAGTTTTTAATTCATAGAAAATTAAATAAAAGTAAAAAAAAAATATAATTCTTTTTCTCAAAATTTTCTTTTAAAGTTTAGAACTTAGGAAAAATTATTTTGCACCCGTAGGACTAGTATTTCACTATTTAGACGTTTAGGTTCGGATTTCCGATTTAAACGCGTATTTAGGATTTCTTTTGCGTATGCCTTAGTTTAGCATTTCCCTTGCATTATTAATCGTTTTTAGTTTATATTTCAATATCTTAGTTTATAAAAACCAAATCCTCACTCTTATTCACCATTCACTGCACGTATCATGAACCCGAATCACAATTTCATTCAATCTTCGTCGGGACAACGAACTCGGGGTTTTTTGTGTATTCCTTTTGGATCTAAATCGATAAATCATGGGCCCACGCACCTTAACATAGGATTCAAGTATGACTTTTTGAGCAACACACCATCTTTCATCACATACTGGGGAAGTTTCATTCGTAAGGTCCTTGCTTCATTTTGATCTTCCGGCCAAACACCTTCTTACAGACACCAAATGATCAGTGTCATCCAGTTATCTTCTTCTTCTTCTACAATTGCTCCTACCTGTTTTTCTTCGGTTGAAGGCTTTTCCAACACTTCGACAAGGATCTCTTTGGTTAGGTGGTTGAAAGCTACCGAGGCTAACTTGCTTAACACATCCGCATTTTGATTCTACGTCCTCGGTATGTTGTGAATTTTGAATTTCTTAAAGCTGCCAATGTACTCCTTTGCCTTTGCTAAGTATTGTATCATACTCTCTTTAGTCACCCTAAAGTCCCCGTTTATTTGACTTACGACCAGTTTAGAGTCTACCCTGACCTCCAGAGCTTCCACGTTTATTTTTCTAGCAATCCGTAGTCCCGCCAAGAGTGCCTGTTGGGAATTATATTTTCATAGATTTGATGATCACAGAACAAGAAGAATGAAACATTAATTCTGGTTGCACGAGTGGTTAATTCTGGTGATTACCCAGTTAAGTCTGGTGGTTAAGTCTCCTAGTTAAGTCTTCCAGTTAAGTCTTCTAGTTAAGTCTGGCAGTTAAGTCGGGTGATTACACAGTTAAGTCTTCTAGTGTATCAGGTGCTGCTATGACTCATACTACTGCTGGATGGATAAGGATGAAGAAGATATTATTTATATGAATCACTTATATACTATAGATAATATCTAGATATTTGATCAGTCAACAAAGTTGTAAACAAAGATACAAGTTGTATCTTAATGACTGACATACACAAGCAAGTAGTAGACAAGACTTAACAACTTTGCAATGATCTCCTTTGTTCTATAAAAAGGAGATCATAGCTTAGATACTTAGTATGTTTTATGTAGTGTTCTAGTGTGCTTAGAATTTAAACACCAAAGGGTGTTAATATGTAAAACATCAAAAGAGTGTGTGTGGGAACATCAGACGAGGGGTCTGATGTTGTTAGGTTTGTTTAGCCTCAAGGATCATTGATCCCTGATTAGAGTGTAATCGTGCTATACTTGATCACATAGCATTGGGGCTGATTTAATAACAAACGGAGAAGTTGGAAAAACATTGTTGTGTTAGTATTGTATTCTTTCATTTGAATATTCCGCCAATATTATCATCGTACTTATCATAGTTAAAATCCTAGATCAAGGTCTAACAGCCTTGAGCCCATAAACGGTCACAAAACTTATTGTTAGTTAGATAGTCTGAAATAAGTTTTCACAGTTGGTATCAGAGCAGGGGGCTCTGGATCTAGGAAAATAAAAGGTTTTAGCTAAAGAAAGAAGAAAATTTCGTTTTGCTTAAATTTTTCAAAACTGTTGCAGAAACAGTTAAGGTATGAATTTTTGGTTTTCTTTCTTAGTTTACACACACAAAGGGGAAGAATCACACACAAAATAGAGTTGGTTCTTAAAAGATAACAGGCTTGTTTTTATTTATTTGGCGAAGAAAATTATTTGTTGCTTATTTGAAGATGAAGTGGAATTTTTCAAAGTTGTGTTTTATCATACCTTTTGAAAGAAGGTAATTTGTTCGTTCGTTCAAGTGACTACGAAATGACAAACACTTAAAGAGATACGTTGTAGTACTCAGTGTCTCATAGAAGATGAGTTTATTGTCATGAGATTGAGGTCTCTTAATACATGGGTATTTGTTCGAAGTCAGTTTTAGTACAAGACATAAGACACAAGATTGGTTTATTCTCTTTCATCATCAAGTTACTAATGGTTGGTTTTTCTTCATCAATCATAAAAGCCTACAGAATTGGAGATTCGAATGGTTAACATATGGGTTTCAGGGGAAGCGTAAATGTTCAGATGTATAACCATTTATTATATTTGTGCATCACCACAGGGAAAGTTATTGATTCTTACTACTGCTGATTAGTATTACTACTAATGGTTTAGATTTTTACTGTCTCAAGTTCATGTTTAGTGCGAAAAACTTAATGGAGGGTAATTTGAGAATTTAGAAGGATGAATTAGATGTGTAGTATTAGTTCGAAGTTGTAAATATCATATTTGTAATATTCTCTATTTGTTGATAACAGAAAGGGGAAGAGATGTGGTGGATAGCATAGATAAAGGGGAAGACAATATGGTTTCATTCATGGTGAGATTTGGTTTATCTCAATTTCTCTACTTCGTCTAGGGAAATTCGTACAAGAACATGTTTGTTTTGTAATCATCAAATAGGGGAAGATTGTTGGGAATTATATTTTCATAGGTTTGATGATCACAGAACAAGAAGAATGAAACATTAATTCTGGTTGCAGGAGTGGTTAATTCTGGTGATTACCCAGTTAAGTCTGGTGGTTAAGTCTCCTAGTTAAGTCTCCTAGTTAAGTCTTCCAGTTAAGTCTTCTAGTTAAGTCTGGCAGTTAAGTCTGGTGATTACACAGTTAAGTCTTCTAGAGTATCAGGTGCTGCTATGAGTCATACTGCTGCTGGATGGATAAGGATGAAAAAATATTATTTATATGAATCACTTATATACTATAGATAATATCTAGATATTTGATCAGTCAACAAAGTTGTAAACAAAGATACAAATTGTATCTTAATGACTGACATACATAAGCAAGTAGTAGACAAGACTTACCAACTTTGTAATGATCTCCTTTGTTCTATAAAAAGGAGATCATAGCTTAGATAATTAGTACGTTTTATGTAGTGTTCTAGTGTGCTTAGAATTTAAACACCAAAGGGTGTTAATATGTAAAACATCAAAAGAGTGTGTGTGGGAACATCAGACGAGGGGTCTGATGTTGTTAGGTTTGTTTAGCCTCAAAGATCATTGATCCCTGATTAGAGCGTAATCGTGCTATACTTGATCACATAGCATTGGGGCTGATTTAATAACAAACGGAGAAGTTGGAAAAACCTTGTTGTGATAGTATTGTATTCTTTCATTTGAATATTCCGCCAATATTATCATCGTACTTATCATAGTTAAAATCCTAGATCAAGGTCTAACAGCCTTGAGCCCATAAATGGTCACAAAACTTATTGTTAGTTAGATAGTCTGAAATAAGTTTTCACAGTTGGTATCAGAGCAGGGGGCTCTGGATCTAGGAAAATAAAATGTTTTGGCTAAAGAAAGAAGAAAAATTCGTTTTGCTTAAATTTTTCAAAACTGTTGCAGAAACAGTTAAGGTATGAATTTTTGGTTTTCTTTCTTAGTTTACACACACAAAAGGGGAAGAATCACACTGAAAAGAGAGTTGGTTCTTAAAAGATAACAGGCTTGTTTTTATTTATTTGGCGAAGCAAATTATTTGTTGCTTATTTGAAGATGAAGTGGAATTTTTCAAAGTTGTGTTTTATCATGCGTTTTGAAAGACGGTAATTTGTTCGTTCGTTCAAGTGACTACGAAATGACAAACACTTAAAGTAGATACGTTGTAGTACTCAGTGTCTCATAGAAGATGAGTTTATTGTCATGAGATTGAGGTCTCTTAATACATGGGTATTTGTTCGAAGTCAGTTTTAGTACAAGACATAAGACACAAGATTGGTTAATTCTCTTTCATCATCAAGTTACTAATGGTTGGTTTTTCTTCATCAATCATAAAAGCCTACAGAATTGGAGATTCGAATGGTTAACATATGGGTTTCAGGGCAAGCTTAAATGTTCAGATGTATAACCATTTATTATATTTGTGCATCTCCACAGGGAAAGTTATTGATTCTTACTACTGCTGATTAGTATTACTACTAATGGTTTAGATTTTTACTGTCTCAAGTTCATGTTTAGTGCGGAAAACTTAATGGAGGGTAATTTGAGACATTAGAAGGATGAATTAGATGTGTAGTATTAGTTCGAAGTTGTAAAGATCATATTTGTAATATTCTCTATTTGTTGATAACAGAAAGGGGAAGAGATGTGGTGGATAGCATAGATTAAGGGGAAGACAATATGGTTTCATTCATGGTGAGATTTGGTTTATCTCAATTTCTCTACTTCGTCTAGGGAAATTCGTACAAGAACGTGTTTGTTTTGTAATCATCAAATAGGGGAAGATTGTTGGGAATTATATTTTCATAGATTTGATGATCACAGAACAAGAAGAATGAAACATTAATTCTGGTTGCAGGAGTGGTTAATTCTGGTGATTACCCAGTTAAGTCTGGTGGTTAAGTCTCCTAGTTAAGTCTCCTAGTTAAGTCTTCCAGTTAAGTCTTATAGTTAAGTCTGGCAGTTAAGTCTGGTGATTACACAGTTAAGTCTTCTAGTGTATCAGGTGCTGCTATGAGTCATACTACTGCTGGATGGATAAGGATGAAGAAGATATTATTTATATGAATCACTTATATACTATAGATAATATCTAGATATTTGATCAGTCAACAAAGTTGTAAACAAATATACAAGTTGTATCTTAATGACTAACATACACAAGCAAGTAGTAGACAAGACTTAACAACTTTGTAATGATCTCCATTGTTCTATAAAAAGGAGATCATAGCTTAGATAGTTAGTATGTTTTATGTAGTGTTCTAGTGTGCTTAGAATTTAAACACCAAAGGGTGTTAATATGTAAAACATCAAAAGAGTGTGTGTGGGAACATCAGACGAGGGGTCTGATGTTGTTAGGTTTGTTTAGCCTCAAGGATCATTGATCCCTGATTAGAGTGTAATCGTACTGCTATTGATCAAGTAGTATTGGGGCTAGTTTGAATAACAAACGGTGAAGTTGGAAAAACCTTTTTGTGATAGTATTGTATTCTTTCATTTGAATATTCCGCCAATATTATCATCGTACTTATCATAGTTAAAATCCTAGATCAAGGTCTAACAGCCTTGAGCCCATAAACGGTCACAAAACTTATTGTTAGTTAGATAGTCTGAAATAAGTTTTCAAAGTTGGTATCAGAGCAGGGGGCTCTGGATCTAGGAAAATAAAAGGTTTTAGCTAAAGAAAGAAGAAAAATTCGTTTTGCTTAAATTTTTCAAAACTGTTGCAGAAACAGTTAAGGTATGAATTTTTGGTTTTCTTTCTTAGTTTACACAAAAAAGGGGAAGAATCACACACAAAAGAGAGTTGGTTCTTAAAAGATAACAGACTTGTTTTTATTTATTTGGCGAAGAAAATTATTTGTTGCTTATTTGAAGATGAAGTGGAATTTTTCAAAGTTGTGTTTTATCATGCCTTTTGAAAGAAGGTAATTTGTTCGTTCGTTCAAGTGACAACGAAATGACAAACTCTTAAAGGAGATACGTTGTAGTACTCAGTGTCTCATAGAAGATGAGTTTATTGTCATGAGATTGAGGTCTCTTAATACATGGGTATTTGTTCGAAGTCAGTTTTAGTACAAGACATAAGACACAAGATTGGTTTATTCTCTTTCATCATCAAGTTACTAATGGTTGGTTTTTCTTCATCAATCATAAAAGCCTACAGAATTGGAGATTCGAATGGTTAACATATGGGTTTCAGGGGAAGCTTAAATGTTCAGATGTATAACCATTTATTATATTTGTGCATCTCCACAGGGAAAGTTATTGATTCTTACTACTGCTGATTAGTATTACTACTAATGGTTTAGATTTTTACTGTCTCAAGTTCATGTTTAGTGCGGAAAACTTAATGGAGGGTAATTTGAGACATTAGAAGGATGAATTAGATGTGTAGTATTAGTTTGAAGTTGTAAAGATCATATTTGTAATATTCTCTATTTGTTGATAACAGAAGGGTAAGAGATGTGGTGGATAGCATAGATTAAGGGGAAGACAATATGGTTTCATTCATGGTGAGATTTTATTTATCTCAATTTCTCTACTTCGTCTAGGGAAATTCGTACAAGAACGTGTTTGTTTTGTAATCATCAAATAGGGGAAGATTGTTGGGAATTATATTTTCATAGATTTGATGATCACAGAACAAGAAGAATGAAACATTAATTCTGGTTGCAGGAGTGGTTAATTCTGGTGATTACCCAGTTAAGTCTAGTGGTTAAGTCTCCTAGTTAAGTCTCCTAGTTAAGTCTTCCAGTTAAGTCTGGCAGTTAAGTCTGGTGATTACACAGTTAAGTCTTCTAGTGTATCAGGTGCTGCTATGAGTCATACTACTGCTGGATGGATAAGGATGAAGAAGATATTATTTATATGAATCACTTATATACTATAGATAATATCTAGATATTTGATCAGTCAACAAAGTTGTGAATATACAAGTTGTATCTTAATGACTGACATACACAAGCAAGTAGTAGACAAGACTTAACAACTTTGTAATGATCTCCTTTGTTCTATAAAAAGGAGATCATAGCTTAGATACTTAGTATGTTTTATGTAGTGTTCTAGTGTGCTTAGAATTTAAACACCAAAGGGTGTTAATATGTAAAACATCAAAAGAATGTGTGTGGGAACATCAGACGAGGGGTTCGATATTGTTAGGTTTGTTTAGCCTCAAGGATCATTGATCCCTGATTAGAGTGTAATCGTACTGCTATTGATCAAGTAGTATTGGGGCTAGTTTGAATAACAAACGGTGAAGTTGGAAAAACCTTTTTGTGATAGTATTGTATTCTTTCATTTGAATATTCCGCCAATATTATCATCGTACTTATCATAGTTAAAATCCTAGATCAAGGTCTAACAGCCTTGAGCCCATAAATGGTCACAAAACTTATTGTTAGTTAGATAGTCTGAAATAAGTTTTCATAGTGCCTCGTATTCTGCCTCGTTGTTGGTACTTTTGAAATTTAGACGGAGTGCATATGTGTGTTCGGTTTGACATGGTATAGATGCGTATTTTGTGTTATGTGTTATGTGAGATTGGCCGGTATATGATGTTAAGTGATGGTTAGTGCATGGGCGTATGCCGTGTTTATAGTGATGAAGTTTGACTCATATAAAGTCAAAGTAGTAGATATTTCCGGATGACAAGTCGTCATTGCTGGAAATCTTGGATAAGTTTGCGATGAGAAGTGTGTTTTAAGCGAATTATGAGTTATGATTGCGTATAGTGAGTTAGAATTTGCAAGATCATTTAGATCTTTGCAAGATTTTTGGCTTAGAAGGCATGAGAACAAGGGCATGTATATGTCATGAGATTAATTTGGGATAGTTTTAGACGAGAGATTTCGGGGACGAAATCTAAATAAGGGGGGTAGAATTGTTAGACCCGTTTCCCGGGTGTTGGGACCCCACCCTAGATGAAAATGGATTATGGCCTTATATGATTGGCCAGTCAAAGAATATTACGTTTTAGTCAAACCCGAGGGTCAAGTAATAGTCAAAGCATGACTAATATAGTTATGTAATATGATGTGTAACTAAAGGGGCCTAAGTTGCCAAGTATTATATATGTTATAAAGTTAGTTGTGGCTAAAGTAAGAAGAATGGGACTTGAAGGGCTATTCTTGCCATTATCCCAAAGTACCAACTAACTATCTATATCTAGTTAAGTCTAGAATTCTCCACCATTATTGAGATGGTTGGAGGTCCGGTCTTTTTAGAGAGAAGGAAAAGAGAAGGAAAGCTAGGGATGATTTTAGATGAAGGAGATGAAGACCCATGTTTATGGTTCTTCCTAGCTATGATCCCTCTTCAAGTAAGTATGTTTTTTATGTTAGTTAAGTAATAGTTTTAGTGGGTTTTCATCGTATGATCAAAATATGATCATATGATAATATGAGTTGGAAGATAAGTGTATTTGATGGGTTGGTTAACCCTTGTTTATGTTATTTTGATTTCTATGTTGTTAGCTCTTGGTTATTATGAAAGATGATGATGATGATGGAAGCTTGTGTTATTGATGATGTTATTCTTGATGTTATATAGCTTGGATTGAGGTAAGTAAAATGATGATAGCATAAGTTATATGGATTTCTATCATTATGTGTTATGTATGTTTATGATGGGAAGATGAGCTTGGATATGTTATTGTGATGTCATGTTTATGGCTTATGTGATGAGATGATGCTATGGATATGTTGATGTTATGTGCTAGTTGAGTTTTGAGTAGTGAGCCATGAAGTAAGTATTTTATGTATATGATGCATCATGTGGATCGAAGTATGATTATATGTTATGATCATTTTACTTACTAAGCCGTTGTGCTTACGGTCTAGATGTTTAACCATTTTGTAGGTTGGCGTTTTGTATGGATGGCTTGGATGTAAGGATATATGGGTTAAGGCATGGTTATGCAATATGGGTAAATTGGTAAGAATGTAGAGCTTAGGTAGATGCCGAGCTCATGTGTAAGTTTGTACCCCCGTGAGTCAAGTGATGTCTTGTAACGAGTAAATAAGTGTCAAATTGTATGTCAAGTGATGAGTAACGATTTGATAGTCATTTGATGGGTCTAAGCATGTTTTATGTGTTTTTGAGTAAAGTCTAAAGGGGCGTTTGGTTTATGTATGAACATACCCATTTTGGAATGTAAACGGGTCAAGTACCCTTGGGATATGTTGTTATGTTCATTTAATGCTTTTGGTATAGTTTGGTGTAAAATGGAAGTAGTATAAGTGGTTTGTTGTGAAAATGGGTCAAAAGAGGTTTATGCATAACTCGTAAGTTTGGGATCTACTTTTAGGTCCCACAGTGCTGGACCTTAGTGTAGATCTTCCAGGATCTACTTTTAGGTCCCAAAGTTCTGAACCTTAGTGTGGATCCTCCTAGGATCTACTTTTAGGTTCTAATTGGTGGTCCTTGGTGTGGATCAAGCTTTAAGTCTAGGATCTACCTTTTAGGATCCAAGATATGAACCTAGGTGTAGATCTAGTTTCCTCGTCTTGGGTATGAATTCAGGATCTACTTTTAGGTTCCACAAATGGGGACCTTAGTGTTGATCTTCCTGGATCTACCTTTAGGTTCCAAAGTATGGAACTAAGTGTGGATCTAGTTTCCTCATCTTGATTATGAGTCTAAGATCTACTTTTAGCTTCCATGATATGAACCTAAGTGTGGATCCAGTTACTCCTTTTGGTTATGATTCTAGTTGGTCATCTTGGTTATGTTCAAAGGTTTTTGTAAAAGGTCAAAAGTAAAGGTAAAGCGTTTCCGCACGTAAAAGTTCAAGTTTTTGGTCTAGCGGGCACGGGGTGTAACAAAGTATACCAGAACTTGTCCATTTACTGCATTTCTTGGTACATAAGTTATATTGTAGGCCCCCAACTCTACGGCAAACTTGGCCAGCTTTCCGGACGCTTCTGGCTTATTCAAAATTTGCTTTATCGGTTGATCCGTTATGACTTGGATAGGGTGAGCTTCGAAATACCTTCTCAACCTTCGGGACATGTGCAATAGAGATAACGCTAGTTTCTCGATTGGAGCATAGTTTCTCTCGGCTTCTTGTAGCGTCCGGCTCACATAATGGATGGGCAATTGCTTTCCCTCCCTCTCAGTTAACAGAACCGCGCTGATAGTGTCGTTTGCCGCTGCGAGATAAACATACAAAACTTCTTTTATTCTAGGCGTAGACAAGGACGGGAGATCCAGTATTAGTTTTTTAAGGGATTGGAATGCCTCTTCAGCTTCTTTGGTCAATTTGCACTCTTTTTTATTCTCCTTGGTAATATTCTTCAACGTCTCGAAGAAAGGAAGGGACTTTTCTGCGGACCTTGCCAAAAACCTATTAAGGGGCGCTAACTTGCCGCTCAGACTCTGCATCTCTTTCAGAGTCGTTGGGGATTTCATCTGTGCAATTGCCTTCGTCTTTTTTGGGTTCGCCCTTATGCCTTCGGAGGTCACCATGTAACCTAAGAATTTCCCTTCTTCGACGCCGAAGGAGCATTTCTTCAGGTTTAATTTCATGTTAATCTTCCGTAGGTTGTAGAAGGTCTCAGCAATGTCCGCCAACATCTCCTTTTCCCCCTTGCTTTTGATTACCATGTTGTCCACATAAGCTTCCAAATTTCTTCTGATTTGACTTTGGAAGGCCGAATCAACGAGACGCTGGTAAGTTGCTCTAGCATTTTTCAGGCCGAACGACATTTTTGTGTAGCAGTAAGTTCCCTGTTCTGTGTAAAATGCCGTCTTTTCTTCGTCCTCTTCCGCCATCTGGACTTGATGGTAACCCTTATATGAATCTAGGAAACATTTGTATTTGAATCCAACCACTGACTCGATCTTCCAGTCAATTTCAAGCAACGGATAGTAGTCTTTCGGGCATGAGGAGTTTAAATTCTTGAAGTCGATGCACATGCGCCAACTCCCATCACACTTCTTTACCAATACAGGGTTGGAAATCCAGGTAGGGTAGCGTACCGGTCTAACAATCCCGGCTTTCAACCATTCCTCAACTTCCTTCAACACTACCTGATTTTTCTCTGCGGACAGGTTACGTTTCTTTTGAGCCACTGGTGTGTCCGAAACATTTACGTTCAGATGATGCCTGATTAGGCGGCGTGGTATTCCGGTCATATCCGAAGGTTGCCACGCAAACACGTCTTTGTTCTTCCTTAATAGCTCGATCAAATGCTTCTGAGATTCCCTCGAGAATCCTCTTCCTATTGTAACCAGTTGTTCGGGATGTGCCGGATTCACCAAAATTTCCTCCGTCCTACCTACTTCCGAATCGATAATTTATGCCTCTTGCGGTACATCTACCACCTGTTTTTCCTCAAGTCTTCTGCACCATGGTCGGGCATGCTGCCAAAGTTGCCACTCCCTTCGGTGTGGGAAACTTAATCATAGAATGGATTGTTGAAGGGATAGCTCTTTGTTCTTTCAATCCGGTTCTGCCCAATATCACGTTGTAAGGTGACGGAGATTGCACCACACAGAATTTCATGGTTGTCCTCCGGAACATACCGTGGTCGCCGAAACATACCTCCAATTCAATCTTACCTAGCGGTCTACTCGTTTCCCCGAAATACCCGACAAGAGAGGTGCTTGTCTCTTTGAGCCTGGCTTTTATGGTCGAGCTGAGGTTACTGAAGCAGTGCTCATACATAACATTTACGGATGACCCCTCATCAACATATATTCTTCGGACTAAATATCCTTCAATATCACCTTCAATAATGAGAGGTTCGTCCGACAAATCTCCCGTCACGATGGGGGGAAAAACTATCGGGACGTTCATCCATCCTTTTTCGTAACCTCCATACCTTCTCTTTCTGTTCTCCGGTAACCCCCTTATCATATTGATCACTTTTGCCTTCCCCGTATCGTTCCTCTTTGGTTGGTCTCTTCCTCTCCCAGCGTCCCGCTGTCTGAAATCCTTCAAAAGGTGGTCTAGCTTCCCAGACTCCAACGCAATCTCGAGTTGTTTCTTTAATTGGTAACAGTAGTTGGTAAGATGCCCTTTCTCTCTGTGGTAATCACAACACTTGTCCATATTTTCCTTTCTCGGCCTACCACCGGTCGGGGGAGGGACGGTTAGGTTTAGATGGTGCTCCGTAGTCTGAATTTCCCTGGGGTGGGGGGGGGGTTTATCAATGATCCTAGGACAGGTCGATGATTATCCTGCCTAGGGGCTTCGTTTCGGCGGTGTTCCGGGCGAGCATAGTCATTGCGGTTGTAGTTATTTATGGGAGCAACATAAGGGCGGTATACATTCCTCTGGCGGTAATCATTTCGGCGCTCCCCTCACTGTTTATCATTTCTGAAACCATGGCTTCCTTTTTTGCTCGAATCAGGGCCTTCACCTTTGGGTTGTTCCGTGATTTGATACGCTTCTTCCAAAATCAAATCTAAATCTTTACAAAATCTTTCCAAAATCTTTCATGAAATCTAACCAAGATACATTCTTAGATTTTGCTAGACTAGGATGATACAAGGCATGATGTAATAAACCATTTTCTTTTTTACTTAAGTATATAGGAAAGTTAACTTGTAAAATGAATTGTAACTAGTTTAGACAAATGTCTAAATGTAACTAGTTCAAGAAAATATCTATTTTAAGTGCTTATCAAAATAAAATGTATTTTGTCAAGTGTATGTAAACTTTAGTACTTAATGCAAAATGTAAAATGAGGTTCGAAATAGAATGGTTAATCTATTAAAATACTTAACGACTCTAAACGTATTTTAAACATTCTAAATGATTTGTTAAGGGGTTTGATCGTAATGCCACATAACAAACATGTACGAACCTGTTGTATCATACGAGGACTTGAGAAGTCGAGAGGTGTTGAATGTATGTTGAGACAAAATATGATTACAAGTAACTTGTACATTTTACGTTATGTATCAAGTTACATGTTTGTCATCAATCAAAACAAACGAGACTGTATAGATTAAATATCGTAATATTTGCACTAACAATCTCCCCCTTTTTGATGATGAAAAAATATGTAAATGTGATAGATAGTAAAATGTAAAAAGTTACTTGTGCCCGTATTACCTTCTACCTTTTACAATTTTCTCCCCCTTTACCTTTTACATTACTTTCTCCGTTTACACTCTTCTCCCCCTTTTGTCAAAACAAAAAGGGTGTGTCCTTGGAGTTAACTTCATTTTTCCCCGAAAATACGAGTTTGCATCATCCCTAGTGAAGTTAAATTGTCTACTCCAATCCCCTATGGTGGTTATTGCCCTTATTTGGTAGCGGATCTATGGATCAAATTTAGACTCTTAACCTACATCAAGGTTAGTGTTGTGTGACAAAAAATATATATATGAGAAATGCATGATGAAGAAAGTGCACATAGCAAACGATACACGTGGGTAAGCTATGTTAGACTATCTTCTTCTCCTTTTTGTAGAAACACAAAGTTGTGTCTAAGAATGAGAATGATTATGAATGCGTGCATGCTCCCCCTTGATGGTTGCTCCCCCTTGATCGAGGCGTCAAGGTATGATTAAAAAGCTACAAAACAAATATTAGTGCAAAACTATATTCGTCCTTGGACGAGTATGTGATATACAACAAAATGTGTATAAGATGCATTCTATAAATGCTTGATGGAAGCTCCCCCTTGCTCTAGGGCGTCAAGATGAACCTACAAAACAAAAATTAGTACAATAGAAGCTATGTCTTTAGACAGATATGTCATATACGACCAAGTGTGTAGACGATGCAATATGAGTGCTTGATAGATATTCCTCCTTGTTCAAGGACGTCAAGAAGCACCTACAATACAAGAAGGAAAATAATCGATGCAAACTTTATCCTTAGATAAGTATGCTATATACGATCGAGCGTAAATGATGATGAACCTACAATGAAAGGATTAGTGTAATATATTTCATCTTTTTGACAAAGAAAGATAAGATGTATATATGTGATATATAAATGATATAATCATAAGCAACTCAAAGTAGAGAACCATGATTAAATATCTCATGAAGTGTAGTCTTCTAATAAGAAATGCAATCATAAGAAAAAATATAATATGATAAAAGCCTACAAAATAATGCCTAGAAAGGAAGATATGAAGTGAAGTTAAAGTGAGTGGTGCTAGTGTCGGTGTTGGTTTACTAGTAGGTTTTTCGCTAATCCATGGTGGTGATGATTAGTGAAAGAGGTGATGGAAGGTGGTGGTTCTAATGCATGTAATTATTAATGAATTTAGAAACTCGTATGTATAGCAAATGCTATAAGAGTATTGAAGACGGTTAAGGTTATGTTATTATCATCTACCAAAGATGATGTATCATGCCATAATATATGCTCGAATGGAATTGAGAAGAAGTGAAGACAATGATTAATTAGGAATAGAAATTCCATATGCAAAAATTAGAAATACTAGATACCTATATGAGGATGAGAATGACATAATATAATGGGAGTGTGTTGGTTGGACCAACGTGTTGAGAATGATGGTTTTGATATATCGTTTGCACTGACAATGACGTGCTTGATATGTATCAAGAATGAAAAGGATGAGATCCTATGATGGTGTTCTAGACAATGAAGTTGTGAGATTAAGGTTAAAAAGAAAATCCTATACTCGTCGGTTGTGAGAGGGTTGTTTGTTTTAAATGGTTAAAAACTGAACCAGGTACCCACGGATTGGGCGGAACCAAATTTTTGGTTCTGTCCGTCTTATCAAAGGGTACCTTGGGACCAGAATTTGACTTGGTCACATTTTGTCGTTTTTGATCAAATGAAAGGTTCGAGCTAAGATCTATTTACTTATAACTACGGATTTGGTTCCATTAATCCTAGTCAAAGTCTAAGGAGACTCAATGGTTCTCGTTTAAGAGGTTTGTCAAACACATGATGTGTTTTTCACTTGACGAGGTATTGGTGCAAACATGTGATGTATAAGAAGGTTTGAAACACTTGTGATTTTGTGAGCTGATTTTAATTGAATGGTGTGAACCTATGTGTAGGAGACATGCGTAATTGTTATTTAATACAAAAAGACAATTATGTTAATGAATTTCTCTCCCCTTTAATCGGTGGACATTCAACATAATGTGTAATGTATCGAATGAAGAATGACAATGTAGGTTAATGAAAGCGATGAGCTTAGTAATGTTTTTGCGGATTTTGGTTAGCATACAAAGAACTTCATCCTTGAAGTCACGTAGCTCTTCTCTATCAATGCGAGATGATCGCATGACGAGGCATGTGGTTTCCTCATGGGAGGTGTATTGTTATAACTAAAAGGTGATGGAGATGTTTTTGGGAAAGCGGAAGTGATGATGCACCCTCCTAACGGGTCGAAGGACTCCCCTTCGAGCCTGTAGAAAGCCCTCCCTTCGGAGGCCCAGGTTAACCTTCTAATACGTTTCATTGGCGTAAAACCATTCGCCTGCGAATGGTTACCATGAGGGAATCCGCCAATCGAAGCCCTAAGCCCTTCGGGGTATTCTTGACGAAGGGACTAACACGAAGGATCATCCAGACCTGGTCAAACCCACGTCTCCTCTATCCTTTGGCTTCCCGCCAAAACAGAGATCGTGGGCTACAAAGCCCTAGCGGTTACCGCTTTCCATGGGACGCCCCCATGATCTCCGATCTATGTGCAACCGCCCACTATGTCCTATTTCTCCCCTATAAATAGCATAGTCGGGCCAAGAACAATGTAAGTAATTTCAAGTGAACCTCACTCTCTAACTTTACGACCTACATTACCATCACACATACTTACTCGCACGCCGGAGGTGGTTCGCAGGGTCCAACCCCTGCGCAATCACTTAACGTAGTGTCTTTGTATTTCTTATTTTCAGGTTAAGAACAAGCTTGGCGTAATCTCAACACCCCATTATTCCTTTGATCACCATCGAAGGCTTGGTTGACGAATATTTGTTCAATCAGTGGCGCCATCCGTGGGACCGCTACAATTGGTCTCGTTAATTCCGAGCTTTTGACCTACCAACCAATTTCACTATTATTCCGGCATGGATCAAGGGAGAGAAGACACTCCCCCACCGGGCTTCTCTACCTTAACACCAATACCAGTCGACAACCCTAACAACCTTCCCCCAATAACCGCCTCCACTTTCACAACACGTTCTCACCAAGAAATCACAACCAACAATCATGCTTCGACATCAGCCAACCCAGAACTTGTCATTAGCCCAGCCTTTGTCGAAGCCAACCATGAAGTGTTAGAAACCCTTTTAAGGGCTCGCAACAGGCAAGTCAGGAATGCTGAGGTACGAAAGGAGTTGGAATACTCGAGTGAAGAGTATGATGAGGAAATGGAGATGGAACCTAGGCCTCCGACCCAAGGACCAACCCTATCTGCCTTAAGGATTGGTTCTCCAGTTGGCCGAAGGCTAAGCAAAAGGTCTGTTGGTTTCGAAGGAGTCCCCGAGAGGGCTCCGACAAGACGAGAAGGGGCAGTTGCCGAAGGCTCTAACGGTAGGAGTCAGCTTAGGGAAGAAAGGGGGATGACTTTACCTCCATTACTAGCCGCTCATCTTGGAAGAACTGAAGCCGGGGTTCCGTTGCAGCCTTCTCACGCGTCAGGCGTAGAAGGCAATCCGTCTACAATCAATATGGGAGGAAATCTTCCTCCCAATGGTATGTACCCCCCGTTCCAAACTCAGTCTTATCCTCAAAATTTATATCCGCCTATAAATGGACAGCCTAATAACCCAAGCTTCCCTCAAAATTATGGGAGCATGCCCTTCGGCCACCCTATGGCGTACCCTCCATACGCCATGGGAAACAGTTACCCGTTTGCCATGAGCACACCTTATCAGTCCTACCCAGGCCAAACTCCTATGGGAATGCCCCCAAACAGCAATCCATACAATACAGTCCCCATGTACGCACCACCTTATAATTGTCTATATTCAGACCCTATGGGTTCAGCAACACCCTTCGTTAGATGGATAGAAGATCACCCATTGCCTGATGGTTTGAAAATGCCTTCACATGTCGGGACTTATGATGGGAAAGGGGATCCGGACAACTTCTTACACTTGTTCGAAGGGGCTATCAAAATGCAAAAGTGGGTTATGCCGGTGGCCTGTCATATGTTTACATACACCCTTCGGGATTCTGCTCGTATTTGGTGGAATGGGCAAAAGCCCGGTAGCATTGTCAATCTTGATGATCTCAAAGCTAAGTTCCGGTCACACTTCAGTCAGCAAAAGAAATTCACAAGGACTCATTTAACGGTGCACAACATCAAACAAAAAGAAAATGAAAGCACCAGGGCCTTCGTTACTAGGTACACTGATGAGACTTTGCAAATTTTGGGTCTTCATGAAGATCAACGTATTTCCGGTTTCGTACATGGCCTTCGGAATCGGAGTTTGGTGGAATTCTTGTCCACCGACCTTCCGACAACTTACAAGGGCCTGACCGAGAAGACGTACACTTGGATCGAAGCCAAAGAGGTATCCACTAATGGGGCTCCGATAGATAAGGATAGCAACAACAAGTTTTCAAAGCATTCCGCGTGGGAAGGGTCCAAGAACAAGAACAAGAACAGAGATAGATTCTCTCCTTACAACAAAGTCCCCAACCATGGTTTGTTGAGCAGTCTAACGAAGTCTCCAAAGGAAATACTCGCTACGGAGAGGGTAGCCAAAGCCTTCGAAACGCCTCCCCGTATGACAAGTAAAGTAAAGAACAGGGATACCAGCAAGTACTGTCACTTCCACGAAAATTATGGTCACGACACAAACAGTTGTAGAGAGCTGAAGAAACAGATAGAGGAAGCTGTGAAGTCCGGGCAATTAGCACATTTGATTAAAGGTATAAAGAGGGAAAAGGAAGAGACAATCGATACCACTCCCCCCGAAGCCCCCATACTCATGGTCCGATGGGGCGAAGCCAGCTTAAAAAGAAAGGTAACAGAGGGCAACGGAGTAGGGGAGGTGACTTTTCCTCCTCTCGCAGGTCAAATCCCTTCAAATGATCCGGTCGTAATCAAAGTCCTCATTTCCAACCGGGAAGTGAATAGAGCCTATATGGACTGCGGAAGCTCCTGCGAAATCATCTACGAGCACTGTTTCCTCAAGCTTAATTCTACAATCAGGTCACAACGAATTGACTCGAAGATACCTTTGGTAGGGTTTTCTGGCGAGCATTCATGGCCTCTGGGAGAAGTTCCGTTGGAAATAACTATTGGAGAAGGCAAGCTCACAAGGACAGAAACCCTCATGTTCGCTATCGTAAGGTCCAGCTCTCCTTACAATTTGTTGATAGGAAGGACCGCAATGCAAAAAATGGGAATCGTAGTCTCTACCATACACGCAGCGGTAAAGTTCCATACACCATATGGGATAGGCACCGTCCTCTCCACTTACAATCAAGAACATACGGGAGATAACCTTAAAAAGATTAGAGAGAGTCCGGAGGAGCCTCCGAAGGTTATCCTAAGTTGTACAGACGCTGAAGAACGTATCATAGTGAATGAGCTCTATCCAGAGCAAACGGTGGTAATCGGAAAGCAACTCCCTACTAACTTCAAAGCAGACTTGGAGAAGCTTCTCAGAGCCAACAAAGACGTATTCGCATGGACGTATTCAGATATGACCGGGGTTCCTAGGACTCTCATGATCGATGGCAAGCCTTTCGGTACAGAACATAAGCTTAACGAGTTCAAGCACATTGAACCAATTAAGCAAAAACGACGAAGCCTAGCACCAGAAAGAAGTGCAGCCGCCTGTAAAGAGGTAGATGAGCTTGTGCAAGCTGGAATCCTCAGAGAAGTGAAATACCAAACTTGGGTTGCTAACCCAGTAATGGTAAAGAAAAGCGATGGAGGGTGGCGTATGTGTGTTGACTTCACCGACATCAACAAAGCCTGCCCGAAGGACTGCTACCCTCTACCAGAAATTGATTGGAAGGTCGAATCCCTTTCAGGTTTCCGTTTGAAATGCTTTCTTGATGCCTACAAAGGGTACCACCAAATACAAATGGCAAAGGAGGACGAAGAGAAAACAGCCTTTTACACAGGAAAGGGTGTCTATTGTTACAAGAAGATGCCCTTCGGCTTAAAGAACGCAGGGGCTACTTATCAACGATTAGTAGACAAGGCTTTCCATAAGCAAATCGGAAGGAACTTGGAAGCCTACGTCGATGACATGGTAATCAAAAGCAGAACTGAAGAGGACCTCCTCTCTGACATTCAAGAGACCTTCGATCAATTACGGGCAATCAACATGAAACTTAACCCCAAAAAGTGTTCCTTTGGCATGGAGGAAGGGAAATTCTTGGGGCATTTGATAACGAAGCAAGGGATTAAAGCCAATCCTTCGAAAGTTAAAGCCATCACTGATCTTCAGGCTCCAAAGTCATTAAAGGAAGTCCAAAGCCTCAATGGGAAGCTTGCGGCACTTAGCAGGTTCCTTTCGAAAGGGGCAGATCGTTCTTTACCATTCTTCAAAACACTCAAAGGGTGCACAGATAAAAAGACTTTCCAATGGAGTTGCGAAGCGGAAGCAGCTTTCGAAAAGCTAAAAGAATTCATAGAAATCTTACCAACACTGACGGCCCCAATCAAAGGCGAAGTGTTGTTCATATACATTGCGGCTTCCTTCGAAAGCATCAGCGCGGTGCTTTTAGCCGAAAGGGAAAAGAAACAAGTCCCAATATACTTTGTTAGCAGGGTTCTACAAGGAGCTGAGCTAAACTATCCGGAGTTGGAAAAGCTAATCCTTGCTTTGGTTTATGCTGCGAGACGCCTTCGAAGATACTTTCAGGCTCATCCCATCACAGTCTTGACTGATAAGCCTATCAGACAGATATTGTCGAAACCCGAGAAATCAGGAAGGGTAGCCAAATGGGCCATTGAATTGGGAGAGCATGAAATAGAATATAAAGGTCGAAACTCCGTCAAGGGCCAGGTACTGGCGGATTTCCTAGCAGAAACGCCCTCCGGACCTAGCAAAGACAAAGAGGTCCCTAAGCGATAGCCTTCGAAGACGATCGAAGGATGGAAGCTGTACACAGATGGAGCCTCAAGTTCCGATGGTTCGGGAGCAGGTTTAATGTTGGTCAGCCCGGAAGGAAAAGAGTATACTTATGCACTCCGATTTGAGTTCGAAGCCACCAACAACGAAGCCGAATACGAAGCTCTGCTAGCGGGACTTCGGCTAGCAAAAGAAATGGAAGTTCAAAATCTGTCCATTTTCGTAGATTCCCAACTAGTCGCCAATCAAGTCAAGGGCTCCTATGAAGCAAGACAGCCCACCATCAAACAGTATCTGGAAAAGGCTAAGGAACTTCTCCAAGGTTTCGAAACCTATGATATAGTACATGTCCGCAGAAATCAGAACAAGAAAGCAGATGCCCTAAGCAAATTGGCGTCAATGGCGTTTGCTCATTTAACAAAGGAGGTTCTGGTAGAAGTATTGGCTGATAGGTCAATCGAACGAGGCGAAGTTTCAGACATAGTAACTGAGGAGGGCACCAACTGGATGACTCCAATTAGGGAGTACTTGATCAGCGGCATCTTGCCAGAAGACCCTAAACTAGCTCGAAAGGTCCGTATAAAAGCTCCCCAATACAGACTTATTGGGGATAATCTATACAGGAAATCCTTCTTATCACCGTGGCTTCGTTGTGTGGGACCAAAACAGGCTTCGAATATCATATACGAAGTTCACGAAGGCTCTTGCGGGTTACATGCTGGCCCTCGCTCCGTTGTCTCAAAAGTAATGAAGCTCGGGTATTATTGGCCATCCATGCACAGGGATGCCATGGAAAATAATACAAAAGTGTGAAGCATGTTAGATCCATTCCAAGGTCCCAAGAATGCCTAAGCAAGATATGACCTCCGTTACGTCAGCATGGCCTTTCTGCCAATGGGGAATTGACATAGTCGGACCCCTTCCAGTTGCTCCAGGGGGAGTAAAGTTTTTGGTTGTAGCCATAGACTACTTTACCAAATGGGTTGAAGCGAAGCCCTTGGCATCAGTGACAGGAAGACATATGGAGAAATTCGTATGGGAACACATAATTTGTCGTTTCGGTGTCCCTCACATTATCATCTCCGACAATGGAAAGCAGTTTGCCGAAGGGGTGTTCCCAACCTTCTGCGAAGGTCTTAAGATCAAACAGTCATTCACTTCCGTTTATCATCCCCAAGGTAATGGGCAAGTAGAAGTTACGAACCGGGATATCATAGAAGGAATTGAAAAAAGATTGGGACGAAGCCATCATGGGTGGGTAGACGAGTTGCCCCAAGTTTTGTGGGCACATAGGACGCACCCTAAGTCAAGCCACGGGGAGACTCCTTTTAGCCTCACCTATGGAACGGAAGCTGTTATACCCTCTGAAATAAGCATCGAAACGGAACGCATCGTGAACTTTGAAGAATGGACAAATAATGACAAGGTTCGAGAAAATCTTGATCTTCTGGAAGAAAGAAGAGAAATAGCTTCGATCAGGGAGGCTGCCCACAAACAGAAGATTGAAAAGTACTATAACAGCCGAGTTCGACCTTCCACACTCAAGCCAGGTAACTATGTCCTTCGTCTGAATAGCGCAAGCAAAGCTGAATACGAAGGAAAACTAGGGCCAACGTGGGAAGGGCCCTACGTTATATCAGAAGCCTACGGCAATGGCGCGTACAAGCTCGCAACGCTTAAAGGGGAAGTCATGGATAGAACTTGGAACGGTACTAACCTTCGTAAGTTTTACATATAAAACTTACTACTCATCTTGTTTTTCAAATTTCATGTAACGCATTCTTCTCATTCGGGGAAAGAAGCATTAATGGTAGGTGTCCTAGTATTCATTTCTTAAAATGATGTAATCCTCCCTACCCAATTAATGATATAACGCATTTCCCTCAAATCTCTTATTTCGTTCTTTACAACAAAGATTTGTCCAGCCAAGTAGTGTAAAAGTTTCAATGTCGAAGGATGTGGCAAGGCACAAGCCTTGTATATATGTAACATCCAGTATAATTCACATTAACTTTCCTATGAAGTCTTAGGGTATTAAAAGCCCTTTGTTACTTAAGGATAAAGGCGGAGTGGGTCGCGACCCTCTGTCGCAATCAAATTATACGATTGCTTAAAATCTTGGTCCAAAATACACACAATAAGGTTATAACCTTAGGTTGTATGTGTACGCTCTTGAAGTGAGAGTAAGAGAAGATAAACATGACAAGAAGAGTGGGACATATTCCACTAAATTATAACAAACAAAGGCTACGTGAAGTCTTAGTCACAAAAAGGACGATTGTCTAAAGTTACTGGTCGAAGCCCAGCGACACAAAAGATAAATTGTTCAAACAAAAATAAAAGATAAAATTATAGCATGGTGGGGACCATTTCAAGGTAGAGCAGAGTTGGATTTCCTTGTTGAGGATGAAGGTTGGATCTTCATAGGCTTCTTTGCCAACAGCTCCTCAATTGAAGCCAATGGATCTTTGGTCACTTCGGAAAGATATGGGTACTTTGTTGAAATAAAAGCATCACCAGCTTCATCAAACTCTCGCTCCGAATTGGGGCGATAGTAAGACACCTCCGACAAAACAACGGGTTTCTTTGTTTTGGCAATTTCTTCCAAGGCGGTGCACGTTCCGTAGAAGATGGCTGCGTTCACAAGCCTCCCAATAACTTCCCCTACCTCATCGCTACGATACAGTTCCATAGCAACATGAGGAACAACTCTTGCAACTACCTCAGCTCGGTCCCTCTCCAAGATTTGCAGTTGGGATTCAAGATCATGGAGTTTATCAACCACGTTAACCTCCTGCTCAGCTAGCCTAGACCTTTCAATCTCTAGGCTTGTACATTTAGACTCAAGCGCGGCAATTTGGGCTCTATAGATGGAAACTTTGGACTCCTCAATCTTCAATTTATTACACCTCTCCTGGGATTCTTTCAGTTGGATTTCGAGTCTGTTAATTTTGACCCGCATATCTCGTACGAAGGGATTCTTCTCAAAGTCCTCCATCACCTCTTTACACTTAGCCTCCAACTTATCATATCCCTGATCCTTAGCTTTTTCTTTAGCTAAAATAGCATCCATTTTTACCCTCGCATCCAACAACGTTTGCATTAATTCCCTTGTTCGCGAATTAAGATGATTATCCAAAATAACCTGCCTAGCGTAACTTTTGGAGTGAAAATCGCAGAGTTCTTCAATAGACATGTTATTCAAAACTCCTTTCCAGCTGGTAGGCGTCATTTTGTCAACCAATTGTCGATAGGCATGTGCATTAGGAAGTTCCACAACATCGGGAAGGCCTGAAAAAGCATGGAAAACAAGTTATATGGCGAATGGCTTTCGATACGCATGAAAGATGCTAGCTTACTTGGAGTAGGATCACAAGGGATCGTTAGAGGCGTGGGTATAAAAGTTTTAGAGTGTGATCCTTTGGCTTTCACAACTCTCGTTGGAAGACTGGGAAGGGCTAATTTCCTCTTCGGGGGACTCCTTACAGACATGACAGCCTTTGCTCTACTATTTCTCTTGCTTGAAACACCGGAGGACCTTGCGAGCCTCGTTTGAAATTCCTTGATAAGGGGGTCATCGGAATCTGCAACAGTTTCCATAAACGGTGGGGTTTTGTCATTCTCAATTGACATGGATGGAGAACCTACCCCATAGCTTGTTTCTTCTGGCTCTTTGGGGACAAAACTAACTTCTCTAACACCGCGAGCCACGACGAAGTTCCTGAATGCCATCCCTGCAGAGATACAATGAGAAGAGATAAATATCATCAGATAAGTAATTTACTTTATTTTAATAGATATGCGCATACTTTTCCCATTGCAGATTATAGCGGGTTCCAGCGGAGAGCCTTCCCAATGATCTACAATCCCCGCCATAAACAGTATCGGCTCAGGAAAAGTTTGCACGTCAAATGGATGACGTTCAAGACGTTGGTAAAGGGGACAGCTTCTGACGAAGTGTGGCAAAGGATCATCAAAACGTTTCTCGTCAAAACGAAAGTCTTTGTCTAGCAACGCTGGATACTTGGGAGGTATGATAGTGTCTTGCACATAGAAAAACAAACCTTTCCATTTTCTTATGTTGGCAAAAGGTTTTGTTATTAAACAGGGAACATCAGGTTCACTTCTTTTGCCTAAAGTTAACCAATCACCACCAGGGCAAAGGTTGGTAAAACCTCTAAGCACGTTAAGCGTGGGTTCATAGCCATAAGCTTTGCATACAACAATGTAGGTGGTTAGTTTAGCCAGGCCAAACGGGTTCAACCTAGAGATATGTACTTGATAATACTGTAAAAATTCTAAGATTAGTGGATGAATAGGAATCCTAAAGTTGGATTCCGTAAAAGCATGAACATACAACCCAACATATCCAGCAGGGGCATCAAAGATACTTTGGTTTTCGTTTGGTAACATAATTTTCACTTCTTTGGGCATAGGGTGTTTTCTTAAAAACTCCATTAAATCCTGTTCTGATAAGGCACATTTTTGCTGCCTGATAATCCTTTTGGCTGCCATACTCATATCGTATTTGTAACAATGAGAACGAGGTGGGATAATTACCTTAAAAATTCTTGAAGAAGCACAAAGCACCGTACTGTGTATGTGTATTTTGGGCGCAACCAAAAAGTATGATCAGGTAGGGACTAGAAAGAGTTTATGCATATCTATTGGAAATTTACCCTAACCGTCCACGTGTACTCATAGTTTGAGACTTTGAGTAGAATACGGATTTCAAACCATTTTTCAATTTTGAAAAGAAGTTTGAAATTACCGATATAGTAGCTGCTGCAGCCTAGGGTGTAGTAGGTGGAGAGTTATTAGCCGCATTTATTGCGCATAATTTCTTTAAACACTTATCTTTATCTCGTTCGGCCTTGAGACAGATGGGCTAGAGTGTAGCAGATTTTTTGAGTCGAAAGCAATTTATACTTGTACGTATATATCGCCTTCGACTGGGGGGCTTGATGATGTACCCTCCTAACGGGTCGAAGGACTCCCCTTCGAGCCTGTAGAAAGCCCTCCCTTCGGAGGCCCAGGTTAACCTTCTAATACGTTTCATTGGCGTAAAACCATTCGCCTGCGAATGGTTACCATGAGGGAATCCGCCAATCGAAGCCCTAAGCCCTTCGGGGTATTCTTGACGAAGGGACTAACACGAAGGATCATCCAGACCTGGTCAAACCCACGTCTCCTCTATCCTTTGGCTTCCCGCCAAAACAGAGATCGTGGGCTACAAAGCCCTAGCGGTTACCGCTTTCCATGGGACGCCCCCATGATCTCCGATCTATGTGCAACCGCCCACTATGTCCTATTTCTCCCCTATAAATAGCATAGTCGGGCCAAGAACAATGTAAGTAATTTCAAGTGAACCTCACTCTCTAACTTTACGACCTACATTACCATCACACATACTTACTCGCACGCCGGAGGTGGTTCGCAGGGTCCAACCCCTGCGCAATCACTTAACGTAGTGTCTTTGTATTTCTTATTTTCAGGTTAAGAACAAGCTTGGCGTAATCTCAACACCCCATTATTCCTTTGATCACCATCGAAGGCTTGGTTGACGAATATTTGTTCAATCAGGAAGTAATAATGAGATTTGGAAAAAGGTCGATTGAAAGATACGCAAACACAAATTTCAAGCCTCTAAAACTTAATCCTATTAGCTTTAAAAACTATATGTAAGTGAATGGATCCCATAAACATATTACTAATCTATGTAGCAATAAAGGGATTACAATTATACAAAATAAGAATATAAAAGTTAGAACGAAGTGAGATAACAAATAATTCGTTATCAACTTATAAGACAAAAGTGTTAGTGACAAAAGATGAGAATATGATAGAAATCAACAAAAACACCATATTCGACTACTAGACAAAAAGTTACCACATAACATCAAGACAAATAATCATATAATTCAAGAACATGACATTATATGAAATACTTCATTTTGAAATTGTTTTGTCGTTAGGTTTAGACACTTAAGCATACTTATCTATAAGTAAATATGACAATCTATGTGATTAATATGTAGCATAAAAAGACTTTTAAATTTTTTTCATACAAAAAGCACTTTGACAAATTATAAGTGCATATGTGACAAACAAATAGTGTGACAAAGTCACAAAAGAAGCAAGACGAAAGTTTCATGCAAACCATTTTAACATTTTGGAGCAAGCATCATTTAGGCTATCCTACGAAAAGACTTAATGAATTTCAACAAGAGACAAGAGCTTTCATCATAAAAAAAATTTCATATGTATCAAAATGACATATCATGAGTTAACAAGTAACACGTTAATCTGCGAAATAGCATATAACGAAAGAATGAAAATATCATACAAATCATGTTAACATTTAGTAGCATGGAACATATAAGCATGCAGACAAAACCTTTCCAAGGTTTACACATTTGACTATCAATCAAATAGTTATCATGATAATGTCAAGATACTTAATCATATCAAACAAATAATAAGTAATTAACACATGTATGTGTAATGCAAGTGATTTTTAAGAAAGAAAAAAGCCACTTCTACTACTTGTTTGATTAATATTCCTAAGACAAGATAAAATATGTTATTTTAATACTTACTTTAGGCAAGTATAGGAATACAAATTTTTCAAGTTGGAGAATGAATATGAGATTATTACTAGCGGTGCTCAATTCAGGCTAAACACGACCATTTTTACGAGTGATTCCTGATCCGTCCCAAACTAGTTATCTTTTATTTCTCTATCACACAAGTCAACCACTTGTGAATGGTCAACCGTAATAAATGATAAAAGACAAACAGTCTTAGAACGAATGCTCGTGTGTAGTGTGAAACCAGGCAAGTGATCACCCGGATCGTTTCCCAACGAGATGTGAATGGAAAACTGTGAAAAGCTAGGATTAGAGTGATTGATGATTTAGATTGCTTTTGATTTTGCTTTTTTAACAATTCTAAATAACAAATGAAAACAGATATACACGGGAAAATTAAACGCGAATAAAATAAATTACAAACGCGTAACGGGACAGCTAAAATGGGACGAAAACTGAAATTTTAGAAAATTAAAACCTAAAAATGTAAAATGACTTAAAACTTATTTTAAAACTTAAATTATATTTTTTATACTTTTTATTTAATTATTATTAATTATTTATTATTTAATAACTTATTAAACTATTTAAATTTATAAAAAATACTAAATGAACTAAGAAAATTCTAAAACTTTTTCTAAAAATATTACTAAGTAAATAGAAATAAGAAAATTATAAAAATGAAAATTACTTAATTAAAATTTAAAAAGATAAATTCTATTAAATAGAAGCTATCACTTTATTTCTATTTTTGGTTTTTATTAAGGTCTAAAAATATATTTATATTTTTCCTAGATTAAAAATGATAAAAGAAAATTATGAAAATTGGATTTATATTTTTCTGATTATTTTTCTATTTATTATGATTTAAATACTATTTTAAACTAATTAAAAAGATTAAAAATATCAAAACTAATCAGAAAATTATGAAATTTTCTGAGTAAATCTAAAATATTATTAGAAAGCTATGAAAAATAAAATGAAAAGTTTAATAAGCCAAATAAGCAGAAATGGGCAGATAAGTAGTTGGCAAATAAGCCCAAAATAAGCTAAAAAGCAGGAAAATTGACCAAATGATCAGGACAAGCTTAAAAAACTATAAGAAGCATGAAACAACTTAAAATGCACAATAAGCATAAGAAATAAGCAAGTTAAGCACTTGGCTGTTGTGGATTTTAAGACAGAAATCTCAGACAAATGGCCAAATTGAAGGGCAATTTAAGCAGTGAAATAAGCTATTGAAACACAACCAACTGGGGGAAAAATCAAGATAGCACTACTGAGTATCTAAAAACCCTAAAAGCCCTATCAGAAAATGCCCAATTGAGGTCCAATTTGGTGCAAGATCAGCAACTCAGAACAACTGAGTCTGCTGTGGTGTCTGTTTACTGTGCAACTTTGTGTGCAGGTATGCAATGGTCCTAAGTCTTTTGGTACTCACTAATTAGACTATGTTGAGTACAAAAGTGCCAATGTGAATGGCCAAATAAGCCTGGGGATTATATTGGCTTGTATGAGCTTTTATGTTGACTGAAATTCACAAGGACCAAATAAAATTGCTAGACTTAGCTATAGGGCTGATCAAACCTTGAAAAGAGCTTATAAGGACTACTAAAAGCTTGTGAAAAGTTGACCAAATGGCCAATATACAGTAACTGTGAGATTTGGCTTGTGACAGACTAGAACCAAACACCCCTTATGGGTTGGCTGCTGCTGGCTTTTGAACTGAAGTGGTGATTTAAGTACTGATTATGACTTCTAATGGTACTCTAGGTATAATAAGCTATTGAAAATGAACTTGTGACAGAAACTAGAGTATTTTTAATAAGCTAGCTTGTTGAGGCTTATTTTTGGCTTTTATGAGTTATTTAAGTGAAATGATGAACCAGGAAATTAAAACTGAAGAACTTGAATGAAATATGTATTTAAACTACTAGTAAGCTAATATTGATAATGAAAAGCTAATGACAAGCTACTTAACAGTGAAATTGGTAAATAAGCTAAAAATGATATTTGAGCTTACAATCGGATTGCAGATGAAACTAGGAACCAAGGACCAAGTAACAACCTATAGGTTCTCCACAGAACCACTAAACCATAAGCTTCCATAATTCCAGCTTATTGACCCCATAGTAGCTTATTTGACCCAATGTTGACTTTTGTTGACTTCCTTGAATTTTTCGAAACTTAGAACATATATCTCTAATATAAGCTTACAAAAGCTATATCAAGCTTCTATAAGTTCATAACAAGGGTTTATGTGGCTTTTGATAGTTACTTAAAAGAGCTTATAGCTTATACGAATCACACTTTAACTTGAAATTCAAATTGATAATGCAACTGAGTTAGATTCTAATAAAACAAGAACAATGACTTCAAATTAACTTATATTGATCATTCAATAACTTGGAAATACAAAGAGAAGTACTTAAATTAAAAACGATTAACTAAAATTAAACTAACTGCTTTAAAAAGCTTACAATACTATTCTATTTATACAAAACTAACTGGGTACTTCATGTCGACATCCTCTGAATCTTTTAGCACCCTTGGATTACTTCAATTCGATCTCAGCCCTTGATTTCACTTTTTGGCACCAAAATTGATAGTAGTGGGTTGAGCAGGTTTAAGCATTTAATGCTTTAGGAGGAGGTGGAGAAGAAGCTTTAAAAGCTTTTGGCATTGTTAGGTGAGTGGGATTGGATGGGTGGTGGTATAGCAGAGAAACAATGGGCAAGGTGGTTTGGCGGGTTTTAGAGGTTAGGGAAGAGTTTGACCGAAGTCAACTAGTATTTAAATACCAGATTGGGTCGGGTCTTTTAATTAAAAGGGAGTTGGGCTTGTTGGGCTGGGTTTAGATAATAGGGTGTTGGGTTGGGTTATTTTTATTTAAGGGTTAAGGGTTTAGTTTGGATCCGGTTTGATTTGTAGCTAAAATATCACAAGGACCAAAAGTGTAATATTCTGATTTTCAAGGACCTCATGTGACAAGCTTCCAAAAGTTATCATAGGGACCATTTATGTCATTTAAGAATAGTACAAGGGTTATATTTGATAAATTCCAATTTTAAAACCTTAAGGACTATATCTGACATTTTTCAAAGTTGAGGGACCAAAGTTGTAAATTTGTAATTTTTAACTTCAAAGGACTTTTCTAACAACTTATGAATCCCCAAGGACCTAAAATGATATTTGTACAAGTTTTTAGTGATCAGGGACTAGTTTTGACAACTTTTAAAAGTTGAGGGACTGAAACTGCCAATTATGCAAACTTTGTTCGTTTTCACTTGTTTTTAAACATTTTGCATCTGAAACATATAAAACACAATTCTGGGATAATTTCAGTATTATGATGCATTTCTGAGTATTTTTGGATGTTTTGGCAGTTCAGATTAGGTAAAAATGATGAGTATTTAGACACTCATCAATCCCCCACACTAAACTATTGCTAGTCCCTAGCAATATTTTATGAAGATTTAATGGATTTGAAAGGCTCTTTACCAAAAGCCATTACTTCTGGAGTAGCCAATTGTTTCAGTTCAAGTAAGAACTTTGGTACAATAATAACCAAGTGATTTTGAGCAAACCACAAGCTGTCAACGGTTTTGATTTGTCTTTACCAAAAGCCGTTTGCTTCTGGACTAGCCAACTCTTAGATAAATTATCAATATTATCTTTGGTGAGCTGATTACCAATCATGGATTTTCACTGCCTTAACCACAAGCCATAACCTTGCGGGCTAGCCAACTCTTCACTTATGAAGATATGGTGAGTCGAATACCATACAATTTTGGGCAAATTGCAAGCCATCAACGGATTTGAGACATCTTTACCAAGAGCCTTTTGCTCTCGGATTAGCCAATCCTTATGTGGGTTAGACATGGCGGACTGATAACCATTTATTGAGTTCTAAGTGAGAAAAAATTTTTAAAATTTTGGCTAAAAATGGGGGTACTAGATGGTACATTTGATCAAATTCGCTAGAATTCCCCCCCACACTTAGAACTGAATATTGCCCTCAATATTCAAAGCACCGGTTGTTAAACCAACACTTAGAACGTGAAAGGAAAATACTAATAGCCATTATTTTGATATATACACATTTTTTTTTTTTTTTTTTTTTTTTTTGAAATTTAATATATACAACATGTGGGGCATCTCCCCCACACTAGATGGTAGAAAAGAGAAAGAAAACAGAGACACGGGTGAAAACCCATGTTGTGCTAATGTTTTTGATCACCGAGTCACTAGCTTGACTCGATCCCCGCATTCATTGGTTCATGGGGAAAGTTTGAAGATCTGGGATAACCATTGGTGGTATATCCTCTCCAAAGTAATGTTTCAAACGATGACCATTCACTTTGAAATTAGGCCCGTCAGCTTGAGATAACTCAACGGTACCATACGGATAAACCTTTGTGATAGTGAATGGACCAGACCATCGGGATTTGAGTTTGCCTGAGAAGATCTTTAATCTTGAATTGAAAAGAAGGACTCGATCACCAACGTTAAAAACGCGGTTCTTTATTTTTGAGTCATGAATCTTCTTTGTCTTTTCTTTATAGATCAAAGAGTTCTCGTAGGCCTGATCACGCAGTTCATTTAGTTCATTCATTTGAACTTTACGGTGATCACCCGCAGTTTGGAGGTCAAAGTTAGCATGTTTCAAGGCCCAGTAGGCTTTGTGCTCTAATTCGATCGGTAGATGACATGCCTTTCCGTACACAAGTTTGTAAGGCGTACACCCGATGGGTGTTTTGTAAGCTGTACGGAAGGCCCATAGTGCATCATCCAATTTATCCGACCAGGATGCACGATTTTCTCCTACAGTCCTTTCCAGAATTCTTTTAATACCCCGATTTGAAACTTCTACTTGTCCACTTGTTTGTGGGTGATATGCAGTAGAAAGACGGTGAGTTACACCATATTTTTGCATGACTTTGTCAAATTTGTCATTGCAAAAATGCGTACCACGATCACTGATTATAGCACGTGGAGTTCCAAAATGGGCAAACAGAGCTTTCAGGAATTTTACAACTACTCGGGCATCATTAGTGGGTAAAGCTTTTGCTTCAACCCATTTTGACAAATAGTCAACAGCCACGAGAATGTATTTATTTCCTCGAGATGATGGAAATGGCCCCATAAAGTCAATGCCCCAGACATCAAAGATTTCACAAACTTGAATAGCATTTTGTGGCATTTCATTTTGTTGTGAAATATTTCCGTGACGCTGACAAGCTTCACAAGTTTTGATGAGATCTTGGGCATCCTTATAGATTGTGGGCCAATAAAACCCGGAATCAAACACCTTTTTGGCGGTGTATTTTGGACTATGGTAGCCCCCAATGGGTCCAGCATGGCAAGCTTTGAGAATGTCAATAGCTTCCTGTCCGTAAACACACCGTCGGATGACTTGATCCGCACAGATTTTGAATAAGTAGGGGTCGTCCCAGAAGTAATGTTTAACATCCTTGAAGAATTTATTCTTCTGTTGGGTCGACATCCCTTTCACTATGAAGTTACCCACATGGTAATTTGCGAAGTCAGCAAACCATGGGGTAGTAGAATCTCCACGAAAAGCAACCGCACTGAGTGTCTCAAGAGGAAATGTTTCATTTATTTCCTTTTTCTCGAAAACATCTTGGTGTGGGTTCTCTAATCGGGACAGATGATCAGCAGCTAGGTTCTCAGCTCCTTTTTTATCACGTATGGTGATATCAAATTCTTGCAGGAGGAGAACCCAACGGAGTAATCTCGGCTTTGCATCTTGTTTTGCAAAGAGATATTTGAGAGCCGAGTGATCCGTATACACTACACATTTTGTCAAGATCAAATATGGCCGAAATTTCTCAAAGGCATACACCATAGCCAACAATTCTTTTTCTGTAGTGGTGTAATGAGTTTGAGCTTCAGTCATGGTTTTACTTGCGTAGTGGATAGGCTGAAAATGTTTAGCTTTTCGTTGCCCCAGGACTGCACCGATAGCAAAATCGCTTGCATCGCACATGAGTTCAAAGGGAAAATCCCAGTCGGGGGCAACCAGAATGGGTGCTTCAGTAAGCTTTTTCTTTAATGTTTCAAAAGCTTCGATGCACTCGGGTGAGAAGATAAAAGGAGCATCCTTTTCAAGAAGATGAGTCATAGGCCGGGCAATTTTAGAAAAATCTTGTATGAATCTACGATAAAAACCGGCATGACCCAAAAAACTCCTAATACCTTTGACGGTAGTGGGATGAGGTAATTTACCAATGACATCAACTTTAGATCTGTCAACCTCAATCCCGCTCTTTGATATCTTATGGCCGAGGACAATGCCCTCTTTGACCATAAAGTGACTCTTCTCCCAATTTATACAAAGATTGGTGTCTTCACACCGTTTCAACATGTTTTCTAAATGGGAGAGACATGTTTCGAATGAATCCCCAATGACTGAGAAGTCATCTGTGAGGATCTAGTGTATACACGGTTAAGATGGTTAAACCTTGTGTCTTTGTGTATGAGATATATTGACTTAATATGATTAAGCACGCGGAATTTACTTAACCACACTTAGAAGGTTATGTATGTTATGGAAATGGAAGAATTATGTTTGTTACTTAACAATGAACAAAGAAAGTATTTCACTAAACGATTCAATATTATTCCAAATAATACGAGTGATCTTGAGTTTTTCACTAGGGTTACAAAACCTTGAATCTTATGTTTTAGACTTGTGATATTGTTTTTGTTCTTGTTCTAACAGTTATGCATGTGCATGTGTGTTCTATTGTGTCTAGTATATAATATCTAAGTCTAAGATCTCTTTTATAGTTTGCAAGAGATCTTTACAATTTTGCTAAAAGTCTTGACCGACTTACTTATTTAACTTATGCATATTGGTGTCAGTACATAAGGTACAACATGTATCTATGTATACAACTTGTTAACTAAGCACATGGAGTAAGATATTATCTACCGTATATGTTTGACCAAAATACAATAAATATCTTTTCGATCTTATCCTATGAGTCACTGATCAGCAGTACTTTGATGAAGCAGCAGTACTTTGATCATGAACTAGCAGTACCTTGATGTACTAGCAATACTTTGATGTACGAGCAGTACCTTGACTTAGAGTAATTTCTAATACTCTAATCTTCAGAATATTTAATTCCCAACAATCCTCCCCTAAACATGTGAATTAATTCAAACATGTTTTTCTGAATTAAATGAGGACTTGTGAAGATCTTTCAAACACTTCTTGAATCTGAACATTCTTCTATTCTGAACTCATCTGCTTTGTTCTTCTTTGACTTCAGCAAATATCAAAACATTGTACCAAAAGATGGTGCAATTTCCTTGGATGGAGGAATTGTAAGAGGCAATGATGCTGTGTATCTTGGATGCTTGTTTCAACAAGTGAAATCATCTAACCAGCATGTCTTTGAAGTGAAATTGAAACTTTTCTTCGTTTGATCTAGATAGAACTTTCTCCTTTAGGAATGCTTCATCCCTTCTAGATATTTGATCTGTTCTAATCATTTTCAACCTCTACATCATCTTGTATGCTCTTGTCTTCTCCTTCCATATATTGGTTTATTCTTCCTTTTCTGGGAAATTATTTCCTCCCCTGAAGCAAATAACTTTTGTTTCCTCCCCTTGTTTGGAAGATCTCACTATGTACTAAAGAACTTCTCTTCATATCACCTGATCTATTAGTTTGAACTTGTTTTCAGACAATATTGTACATGACGCCATCAATTCCTTAAGAGTTTAAGTTGCTGTCCTCATCACTTCTAGGTGTGTTAACTCCTATGAGAGGTGAATCAGTGGACATTTTGATTCATAATCCATTAATGAATGGTTTTTCTGAATCCTTGAAAAATCCTTTTAAGAAATCATTTAACTTAGTAGTATGTTCATGATTTTAGAATTGAAAAATCATACTACATTCAACCATTTTGAAAGAATCAAGTGTGTAACAGACACCTAATCAAAATTTCGGTTTAAAAATAACCTCTGGTTGTGTGAGAACCAATGTATTTCAGTTATCACTAACTGCCTGTGAAAAGATAAATCTATTCAAAAGATTTTCTTGACAGGGTTTCCAGCTCATAGCAATTGTTACCTCCAACACAAGTGTTAGATTCACTTTTACTAGCTGTTATTTCTATCAGATGTCCTTAGACTAACTCATTATACTTGAAAGTATAAAATGATAGAAAGTGAGTTGTATCAGTTACTATCTGATCAACTAAATCATCAATTCAATGTGAAATATCATAATTAGATTTCAAGAAAGAAGTTTTAAGGAGGTTTAATTCCTAAACTCAGTCCATCATAAATCTATTATGGTCAGCAATATGATAAGAATTCTGCTGTTCCCATTTCACTTGAAATATCCTTTGTGTTCACATATTCATACCTGAAATAGTTAGTCTAAAACCAAAAGAACAATGTACAAAGTACTTGTCTTGCATTAGATTAATCATAAAAACCAACTGTATGAATAACACAATTCAAAGTTTGATATAGCAGTACCTTATAAATCCAGCAGTACTTTCAAAAATTTATGTACAAAAACACATCATATTGAAAATTTAAAGATTAAGCATTCCAATACTTGCTATTAAGTACTGAAACCTTGAAACATCAAAAGCTTTTGTTAACAGATCTGCAAAATTATGCTCTGAAGCAATTTTAAGAACTTGAATTAATCTTTTCTCATTGCAATCTCTTATAAAGTGATGCCTAATTTCAATGTGTTTTGTTTTAGAGTGTTGTACCGGATTTTTAATAATACAAATTGTACTACTATTATCAATATAAATAACAGTGTTTAAGAAATTGTACCCATAATCAAGGAGTTGGTTTTGAAGCCATAGAACTTGACTAGAGCAACTTGCAGCAGCTATATATTCAGCTTCAGTTGTTGAATTTGCCACACTTGTTTGCTTCTTACACTGCCATGAGACAAGTCTACACCCAAGGAATTGACATCCTCCAGTTGTTGACTTTCTGTCTAAGCTAGCACCAGCATAATCACTATCCGAATATGCTACCAAATCAAAAGGAGATTCTCTAGAATACCATATACCCAACCTTGGTTGACCTTTGAGATATCTAAAAATTCTCTTGACTGCAGTTAAATGAGAAACCTTTGGAGTAACTTGAAATCTTGCACAGACACAAACAGGAAACATGATATCAGGTCTAGATGATGTAAGATACATCAAAGAGCCTATCATAGATCTGTAATTGTGTACATCTACATTTTCTCCATCTTCATCTTTCAGAAGGTGCTTCTCTGAGTCCATTGGTGTGCTTGCTATTTTTGAATCAGCAAATTGAAATTTTCTAAGTATCTCTGCAACATATTTGTCTTGACTAATAAATATGCCTTCAGATGATTGCTTAACTTGCAAACCCAAAAAGAATGTAAGTTCTCCCATAGAACTCATCTGAAACTTATCTTTCATAAGCTTCTCAAATTCTAAACACATTTCCTTCCTTGTAGATCCAAAGATAATGTCATCCACATACACCTGCACTAACAGAAGATCCTTCTTGTGTTGCATACCAAGCTCTTGGTGCCTGATGAAGGCCATAGAGAGCTTTCACTACTCTGTACACTTTGTTTGGATGTAATGGATCAATGAAACCAGGAGGTTGTGAAACATACACCTCTCTTTCAATTTCACCATATAAAAATGCGCTTTTGACATCCATTTGGTAGACTGTGAAGCCTAAAAATGAAGCATAAGCTAGAAACAGCCTAATTGCCTCAATCCTTGCTACTGGAGCATAAACTTCATCATAATCTATTCCTTCTTCTTGTGTGTACCCTTGTGCTACTAGTCTAGCCTTATTCTTGATCACAATTCCTCTGTCATCCCTTTTGTTCTTAAAAACCCATCTAGTGCCAATTAGCTTCTCACCTGTAGGTAAATCAGCTAGCACCCAAACCTTTTGAATCTTGAACTGAAGAAGCTCTTCTTGCATAGCCTCTACCCAGCTTGAATCATCTAGGGCTGTAAGAATATTCTTTGGTTCCTTTTGAGAGAGAAAACATACAAATAAACATGAGTTTGAAAGTTCATGTTGTTTTGAAGCATAAAGGGCATCAAGAATCCCTTGTTGGTCTGAAGAGACTAGTTGTCTTCTTGTCTTCACACCAGATTGTACATCTCCAATCACATTATCTAGGGAATGAACTTTGTGAATTCTTGTGTGTGGGGTAGTGGGAACATGATAAGATGGTGTAAGATTAGTCAAATCCACTTCATCTTCTTGGAACTCTGCATCTTTTGAGTGTGAAGGACCAGCAGTACCTTCAACTGAACTAACAGTTCCTTCAAATGAACCACCAGTACCTTGAGAAGTACTCACAGTACCTTGCTCTGTCTCAGCAGTACTTTCAATATTCAACATATTGAGTTGTTCCTCTGTTCCAACATCTTTTCTTTGAGCCTCAACATCCTCTTTTGCTTTATCAGAAGAAGATTCATCATTGTTTGAAGCTAAATCCACACTGGTACTTGACCACAATGGCATAATGACATCAGATTGATCTTTATCTAACTCCACCTCATTTGTTGCTTGTGAACCTGAAAAATTATTAGTTTCTGCAACAACAGGTAAATAATTCATAGAGTTTGTTAGATAATCAAGATCAAATATCCATTTTGGTCCTTGACCTACTACATTGGATTTGTTTTCCTGAAACTCCACATGTAGTTCTTCTTGAACTTTCTCAGTTCTTAAGTTGTAAACTCTAAAAGCTTTGCTAACAAGAGAATATCCAACTAAGAAACCTTCATCTGCTTTACCATCAAATTTTCCTAAATGGTCTAAGGTATTGAGAATTGTCACATGACATCCAAAAGGTCTAAGAAATCCTATTGCAGGAGTTCTACCATTAAAGAGTTCATATGATGTCTTATTGTGAGGCTGAACAACTAAAACTCTATTTTGAACATAGCAAGCAGTGTTAATTCCTTCTGCCCAAAAGATTATAGGTAGCTTAGAATCAGCTAACATTGTTCTAGCAGCTTCAATTAGTGTTCTATTCTTTCTTTCAACCACTCCATTCTGTTGTGGTGTTCTAGCAACACTATATTCTCTCCTAATACCTTTTTCTTTGCAGAAATCATCCATAACTCTATTTCTAAACTCTGTCCCATTATCACTCCTAATGACTTTGACTTTCTTGCTTACTTGGTTTTCTATCAGTGTAATGAATTCCTTAAGAATGCTTGATGTCTCATCCTTAGTGGCTAAAAAGAAAACCCATGTAAATCTGCTATAGTCATCAGTTATAACAAGACAATATTTTTTATGTTGTATACTCCTTACTGAAACTGGTCCAAATAAGTCCATATGCAGCATAAACAATGACTGATTGATAGAGTTAAAAATTTTGGGCTTACAAGTGGCTTTGTGTTGTTTGCCTTTTAGACAAGCAATGCATGTTTGATCATTTTCAAATCTTTTGTGAGGTAAACCTCTTACCAAACCATTCTTAACAATTTTATTTATGGTTTTGAAGTTAATATGACCAAGCCTTCTATGCCATAACATTGATTCATCCAATGTGGCCTTTGATACAAGACAAGTTAAATCCTTTTTAGGAATGATGTTCTTCATATCAACACTATACATGTTGGCCTTTCTAGGAATTCTAAGAAGTACTTGATTTTCATCAGGCATTTTAAAATCCTTAGATAGAACAAGACATTCAGTGTCAGTAAAAAGTACATTATTCTTTTTGTCACACATTTGTGAAACACTAAAAAGATTATACTTTAACTCTTGTACATAGTACACATTTTCAAAATCTAAATTTCCGGTTTTAATAGTACCTTTACCAGAAATTTTGCCACGAAAACCACCTCCAAAGGTAACATATCCTCCATTGAATTCTTGAAAATCTGAAAGATAAGACATGTTGCCTGTCATGTGATTGGAACATCCACTATCTGAGTATCCTTGATCTTGATGATCAATAGAATGTCCCTGCACACAAATAAGAAAGTTAGTTTTCTTTGGGGATCCAAGCCATTACTGACTTGAATCTGCCTCTTGCATCAATATAGTTTAATCTTTTAAGGACTGTTGATGCAATATTGGATTTTTGAATCCAACATGCTGAGGCCTTAACAGCATTTGCCCTATTACCCTTGGCAGCAGAGTGAATAACATGTTTAGCAGAGTTTGCTAACTTTGAAGTCACACCCTTTGGTCTCCAAATTTGTTTGTGGACCACTGCTTTTGATTGAATGGGCCTTAGAACAGTTTTAGATGCATGTTTGAAAGTTGTTTTTGCATCCTTAGCTGTTGATTTTGGGTTAACAGTCATCAAAGGTCTAACAGTACTTTTAGATTTACCAGTACTTTGAAATTTAACTGGCAGTACTTTGTTAACAGAACCTTTTTGTCTATCAGGACCTTTGAGTCCAGACTTGTTTGAGACTGTTCTGGGTTTAGATCTATGAGTATTAGAGTGAAAAAGAGTTTGAGGAGTTTGCCTTTTGTAATTCACCCTATTGTATTCATACCCAGTTACCCTTTGGTTGCAGAAAGCTGCAAGATGGTCAAAACTACCACATGTATAACAAGCTTTATTATAAAATGCAAAGTCATCACCTAATTGGTTAGACTTGAGGTTGTTCCAATTCCTTTGGTTACCTCTGGGCTTGTTTGTAGTTCTATATTGTTCACAATATCTAACTGGTTTCCTAACAGTACCTTTACCAATTGACTTAGGCCTGTTAGTGTTGTGATTGACTATCTTAGGAAGACTTGTTCCTACTTTCTTAACCAATACAGGTTTAGACATAACCTGTTCTTCTTCATCACTATCACTATCAGTTGTACAATCTTCAACAACTATAGTATCTCCTTTCTTAACAAAGGACACCTTGTCCTGATAAGATAAAGTTTTATCTAAACTTTTACTTACCTTCTCTATCTTTGGAGATTTAGTGACCTTAGAACCATATTCCATGATTGGTTCTTGAAACTCAGGTAACCCTGTGTGTGCTAAATCAATACCTGGAGGTGAATGAACACCTCTGTATGGTGGGGGTACAGACTTAAATCCAACACCAGAATTGACCTTATCAATAACTTGGGCTTCCCAAAGCTTATTGAATCCTTCTGAGGAATGTGCTAAAACATCCACAGAAACCTTTACATTTTCTCTTTCATTCTTATGTTTAGCTAATGATTCATTCAACTCAACAATACACTCATCTCTGATCTTAATGTCATTTTTTAGTATATTGATGTCATCAGCAAAATGAATTTCATTATTTTTAAAATGTAAGACTTGTTTTTCCAAAACACCTAGACCTCTTTTGTGATTAGCCAAATTAAACAAAGAATCAAGCAGCTCTTGTTTATGAGCTTCAAATCTCTTATTAAGGTCTTCATAAGCTTTAAGATTAGGACATGATTCAGTACAAGATGTAATATTGTTTACCTCTGAATCAGAATGAGCCATTAGAGCAAATTCATTGGCCAAAAGAGCAGCATTAGGTGGTGCATCCTCTTCAATAGCCATAGAGCTCCAATCATAACCAATACCATCAATAGCCAACATAGCCTTTGGCTCTTCAACAGTAACTTCCTTTTTCCTATCTTGCTTATACCATGTGTTTCTATTCTCCTGCTTTCTTGGGCTTCTACACTCCTTAGCAAAGTGTCCTAACCTATGACAGTTGAAACACTCCACTTTCTTCTTATCAAACCCAGCAGTATCATTACCATTTATGGTAATCTGCTTCCCAGTTCTTTGCCAATACTTCTTAGCCCTCATGCTAAGCAAAGCAACCTGCCATTTAATATCCATAGCTTCCAAATCATCACCATCTACCTGCTCAAGGTCTTCATGGTTGAGAGGAGAGCCATTAGATTGACTGGTAATAAAAGCATAGAATGTTGAATCTCCAAGACCAGCAACATCCTTGTGAGAACTTGTGGAAGGAGCACTTTCACCTTCATCTACCTCTTCATTCTTACTAATACTAGGAACTGACAAAAGTGCCACGTTTCCAGAACTAGTACCATAATGACCAGATTTCTTTAGACTTTGTTCAACAATTTTAAAATTGTTGTACAAATCATTGAGCTTCATGGTTTCAATGTCTGGTTTGTTCATCCAGACAATAACATGAGTATGGAACTCATCAGGTAGACTTCTTAAAAACTTCATGTTGAGATCTTCCTTCTCTGTCTCAACACCCAACACAGCTAACTGACTGACAAGCTTATGTAATCTTGAGAATAGCTTATCAAGAGACTCATTACTAAAAGCAGTAAAGTTTTCAAATTGTTGCTTTAGTAGTGTCTTCTGTGTCTTTTTGGTAGTTTCATTACCACCAAAATATGCACAAATCTCTTCAAAAAGAGTTTTTGCATCAAGATACTTGTTGAATGATAGCATCTGCTCACCAGGAATGGTCATAAGCAGCAAATTTCTTGCTTTCTGATCATTTCTCTTCAGTATCTTCTCTTCATTTGACACTGGTCCAGTATTTCTTTTTCTACTTGTTTTACCTTCTAGAACAACCTCTGAGTAGCTTGGTGAAAAGGAATCACCATATATAATTATATCCCAAAGAGTATAATCTTGGACCATGAAATATTGCTCAATTCTCATCCTCCATAACTCAAACTCATTGGGTTTGATTATGGGCAACTTTGCAGCAACATTTGTTTGAACATCATGTGGATCCATTTCTGTTTCTTCTAATTCAAATATATCAACCCTATGCTCTGATACCAACTGTGAGGATCTAGTGTATACACGGTTAAGATGGTTAAACCTTGTGTCTTTGTGTATGAGATATATTGACTTAATATGATTAAGCACGCGGAATTTACTTAACCACACTTAGAAGGTTATGTATGTTATGGAAATGGAAGAATTATGTTTGTTACTTAACAATGAACAAAGAAAGTATTTCACTAAACGATTCAATATTATTCCAAATAATACGAGTGATCTTGAGTTTTTCACTAGGGTTACAAAACCTTGAATCTTATGTTTTAGACTTGTGATATTGTTTTTGTTCTTGTTCTAACAGTTATGCATGTGCATGTGTGTTCTATTGTGTCTAGTATATAATATCTAAGTCTAAGATCTCTTTTATAGTTTGCAAGAGATCTTTACAATTTTGCTAAAAGTCTTGACCGACTTACTTATTTAACTTATGCATATTGGTGTCAGTACATAAGATACAACATGTATCTATGTATACAACTTGTTAACTAAGCACATGGAGTAAGATATTATCTACCGTATATGTTTGACCAAAATACAATAAATATCTTTTCGATCTTATCCTATGAGTCACTGATCAGCAGTACTTTGATGAAGCAGCAGTACTTTGATCATGAACTAGCAGTACCTTGATGTACTAGCAATACTTTGATGTACGAGCAGTACCTTGACTTAGAGTAATTTCTAATACTCTAATCTTCAGAATATTTAATTCCCAACATCATCCATAAAGACCTCCATCGTTTTCCCGATCATGTCAGAAAATATGGACATCATGCACCTTTGGAATGTGCCTGGAGCATTACATAAGCCGAAAGGCATACGTTTATAAGCAAAGGTTCCATAGGGGCATGTAAATGTGGTCTTTTCTTGATCTTGTGGATCAATGGGGATTTGAAAGTAACCCGAGAAACCATCAAGGAAACAATAGTACTCGTTTCCCGCTAATCTCTTAAGCATCTGATCCATGAAGGGCAGAGGAAAATGGTCTTTTCGGGTGGCATCATTTAACTTACGATAGTCAATGCAAACACGCCACCCAGTAACCAATCGAGTTGGAATCAACTCATTCTCCTCATTTGTGACAACAGTTATGCCACCCTTTTTTGGAACACAGTGGATGGGACTAACCCAAGGACTATCAGAGATGGGATAAATCAATCCTGCATCAAGAAGTTTGAGAACCTCTTGTTTGATAACATCGTGGATTTTTGGATTTACCCTTCGTTGGTGTTGGACTGCTGGTTTAAAGTCATCCTCCATTAATATTTTGTGAGTACAAAATTCAGGGTCAATACCCTTTATGTCGGAGAGTTTCCAAGCAATTGCTTGCTTGTGTGACTTCAAGACCTTTATTAGAGCAGTCTTTTCCTCATCACTTAAGTCTTTAGCAATAATGACGGGTAATTTATCATCACCCTCCAAAAATGCGTACTCAAGATGAGGTGGCAAGTCTTTGAGTTCGACCTCAGGAAATTCATCGTTTTTCTCAACCGATTTAATTTCCTCATTATGAAGTTCAACGGGAGGGAGTGGAGGAGAATTGTCCTGATTTAACAATGTCTCAAGAAGAAGAATATCTCCCTCCAGATCAATCTCAGCGTCATCAATTCCTTCCAGAAATGAATCACACTCGAGATAAGCCTCGATCTCTTCCAAATTGAAATTGCTTCCCTCAAACGGAGTGAGAGAAGGGGAAGAGTCGGAAATTATAGGTAGAGAATATGTGGTGGTATCCCCACTCACAGAATTATTAGAATAACCAAGAAACTCTTGCGAGTACTCCTCTGAAACAATATCAATGACATCGATTCGGTTAACCGATTCAGGATCTTTATTTGAAGAGTACTTCGAAGTTTGATCGAGGTTAAAAGTAACAGCTTCATTATCCACACGTAATGTGATTTCATGCTCAAATACATCAATGAGAGCATGTCCCGTTTTTAGGAATCCTCTTCCAAGAATGAGAGGAACCCTGGGATCAGCATCGAAATCGACAACCACAAAGTCAGCCGGAAAATGGAACTTTCCCACTTTCACAAATACATCCTCAGCAATGCCGCGAGGAAGAGATGTGGAACGATCTGCAAGCTCAAGAGTCATGCAGGTAGTAGTGAGTGCAGGAAGAGAAAGTTTTTCCCAGACTAAATAAGGCATCAGGTTAATGCTTGCACCAAGATCGGCCAAGACATAGCATTCAACCATTCCTGGAAAGACACAAGGTAGTAAAAATCTTCCAGGATCTCCAAGCTTCACCGGGAGCTTTTTCAAGATAACTGCTGAGCAGTTCTCATTTAACGGAGTCTTTGCCATTTCAAACAGTTTTTCCTTGTTGCTTAACAAGTGTTTGATTGTGGATGCAAATTTGGGCATCAGAATGATAGCATCCGCAAAGCTTATATCAAAATGTAATTCCTGAAATATTTTGAAAAACTTTTCCATTTGTTGACTAGCTTTTTCGCGGAGCTTTTGCTCATGTAAACGTGATGGATAAGGAATAGAAGGTTTGGATTTAGGGTTTTCAACAGGGATTTCAAAAACAACTCCTGGTGTGGGTTTCGGGTTCTGGACAACTTGAGGTAGGACGTTGTCGGCACCTCCGTTATTAATAGGAAGTTCCTTGTCCTCAGTTACCTCAGGTTCACTTTCCACTACCTTAGGGAGAGGAGAAGAAGTGGTAGTAGAAATAGTGGGTCCATCATAAGCTTTACCACTGCGTGTGGTGACAGCTTTGAGTTCACCCTTTGGGTTTGGAATGGTATTACCAGGGAGACCTTCCGAGGTAGAAGGTGGATTGATATGATTCATGAGACTGGTAAGCATATTCTTAACTTCGCTTTGAGAATGATCAATTTTATTAGAAAGCTCATTCTTAAGCTCAGTTCCTTGCTTGTATATTGAAGTTTGAAATTCATTTCTCAATCCAGAGATCTGATTTTGTATTGCCTTCATTTTGTTCTCATTAAACTTGATGTAGTTATCAAGTTCGTTTGGGAGAGGTCCTTGATGATTCGGAGCTGAATACCCTTGATTACCCCTCTGGGGTGGGTATTGATTGTTTGGGGCAGTAAATTGATTTTGCATGTTTTGCCCTCTCTGTTGATTAGGATTACTCCTATTTGGATTGTTGGGAGGAGGAAATCCGGGTGGTCCAAATTGATTGCTAGCACGGTGGTTTGGGTCCACTTGAGGACGGTATTGATTACCTCCTTGATTGGATGTTCCGGCTATAGCATTGACATCAAATGTATTGCCATCGGTGGCAGTACAATTATAGTAAGCGTGAGGACCACCACAAGTAACACAAACTTCTATTTTTTTGACTTCAGCAGTGTGAGAAGTTTGCGGAGCGGACTCTTTCTTTTGTGTGGAGGAAACCAAAGCTTGAATAACCTTCGTGAGTTCAGCAAGCTGAGTATCAGTACTGGACTGACTCACGGGAGATGAAGTGGAAGGACCAGCACTAGCCTGGGAATTATATGTCCTGTTTCGTGTAGTGCGGACCTTAGACTTATTTTCAATGAGAGCAATGGCTTCCTTAGTGGATTTGCTCAGAAAATTACCTCCAGCTGAGGCATTGAGAGAATCTTGATCAGATGGGTTTAACCCACTGTAAAAAGTGTCCATCTGCATCAAATCGGTGAAACCGTGATGAGGACATTTGCGGAGCAATTCTTTGAAACGATCCCATGCTTCTCCAAATGGTTCATCAAACCTTTGAGTGAATTTCATGATTTCATTTTTAAGATGCGTGGTTTTGGAAGGAGGAAAGAATTCATTTACGAATTTTTGAACTAAATCTTCCCATGTTCTAATTGACCGAGGGGGTTGTTTGTCAAGCCAAATCCGGGCTGCCCCATCTATAGAAAACGGGAAAAGAAGAAGTTTGATTGATTCCTCCGGGACATTTTTACATTTGATGGTGGATGTGATTTTATTGAACCATCGAACGTGATCTTGAGGATCGTCCCTCTCAAAACCATAGAATTGACGCGATGTTACCAGGTTTATCAACCCAGTCTTGAGCTCAAAATTCTCAGCCACGATGGCTGGAACAATAATGGCATCTCCATAACCCTCGGTGGGAGCCTGGAGAAGCTCATTCATAGGGCGGTCTGCTGCCATGATGATAGGGGTTTCGGGATCAGTTCGTATCTCGGGTACGACTGATGGAGCAGAACGTCTACGACGTCTTCGAGGTATTTTTCCAAGCTCACGGAAAGGGCTTGATGACCTAGAAGAACGAGTGCGCATGCACTTAGCAAAATTTTTCAATTAAAATCAAGATCGAGAGAAAACACAAGTGAACTTAAACCAATAATCAACAAGCGTACGGTAGCTCTCTAAAAGATAAACGCACAGAGTGGCGGAGAAGCAGAGGTGGGCAACTTAATGCTCCTTAAAAACCCGCTTCTTTCAGTCCGACAATTTAATGTCAGACTATCCTAGAACCTCCGTTAGAGTTTGTTTATCAATCAAAGGTGAGCCGATATTCGCAAGTGATACAAAGGCAAGTTTTAAATCTGATGTTTGGGAACTTATTATGGCCGTACCCCCAGTTAGGTAGTACTCAGTCTTGGTTCTCGATGGTTAATTTTTATTTGTTATTATTAAAGAAAACGGAAAATGTTTTTGGGTTTTTAATTTTTTATGTGATAATAATAATAATATATATATATAGAAAAGAGAAAAAATATTTTTGGTATTTTATATTGTTTTTGGGAAATAGGAACTTCTGATAGAAGGATCTCGAATCACTAATCGCTAAAATTCTTCACAATAGTCGCAGCACACCTCCCCGGCAGCGGCGCCAAAATTTGATCCGTCCCAAACAAGTTATCTTTTATTTCTCTATCACACAAGTCAACCACTTGTGAATGGTCAACCGTAATAAATGATAAAAGACAAACAGTCTCAGAACGAATGCTCGTGTGTAGTGTGAAACCAGGCAAGTGATCACCCGGATCGTTTCCCAACGAGATGTGAATGGAAAACTGTGAAAAGCTAGGATTAGAGTGATTGATGATTTAGATTGCTTTTGATTTTGCTTTTTTAACAATTCTACATAACAAATGAAAACAGATATACACAGGAAAATTAAACGCGAATAAAATAAATTACAAACGCGTAACGGGACAGCTAAAATGGGACGAAAACTGAAATTTTAGAAAATTAAAACCTAAAAATGTAAAATGACTTAAAACTTATTTTAAAACTTAAATTATATTTTTTATACTTTTTATTTAATTATTATTAATTATTTATTATTTAATAACTTATTAAACTATTTAAATTTATAAAAAATAATAAATGAACTAAGAAAATTCTAAAACTTTTTCTAAAAATATCACTAAGTAAATAGAAACTAAGAAAATTATAAAAATGAAAATTACTTAATTAAAATTTAAAAAGATAAATTCTATTAAATAGAAGCTATCACTTTATTTCTATTTTTGGTTTTTCTTAAGGTCTAAAAATATATTTATATTTTTACTAGATTAAAAATGATAAAATAAAATTATGAAAATTGGATTTATATTTTTCTGATTATTTTTCTATTTATAATGATTTAAATACTATTTTAAACTAATTAAAAAGATTAAAAATATCAAAACTAATCAGAAAATTATGAAATTTTCTGAGTAAATCTAAAATATTATTAGAAAGCTATGAAAAATAAAATGAAAAGTTTAATAAGCCAAATAAGCAGAAATGGGCAGATAAGCAGTTGGCAAATAAGCCCAAAATAAGCTAAAAAGCAGGAAAATTGACCAAATGATCAGGACAAGCTTAAACAACTATAAGAAGCATGAAACAACTTAAAATGCACAATAAGCATAAGAAATAAGCAAGTTAAGCACTTGGCTGTTGTGGATTTTAAGACAGAAATCTCAGACAAATGGCCAAATTGAAGGGCAATTTAAGCAGTGAAATAAGCTATTGAAACACAACCAACTGGGGGCAAAATCAAGATATCACTACTGAGTATCTAAAAACCCTAAAAGCCCTATCAGAAAATGCCCAATTGAGGTCCAATTTGGTGCAAGATCAGCAACTCAGAACAACTGAGTCTGCTGTGGTATCTGTTTACTGTGCAACTTTGTGTGCAGGTATGCAATGGTCCTAAGTCTTTTGGTACTCACTAATTAGACTATGTTGAGTACAAAAGTGCCAATGTGAATGGCCAAATAAGCCTGGGGCTTATATTGGCTTGTATGAGCTTTTATGTTGACTGAAATTCACAAGGACCAAATAAAACTGCTAGACTTAGCTATAGGGTTGATCAAACCTTGAAAAGAGCTTATAAGGACTACTAAAAGCTTGTGAAAAGTTGACCAAATGGCCAATCTACAGTAACTGTGAGATTTGGCTTGTGACAGACTAGAACCAAACACCCCTTATGGGTTGACTGCTGCTGGCTTTTGAACTGAAGTGGTGATTTAAGTACTGATTATGACTTCTAATGGTACTCTAGGTATAATAAGCTATTGAAAATGAACTTGTGACAGAAACTAGAGTATTTTTAATAAGCTAGCTTGTTGAGGCTTATTTTTGGCTTTTATGAGTTATTTAAGTGAAATGATGAACCAGGCAATTAAAACTGAAGAACTTGAATGAAATATGTATTTAAACTACTAGTAAGCTAATATTGATAATGAAAAGCTAATGACAAGCTACTTAACAGTGAAATTGGTAAATAAGCTAAAAATGATATTTGAGCTTACAATCGGATTGCAGATGAAACTAGGAACCAAGGACCAAGTAACAACCTATAGGTTCTCCACAGAACCACTAAACCATAAGCTTCCATAATTCCAGCTTATTGACCCCATAGTAGCTTATTTGACCCAATGTTGACTTTTGTTGACTTCCTTGAATTTTTCGAAACTTAGAACATATATCTCTAATATAAGCTTACAAAAGCTATATCAAGCTTCTATAAGTTCATAACAAGGGTTTATGTGGCTTTTGATAGTTACTTAAAAGAGCTTATAGCTTATACGAATCACACTTTAACTTGAAATTCAAATTGATAATGCAACTGAGTTAGATTCTAATAAAACAAGAACAATGACTTCAAATTAACTTATATTGATCATTCAATAACTTGGAAATACAAAGAGAAGTACTTAAATTAAAAACGATTAACTAAAATTAAACTAACTGCTTTAAAAAGCTTACAATACTATTCTATTTATACAAAACTAACTGGGTACTTCATGTCGACATCCTCTGAATCTTTTAGCACCCTTGGATTACTTCAATTCGATCTCAGCCCTTGATTTCACTTTTTGGCGCCAAAATTGATAGTAGTGGGTTGAGCAGGTTTAAGCATTTAATGCTTTAGGAGGAGGTGGAGAAGAAGCTTTAAAAGCTTTTGGCATTGTTAGGTGAGTGGGATTGGATGGGTGGTGGTATAGCAGAGAAACAATGGGCAAGGTGGTTTGGCGGGTTTTAGAGGTTAGGGAAGAGTTTGACCGAAGTCAACTGGTATTTAAATACCAGATTGGGTCGGGTCTTTTAATTAAAAGGGAGTTGGGCTTGTTGGGCTTGTTGGGATGGGTTTAGATAATAGGGTGTTGGGTTGGGTTATTTTTATTTAAGGGTTAAGGGTTTAGTTTGGATCCGGTTTGGTTTGTAGCTAAAATATCACAAGGACCAAAAGTGTAATATTCTGATTTTCAAGGACCTCATGTGACAAGCTTCCAAAAGTTATCATAGGGACCAATTATGTCATTTGAGAATAGTACAAGGGTTATATTTGATAAATTCCAATTTTAAAACCTTAAGGACTATTTCTGACATTTTTCAAAGTTGAGGGACCAAAGTTGTAAATTTGTAATTTTTAACTTCAAAGGACTTTTCTAACAACTTATGAATCCCCAAGGACCTAAAATGATATTTGTACAAGTTTTTAGTGATCAGGGACTAGTTTTGACAACTTTTAAAAGTTGAGGGACTGAAACTGCCAATTATGCAAACTTTGTTCGTTTTTCACTTGTTTTTAAACATTTTGCATCTGAAACATATAAAACACAATTCTGGGATAATTTCAGTATTATGATGCATTTTTGAGTATTTTTGGATGTTTTGGCAGTTCAGATTAGGTAAAAATGATGAGTATTTAGACACTCATCAATTCCACATACCCAACTTCTCTCATGGAAGCAATTTAACCGTTAGGTTAAATTGAGTTTCTAGTGCAATAGATTCTCCAGTAGTCATTCTCATGTTAGGAAGATAGGAATTCCTATTTTTGCCTATTGAAGTATATATAAGATGATAATTCACCAATACTTGACTTAATAAGACTCTACTATATCTATTAAAACTAAGGTGATAAAGATGTCATGTTTTACACGAGAATTTGACAAATATGTGTCAACATATTTTAATCTTGTGTTTGGAATCTAAGATTATTGCATGATCTAATGGATGACATCTTTTATGTTGAGTTTAAGTATGTGTTTTGAAAGTGATTTGATCATCTAAGACCAAGAAATGTGTTTGTGTGTGATAATGGACTATGTTAAATTAAGAACGTTCTCAAGAAAGCTCTTTGGAACAAGAATCTAAGTAAAGTTACCAACTTTAATAGATCTTGTGTATGCTCTAGATATGTGTAGTTTTAACATTGGATATGCACAAGGTTTGAACTAGATTATGAGCAAGGTTTGGTTATGAGGTACGCTTGAAAGGAAACATGTACATATATCTTTCAACAAGTAAAATTATCTCATGGGATAATGTTATCATATTTAAGTATGACAATATGAGGGAGATATGCTAGTTCATAGAACTTGCAGATGTTTGTTTAAGATCATTTAGCCAATGAGGTGTAATGAAATCTCTTGTAACACAACCGTTCATGTTGCAAGTAGAGAATGATGCATAGGATATACATTATCCTTTTAACAAGATGAAAACTAAACGCATGCTTTCTTAGGCATAATGTTTTTCAAAACATCATGTTTTCCTAAATGAAAATATGAAGCCAAAGTGTTTGAATTTGATAGTCCTATCCTAAATAAACTTTGTCTCAAGATTATATTCACTAGATGATGACAAGAGGAATTTACTCGAGTTTCTTATGTATACTTCTCAATAGTCATTGTCACTTGGGGTGCATGAGGTTGGCTTTAAGATTGCATTTTAACATATGTTGTTAAAATGTTGATTTAAGGTTTAATGGAACTTATGCAGAAGTTTAACGAAAAAGTATTACTAATACTTTGATAACTTGTGAAAGTGGTACTACTTAAACCTAGTGGAAATTGATAAACAATGAATGTGAGCATCATGCTCATTTGATGGTGGAGGTTCTAATCATATAGGTGGTAAAGTATGGTTGAATTTGTTCAACGTGCATTTGATTCGGTACGAGTGTTTGGACAAAGGGCTTTTTGAGCAATGCACTCAATGGATTCAAATGATGGTAAGAATTGTGGCGTTGTAGGGGTTTGTTGTACTATGGAAGTACTTAGGTTTCATAGATGTTGAAGACAACAAGGATGGAGACTAATTCTTGTGGTCCATTGGTTGGTACAACTAGTGGGTGATGTAATTTGAAGCTTAGGACCCGAGACATATCACAAAGGTGAATGTGATGGGATGATGGTGAAAGAACAAGTGTACTTAGGTGATAGGATAAATGTTTTAACATAAGTTGTTAAAATACTTGGGTGTTAATTTTTTCGAATATGACTTTTAGTGACTACAATCGTAAGTCAAATTTACTTGAATATTTTTGACGAAATACTTAAGTTGTCAATCCTACTTTGTTGAGATTGGATAGCATTCAAGGATGGCAAGACTTGATAATACATCTATAACCTAAGTGTGAGTTATGACTTGATGTAAATCTTTATCGTTTTTAAGGATGTCATGTTAACCAAGTAAGGCAGCATATGTGAAGACAATATCTCCCGTCATAAGTTGGACTTGTGATCTATGATATCTTTGTAAACAATGAGTCCGGATTTGTTAGGAAATTGTCAATTTACAAATCAAGCTAATGGATGAGTATAGGACGGGAGGATGCAGTGAATGTGTGTAATGATCACAAATACTCAGTGGTCCACGAATTGCAAGGAACCAATTTCAGGGTTCCTTCCTTTATAGAAAAAGGTACCTTGGAGCATTTTCATGAAATTTGAAAGTATGATTAGAGATGATTATCCTATTGGTGCAAGTGAGATGTCATGATCCTAATATGAGTGAATATCAGTGAAAAGTATCCTAGTGATAAAAGTGAATGATCTAGAGTGCAGGATTAAACGAAAATGATAAAGTTAGCTGCTTGGCTGGCGGAACCAAATGACAACACAGGCGGAACCATGAATTTGGTTTCGTCTGATCCGTCAGGCTAATTTTGGCGGAACCAAAATTTTGGACAGACGGATCCTTTCTTTTGGTTCCGTCTAATCCGCCAAGTAAAATTTCTTAACAGAGGGCATTTTTCAATCCCCGAAACCTGTTCAAATCCCGTAGTTTCTCCTACAACATGTGTAATTAATTAGTTGTGATTGAACAATAACAATAAAACAGGTATTAACACATGTAAGCATAAAGATCAAACCGGGGCTAATGATATTACTAGTAATGTGAGTTGTGCCAAACAGTGGCTTAGGAAAAGAAAATTGATAACATCATAATGTTATCTCCCTGCATGACACGGTTAGTTCACATGATCATTCAAAGGTAAGTTATTATCCTATGACAAGACAAATACATTAAACATCATTGTTAGAAGCAAATATACCAAACACCTTTTTCAAAAATACTACATGTTTAGATAATCATACTAGAACTATTTGTGCAAAACAACATTTTTCAAGATACTTAACTAATTTTACTTAGATCTTATTCCTAAGTTAATTATGCAAGATTTTAATATAACATATGCAAAGAAAAATATCTAAGTCTATAAGCAATGCAAAGACAGTTTTCCAACTTGGAGCACAAAATCTAGCAAATGTCCCATTGTGTATAAACATGAAATTGCAAACAAGCAAATGAATATCATGGTGAGATTGACACTTATGTATCACAAATAAACAAGTGCAATCACAACTTTCAATAAGCAAACAACATCTATGCAAACAACTAAAACAAGTAGTCATATAGCATAGCATAAAAAGAAAGATATTTTTCGTCACTTTGTGTTTAAATATGACGATGTATGCCAAGCTTGATTTGTTTCCAAATTCTTTAGTTTAAAAAAAAATCATATAAATGTTCAAAGGATACCAACTTACATTGCCTGACCCAAAATTTTAAGTTACTATGTCAAAATGAAACTTAATACTTTGGACATGTTGTAGCATTTGATTTGTTTTACCTACTTCAATTTAGATTTAGGCTATGATATTATTTTTAAATTAAAGTAGACTTAATTCCCTTTAAAATGATAGGTGGCGCGACTCCTACCGACTTACAGTTAGTTAGTTATGAATTTTTGAAGTTTGCAAAAACTTTGGACTGTGCAGACCAAGGATCCCTTCTCCAAAGGGCAAGGAACCCTTTAAAGGGATCCGTGGTCTGCAGTGACAAAATGTCACAGAATGTTAAAAACATGTATTTTCGTATAGCGAGAATGTGTAGGACTTACTAGATTTGGTAGTAAACATATAATACACCTATTTTAACATCATTTCTACTTATGTGACTTATCTAATCATTTACGGAGGTGATTTTTCAACTAAATTTATAGTTATCCCAAACGCTCCTTTCAAGACCGTATTTTTCGTAAATTTGCTTTAAGCACATAATTTGACACTTAATTCTTTTGAGAAATCTTTTTCTTTTATTTTTCAAGGACATCTTCAAGCTTGTATATAAAGTAATATTTAACAACAAAATTTCTAAGTATAATTACCGAAACATTTTTCATATTATATTCCGCTTCAATGGTAATTTGATACATGGATCGTACTCCATTTTAAAAACCATTAGTTTTGAAAATAAAAGCCACGAGGCTCTGATACCAATTGTGAAAACGTAGAGGGGGGGTGAATACGTTACCATTTTAAATTCTTATTTCTTGTTGTATCAAATATCCAATTAAGCTTGTTATAATATGAAAGATGTCAATTATAGTTTGTGACTAGCATATACTAAAACAAGTTGTCACACAAGTATAACCATCAAGTCACAACACAAGCAATCATATAATACAAACATAAAAGTAAAGCAGTAAGTAAAAGAAAGCGCAAACCGAACACGATGATTTATAGTGGTTCGGTCACGGAGCTCCTCTCCGCCCTACTCCACTCCCCGAGTACCCAACTCGAGAGTTACTTCACTAGATCAACAAGCTCCCTTCTCGACGGAGAAAACCTTACAAACGTCGCTTACACTTTTTCCGGTACAAAGCTAAATACCGGGTTCTAGTTCTAGGTAGAACCAACCTAACGTTGCTTATACAATATTTTCGACACTAAGCTAGATGTCGAGTTCTTTTACAAGGGTACAACCACTCCCGCTATGTTTTATGGCCCAACATAAAAACCTTGTGTTTTATGGCATAAACACATAAACCATCTAATCTAGTTTGGTGAATAGATTGTGATGATGCAATGATGTTTACAATGATAATCCATGACAGAAATGTCTAATGGATATGAATAATGTTGATATAAATAATGCCTAAACACGTTATTAATATTTTTCGATATCTCTACGTTTTGATAATCACAAAATGTAAAATCATTAAATCGGAAAATTATGACTTAAACAAGTATTTAGTTGTAAATATCTATTTCTACAACTCAAATCACTTAAGGTATGAATAAACTAATGCCTAATGCATTATATGATTAAAGGAACATTTTCTTAATAACTAGATTTTTTATAAAACATCAAAAAACATTTTATATATTTTTGAAAAACATTTTTGGTATTAAATAAAAATGGTTAATCTTTTACAAAAATATGAATTCAAATTTTTAACGAAAATCAGTTAAAATGTTCCAGAAAAACCTTCCCCACAAAAGGACAAAATTGGCCAACGTTCAGTAGGGGCGGCCCCCTTAATTTTGCTAGGCGGCCCCCTTAATAATTAAGGGGACCGCCCCCGCTCCAGTAGGCCTCTAGCTGTCCAGTTTTTCTCCTATAAATACCAGCCTTCTCCTGGATTTTTACTTACCTTTTGCACACTAAAACTTTCTGTTCTAAATCCTTTCTATAACATTGTAAATCCTTTGATCATATTTTCTTAAGCATTGGTTTCTAAGTGATCCAAGCTTCCACCACCAAAAGTGCAAAAGAAGAACTCTACTTCAACTAGTGAAGAAGTGTTATTACTTACCTCATTCAATTGTGTTGTTGTGTAAAGTGTTGTGTAGTTGTGATAAGTAGATCTAAGTGTAATTACGTAGTGGTGTTGTAAATTAGTTGTGAAGTAGTTGTGAATAAGTAGTTGTGAAGTAGTTGTGAAGAATTAGTCGTGAAGTAGTCGTGAAGAAGTAGTCGTGAAGAAGTCGTGAAGAAGTCGTGAAGCCGTTGTGAAGCTGTCGTGAAGAAGTCGTGATTAAGTTGTGTAGAAGTTGTGTATAAGTTGTGAGATTGGTTCTAGCTACGATTAGGACTCGACATCTAGCTTTGTGTCGTTAAGCCGGTGTAAGCTAAAGTTGTGTAAGGTTTCTCCGCCATAAGGGAGTTTGTTGACATAGTGAAGAAAACTCTCGAGTAGGTGACTCGAGGAGTGGAGTAGGGCAAGGAAGGTGTCCTTGTAGCCGAACCACTATAAATCTCCGTGTTGTGATTTGATCTTTTCATCTCTCTCTCATATTTCATTATATTTACCTTACTTGCATTACTTATCTATATTTGTTTATATATGTTCATATTGATCAAGAGTTGAATTCACATAAGATAGAATCGAAATTTTAAAAAGTAAACAAAAGTTTTCATAAATTAAAAAGACGTAAAACTATTCAACCCCCCTTCTAGTTTTTCACAATTGGTATCAAGAGCCACGTCAAACAAGATTTTTAAAATAAACTGTATGTTAAAACTTGAAACGATCTATGGAATCTGAAAAATATTTAGAAGGGAAATCTATGCAAAGACCACCACTATTTGAAAGTGATGGATTTTTATATTGGAAAAATCGATTCGAAACTTATGTGAAGTCAAAAGATCTAGATCTTTGGCATGTTATTACTAATGGTGACTTTTTACCTATTCAACATAATCTTGAAACTAAAAAGGATGAAATTGTACCTTTTGAAAAACAAAGTGATGATTTAAAAAGAAAACTTTCTAAAAATAATGAGGCTAAAATGGTTATTTATAATGCGCTACCACGTAAAGAATACGAAAGAATCTTTATGTGCGAAACCGCAAAAGAAATTTGGAACTCTTTACTAATAACTCACCAAGGTAATAGTCAAGTCAAAGATAATAAAATAGATCTTCTTGTTCAACAATATGAACAATTCACGATTCCGGAAGAGGAATCAATTGATAATGCATTTGCTAGGTTTAACACAATCATCACAAGTTTAAAGGCACTTGATGAGAGTTTTCTAGTAAGAATTTTGTCAGAAAATTTCTTAGGGCTCTTCATCCAAAATGGCGAGCTAAAGTTACGGCGATTGAAGAATCAAAGAACTTGTCAACTCTTCAACTTGACGAGTTGATTGGCAACTTGAAAGTCTACGAAGCAATAATCAAGAAAGACTTCGAGATGGTCAAAGGAAAGAAAGAGCAAAGCAAGTTAATCGCGTTGAAAGCTAGGAAAGCATCAAGTGATGAGGATAGATCAACCTCTGAAAGTGATGATGAAGAATATGCCATGGCCGTAAGAGACTTCAAGAAGTTTTTCAAAAGACGAGGAAGATTCGTTAGACAACCACATGACGAAAGGAAAACACTCCAAAGAAACAAAGACGACAACGGTAGCAAGAGCGAGAGGAAGTGCTTCAAATGCGGTGATCCAAATCATCTCATTGGAAGATGTCCTATGATGTCAAAGGAGCAAAACCAAAAGGCGTTCATTGGAGGAGCATGGAGTGACAGTGAAGAAGACGAGAAAGAAACCACAAAAGAGGAGAAATGTCTTATGGCTAAGACATCAAGTGAGGTACGTTCCGAAGCCGAACACTTTAGTGATGAAAATTTATCATTAGATGAAAAAGAACTAGATAACGAATATAATAGGTTATGTATAATAGGTCAAAAAGTAATGACTAAAAATAAATCACTAAAACACATAAATAACCAATTAGAAAAAGAAATACTAGAATTAAAAATTAAACTACATAACTTAGAAAAAGGCAAAGAAATCTTTGAATGTAGAACTTGTCAAGAAACTAAAAATGAAAACGAAATACTTAAGGAAGAAATTTGTAGACTTAACAAATTTGAAAATAGTAGTAATTCTCTTAGGGATATAATAAGCATTCAAAGAATGACAGGAGATAAAACCGGATTAGGATTTAACTCAACTAAGGCTACAACTAGTGAAACTAAAAATGTAAAGTTTGAAAGTGAAACTAGTAATCAAAAAATATTGGAGTCAAAGCCTAAATATATACTTATAAAAGATAGGAAAATACCCATAGCCAATAATGAGGAAATAAAAGCTTTCTACAAACCATCTTTAAAAACCGAAGTAGAAAACTCTAAACCAAAGCTTAGGTCAAAAACACCTCCTCCTAGAAGACCACCTAGTCCTCACCCTCGGCCTAGAACACCTCAACCTAAAAGAAACCAAAATAGACCAAACCGTCATAATAATAGTTACCCAATGTGGAATTACCCGAATCCACCAAGCTTCAATCCTTGGGGAATACTTCCACCATACATGCATCCTAGTCAACTACAACCCATTTTTGGTTCAAACAACTTTGGATCAATGAGACAATGGGGACCAAGTGGCTAAATTGCTATCTCATTGGATTATTGGTATCTCGTCCTTGATTGACTTCTACAAGTCAAACATAAACGCTTTGAAGCGCTTGAAGACCACACGTTGAAGACTAAAAGGTAAGCCCCTCTTTCATGCTCATCATTATGTGCGTAGATTTATGAACTAGCAAATTGCATGACCCCATAAGTTTTTAATGCCTAGTTTAGTTAGTTCTTGGATGGTAGTTAGTAGATAATCCCTTATACGTATACATAACATAAATATATACATATATCCATATTATTATACTATATACATATATAAATATATCCGCACATAACCTAGATACGTCATTTGTTGACTATCTAGAACTAAAAGAAATTGTTCGTCCTCGAACCTTTTCTTCCCCCTTTGCCTCTTTTGAACTTTAACGTTCAACACGAAAATCTTCCGTGTCCACTATCACATAACTCATGGTGATGAAGAGAAGTGAGTTAAGTGGATTAACGTAGAAGTAGCACTTTGACCGTCGAGTCAAGAAAACTATGGATGAAACAAACTCCCGTCACCGCCAGCACCTATCTCCGTCATTACCTCATCATTTCTTAACTCCATTCAACATCCCACATTTTCACACAATATATATATATATATATATATATATATATATATATATATATGCACTTTTACTCTCACCCCCTAACACATTTGTCAACTTGACATCTTGATCATTTTATCCAAAATTCTCAAGAAATGTTTTCTTAACGAAATGTTAATGTCAAGTATTCCTTCCTCGTGCCATTAAAACCCAACGTATTTTTGATATATAATAAATCTATATATATATATATATATATATATATATATATATATATATATATATATATATATATATATATATATATATATATATATATATATATATATATATACATAAAATTATTTTGCTATCAGAATCTAAAACTGAACTATTTCCAAGTTTGGTAGGCGGCCCCCTTAATGTTTAAGGGGACCGGCTAGTAAACGGGGGCGGTCCCCTTAATAATTAAGGGGACCGGCCTACTGTAGCTCCCAAAAACGTTTTTCTTCCAAAAATCTTTACCAAACACCCCACTTTTCAAACTCACCCATACTTGCTGCTGCTGTGAACGAACCTCAACTCAAAAACCATTCTCCTAATCACCATCTCCGACTAATTTCGCAAGGGGCAAACACTTGTATCTTGATTAGCAACACATTTTGTAAGTTTTCTAATTCACATTTCATCTAATTCCATTCAATTTTGAGTCTAATCATAATTAGGTCTTTTACTAAACTTTCTTTTAATCCAAAATTTGTTAAAATTAAGTCTAGAAATCTTATAACCAAATGCTCCTCATAGGATTAGAATGCTTAATCAACCTAGAAACTAAGTAATTAAAAAAAAAAACCATTATGTCAAACTAATCACTCCTTTTCAAAACTAATCACATTGTTGAATTATGCCATAAACACCTCTTAAAACTAATCACATTGGTCTATTACAACTCACAAATCCTAAAAAATATATTTTTCGAATCATAAAAAATGTTTTTGTTAAATATAAGAGAGTGTTTGGATTAGGAGTTAGAATCATCGAAATTTAATCAAAATTAAGCTCATAACTACTTGTCAAGTTTATAAACACGCAATTAGTTGTTTTAAGTCATCAAGATACATAATTCATATGTATATTGAAATTTTACTAGTTATTTTCTTATTTAAAGGAGCGTTTGGCACAACATTTTGAAAGAAATTTTTGAGTCAAAATCTAAGTTACTTAACATAAACACTCGTAAGAAATAGCTAGATATACAATCCAATGTTTGTCTAGCCACATTTCAAAGTAGCTTATGACGTATAAAAGAACGTTCGGATATTTTTGATTTCTTGTCAAAATGTCCCTATAACTATTCTTTAACATCATAAAATACATCTTAAGCGAGTTAAAAATTAAAACTAAGGAACATTGTAAACTACTTCTTAGGATTTAAGTTTTAGAGTCGAAGTATGTTTACGTTCCACATAAGTAGCATATATAATATATGCATGTCATTTTCTTATTTTTCTTTGTTGCTTTCTTGTATAGGTGAAAATGCCCAAAACTACAGTCGGTGATGTCTTAAAAACAAAAGAATACATTCCTAAAGTCTCTGCCACTCCAGGCATTTCTCCTGCTGTTGCTTGTTTCTATCGTCCCATTGAAGATAGAAACATTCATGAAGGGAGAGTTGTCTATCCATCGTTCTATGAATCCGACTATATCGAACGAATGTTCTCCAACGTTCGTCTTGATTGTCTCTACAAAATCAACGAGCTTATCATTCCCCGCTTTGTTCTTGACTTCTATAGCCAAGTGACGGTGCAAACCGATCCCAATGGCTGTATCCTCATATCCTTTATAATTCAACATGAATTCATTACTCTTACACTCGCTCAATTCGGTCAAATTCTAAGAATCCCCTACTCCAGTCAAGCTGTCTTCTCTAATGAGTGGGATCTCTCGTCTCTTAAGCAATATCGACCTCAACAGGGTCCTTACTACTCTGAGATTCCATCATCTGAAGAAATTCGTCAATATCTTGGGCTAGATCGTGGTACGACTAGCCGGAGGATCAAGTCAAAAGATGTTGACATCCATGCTAACCAAATCCTCCTCAAGGAGTTATGCTCCGACATGAGGCGTTGGGAAGAACTCATTCGTGAGAATGCGTTTGGTACCGGTGGTCACCGTGATCATGTCACGGCGAGCATAGCTCATATGTTGTATTGTATTGTTGCTGAACAGCCGTACAATTTGGCATATCTCTTTGTCTTCCGTATCATGTCCGCCAAAAACACTCATAATGCAAATCTTCCGTATGGCATGTTTCTCACTCGCCTATACAATCATGTCATGATGCATTATCCACATCTTCAGAGTCCAATTTATGAGTCTGTTCAACCGGTCCTTAATCCTCTTGTTCGTGTCCGTGAACGTCGCCCCCGAAGTGACAAGGGAAAATCTCGTAAATCTGTCTCACATCCACCTCGTGGTTCCACGTCACATCAAGGAGACGATGATGATGATGATGATGAGGAGGGCACAACACGTGCTAGTACCCCATCACCTAGGACCTTCGTTCAAAATCTTCCGGATCTTGATTACACCGAGTATCAAGTTCCTTCTCCTTCCGAACGAACAGACGAACTGCTGTTTGAAAGACAAACCGAACTGCTCAACACCACACAGCAGATGCACCAAGAAGTACGAGGCGGTTTCAAGTCTATTGGAAAGACACTTGGAAGGATGTTTGGAAAGAAGAAGAAATAGACGTGTTTGATGAGTGTTCAGTTGATTTTTATTGATGTTGTGATTAGACACTTATATGTAGTATTATTATCTTAACATTTGCTTACTATGACTTTTATTATGTTAGATGATAAACTTATTAGAACTAAGCTACTAGTTTATTTGAAATTATATGACTATGCTTCTAATATGATTTTTTTTGGTCTTAAATATGTATATTATTTATTTTAATATGCAATTGATAATATTTAATCATTCTTGATGTACATGATCCAAATGGAACTTGCTGCAAAACCACCCTAAAAATGACCTTTTTCTGGAAATTTTTCAAATTTGGTCGCCTGGGAAATCACCAGATGGGCGGCCCCCTTAATTCCTTAGGCGGTCCCCTTAATTTTTAAGGGGGCCGCCCAACAATTAAGGGGACCGGCCATCTGGACAGTAAAATTTACTGTTTCCTTTTCCATCTTGTGACCACTTTTACCTAGCCCCAGCTACTATTACCCTTAATGCACGAACTGAACTTGGAATATTACCACAAAACCTTCACAATTTGCCTAAATCAACCACATTTTCACTATATAAATACCCTCCTTACAATTACCTTTCACTTCATCCACCATCACCTTCATCAAACACCCATTTTCATCCACAATGCTATCACCAAAATCCTCCATCTCTAAGACTCCAAGAAAACAAAGACTTGTTATCATACCACCAAAACAACCTTTCATAGACCTAACCCAAGATGACATCAAAACTCCATCACCACCACCTCAAAATTCATCCCCAAGTGCACCAAATGCACCATCAAAAACACCCTCTACCCATGGAGCTTCATCTTCCTCCATTCCATCCACTTCCTCCATCAATGACTACATCCACACTCACCTAACATCATCACCAAGAGCATCATCACCACCATCCACTCAAGAACCTTCATACACCCAACTTGCCATTTCCCTGTCACCCATCACATCTCTTGATGCTCACTTTTCACCATCACCAACCCCACAACCATTCTTTCCTATACCTTGGGCAATGCTTGAAGCCCATGGTGATAATTGTCTTTGTTGCATCCATAACCGGACCTTAATCTTTGGTCTTAGAGATGAGATACACTACATGTTTTCATCTCTTGAAAACATGATTGCCAACCCACCACCACCACATCCTCCACCTCCTTCACCCACTACACCACCACCACCTCCATTTTCACCCAATTAAGCATATGCAATGCTTAAAAATAATTTTTCAAAACTTTCTTGTAAGCAAGCTCCATGGAAGACCATGTACTTCTAGGACAATTATGTAGTTTCATTAGTTGTTTTTTTGTATGCGTGCAATGCTTAATTTTGTAATCTTTTGGTTGTGTATTTATACACAACACTTTTATTAAATGAATGATCTTATTCTATTTGCTTGCTTATTGTTGTTACATATACTTGTGCTTCTAACATTTTTTTTTTGCAAGCGTTCCATAGCTCGTTTCCTTGGTGCCCCCAAATGAGGGGGAGTACACATCAAGGGGGAGTTCTTGTCCCGACAAATTTAGATCCTAAAACTTGTCGGCTTAACCTTTTTGATTCTACAAAAAGGGGGAGAAATAGATGTAAACTCATTAAATACTTGTCTAAAAACTAATTTTTTAGATTTAATGAGTTTAGATTTTGTAATCATCAAAAAGGGGGAGATTGTTGATATAAATAATGCCTAAACACGTTATTAATATTCTTCGATATCTCTACGTTTTGATAATCACAAAATGTAAAATCATTAAATTGGAAAATTATGACGTAAACAAGTATTTAGTTGTAAATATCTATTTCTACAACTCAAATCACTTAAGGTATGAATAAACTAATGCCTAATGCATTATATGATCAAAGGAACATTTTCTTAATAACTAGATTTTTTATAAAACATCAAAAAACATTTTATATATTTTTGAAAAACATTTTTGGTATTAAAAAAAAAATGTTTAATCTTTTACAAAAATATGAATTCAAATTTTTAACCAAAATCAGTTAAAATGTTCCAGAAAAACCTTCCCCACAAAAGGACAAAATTGGCCAACGTTCAGTAGGGGCGGCCCCCTTAATTTTGCTAGGCGGCCCCCTTAATAATTAAGGGGATCGCCCCCTATTTAAGGGGACCGCCCCCGCTCCAGTAGGCCTCCAGCTGTCCAGTTTTTCTCCTATAAATACCAGCCTTCTCCTGGATTTTTACTTACCTTTTGCACACTAAAACTTTCTGTTCTAAATCCTTTCTATAACATTGTAAATCCTTTGATCATATTTTCTTAAGCATTGGTTTCTAAGTGATCCAAGCTTCCACCACCAAAAGTGCAAAAGAAGAACTCTACTTCAACTAGTGAAGAAGTGTTATTACTTACCTCATTCAATTGTGTTGTTGTGTAAAGTGTTGTGTAGTTGTGATAAGTAGATCTAAGTGTAATTACGTAGTGGTGTTGTAAATTAGTTGTGAAGTAGTTGTGAATAAGTAGTTGTGAAGTAGTTGTGAAGAAGTAGTCGTGAAGTAGTCGTGAAGAAGTCGTGAAGAAGTCGTGAAGCCGTTGTGAAGCTGTCGTGAAGAAGTCGTGATTAAGTTGTGTAGAATTTGTGTATAAGTTGTGAGATTGGTTCTAGCTACGATTAGGACTCGACATCTAGCTTTGTGTCGTTAAGCCGGTGTAACCTAAAGTTGTGTAAGGTTTCTCCGCCATAAGGGAGTTTGTTGACATAGTGAAGAAAACTCTCGAGTAGGTGACTCGAGGAGTGGAGTAGGGCAAGGAAGGTGTCCTTGTAGCCGAACCACTATAAATCTCCGTGTTGTGGTTTGATCTTTTCATCTCTCTCTCATATTTCATTATATTTACCTTACTTGCATTACTTATCTATATTTGTTTATATATGTTCATATTGATCAAGAGTTGAATTCACATAAGATAGAATCAAAATTTTAAAAAGTAAACAAAAGTTTTCATAAATTAAAAAGACGTAAAACTATTCAACCCCCCTTCTAGTTTTCTAATGGACACAAATAACTAATCTAAATGAACTTCCATTGATAGAAAGCCTTCAATGGACGAAAATCACAAGTTCCCTAAGCTTGTTGTGATAGATCTTCATATATGTATGCTTACAACATAATGAAAGTTAGTAACATTATGATCATGATGATTAGGGTGATTAATGTATGTTACTACATGGTTATCTACTGCTCTAAATGTATGTAAAAAGGTAGAGAGAATGTATGTTCAATTGGTTAAGAAATGAGTGAACAATGGGCTGCTATTTATAGCCATTTGGCTTAGCAACCTACGGATCACACGGAACCAAAAAAAAGGGTTCTGCCCTTTATAACTTTTGGTTCCGTGGTCTCCTGACACAAAATCTAAAAATCTTTATCAAATCTTTCCAAAATCAAATCTAAATCTTTACAAAATCTTTCCAAAATCAAATCTAAATCTTTACAAAATCTTTCATGAAATCTAACTAAGATATACTCTTAGATTTGCTAGACTAGGATGATCCAAGGCATGATGTAATAAACCATTTTCTTTTTGACTTAAGTATATAGGAAAGTTAACTTGTAAAATGAATTGTAACTAGTTTAGACAAATGTCTAAATGTAACTAGTTCAAGAAAATGTCTATTTTAAGTGCTTATCAAAATAAAATGTATTTTGTCAAGTGTAAGTAAACTTTAGTACTTAATGCAAAATGTAAAATGAGGTTCCAAATAGAATGGTTAATCTATTAAAATACTTAATGACTCTAAACGTATTTTAAACATTCTAAATGATTTGTTTAGGGGTTTGATCATAATGCCACATAACAAACATGTACGAACCTGTGTTGTATCATGTGAGGACTTGAGAAGTCGAGAGGTGTTGAATGTATGTGGAGACAAAATATGATTACAAGTAACTTGTACATTTTACGTTATGTATCAAGTTACATGTTTGTCATCAATCAAAACAAACGAGACTGTATAGATTAAATATCGTAATATTTGCACTAACAAACAAGATAACTAATGTTTTTCTTTCAAAAAATGCACGAAGACATCATCTTAAGTTATTTATGTTGAAATTGTAATTGAAAATATTATCTCCTTCCATTCTAACACTTATTAATTAAATAAGCCGACATCAAATGAGCTGCCTAGCTTTACTAGGCTCAAAACTAGTAAATATTTGTTTGTGTTAACGAGGGGCATTTTTTCGTTGGCTAACTTCTTACATCATAAAATTCAGAACTAGATGATATGGGGTTTGATGCAGTGGTGGCCCTGAGAATTTAAATACCCAGGCCGAACCGAGAAAAAAATGCCCCTAACTCCTAGCGAATTCAAATATATAAACAAATTTTTTTATAAATGATAACTAACATTATAATAAGAAATTATATATGCATAATAAGATCATAATATTAGAAATACATACCATAGTAGTTACTTAGTTAACCGATGATACGTGAAGCCCTCCTAGCATGCTTCATAGCAAATTGGTTGATTAGCTCTTCGTGGTTTATATTCTCTAAGATTTCGTTCTCGATAGCTATCATGGCCAATCCACTAAGTCTTTCTTGGGACATTGTTGATCGTAAATAAGATTTCAATTACTTCAACATAGAAAAACTCCTTTCTACAGATGCAACTGTGACTGGAATAGTCAACAATATTCTGTATGCAATGGTTGCATTTGGGAAATAACCAAGCTCTTTCAAACGCTTCAAAACATCTATAGGGTTATTAAGTTCATCGATTTGTGATGTGTCAAATAACTTCAACTCCATATAAAGTTCATCAGCATCAATATCCGATCTTTCTTCAAACCTGAGTGCATTTTCAAGAAGGCGACATGACAACTTAAGATCTTTATCTTCAATTCCCCTCAAGTTATATGGAAACAAAAAGCCAAATAATTTTTCATACTCTTTGAATTGCTCAAATCTTGTCTCAAGTGAAGAACAAGCTTGATCAACAATGTATAAGAAATAATTGACTATAAAGTTCTCTTCGGGTGTAAATGAAGTTTCTTGGCTACTTGAACTCTCACCAAACTGTTTTTTCCTTTGAATCACACGCTTTTGTGGAAATATCGGATCAATACCCAATTTGCTAGCAATCTCCTTTGCTTCTTCAATCGCTTTTGAATACCCCGTTTCTCTATAATACTTGAAATACCGAATCAATCTATTTATTTCTTTAATAGCAATATCGAGATGCATATCCTTCAATTGTAACTTCTTGCTTAACATGCGCTTCATTTATATTAGCCTCAACATTCCCTTCGGCCTCTTCCGATTCTTCATTTCCTACTTGTAAGTTATCTTGATCTTCAACTTGTTGTTTCTCTTCCATCTCTTCGGGTTCTACTTGTACCTGCTCCTGCTCGTTAACATGTTGTGGCCCTTGCATCTCTTCTGTTTCTTCAACATGCGTTTTTTTCATAAACTTAAACATAACACCGGCTTGTGACTTTCTCATTTCTTCATCTCTTTTTTACTTTTTACGTTTTTCAAAGACGGATGGTTGTTTAGGAGCCATAATTCTATATCAAACTCTATATCAGATTAGGGATGAACAAATAAAAAATTCTAAATCAAATTAAATTCTATGACCAAATAATAAATTCTAATAAAACTAAACTCTATATCAAATCAGGGATAAACAAATAAGTAAATAACCAAGCCTAAATCAAATCAAATTCTATGAATAAATATTAATAATAGAAAACTTCGAATGATCGAATTTTACCTTTATGAGTACGGTTTTTATGGCTTTTGTTTGTATAGAATAATAGATTAATAGAAAGCTCAAAAAGTTTATGCCTTTTGTTGATGTCGGCAGATCTTTTATAACTCAAAAACAAAACCCTTTTGTGTGATATGAAAAAATCTCAGAGAATTTTAGTTTTATGCCTTTATCCTCTAAATTTCATTTTAGTAAAAATGTAAAATAAATTGTAGATAAGGATACAAACTTTGCTTTTATATACATATTTAGTACCTAAAGTATTGTATATCTACATTTTAGACATTAATTAAAATGGAATCAAATACATATATATATATATATATATATATATATATATATATATATATATATATATATATATATATATATATATATGTGTGTGTGTGTGTGTGTGTGTGTGTGTGTGTGTGTGTGCGTTCAAGTGGTGAACACTTTAAAATGATGAATAATAGGCACCAATAAGGAAGTGACATTTGGATTTTAAGAATTAAATTAAATCAAAAGTTTAAATTAAATAACAAGGGCATTATTGACAATTAACTTTTCATTAATTTCTCAAAAAGCAACGACCTCCCTCATATATCTCAATAAAACCTACCCACTCATTTATTTTCCTCTCTCATCTATATTCTTTCACTAATACCTTCTCAAAATCATAACGACACCCTAATGCCGCCGGAAACTGGGTATCGAACTTTAACGCCCGCCTCTGCGTACTGTTCTTTATTCTTCAAAAGAAACTTGAGCCGCCGCTATTTTATCGGAATCTTTTTTCCGTTATGGCTTATTCTTTAAAGCCGCCACGGCGTACCCCTTGTTTTGAAGCCAACCTGGAACCCTTGTTCTTCATTTGAAGCCCATAACCTCCGACATCAAGAAATTGAGTGGGTGTGTATCAACTAGATCTAGTTGTTTGTGTATTAGATCCGGTTGTGTTTTTGTGTTTCGAGTGGGTTTTTGTATTTCGAATGGGTTTGTGAATCAGTAAAGTGTTTGTGAATCAGCTGATGTGAAAAAAAAATTGTTAATTTGTTTCGAAATTTATGTTTCATCGGCATCAAGAAACCAATTAATGTGTTTCTTTTAAAATTTATGACTGTGTATTACCTATTTACTAGTATTCTTTTTGTATTTTATGTGTACTCTGACACATTTATGAGTAACTCAGTAGGCCATTGAATTTATGACTGTGTATTACCTATTTACTAGAGTAGTATTCTTTTTGTATTTTATGTGTGAATCATTGTTTTGAATTTATTACTGTGTATTACCTATTTACTAGAAATCTTGAATATTTGAAATTGGTGGAAGTTGATTTGCTGCTGACAGACTATTTCCACGACACATTTTGTGGAAGTTAATGTGTCACATGGTTATTTTGCTTTACCAAAAATGCCCTCAATCTTTTATTTATTAACAATAATGCCATTAAACTCATTAATTATACACAAATCTAATTAATTTTGAATCTAATAAATAAAGTTTGATCCAACGGTCCACAAGTGTACCTATTGTTTTCCATTTTAAGGGTGTATACCACAATAACGCCACCCTATATATATCTATACTACATATAATGGGTGTATGGTCAAAGGGGAATGTGAAAAAGTCAAGATTGTTTGAAAATATGTTTTGCCTATTCTACCCTTGCCCTTCTTTCAAATGTACATAAAAGAGTATTGAATGGCAATACGTATGAAGAGTTTATGAAATGGTCAAACTAATTTGAAACATGAAATGGCAATACGTATGAAATGGCTTATAATGTTTAAGGAAAGTATTAAATGTACATAAAAGAGTTTCAATATACATGATAAACCACACACTGTCATACCATATATACATAAAAAAGTTTCAATATTGCATGGTAAACCACATCAATGCTAGGCGGGAAAATGAATTCGTATATGTTCAAATTTCTGAAATTATATATGGCAATGAAAGGGTGTTTCTTGCCTATATAAACAACCGATTGTATAAACACAAATCAAAAGAATATTGATGATGATTTTGAGGTTGGTTCTAATCTTTCATTTGTTTTTTTTAAATGATATACGCAAAACTAATCTTTCATTCAAGTATGTTTTTGTACTTCTAATCTTTCATTTTTAGGTTGGTTCTAATCTTTCATTTATTTTTAGGTTGAAAGCATATGGCTGCCATTTTTTACAGGATGGTGATTTTGGTTTTTTTTTTTACCAAATCGCAACCCAACAAAAAACTTTGCTATGACTGCCATCTTTAAACAAAAAATATTGCTTAACATGATCTGAGCCTATTTTTATTTTGGATAGTCATCGAATTTTAGTTTCATTTGGATGCTTCATAAGACATTGTTAGTTTTACCTATTTTATAATATCTTTTATTATAGATTTACATTCTGTAATATGAAATTAGAGAAACACTTTATCCACACGGAGGATTTTCAAGTGTAATGAAATTTATTGAAAAGGGAGAACAAACTCATGGAAAAAGGAAAAATGATACAGCAAGATTGGAATGAAAGTTATGGAATGTCGCTACTGTAACTGTTTACATATCTTGGAATTTTTTTGAACTTATGCTTTTTAATGGCCACTGTACGGTAATAGTTGTTTAGTACTTTAGTTGCACTTTGCAATTGAATTCTTTTGTAATGGCCACTGTGTATATTCTTGGCTTCTTGCCATATTTTTCTTGTGTTCAGTTCTTTAATTTTGGTTGCTGTAGTATTTTTCTTGTGTGCAGTACTGCAGTTTTTCTTGTGTGCAGTTGTTCTTGAAAAGGAGACATTTTATAAAGATATCAGATGTCTAACTACCAAGTTGACTTAACGGTTGTTTCACTTGTTTGTGAGCAACAAAATATAAACGATGAAAAATTTCGAGCTGGGTCGGTTTCTTGGCTCTTTGGTCCTGTATGTTCCTGACTTCCTGTGCATCTGCATGCATGCTCAAAATGCACAAATATGATGTTGCTTAGTTAAATCATGCACAAATCATTTAGTCACAGTAGCAATATATAATGCAATTCCAACTCAATAAATTTGTGCTACTGTGGTGAACATAAAAAATGAACTAATGAAGTCATTTCAATATACTGAAATATAAAAAATGGACATAAAAAATATATAATGAAGTCATTAACAACTCAATATGTCAATATAGCACAAATATGTTGAAGGGAATAATTAAGTCATTGAAGTGTCGGGCTTCAATCGGGCTTAACTCGGGCCAAAGTGAATTACTGAACAATAATTATTTCCCACCAACAATGCAACTCCATTGTTTGAAATTTCGGGCTTAACTCGGGTGTGTTTGTTAAAAGTAGCAGTGAGCTGTGAGCAATCCACAGCTCACCGCTCACAGCTTCTTAAAGAAGCATTTGAAAAATGAGCATTCCTAAAAAATAGCAAAGCTCACCACTCCTTTGGCAAACGAACAATAAAAATGAAAAAGCTCATTGCTCACCGCTCATTGCTCCAAAAAGCTCAGCGCCAAATATAGCCTTATTAGTGTAGTGTATAATGGGTGTTTATCGGGGTGCTTAAAAAATGTCAATAAAAGTTATCCGCTACCTTAATATTGCGTACATTATTGTTGTTTGCCATTTCCGGATTTGAATGCTAAAACGATACTAGATGTATCATCAGTGTCTTCATGTTCTTCGTATTCCTGTTGGATCCTTTTGTTTGATTATATAGTTTGTTTCATTTTCTTCATGTATAAGCAAAGAATTTTAGTTCTCTCTTAGCGTTTATGTATTTACTAGATAATTATATGTGCATAGCAATGAGATTTTATAGCGCCATATAGCTATCTATTTTGGTTACACAAAACGTTACACAATACATTTAACCAAAATATCATTATAACTATATGCTACTATAAAATTCTTTTAAAAAATCTCGATCCGGCAAATGGATTATGTAATGGCACAAGGTTGATATGTAAACGTTTTGATCCTAATGTCATCAATGCTGAGATTGCTGTCGAACAGCACGCTGGAGTTATAGTGCTCTTGCTAAGAATTCCTCTTGCTACATCTGAAGAAGACATGTTCCCTTTCAAACTAAAGAGAACACAATTTCCTGTGCGCCTTAGCTTTGCAATGACTATCAATAAAGCTCAAGCCAAACAATTCCAAATGTGGGTGTCTATATGCCCGACTCTGTTTTCTCGCATGGCCAGCTTTATGTTGCTTTGTCTAGAGGGGATATCACGTCGAACTACAAATGCATTAGTGAAGCCAGTCAAAGAGTTCGGTCAAGGAGGAGTCTACATCTCAAATGTTGTGTACCAAGAAGTTTTACGCGACGAGTAACGTGCATTGTTAGTTATTATCTCATAATTGATGTAATGTTTATTTTAAGTTTCACTAAATGTTTTTATATGTTCTTTGATACATGTTAAGAATTTTTGCTTGAGGTAAATTATCGCATGTTACGACCGTTTGCAATTACATTTTTATCTTTTCACGTTCTATTTTGAACGTTACACAAAACACTTACTACAATATCATATATCGTTAATTGTCTGCCGCTAGGAATTTCCGTTGCTATGCACGGGTACTCGCCTAGTATATATATATATATATATATATATATATATATATATATATATATATATATATATATATAGGGTAGGGATACAATGAGAAGGGCCTTATAATGAGAAGGGTAGGAAGGATTGTGGGAGTGACATGTGTCATCCCCATGCCACATCATATGACATGTGTCACCCCCCCCACCCCCCCCCCCCTCCCCCGAAAAAAAAATTTTTCCCGCCAAAAAAAAATTTTTTTTGGGCCAATTTTTTTTTTCGGCCAAAATTTACTGCATCACGGTTATAGTAAAGATGTGTGTATATTTTGTGATGCAGTAACTTTATAAATGTGATGCAGTATAAAAAGTTACTGCATCGTGATGCAGTAACTTTATAACCTTGATGCAGTAACTTTATAACCGTGATGCAGTAATTTTGGCGGGGAAAAAAAATTTGCCCAAAAAAATTTTTTTTTTGGCGGGAAAATTTTTTTTTTTCGGGGGAGGGGGGTGACACATGTCATATGATGTGGCATGATGATGTGGCAAGGTGACACATGTCACTCCCACAATCCTTCCTAACCTTCTCATTTTAAGCCCCCTTCTCATAATATGTATATATATATATATATATATATATATATATATATATATGTAACAAAGCAAGTTGTCCTCAGACTTTCTGTCTTTTTGCAACCTCTGAAGGGTACCCCACATGGCACCTCTTATATATATAACACATTTTTTAGCACATTATACATTATATGTATAATATATATATAAAAAAATTTCAAAAATTTGTGGCCCCTTCAAAATAGTGCCTCGGCCGGGAATCGGGTTTGCCCCCCCTCTAGGCCTCCCCTGGTTTGATGGTTAAATGACTTAAAGGTACAGTTTGGTTGGAGGGTTTTGGTGGGTGGATTTGGGTTCAAAAATTAAAACCTTTATTTGTTTTGCACTTTATATTTAAAAATGTGAATCAACTCCACTATTACAAATACATACAATAAAGGTGGGTTTTTGGTGATTTTGATTGTGCGTCCCTTTTGTATCTCCATCTCTCTTTTAACTCCCTCTCTTTTTCTCTCTCTTAATCTTTTTTTAAACATGAATCTCTCTCTTAATTTTAACACAATATTTTATTAACATTTTAATATATTTTCTTTTTTCAAATCCAAATCCAAATCTAAATCCTAAACCCATCTTCAAACCAAATGGGCCCTAAGTCTCTAGTCTAAGTAATGACACTCATATTCTAAATCCTTACTTATTTTGGTAAAAATGATGACAACCACGTTTTACTTTGTGTTAATGTATTAACGTAATTCTTTATAAACATTTATGTATAATAAGTTAACTGGAAAACTACATGTAACATTATTGTGGAAAATATAAAATACCAGTTTAAAATTATTATGTAAAAGTCTAGTGCATCGATTAGAGATAAACCAAATTTGATACAAGCTTATTATTAACTATCTTTCTTTGCGTGATGTGTTGTTGCGATTAAATGTTAAGGGGTGGTTTAGCTAAGCTTTTATTACGAGCTTATGAGCTTATTAGCTTATATGTGTTAAATAAGCCTAAACTAAGGGGGTGTTTGAATTAGCTTATTTTGTGGTCTTATCGGCCTATTTAGATTTAGGAAAGCCAATAAGCTAATTATTTTTTGGCTTATTAGCTTATCCACTTAGCCTTATGGCTTGTTTAATGAGAGGATTCGATACACTATTAAGGATGTTAGTCCTTTGTAACTTGTGTATGTGATACTTTGAGTTAATATGGTTAAGTATGCGGAATCTACTTAACCACACTTAGAAGGTTATTTGGTTATTAGAAATGGAAAGTAATGCTTGAGTAATGAACAATGAACACAAAATGTTAACACCAAACGATTCAATATTATTAAGATAATAATACGAGTGATCTTCACTATCACTAGGGTTACAAACCTTGAATCTATATGTTTCTATAACTTATGATTTCTATGATAAGTTATGTTCTTTGTTCTTGAGAGATATTCTAAGCGAATTAAGCACTTGGTTAGTCACACTTAATGTCTAGTCTAAGATCTTCCTTTTATAGTCCAAAGAAGATCTTTACAATTTAATGATAAGTATTGTCGAACTACTTGCTTTGCATGTGTTGAGTGTGTCAATAGCTAAGATACAACATGTATCTATGTTTACAACTTGTTTGACTGACTACAAATCAAAGATATTATCTACCGTATATACTTGACTTTTGTACACAAATATCTTTTTATACTTATCCAACCAGCAGTAGTAAACGCGACACTTATCCATCCAGCAGTAGTATGAGCAGTACCTTTGTTTGTACTAGCAGTGCTAACTTCAGTTAGTACTATTAGTTATAACTTGAGAAGTCTTCAGATATACACTAGCAGTTAGTACTGTTAGAGTATTCTTCTCAGCAGTACTAATCTTCAGAACATTTAATTCCCAACAATCCTCCCCTAAACTTGTGATTTCCCTAATCAACATGTTTCTTCTGAATTAAATTCTGATTGTGAGGATCTTTCAAACACTTCATAGTCAGATTCTTGATCTGAGCTTTTACTCTGTTCTTCAAGATTAATTATCTTTCTGTCTAACTCATCTGCTTTCTGTGAATCTCTTTCAGTAATAACATCATCTTTCTTTGTCTTGAACACAATCAATACCTTGAATAAAAGATGGTGCAATTTCCTTGGATGGAGGAATTATAAGAGGCAATGGTGCTGTGTATCTTGGATGCTTGTTCCAAGAAGTCAAATCATCTTTCAGCATGCCTTTGCAAGTGATGAACAAACGTAGTGAACTGAAATTGAAACTGAAAGAACCTAGATAGAACTTTCTCCATTTGAATGCTTCATCCCTTCTGAATATATATAATACTCCAGAATCTTCATTTGAACTTTCTTCATTTGAAGAGCTTATTCCCAGTATCCATCAACTGAAAAAGTTTATTCTTATTATTGGCTGAATAATAAGACATGTTAGCTTCTCAAAAAGCCGACATCATCATCTTGTATGCTCTTGTCTTTTCTTTAACTTGATCAATTTGAGTTTCCTCCCCTGATTCTGAGCATACACAATCTTTTCTTCCCTTATTGGTTAATCTTCCTCTTCTGAGCTTGGAAGATCTCTCACCATGTACCAAAATATATTTCCTCCCCTGAGATTTATCATTTCCTCCCCTGTTTGGAAGATCTCTCACCATCATCTGATCTACCAATTAGAACATGTTTTCAGACAATGTTGTACATGAAGCCATCAATTCCTTAAGAGTTTATGTGCTGCCCTAATCACTTCTAGGTGTGTTAACTCCTATGAGAGGTGATTCATGGGGCATTGACTCACTATCCATCATTTGATGGTTATTCTGAGCCACTTTGAAAATCTTTTTAAAGAAACTTTTGACTTAGCAGTATGAATATGATTTTATGATGAAAAATCATACTGCTCTCAACCATTTTGAAGGGATTAAGTGTGTAACAGACACTTAATCAAGAATTCGGTTTAAATTAACCTCTGGTTGTGTGAGAACCAATGTTTTCAGTTATAAATAACTGCCTGTGTAAAGATAAACCTATTCAAAAGGCTTTCTTGACAGGGTTTCCAGCTCATAGCAATTGTTACCTCTAACACAAGTGTTAGATTCACTTTTGCTAGCTGTTCTTTCTATCAGATGTCCTTAGACTTGCTCATTATACTAATTAAAGTATAAAATGATAGAAAGTGAGTTGTGTCAGTTACTATCTGACCAACTGAGCCATCAAGTCAATGTGAAACATCATAATCAGGTTTTAAGAAAGAAGTTTTAAAGAATCAATTAACTTAGGTGTAAACCTTTGTTAATGAATTCCCAAACTCAGTCCATCATGAACCTATTATGTCAGCAACTAGGATAATCATTCTGCTGCTTCCATTTCACTTGAAACTTCCTTTAGGCTCAAATGTTCATACCTGAAATTGTTATTCTAAAACCAAGAAACAAAATGCAAAGCATATGTCTTATAGTAGTATCATTATTTGACTAATAGTATGAACTGAACCATAAAAATTTGTACTAGCAGTACAAACTTTCCAATAACAGTACCAATTTGCAAAGCTAGCAGTACAAACAAAAATTTATATACAATAACACAGAGTTTTAAATCATTGAGGATTAAGCATTCCAATACTTGCTACCAAGTATTGAAACCTTCCAACATCAAAAGCTTTTGTGAGAAGATCTGCAAAGTTGTGATCAGAATCAATTTTAAGAACTTGAATCAACTTTTTCTCATTGCAGTCTCTAATAAAATGATGTCTAATTTCAATGTGTTTTGTTTTAGAATGTTGTACTGGGTTTTTAATTATGCAAATTGTACTACTATTATCAATATGTATGACAGTGTTCATGAAATTGTACCCATAGTCAAGAAGTTGGTTTTGAAGCCATAGGACTTGACCACAGCAACTTGCAGCAGCTACGTATTCAGCTTCAGTTGTTGAAGTAGCCACAATTGTTTGCTTCTTACACTGCCATGAGATAAGTCTACACCCAAGGAATTGACATCCTCCAGTTGTTGACTTTCTGTCCAAGCTTGCACCTGCATAATCACTGTCTGAAAATGCTACCAAGTCAAAAGGTGATTCTCTAGAATACCATAGACCCAACCTAGGTTGACCCTTGAGATATCTAAAAATCCTCTTGACAGCTGTGAGGTGAGAAACCTTTGGAGTTACTTGAAATCTTGCACAAGCACAAACAGAGAACATGATATCAGGTCTTGATGATGTGAGATACATCAAATAGCCTATCATAGATCTGTATGTGTGTACATCTACATTTTCTCCATCTAAATCTTTAAGAAGTGGCTTCTCAGAGTCCATTGGTGTGCTTGCCACTTTTGAATCAGCAAATTTGAATTTCCTTAGAATCTCTGCAACATACTTATCTTGACTAATAAATATGCCTTCACATGATTGCCTAACTTGCAGACCCAAAAAGAATGTAAGTTCCCCCATGGAACTCATCTGAAACTTATTATGCATAAGTTTCTCAAACTCCAAACACATCTCCTTCCTTGTAGATCCAAAGATGATATCATCCACATACACCTGCACTAGTAAAAGATCATTCTTGTGCTTCTTGATGAATAATGTCTGATCAATCTTCCCTCTTTGAAATCCATTTTCTGTCAAATAGGAAGCCAGTGTTTCATACCATGCTTTTGGTGCCTGATGAAGGCCATAAAGAGCCTTAACTACCTTGTTCACCTTGTCTGGATGATCTGGGTCAGTAAACCCTGGAGGTTGTGAGACATATACCTCTTCTTCAATATTACCATATAGAAAAGCACTCTTGACATCCATTTGATAAACTGTGAAGCCCATAAATGAAGCATAAGCCAAAAATAACCTAATGGCTTCAATCCTTGCTACTGGAGCAAAAACCTCTTCATAGTCTATCCCTTCTTCTTTTGTGTACCCTTGGGCTACTAATCTAGCCTTATTCCTAATCACTATGCCCCTTTCATCCCTTTTATTTCTGAAAACCCATCTAGTGCCAATTACCCTTACATCCTTGGGTAAATCAACTAGCACCCATACCTTCTGAATCTTAAACTGAAGAAGCTCTTCTTGCATAGCTTCTACCCAACTTGAATCATCTAGGGCTTTAAGAACATTCTTTGGTTCTGCTTGTGATAGAAAACATATAAACAAGCAAGAGTTTGCAAACTCATGCTGCTTTGAAGCATAAAGGGCATCAAGAAGCCCTTGTTGGTCTGAAGACATCAGTTGTTGTCTTGTCTTCACCCCTGATTGTACATCTCCAATCACATTGTCCAGGGAGTGGACTTTGTGAATCCTTGAGTGTGGTGTTGTAGGAACATGATAGTTAGGTGGGAGATTATTGAAATCCACCTCTTCTTCTGAGAAATCTGCTTCAGTTAAGACTGATGGGCCAGCAGTAGAAACATTTGGCCTAGCAGTATGAACTGTTTGCCTAGCAGTATCTTGCTCTGTCTCAGCAGTATGAACTTTTGGCTCAGCAGTAGGAATAATGATTGTACTGCTGACTTGTTCTTCTTGTTCATCTTCCTTGTTTTCATCTTCAATCCCTTCTTTAGCTTTATCAGTAGAAGGTTCATCATTTGTTGAAGTTGAAGCCACACTTGTACTTGTCCATATTGGCATCCATACATAATCTTGATCTGTCTCTTTGTCTAACCTTGCCTCATCTGTTGCATCATCTTTTTTTGAACCTGAAAATTCATTAGTTTCTGCAACAACAGGCACATAATTCATAGAATGGGTTAGTGTCTCAAGATCAAATAGCCAATTGGGACCTTGACCAGCTACATTGGATTTATTCTCTAAAAATTCCACATGCAGGTTTTCCTCTACTCTTCTAGTTCTTGAGTGTTGGTTTAGTTTGCGTTTGGTGTTCCCAGATCAGGGTGAAGATAATCAATAAACAAGGTACCGGATATTCACTTGAAATCGTGTTATCACTTTCCAATAGAAACTATTCGACCCTATGCCTGGGTTACACGAATATCTCTATGGGATAAGACCAAGTGATGTTCTTGTTTTAGGCACAAATCAAGAACCAAATCGTATTCAAGTGTTTAGGGTTTGTGTTCTGTATATCCATGCAGTAAAGTTATGATCTCTATTTATAATAGAGTTTACTCAAACCCTAGCCCATGGAATTATGTATAATTAACGGCCCATTAATTATACCATAATAGTTTCCATAATAGTAGGAATCAGTGGTTATAAGCTTACCAGCAGGAACAATAAGCCTACCAGCAGGAACAGACTTATACAAGCAGTAGAATTACTAGCAGTAGAATCATTACTACTGGTAGAAACTCTGCATAACCACTATTGAGTCAGGGTGTTCAGGGACCTAATGGGTGTACACTCCGTACCTCCAAACCCATTACCAGGTGTGAACTCATCCCTCAAGTGTACTAAATTTTCCAACAATCCTCCCCAAATTTAGTTCACTTCCTTTGCATGTAGATTAAACACAAAACAAAACATATGCATAAATGAAAATATCTTGAAGATTGAATTCTCATCTTAGTACATTACACGTTCAAATATTCGAGAATCAGGGTGTTCTAAGAATTGAACCCTTCAACCCATTTGAATACCTGAAGATAAAATACACATACATTTTCAAACACTTAAATACTCCTGACACTATACAAGCCATGTGTCCATATCCAATTCATAAATGTTGTAAAAGCTAAAAGTCCAAAGCTTCCTGAAGCGGCAAAACTTCAACATTTACATAGGTGGTTCCTCTTTATTCATGCTCCTGCTAAGCACTTTTTCAAAGAAAATTAACCATTGAGAAGTAAAGACTTCATCCCCCTTTTTAGCAGGTTCTGAGCACAACCTTGGGATGTAAAATAAAACATGTGCTCCAGTACACTAAATGTTCAGCTTTCCACATTGAACTCAGCTCCAAAGTTTCCTCAGGAGAGAGTTGGGTGTCTTAGCATTCAGTGACTAAGTTGGACTTAAACCCATCCCTTTAGCAGACTTCAAAACCAAGTCTCTAGCCAAACCCTTCGTCAAGTGATCAGCTAAGTTATGTTGAGATCTAACAAACTCTATAGATACCACCCCATTCATGATAAGCTCACGAATCATGCTATGCCTGACACCTAAGTGTCTAGACTTCCCATTGTACATCTGGCTATAAGCCTTTGCCAATGTAGCAGCACTATCACAACGGATAGAAATAGGTGCTATAGGTTTAGGCCACAATGGAATCTCAAGAAGCAAGTTTTTCAACCATTCAGCCTCTTTACCAGCAGCAGCTAAGGCCACAAATTCAGATTCCATAGTTGAACTGGTGATGCAAGTTTGCTTCTTGGATGCCCAAGAAATTGCACCTCCACCAAGTAGGAATACCCAGCCACTAGTAGACGAATTGTCCTCAGTGTTACTGATCCAACTTGCATCAGTGTATCCTTCTAATACAGAAGGATAACCAGTATATGAGAGACTATAATCCATAGTTCTCTTCAAATACTTCAGTACCCTCTGAATTGCTTGCCAATGATGAGCACTAGGATTACTAGTATACCTGCTCAATTTTCCCACAGCAAATGCAATGTCAGGTCTAGTACAAGTCATGGCATACATTAAGCAGCCAATTACCCTAGAATACTCAAGTTGAGATACAGCCTTACCAGTATTAGGCAAGAGCTTCTCACTTGTATCCATAGGAGTACTCACTGGAGTACAATCAAAGTAATTAAATTTCCTCAACACCTTCTCAATATAATGAGACTGAGAGATAGAAATTTTGTTACTTTCATGTTTAATCCTTATACCAAGGATAACATCAGCCTCCCCCATATCCTTCATGGAGAACCTTGATGACAAAAATTCCTTTGTGAGGTCAACTTGATTTTGGTCAGTGCCAAAGATCAACATGTCATCAACATATAGACAAATGATGACTCCTTTACCAGATTCATCAAATTTGCTATATACACATTTGTCAGACTGGTTAAGTGAATAACCACTAGACAAAACCACTTCATCTAATTTTTGATGCCATTGCTTAGGTGCCTGCTTCAGTCCATACAAGGACTTAATCAGTTTACATACCTTTTTTTCATTGCCAGGCATGATGAAGTCTTGAGGTTGGTTCATGTAAACCTCCTCATCCAATTCACCATTCAAGAATGCTGTCTTTACATCCATCTGAAGTATAATCAGATTGTGAATAGATGCCAAGAAAATTAGCAATCTTATGGTACTGATACGAGCTATAGGGGCATAAGTATCAAAATAGTCTATCCCTGACTTTTGTTTAAAGCCCTGAATGACTAGTCTAGCTTTGAACTTTTCAACAGTTCCATCTACCTTCATTTTCTTTTTGAAAATCCATTTGCAACCCAAAGGTTTGCAACCAGGTGGTAGATCAGTCAACACCCAAGTGTTGTTGCCCATGATGGAGTCCATCTCATCATTTATTGCCTCTTTCCAGAAAGCAACATCCTGGGACTTCATTGCTTCATCAAATGTTTTGGGATCATCCTCAACATTAAAGCAATAGGAGTGTTGGTCAGAGACCTCATCCCTTGTTCCTTCAATTAAGTACAATTGAAACTCAGGTCCAAATGATTTTGGAGTCCTGACCCTTGTGCTCCTTCTGAGCTCAGGTTCAGGTTGTCGTTCCACAACCTCATCAGGGACCTCATCAGAGATCTCAGATACACCAACATCATCAGTTCCATTAGGAATCCTCTGACTTGGTCTAGGGACTGATGAGAATCTATTCTCATCAAAGATAGCATCCATTGATTCAATTATTGAGTTAATTGAAACAGATTCATTAGGTTCAATAACGTAGAACCTATATGCCTTGGAATGCTCAGCATATCCAACAAAGATGCATTCAATGCCTCTTTCACCCAAAGTTTTTAGCTTTGGATCAGGGAGTTTTACAACTGCCCTACAACCCCAAACCCTGAGATAATTCAGGTTGGGTTTCTTTTTAGTCCAGAGTTCATAAGGGGTTGTCTTGTTCCTTTTGTTGGGAACCCTATTTAATAAATAGCAAGCTGTTAACATAGCTTCACCCCAGAACCCTTGACTCAGCCCAGAATAGGACAACATGGAATTAACCATTTCCTTCAGCACTCGGTTTTTCCTTTCAGAAATACCATTTTGCTGAGGAGTATAAGGGGCAGTCGTTTCATGGATTATACCAACAGACTGGAAATACAGAGTATCCATGTACTCACCTCCCCTATCAGTCCTTAATCTCTTGATCAGGGAACTTTGTTGCAATTCAACCTCAGTTTTAAATACTTTAAATTTATCTAATGCCTCATCCTTAGAATGCAATAAATAAACATAACAATACCTAGAAGCATCATCAATAAAAGTCACAAAGTATGTAGGATCGAGTACTTCGAGCTTGATTGAGCTTGGTTAAACGAGAACCTCTATATGGTATACAAGTGTTTATGCGGAACCTAAACAACAAGTATATGAAGAAGAACAAATAACAAATGATCCTCTATGGATCTTTATTGACTATGAATCTTTGATTACAAAGAGATAATGAAAACTAATAATGAACCCTAATGTCGTATGTTCCTTTTATAAGCTAAGGAACCCTAATACAGCATTCTAGAAAACGAGTAAAGAGATAAAACCAAATCTCTTCCTAAATAAACTATAACAAACATACTAAAAATACGGAAACATCAGCAGCATTGAAACGCTACGAGCAGGAACACAAATAAACTATCGACAGTAATGATCTTCACCAGAAACCATAACTGTCATAACTGTCGGCAGGAACCAACTCCACTATCGGCAGGAACCAACTTACACTATCGGCAGCAATGAGACACTAAGTATTTCCCAGATTCCTAACATCTGTCATCTTCAGTCCTTCTTGTTTTTTAATAATCAAATCATAATTCCCAACAATCTTCCCCTATTTGATATTACAAAACTGTCTTCAATGCTTCCCCTTGAACAATGCTTCCCCTTGAACATGCTACCATAAATAATAACCTGCAACACTCATTATTCCTCCCCTAAACTTGTGGTTGACCTAGTGGATCGGTAAACTAGGTTAACCTCAAGTTTCCTGTATCTATGAAGAACATGATCCCAGTAGCAACTTCTATAAAACAGCAGCAACAGGAATCCACTTCAGCAGCATCAAGAGTAGATTTTATAAGCCTTTACCAAGTAGCTACTCACTCTTGGGTTAGCTAGTTCTTAGGTGGAATCATGGCATCACCCTGGTGAACTAGTAACCAGTCCAACACTTAGAACGTGAATCATCGGTGTGTTGAAAAACCCTAATGATTTTTGGCAAATCATCACAGCCATAAACGGATTTGATATGTCTTTACCTGTAGCCGTTTGCTCAGGACTAGCCAATTCTTAGGTTGAAGATAACCTTTGGTGAATTGATTACCAAATATGGTATTCCACTGCCTTTACCACAAGCCATACACTTGTGGGCTAGCCAATTCTTTGGAAACTCCAAAGGAGTAAAATCCATGGTGAATTGAAAAACCATTCAACTCTCAGTAATGAAACATGGGTGAGTTGAGTACCCCATAGTTTTGAGCAAACTATGACAGCTATCAACGGATTTGAGAATCACACCAGAGCCGTACCCTCATGGTGAGTCAACTTTTCCTTGTCTGTGAGACATGGTAAGTTGATTACCATTTGTTGTGTGGTTGAAGAACCAACACTGTACCTGCAAGGTGTTGCTCTCAAAACATAAAAGTTAGCACACAAAAATATACAAAGTTTTTTTTTTTTTTTTTTTTTTTTTTTTTTTTTTTTTTTTTTTTTTTTTAACTAATGAAAGAAAATAAATAAAATGAAGAAAATAAAGAAAGAAAAGGAAACAGATATATATTTTAACTAATAAACAGTAAACAAACAAAAACAAAAGAAACAAGAAAGAAAATAAAGAAAATAAAAAAAATGAACAAGATAAAAAAAACAAATTTTTTTTTTTTAACTAATGATACCAGCAGAATCCGAACAGCAGGAACCGAGCAGCAGGAACCGAATAATTAACAGCAGTAACCGATCAGCAGGAACGGCTAATGCTATCAGCAGGATCAGAAAGTGAGACCAGCAGTATCCAACTGAGACCAAAAGTAATTAAGTAGCAGCAGATAACCAGAAAATTATATTCGCCCCATATTAATTGGCCCCACATGTTCTCACTTGTTTAAACCAAGAATGACCAATCAGTGATTTTAATGCCAGCAAACGACAAGCCAAAGCCACACATGTCGACATTGACTATCAATTAACCCAGCAGCAAACATAAATCTTTTGACCAATCACCAACTGACCAATTTTTGACCAATTTAATACAATTTGTCCCATGAATATATTGAGTCTGCACTGATCCATTATAGCTTCGTTGTCCCCACAACCAATTCACTAATTGACAGCCAATCAATTTGATGAAAATACCATGTGCACAAGCGACAAACTTTCATCTCACACCATTTGACTAACCAAACAATATTATAAATGTCTCTGCTCGAAACTCACAATCGAATATTACCAGTTGACCAAAAACCAATTTGCTTCACTCATTCATTAGCACATCACGTCACTCATTTATTAGCACATCACATGACCAGCCATTAAAGTCCACATGTGACAAAACAGCTAGCAAAATAGTTTGAGAATGACTTGCATCAGTAATAGACGACTATAATATTCAACAGCTGCATTATTTTCGATATTGAACACAAAACAAACTAAGAAAAAATGTTAGCACAAAATATACAACAATAAGCCTCCCCTTAGACTTATACAAGCCTCCCCTTAGGCTTATGCCTCCCCTCAAACATAGCAATGAGGAAATCCACCATTGTGTCTCCATGGCCAACCTCCTGTGTACTGAACATCATGATCCCATCTTTGCCCCCCCACATACATTGGATCATAGTAAACAAACCTATAATCAGTTTGAAAGTAAGCACTTGTAGGTCTGTTAAATGGTCGAGCAACATTCCGTTTCCAACTAGTAGAATTAGTTCTACCAGCTGGAACTGGCTTACCAGTAGGAACAGCTTTTGTTCTAGGGAAAAATGGAGGTATTTTCTCTACATTCCTCCATACTCCTCTTGGTTGCTTTTGTTGAACACAATTACCCATTTTACTCTCATGATAACTACAGTCTTTAATAAGGTGAGAGTAACTACCACAAACAAAACATGATTTCTTTTTAATTTTTCTGTTCTTTTCATGTCTTGTTTTATTACACACAAAAGTCGCACTACCAGTACTTGAAGGTGAACTTATTTTAATAGAATTAAGTGAACTTTTGGTAAAAGTAGCTTTTTGTGTGGCAGTCTTAGCAATAGGGTCAGTAGCAACTCTTGAGTAAGACTTATGGGACTTGGGTGTAGGTAAGTCATTAGGCCTGGGTGTGGCAGACTTAGCACTTGAATCACATGTGATATGGTCATCAGACTTGGGTTTAGAGGATTTGTCACTGTTAGAACATGAGACAAATTCATTAGTTTTACAGTCTGAAGTAGGCAAGTCAATGGATTTTTTGCCATAAGTCATGAGTGATTCATCTAAGTCTGTTTTAGTGTGGGGATCAGTAGGCATAAAAATTCCTCTTATTGGTGGAGGAACATCATTCATTCCTCCTTCTTTAACAAACCTAACAGGAATTTGGTAATTAGGCTCCTTAGGGGTAGGGTCAAAAGTTCTTGGTGCATCATCTGGCCCTATAGTACATCCCAACCCTTTCTTACACCTAACAGACTGAGTACTATCATTATACTTAGTAAGATATTTTTCTGATTGTTGCCACGAATTCAACCTAGCCACTTCACTATCCAATTTAGCCTGTAAGTCTTGATTTTCTAATTTGATCTTAGCATTTTGAGACTTAGAATATTTAAGCTCATTAGTTGTGTTTTCTAAATCTCTTAGCAAAACTCTTATATTTTCCTCATAGGCTAACTGATTCTTTTGGTACCAGACTTTTTGTTGTTCTAAAGTTTTAACAGCATTTTTATGAGCTTTGAGCTGTATAAACATATCTTTATATTGAGATTCCATGTCATCATATTCTTTCTTAAATAAAGCATATAAATCATGACAAGCAACAGAACAACTTGGTACCTGAGATGGGAAACTCATCAAAGCGAATTCAAAAGCCACATCTGCCTGTGCTTCAGCAACCGTACTGAATACCTCACCTTTTGTCTCATGTCCAGCAACCTTTTCCCTCACTTGAGTGGCATATTTTTCCTCATCTTTTCCTTCATCTTGTGACTAGTCTACCTCAGAATGAATAGGTAGCAAGTTTCTAACTTTCATGACAAATGTCTCAAGAGAATCACCTGATCCGAATGAAGTCATGATAAAAAGATTTCTTCTTTGACACTAATGACAGCGAAACTGCTCACAGACCAGAATAAATACCCACTGACTGATGAAACTCAAATGACCAATAATCTCAGATCTGCTACTGACTTCTTCAACAGAGATCCTCACCAGGCTCTGATACCACTTGTAGGATCGAGTACTTCGAGCTTGATTGAGCTTGGTTAAATAAGAACCTCTGTATGGAATACAAGTGTTTATGCGGAAACTAAACAACAAGTATATGAAGAAGAACTAATAACAAATGATCCTCTATGGATCTTTATTGACTATGAATCTTTGATTACAAAGAGATAATGAAAACTAATAATAAACCCTAATGTCGTATGTTCCTTTTATAAGCTAAGGAACCCTAATACATCATTCTAGAAAACGAGTAAAGAGATAAAACCAAATCTCTTCCTAAATAAACTATAACAAACATACTAAAAATACGAAAACATCAGCAGCATTGAAACGCTACAAGCAGGAACACAAATAAACTATCGGCAGTAATGATCTTCAGCAGAAACCATAACTGTCATAACTGTCGGCAGGAACCAACTCCACTATCGGCAGGAACCAACTTACACTATCGGCAGCAATGAGACACTAAGTATTTCCCAGATTCCTAACAACTGTCATCTTCAGTCCTTCTTGTTTTTTTAATAATCAAATCATAATTCCCAACAAAGTATTTCTTATTCCCCAAAGAGGGAGTAGCATGCAAATCACATAAGTCACTATGAATCAGTTCTAATATCACAGTTTCACGTTGTACACTTTGAAATGGTTTCTTAGTTATCTTGTTCATCATACAAGTTTTACACTTTTCAGTGTCCATGTCAAATGCTGGGATTAACCCATCCTTAGACATATCTTGCATCCTTTTAAAGTGAACATGGCCAAGTCTAGCATGCCAAAGGGTTGAATCATTTAATCTAGATGACGACATAAAAGCAGAATCAACCATATCATGAACAATATTAAGTCTAAACATTTGATTACATAAATAACCAAAACCAATGAATACACCATGTTTAGATAAAACATACTTATCAGATTTAATTACTTGTTTATAACTACAATTATTCAAAACACTACTAGAAACCAAGTTTTTCCTAATATTAGGAACATGTAAAACATTAAACAAAGAAACAATCTTTCCAGAACTAAACTTCAAATCAGCACATCCTTTTCCATGCACCAGGGCTGTTGACTCATTTCCCATATGAAGAATAGAACCATCATTCATTGACTCGTAGGTCTTGAACCAGCCTCTATCTTTACATACATGAATTGTTGCTCCAGAGTCAACCCACCACGCAACATCATCATCCTGCACAAAGTACACATCAGATATATATGTAACATAATAAATCTTAAAAGACTTATTAAATATATTCTGACCTTTTAGGGAATTGGAATTACCATTCCCAGAACCACTTGTGCCTGATCCATTGGCTTTATTGCCAATCTTAACACCTTTACAATCCTTCCTGAAGTGTCCAGTTTTACCACACTTCCAACAAGTAGCTTTAGACTTCTTGTTAGGATCAGTTTTGGTGTTATCCTGATGCTTACGTTTGCCCTTGTTGTCATTGTTCCTGGAGGAGTTGTTATGCTCCACCAAATTGACAATTGATGGACCAGCAGCATTGCTGCCCTTTGGCTTGTCACTTTCATGTGCTTTGAGTGATTCCTCAATGCGCAAATGACTGCCCAACTCAACAAGAGTTAACTCCTCCTTCTTATGTTTTAGCATATGCTTGAAATCTTTCCAAGAAGGAGGTAGTTTATCGATGATACAAGAGACTGAAATAGCCTCATCCATGTTCATCTTGTGTTGTGTGAAACGACCAAGTATACTAAGAAGTTCATTGTATTGTTCCATGACAGGTCTAGAATCGACCATTTTGTAATTGTTAAAATTACTTACAAGGAACTTCTTACTTGATGCATCCTCAGCCATATACTTGGCTTCCAAGGAATCCCACAGTTCTTGAGAAGATTCAACATTTTGATAAAGATCAAATAGAGAATCAGACATACCATTGAGAATTAATCCTCTGCACACATAGTCATCATTCTCCCATTTGCTTCTGCTCCTCATCTGTTCCATAGTAGCATCATCCCCATGATCTTCAGGAATGGGTGTGGTCAGAACATACACCACATGCATATTAGATAACAAGAAGTGCATCTTCTTTTGCCATCTCCTGAAGTCGACACCTTCAAACTTTTCAAGCTTAGAAAAGTTAGCCGCCATATGCCTCATTGCAGCAGCCATTGATTATCATAGGAATAGTTTCTATTGATTGTTGGTTTAGTTTGCGTTTGGTGTTCCCAGATCAGGGTGAAGATAATCAATAAACAAGGTACCGGATATTCACTTGAAATCGTGTTATCACTTTCCAATAGAAACTATTCGACCCTATGCCTGGGTTACACGAATATCTCTATGGGATAAGACCAAGTGATGTTCTTGTTTTAGGCACAAATCAAGAACAGAATCGTATTCAAGTGTTTAGGGTTTGTATTCTGTATATCCATGCAAAAAAGTTATGATCTCTATTTATAATAGAGTTTACTCAAACCCTAGCCCATGGAATTATGTATAATTAACGGCCCATTAATTATACCATAATAGTTTCCATAATAGTAGGAATCAGTGGTTATAAGCTTACCAGCAGGAACAGACTTATACAAGCAGTAGAATCACTAGCAGTAGAATCATTACTACTGGTAGAAACTCTGCATAACCACTATTGAGTCAGGGTGTTCAGGGACCTAATGGGTGTACACTCCGTACCTCCAAACCCATTACCAGGTGTGAACTCATCCCTCAAGTGTACTAAATTTTCCAACATTCCTCCCCGAGTTGTATACTCTAAAAGCTTTGCTATTAAGAGAATATCCAACTAAGAATCCTTCATCTGCTTTACCATCAAACTTTCCTAGATGGTCTAAGGTATTCAGAATTGTCACATGACATCCAAAAGGTCTAAGAAATCCTATTGCAGGAGTTCTACCTCTAAAAAGCTCATATGATGTCTTATTGTGAGATTTGACAACCAAAACCCTATTCTGGACATAGCAAGCAGTATTAACTACTTCAGCCCAAAAAGTGATAGGCAACTTAGAGTCGGCTAACATGGTTCTAGCAGCTTCTATGAGTGTTATATTTCTCCTCTCAGCTATTCCATTCTGCTGAGGAGTTCTTGCAACACTAAATTCTCTCCTAATACCTTTTTCCTTACAGAAGTCATCCATAACTCTATTCTTAAACTCTGTCCCATTATCACATCTAATGACTTTTACTTTCTTGTCTACTTGGTTTTCTATCTGTGTAATGAATGTCTTAAGGATGCTAGAAGTCTCATCCTTAGAACCTAAAAAGAAAACCCATGTAAATCTACTATAGTCATCAGTAACAACTAGACAATATCTTTTATGCATCATACTACTAACATAAGTAGGTCCAAATAAATCCATATGAAGCATAAACAATGATTGATCAATAGAGTTAAAAATTTTGGGCTTACAAGTGGCTTTGTGTTGTTTGCCTTTAAGACAAACAATGCATGTTTGGTCATTTTCAAATCATTTTTGAGGTAAACCTCTTAGCAAACCATTCTTAACAATTTGATTTATGGTTTTGAAATTAATGTGACCAAGCCTCCTATGCCATTTCATTGATTCATCCAATGTGGCCTTTGCAACTAGACAAGTAAGTGCCTCTTTAGGAACAATGTTCTTCATATCAACACTGTACATGTTGCCCTATCTTGGAATTTTAAGAAGTACTTGACTTTCATCAGGCATCTTAAAATCAGAAGAAAGTACAAGACATTCAGTATCAGTAAAAAGAACTTTGTTCTTTTTGTCACACATTTGTGAGACACTAAAAAGATTATACTTTAGCTCTTGCACATAGTACACATCTTCAAAATATAAATTTCCAGTTTTAATTGTACCTTTACCGGAAATTTTGCCACCAATACCTCCTCCAAAGCTAACATATCCTCCATTTATTGATTGAAAATCTGAGAGATAAGACATGTTGCCAGTCATGTGCCTTGAACATCCACTATCTGAGTATCCTTGATCCTCTTGTTTATCAGTTGAATGTTCCTGCACAGAAATGAGGAATATTAGTTTCCTTTGGGGACCCAAGCCATTACTGACTTGGATCTGCCTCGTGCATCAATGTAATTTAATCTCTTAAGAATGGTTGATGCACCATTGGGTTTAATTTGTCTCCAAACCCAACATGCTGAGGCCTTAACAGCATTTGCCCTCTTTTCCCAAGCAGCAGTATGAACTGCTAGCCTAGCAGTAGAAACTGCTGGCTTTGCAGTTGTACCCTTTACTTTCCAAATTTATTTTTGGACCACTGCTTTTGTTAGAAAAGGCTTTGGAGCAGTTTTAGATGCATATTTGAAAGTTATTTTTGCATTTTGAACCGCTTGTTTTGGGTAAACAGAGTAAAAAGGTCTTACAGTAGAAACTGCTTGTCTAGCAGTATGAACTTTTGGTCTAGCAGTAGGAACTGCTTTTGGTCCAGACTTAAATGAAACTGTTTTGGGTATTGTTCTAGTATTTTTAGAGTGACTTTTAGGAGTTTGCCTTTTTAGATTCACCCTATTGTGTGTATACCCATATACCATTTGGTTGCAGAAAGCAGCAAGATGGTCAAATTCTCCACATACAAAACAAGCTTTGTTATAGAAGTTAAAGTCATCACCTAGTTGGTGAGACTTAAGACTATTTCAATTCCTTTGGTAGCCTTTAGGCTTGTTTGTGGTTCTGTATTGCTCACAATACCTAACTGGTTGCCGAACATGTTTAACATTGATTTTAGGCATATCAGTATGATTTTTGACTATCTTAGGAACACTTGTTCCTGCTTTCTTAACCACTTCAGGTTTATACATAAATGCTAGTGTATATCTGAAGACTTCTCAAGTTATAACTAATAGTACTAATCTTCAGAACATTTAATTCCCAACATTTAAGCCATAAGCTCAAATGGGTAAGCCAAAAAAATAAATAAAATAGGCTTATTAGCATTCCTAAATCTCAATAAGCTGATAAGCCCACAAAATAAGCTAATCCGAACACCCCCTAAATGCTTGGCTAAGCTTATATAAGAGGGTTTTGATAAGCCTAAATTTTATGGCTTATTTGAGGAGGGGTAAACTTATACTAAGAATATTATATAAAAAAACTTTTATACCCCCATTTAATAATTACACTCATTTAATGTTCAAACGCCTTTTTGTCATTTTACCTATTGATTATGATAAGATAAGTTAAACACTTAGCAAGGACTTATGAGCTCATGATATACAAACCATAAGCATAAGCCCAATTCCTAAGCTTAGCCAAACACCCCATAATCATGCTTTAAGATGAGTTAAATCGGATATAATACTTAGGGTGTCAATACACAATATTTTTTAGTGTCCCAATAATTTAATGAAGTTTGCAAATCACCTCCCCTAATACTTAAAGACATTGAAGGTTTAAATTTTAGGCCCCTATAAATTAAAGCTTTGTATAATTAATTATGAACTATTATTTTTTAAAAAGTAAATAGTAATTTGTGTTTTATTTGTAATCAATGAAATTAGTTTGTTTAAAAAATGATAAATAAACTAAAAGTTATGGGTATGACTTTGCTATGAGAGATCATCTTTTGATGTGTGAGAACTAAAGTTGTGCTATATGAAAAGGTGATGAAGTGTCATGTAAAACAAATTTGACATTGACTTTTACGAGCGGGGTAGCCCGCGCGTTGCTACGGGAGTGTTTTGAAGAGTTTTTTTCTTCTTCTTCTTCTTTTAATTTAATTTAATTTTATTTATTTATTTATTTATATGAATATATAATTGTACATGTAATTTTTTTTACAACTAATATTTTTTTGAAGAAAGTTTTTATATATTATGATTTTTCTAATTTTTCTTGGGCCTTACTTTTTTTAGGCTTCTGCTATTTTTTTTTTTGTAGGCTCCAGTTTTGGTCCTTTGGCCCATTTATTAATTTGGGGGTAAATTTTGCATCTAATTTGTTAAAGGGCGTCAGATAGGCTTTTACTTCTTTCTAGTATACAAATTTAAATTTCGTTTGGGTGAAAAGGAATCTGTATTCATACGTGATGCCTCTTAGGTTTCAGAAATTGCTAAAGATTGGAGAGCAAATCGGTGATAGGCGAGTTGAGAGAGTTTTAGAGGCTATCTTTTTGCGTGAAAAGAACGCTATTGGTTGGCTGATTCAGAGGAGCTACGCTGCTGATTTGCGTATTGGTGAGAAATTTAAGATTTTAAAGAAATAAATTGAATTCTGGAAGGTTATGCATATTTATACTTGTTTTTATCTGAAAAACTATTTCGTGAACAATGGCGCAAGTTTCGTAATTTTTCGAGTCCATTTGGTACGTCGAATGGTCCCTGAAGTGTTTTTGTCAAAAGTTTAGCCATATTGGCAGTTTAGGTCCCTCCGCCCCATTCTTTCATTTCCGCCCCTCACTTTCAATTTTACACAATTAGTCCCTCCTCAAAAATATATAAACCCCAAAATTATTTATTTATTTCATTTTAACACACACACAAACACACTCCTCCCCTTTCTCTCTCTACCATCGCCGGCGGCCACCTCCTACCGGTCACCGCCGTCACTTCCGTCCAACCACCGTGGACGGAATTTTTTCCGGCGAGATCTTTTAATTGCCAAATCAATAGATCGGTTTATCCCGATCATTTCTGGAGCTTCTTGGCTCATAACTCACACCGCAACACCACCCACGCGCCACCACCACTTTCGATAACACCACCGCCAGCACCACAGCCCCTTTCACCTTAGTTTCTTCTTGGTAAACTTTTTCACGCGCCCCTATCTCCTTTGTATTTAAATTTCTTTTATTCTCCTTTATCTCTTGATGCGTTGTAGCTCATTTGGTTTGGTCTCGGGTTTGTTTGAGATGTCGATGTCTGACGTAGTTGTTGTTTAGGGTTAGGGTTCGGATTGTGTAGTTGTTGAGGTTGTCCTGCGGATTATGATTGAAGCAGCCATAGTACAACGTTAATTTTTGTTGTTGTTTGATTGATGATCATAAAAGAAAAAGAACTGTGTTGTGTGTGATGTGTGACTGTTCCAACTATTTTTTTTGTGTATGGTAAAGTAGATCACTAAGGTAATCAGTTTTTTAGATTAAAATGTACACTTGTTCCAGCAGATGTTACAACTTTCTCAAGCAACAGACACTTACTGTTGCGTACAACATTTCCCAGCAATTGTTCCTGTTTGAAACACTGTTTCGTACCTCCATTTGAAGCAGCCCAAAAACCGGGTTTTAGTATATATAGTAATTTGACATTGACTTTTATTAAGACACCACAACTTACACTTTCAAACCCGTAATGGAGCATTTTACTGCTAATGGCTAGACCTTTCATGCGTGGCCAGGCCATTGCGGCCTCTCACCATCACGAGTGGTCAAGCAAGTTTTGAAGATGGTTGGTGATGTTTGTGTGAGGGGTTATTTGTGGGATATGTTTGTATTTAAGCGAGATATTTTCATGTGTCACCATCACGAGTGGTCAAGCAAGTTTTGAAGATGGTTGGTGATGTTTGTGTGAGGGGTTATTTGTGGGATATGTTTGTATTTAATGCGTGGGCGAGATATTTTCATGTGTTTGGGTTGGTGATCAACAATACATTTGTTTAATAGTTGATTTAATGAATGGACTAAATGCTAAGTTGTCTTGACGAGTATTGTGACCATTACATCTGACATTATATGCATTCTAGACACTCTAAAGTCTTAACATCTGAAATTCTAAACGATTTTCATCAAAAACACACTCGGCGCGAATAGAATTTAACATCTAAAATCTAGTACGCCCTCTATTTCAAATTTGATCAAGTTTACTATATTACCTTTAGTTGAAATTAATATTACAAAATTTAAAAAAATATTAATTAATTAATTAAAAATAAAAATGTTATTAAAAAAAAATTCAGTAATAATTATGGTTTTTTTTTTATTAAAATCGCGTGTTCTTTTTAAGAAAAAAAGAAAAGGGTGCATTACGAGTTTGTACGGTGTGTATCGCGGTTTGTACATTTTGACCAAACCCCGATTAACATAACCCCCCTTGGGATAGTACTTTATTTGAAAAAAGGGAAGAAAAAAAAAAAAAAAAATGCCTTGAGATAGTATGACAAAAGCTGTCAATCTTGTTAACAGAGCACATCACTGTCCGAACATGCCCAACTTCAAAGACATCCAAACCTCTGGTCAACAATGTCACAACATCTTCCACCCATTTTTCATATTTCTCCATAGATAACCTTTCACTATTTCACCCCCAAAACACCAAATTCATTCATACTACTTAAAAACATTATCACATTTCAATAAAAAAAAAAAAAAATCCTTATCACATTGTAGTTTGAACATTTATCACAGACTGCAACATATTTTTTAATCCATTTGAACACATGTTTTTAATAAAAAAAATATTCTTTTCGTTTGAAAACAATCAATGATCAAAACCCATGTCATAGATTTTTCAGCAAGTGTAGAAAGATAGCTTAAACCAGATCCCAAGATCCACATTCTTGGAGCGTTGACTTTTACTTTCTTGAAATGTTTCCAATGCTTTATTAAGCTATGCTAATAATCTTTCTAACAAAACTTGAAACACCCTTTTGAGGAAATACTTTTTTGAGTTGGAAAAAAGTTTAATTTAATGGTTGAAGAAGAAGTAAAGGATCATGAAAGCTGTAAAATTGAAGAAGATGAAGAAAATGGAAGTTCAAAAAGAGGGTGTGATATTAAGGCTCCAATTGATTGGTTTAAAATGTTATCAAGAAAGACTCATTGGACTGCTGTGGTTGCAGTTGTGGTGGTTTATGGTTTGAATCAAGGGCTTGGTGGTGCTCTTGCTAGGGTGGGCACTGAGTACTATATGAAAGATGTGCAAAAAGTACAACCTTCTGCAGCACAAGCTTACTCAGGGATTATTAATATACCTTGGATTATTAAGCCCATTTGGGGTCTTCTTACAGATGTTGTTCCTGTTTTCGGTTATCGAAGGAGGCCGTATTTCGTTCTTGCTGGTAACCATATATTACTATACTTGTGTATTTGATTGCTTATTGATTATTTTTGCTATATTAGATCAAGTCTAGCTCAATTAGAGATATGCAACATAGATGATTAGATAGTTACTAAAATTGGAAAAAAATGAAGGAAGATATAGTAATGTTCCCTTTCGTCATACGAAAATCGCAACGGTTCCTTTTTTGGTAAATTTACAAGTTGGACTTAACTATTTGCCTATTGTTCTCTTCCTTGTTAGTTTTGAAGGGCATTTTGGGCATTTGACTAGATAAACTTCTTTGCTAGTTTTGGTTTGACACATAGAATTTGGTTTATGGATATTGCCGCATGTGCTCATTGTTGTAAAATTGCAACAACTAGCTCATTTAGTCATGGATATTAATTACTATTAATATGGCGTGCCTCATGGTGCACGGAGGAACATTCTTATCTTTCAATAATCTTACACAATAAAGTTGGTGCATGCCTTTTAAGCAATTTAGGTTTGTCTTTAGGAATTATATTCTCCTGTAGTTTCATGGAAAGGCATACTTTTTTCACCACAATAACTAACGAGCATTTAGTCTCAAACTATTTGCTAGTGGCTTAGCATGTTATGCAATCCAAACGATACTATTTGAAGCGTGAAGTTGGAAACCAGTCAATTTGATTGTAATACTCTACTTGCACTACTAATCTTGAAAGTATATATTCGAAAAGAATGTTTAGCTTATCAAGGTGTTGCCATCAATCATATCGTCACGCAAGAAGCATCCATAAATAATCTTACTTTATTTTAGAAATATTAGGGAAACCATACCTAAAGGGGTGCTCACATCCTTAATGAATAAGAAGTACCAAGGGTGGGATTTCATCTCATTACCTTTAGTCCCACTTCAGGCTCTAGTTCTTGCGTATGTGTGCATGATGAGCGTGTTTCTATCAGTTTGTTACTTAATATGTCAACAGCGTTTGACCATTTGAGTGTTGATGTCCTAGTTCCCACATAGCAAGTAATGTGATGTATATTGAGCTTTCAGTCAATGAAAGAATGAGTATTTCATTCTCCACTAGTATTTTAAATTGTAAAATATTGCATTATATATGTAAGATATTTTTTTCAGTAACTAGGAACTACTGCATTTCTCTTTAGAGGTCAGAGCATTGAGTATCTCGAAGCTATTACCAAATATTAGCCGCGTATATAATAATCATAGGATTTATTGTTGACCGGATCTTTGCAATTTTGTCAGGTATCATAGGAATTCTATCGATGTTTTTCTTGTCATTCCACGAAAAGCTGCATATTGTTCTAGCACTGTTGTCTTTGACTATCGGAAGTGCTGGAGTTGCAATAGCAGATGTGACTGTTGATGCGTGTGTAGCACAACACAGTGGTATTCATCCTACTCTTGCTCCAGATATGCAAAGTTTATGTGCCCTGAGTTCTTCCATAGGAGCTCTAATTGGATTTTCTTTGAGTGGTGTCTTTGTTCACCTAATTGGTCCCAAGGTACTTTTTTTTTTTCCTACCTTTTCTGGATCCTTCGCCCTATACTCCTATAGATGTACTATGAAAACTGCAATATTCCTTTTTTCCATAAAACTTTAAATGGGTAAGCTTATTTTGAAAATTTTGCTTAAAAAGGAAACGGGTCAATTATGGGTCAAACGTTTTTCAAAGTACATTCAAGATGAATAACATCTCCTAAAAAGCTTTATTCAATATTATAATATTGTTATTATATCAGTATGATTATTTAATCATATTTGACACACTAATCAGCTATTCAAAGTTGCATAAATCTGGACAAATAGTTGTTTGGGTATGTTGTGACCCACACAAACACCGTTTTGACTCATTAACCAACCATCTGATCCACGTGTTTTTTGAACCTTTAAAATTACTAGCCCATTATCATAACTCTTTCCATCTTTTTGCATTAAAGGGAGTTTATGGGTTGCTAAGTATACCGTATGCGCTCGTGTTGCTAGTCGGCCTTGTGCTTAAGGAACCCCACTCACCAAGCTTTGCTTATGGCCAGGTATATAAAATAGCCTTTATTTGGATTTTTTTCTGCATTATATATGTGATATTTGGGAAAACGTCTATGCTTTGTGATTCTTTTACCTATAAAAACACACTTGTTTTGAATATCAGATTAGTGAGAAATTTGTTGATGCTGCTACGGCTATGTGGACTACTTTAAAGTCAGAAGATGTTTGGAGGCCGTGTTTGTATATGTATCTCTCCTTTGCGTTGAGTTTGAATATCTATGATGGGCTGTTTTACTGGGAAACCGATTCCAAAGATGGACCGTCTTTCTCCCAGGTTTTCTTTCTTTCTCCCTTTTTAGTTTAATTTTTTTTGGAGAAGGCCTTCTCTTTTGTTACTAAAGCAGTCTCTTTGCAATAAGAAAGAAGAGTACTTTGTGTTCCGAAGGTGTCCTAATTGATCCTAGCTGGTCACTTTCCATATCATATTATCATTTTTTTGTTTAGTTGTATACTTATTAATTATAGGGAATTATATCCTTAACTTGTAAATAACGATGATTTACATTATAACAATATATGCTTATCTCCTCTCTATCTTCATGTTTACTATATATAAAGAGAAAACGCATTTGCTTAAAAACTTTAAAAGTGAGAACCATGAAATTATAAATCTACCCCTACTCCCTATTCCTTCAAATACTATACTTTACATCCGTATACTTTTAAGTTGAAAGTTTGACCCAATAAACAATATTTATCCGTTTCATACATGAAACACTTAACCACGATTTCACAACTATAGGGCCACTCACCTAGTCCTTAATAAATCTTCTAGCAATCCCAAAAAAATTTATAACTTTCATAAAATATTGTAATTTGTTTGTAAAACTATACTTCAGGTCTAACCTGTTTTATAACTGGGCTATCCCATACACGGACCTATCAAGACGTTTTGATCAAATATTATGACCTATATGCAACTTGTGTGATCAGTGGGCCTAAAGAGACCGGACATTTTCGGGCTTGGCCTAAAAGTCGGACCATTTCAGGCCAGGCTTATGCTCACCCACAGGTTCAATGATCGAGTATTAACTATTAGTATCGTGCATGCAGGAAATAATTGGTTTCGTATTATCGATTGGCTCAGTTGGATCCCTTTTAGGCGCCATATTATATCAATATACATTAAAGACTCATCCTTTCCGAGCTCTACTGTTTTGGACACAGTTATTTTTCGGCTTATCAGGAATGCTGGATCTGGTCTTCATACTAAGACTTAACCTTAAACTAGGAATCCCCGATTATTTCTTCGCCGTTATTGATGAAAGCGTCTTTCAATTGGTCGGACGTTTGAAATGGATGCCACTTCTTGTCTTATCTTCACAACTTTGTCCACCTGGCATTGAAGGCACATTCTTTGCTTTGCTAATGTCAATTGACAATTTCGGCCTTATGTCCTCAACATGGTTAGGTGGCTTACTTCTCCATGTCCTAAAGGTCACAAGAACACAATTTGACAACTTGTGGCTAGCTATATTGATTCGCAACATTTTGAGAATCACACCTCTTTGCTTTCTGTTTTTGGTGCCTAAAAGTGGGCCCGATTCATTGGGTTTTTCTCGTATGGAAGTGTTGAGTATTGTAGAAGACAGTGAATCTTGTATAGAAGTATCGACTGTTTTAGAAGACGGTAAATTGTCAAAACCCGAGGAGGTGGAGCTTACGCCACTTGTTAGTAGTGTTGGTTAAACTAGAGTTTTAGCGACCTCGAGATAAAGAGGTAGATATAGCGTTCAGAAGCTTTCATTTATTCACGATAGAACCAAAATCAACCGGGATATAAAAGAATCGACTGAGATGTGAAATTTTTGACATATCATGGAGACAACGTTTAGTTCGAAAGTTGTCTTGAGTTCTTTTTTATCATGATATTTTGTATTTTAGGTATAAGTTATTCAAGTGTAAGTGAAATGAACAATTGCTAAAATTGTTTTTGATATACATAGATTATTGCTCGACCCAATGAAAATTTTGTATCTATGAGTTAAAAATACATTTGAGATTGAGATGCAAATGTTTATTGAATGAATACATTACTTGAAAAACAGGTTAAAAATTCTTACTACTTATTTGCACATCATGAGACACTCTTGGTTTCCGAAAATTCTTAACACTTTGAAGACACTCTTACAAAGTATGAATATTATTTAACATCTAAAATCCTAGTACTATACTGTATTTAACAAGTCCTAGTACTTATGCGAGGAAAAAAAAGATATGTTAGACCTACGAAATTTTACAAAAAGATATTCACACAAATGACAATAACATGACGTGCTTATTTGTGGATGTATATTAGAAAGAGAATATGAGGATAGCTAGATAACATGTAAATATTTTTTTTTAGGCTGTGATATACTGACCCTCCCTATGTAGAGAGGGTGTGTTGACTTCCCGCTGTCGTCGCTTGTACTGTCTCCTTTGTCGGCTTGTACATTCTTTAAAAATAGGTGGGGGCCATATGTAAGGAGGGTCCGGCCCTCCCTATGTAGGAGGGTGTGTTGACTTCCCGCTGTCGTCGCTTGTACTGTCTCCTTTGTCGGCTTGTACATTCTTTAAAAATAGGTGAGGGCCCATATGTAAGGAGGGTCCGGTTAGTATTTTTTTTATCAAAATTTTGTTGTTCTAGAACACATTTGTCAAAAGCTGTCAATATTGTCAACTTGAAAGAAAACAACTCTAGTCAACAACAATGTCACAATCACAACATCTTCCACTCTCTTTCCAAAGTTTTCATATTTCTCCATAGATTTCCTCCAACCTTTCATTATTCAATCTCCCAAAACACCAAATTTTGACCTTTTTCCACTCATATTTAAAACATTATCAGTGTATCACATTGTGAGTTGAACATGTTTAACAAACAGTAACATATCTTTTTATCCATTTGAACACATGCTTTTGTTTAAAAACAATCATTAATCAATACCCATGTCATAGATTTTTCAACAAGTGTAGAAAGATAGCTTCAATTAGATCTCTAAGATCAACATTCTTGGAGCGTTGACTTTGACTTTTGAGGTTTCTTGAAATGTTTTTTTGAGCTATGTTGATATTGATGTGACCATTATTAAAATGGAAGAAGGAAAAGATCCTGAAAGCTATAACACTGAAGAAGATGAAAATGGAAGTTCAAAAAGAGAGGGTTTGGTGGGGTGTGATATCAAGGCTCCAGTTGATTGGTTGAAAATGTTATCAAGAAAGACTCATTGGACTGCTGTGGTTGCAGTTGTGGTGGTTTATGGTTTGAATCAAGGGCTTGGTGGTGCTCTTGCCAGGGTGGGCACAGAATATTATATGAAAGATGTACAGAAAGTGCAACCTTCTGAATCACAAGCTTATTTAGGAATTACTAGAATACCTTGGATTATCAAGCCCATTTGGGGTCTTCTTACTGATGTTTTTCCTGTTTTCGGCTATCGAAGGAGGCCTTATTTCGTGCTTGCTGGTAAACTACATATCTATACATGTTTCCATTCATTAATTTGTATAGTTGATTGCATAACTAATCGCTTATGTTTATGACTATTGACTAGTTTTGCTGAATAAGATATAGTTTAGCTTTATTAGAGGTATATATCATAGATAATTAGATTGGTGACTAGAGAATGGAAAACAAGTTAAAAGAAGATATTCTGATGTTTCCTTTTGTCATACAAAAATTGCAACAATTACTCCGTACTTTTTATGGTGTCAGACCACAACACTTAGGGTGTGTTTGTTTAAAAAAAAAAAAAAAAGTCTTACTAGAGGTGGTTTGTTTGTTTTTTTTCTTTTGAGTCATACCCAGTTAGACATATAACATGTTACTCAGTAAGAGGTGGGGGACTTGTCTTACTGCCTCTTATTCGATAAGAGATTGAAGACTCGTGTTAATATAATATATTTGATTGTTTATTAACTAGGTTATATTTATGATAAAAAGTCTTGTTTCATATTTACATAAGTTACTTAAATAAATTGCAGAAACGAGCACTTAAAATCATTCGGACAATTATAAAAAAAAAAAAACAACATTATTTCGTTCAGATTTAGGCTTTCTAGTCACCTTTTACTGGTAAGATGTGGTAGTCAGATTCAGACCTAAAACATCTTAACGAAACAAAAACACCCTTTAAAGTTGTCATACAAAAACCATTCCTACCTTTTTAGTAATAATCTTGCACTAAAAGTTGGTCCCTGCCTTTTAAACAAGCACTAGCCACTAATGCTTCACCCTTTCATCATCACCGCTCTCCCATCACATTTGACCTCCTAACACTTCACCACCTTTCATTTTATGTATTTTTATTATTTTAAATAACAAATACACTACAGTTAAAATTTACATAAATAAACTCTTAATTATTCATTTATAATTTATTCAATAAAATTTAGAAGATTACACATTAAAAAAATTTAACTTTAAATTTATTCTACCCTTGAAAGCTAGTGTTTCACAAAATTGGCACGAAGGTGTTGATGAATATTGCTGGAGCATATTTCACTTATAACTCATAATCTTTCTTTGTGAGTTGTACAAGATCGTTTGTATGTTGATGTTCATATTCACATAAGTCGGGAGATATCATATTGTCTTTTCCTTATCATGTTATGTAATATGATGCATGTGTACATTATTCTTTTATTTTTGTAAGAGATAATGGTCTAGCAGGATTGGTTATTAATGCCTTATATAGTTGATTGTCAAAAAAGTAGGCGGCTGCCGGACGATCATGTGCATCAATAAGATATCTATATTTATGTGGCTTCTTGTCTCCTTCACTGTTCGCAAGCTTTCTCCTTCTTATCAGATGATCAACGCTGCATGTCTGTATATTTTTCGCCTCAAAATTGTAAATTATTCTCATTCTGAGTCAGATGAAAACATTATTGATTCTGACGCCATTTTTCTTGCTCTTTCACGCGTATCTCCCCCACCCCACCCCCGGTAACAGTCCTCCACTCGTGCTCTCGCTAAACAAGAGCTCTTTACTGCTAAGCTGATCACAACTTCAACAACAGCAAGAAGTGGAGGTGCTTCATGCGTTTGTCTCTTTATTATATTCATACATTCTGTATTGTCTTTTCACCACAAAAGCTATGAGGATCATTTTATCCCAATGTAGGTAAAAGCCATTTTTTTTCATAATACCCAAGGAAATTTTACAAAACATGAAGATGAAAAACAGACTACTGTATTATATTTGATTATAAAAGTATTTGTCGACCTCAGATCTTGAATAATGTATCTACCAATTTTCTTTTATCTCTTCTAAGGTGTTGCACGTAGTTTTAATTAGAAATACTTTCTATGAAGTATCAATAACAATCTATTTCGATCAGAAATATTTGGGGGAACCACACTACTGGTGGGGGTGAACACGTACACTCCTAATGAATGAGGTGCATCGAGCATGGAATTTGATCTCGTTACCTTTAGTCCCCTCCAAGTTCCAACTTTTGCATTTGCATGTGTAACGAATGACTGTCAATCACTTGTCACATTAACATGTCTACCGTATTTGACTTCTAAGTGTCAAATGTCTTAGTTTCAGTCACTTTGTTACATTAATTTCAGTTAGTATATTTTCCACAAGTATCTCAGACCGATAATAAAGTTGCATTATAAATGTAAAAGAATTCGTGTCAATATTGGAATCGGAAAGTGCTACGTCTGTTTTTAGAAGTTAGAATTTTATGTACTTATCATGCGGATGATTAGTTTCTTTTTTTTTGTTTTTTTTTGTTGCAAATTTACAGGTATTTTAGGAATCATATCAATGTTTTACTTGTCCTTCCACGAAAAGCTGCACATTGTACTAGCGTTATTGTCTTTGACTATAGGAAGTGCTGGAGTTGCAATAGCAGATGTGACAGTTGATGCGTGTGTAGCACAACACAGTGGTATTCATCCTTCTCTTGCTCCGGACATGCAAAGCTTGTGTGCCTTGAGTTCTTCCATAGGAGCTTTGATTGGATTTTCTTTGAGTGGTGTCTTTGTTCACCTAATTGGTCCCAAGGTAGTTTTTTAAATTTATTTGTTATGGATTCAGTCTGAATTTTCTAATCATATACGGCACACTAGCTATTTAGTTAAACTTATATAATTTTCAACAACTAGTTTTTTGGGTTAACTCAACCCGACCCCAAATTTTCATCCCAAAAAAAAAAAAAAAAAAAAAAAAAACACATTTTGACCCACTAAAATCATCCAACCTGCCCATTTTGCCACCTCAAGTTATCGTGTTGAGTGTGTGTGTGTGTGTTTTTTTTTTTTTTTTTTTTTTTTTTTTTAATATTCTTTTATCTAAGTCTCAAAAGAGACCATGGTCAAACCACGCTGGGTGAACATGCCAGGGAAAAGTCTGAAAACCGCCATGGGAATATCGGTTAGGCAGCATAAATCAGAACCAAAAAGGCTCGACTTCCCCCGGTGACCTGATAGGGATCCTTGTCCGTTTATCATGGTCATCAGTTTCTCCTATCTGCTTCTTTGCTAAAGTGTACTTTTAAATATGAGATGAACAGTTAAAAATGTGCCAACAATACATCATGTTAAACTTTATAATTTCTACTGGAACGAGGACATATTTAACTTAGGTCAATTATTTGAATACTAAAATTCGTTTTCTGCATTGAAGGGTGTTTATGGGCTGCTAAGTATTCCATATGCGCTCGTGTTGCTAGTTGGCCTTGTGCTCAAGGAACCCCACTCGCCAAGCTTTGCTTATGGCCAGGTACATACTAATGATCTATTGCCTTTATAAATAAAACATACTAATGATCTATTTGTTCTGCATTATATTTGTAATCTTCTGAGAAACATTTATGTATTGTCATCTATTGATTATGGAAACGTACTTCTTTGGATATCAGATAACTGAGAAATTTGTTGATGCTGCTACTGCTATGTGGACTACTCTAAAATCCGAAGATGTTTGGAGGCCGTGTTTGTATATGTATCTCTCGTTTGCGTTGAGTTTGGATATACATGAAGGGTTGTTTTACTGGGAAACTGATTCGAAAGCTGGTCCATCTTTCTCCCAGGTATTCATTAACTTATGAAAGCAGTATCTTTACATAATTTAGAAGAAGTCCTTTGTGTTAAAAATTTAGAAGGCGTCTTGAAAATAGTGGTTTTGCAAAATGTTCAAGGAACAACACATACAAAGACTTCCTTTCTTGTATGTTAACACAACATGTTAACCCTTACATTTATGAAGAAGAAATATACAGTATACAGTACATTCTGTTTATTTTTATAAAGCATAAAAACATACAAATTTACAACAAAAACCATAATTAAAATTCATTAAAAGTTTTGAATATACATTTGGGTCTAACCTATAAATGGGCTTTAACATGAATGGTCCTTACCAGACATTTTGATCAAATTTTAAGACCAATATGCAACTTTTAGGGATCAACGGGGCCTAGGACTAAACAGAATGGGGCCTGGCTTAATTTTTAGGGCCACCTTAAAGAGACCTGGCTTTTTAAGGCCGTGGGCCGAGGACCGTTTTAACTACTAGTATCATGCATGCAGGATACAATTGGTTTCATCTTATCCATTGGCTCAATTGGATCACTTTTAGGTGCCATATTATATCAGTATACTTTAAAAGATCATCCTTTCCGAGCTCTACTATTTTGGACACAATTAATTTTTGGCTTATCAGGAATGCTAGATCTCGTCTTCATACTAAGAATTAACCTTAAACTAGGGATCCCCGATTATTTCTTTGCTGTTATCGATGAAAGTGTTTTTCAATTGATCGGACGTTTGAAATGGATGCCACTTCTTGTCTTATCTTCACAACTTTGTCCACCTGGCATTGAAGGCACATTCTTTGCTTTGCTAATGTCAATTGACAATTTCGGCCGTATGTCCTCAACATGGTTAGGTGGCTTACTTCTTCATGTCCTAAATGTCACGAGAACACAATTTGATAACTTGTGGCTAGCTATATTGATTCGAAACATTCTGAGAATCACACCTCTTTGTTTTCTGTTTTTGGTACCTAAAAATGGGCCTGATTTGTTGGGATTTTCTCGTATGGAAGTACTGAGTATTGTAGAAGATAGTGAGTCTCGTATAGAAGTATCGACTGTTTTAGAAAATAGTGAATTGTTAAAACCCGAGGAGGTGGAGCTTACACCACTCGTTAGTAGTGTTCGTTAAACTTGAGTTTTAGCGACTTTGAGGTAAAGAGACCAGCTGATATAGGGCTCAAAAGCATTGAGAAACAGTTATTCTTTCTTGTTACATTTATTCACGATAGAGGCCAATCAGTTGGGCTAAACATTGATCTGACTGAAATGTGCAAAATTTGACATATCGAGACAACAAATTGGTTTGAACACTGCAAGTTGTTGAGTTCGTTTGTATCATGTTAAATTGTATTTTAGGTATACGTTATTCGATTGTAAGTGAAAAGAACCAATTGTTATGTTTTTTCTTTCTAATATACATTGTGTTAAGAGACTGATTTGGTGATTTGAGATTAAGGGTCAATCTTCCAAGAATAATAAAGAACAAAAGATACGAACTAGAACATTTTTTCTTCTCTGATTTCATTTGCAAAGGTAAGAGTTACATAGAAACAATGTTTTAAAAACCGGATTTTTCGTTGAACCGGTCGGTCAGCCGGACACCGGTCGAACCGGCTGGTTCAACCGTTTGGTATATATATATATATTTTTAAAATGCTACTAAACTTTAAAAAAAATGTATTTTATTTTTCATTTTAAAGAAATAATGTGTCACTACGACAAATGGTGTATTTATACACACTGATTGGGGCAAATTTCCACGGTTTTTGGTGCGTTAAAACTAAAAGTACACGCATATGATAGCGTGGCAAATCTTGGCGTCACAAAATGCAAGACACCTTAATGCGTGGAGAAAGCTTCAAAAAGTTCACGCTTGATAGGGTGTAAAATTTTATCAAAAAGTACACACTTGATAAGGTGGAAAATTTGATCAAAAAGTACACGCTTTATAGGGTGCAAATATTGAAAAATACACACTTTAACTAGTGTTCTTTAATCATGAACACAATGCAAACTTTTACACGCTTTTAAGTGTCACTATTTTGATCATTTTACATTTAAAAAAAAAAAAAAAAAAAAATCACAAATCTGTAGCAATTTCATAGCAACATCATAATTCATGAACCTCAAATCTGTAGCAATTCCATAGCAACATCAAATCTGTAGCAATTCCATAGCAACGTTTTGATACTCAAATAACACTTTCATAGCAATTTCTAATTATGTTTACAAAATATCATTGAAAGCTAGCTTCTTCAATCTTTCGTCTTCAAGTATTCAAAAATTACTGAAATCCATCGCAAGCTTTGATCTTTCGTCTTCAACAAGCTCCTAAATAATGAGAAAGAAAACCCAAAAATTATAGGATTAATGATTTAGGATTTGGTAACATCTCAAAACAGATTAGAATCAATATGGGTCACTTCATACAACGGTTCAGACGAGTTGGCTGACTACGGGGTTGGGTTGAGTCGAGCAGCTTTTATAGTGGTGCATAGTGAATTAACATCACATCGAATGAGTGTCGTTTACACTCATTCACATTTAACACATGGTAGTCCAAATATTGGCTAACTAGAATTCTACCAAATAATGAATGCAAATTCATACATCACAAGCACACATATCGAAATGCGCGCGAATTGTGTCCTGCCTAACTGTCAAACTTATAATGCATCTGGAAGTTAAGTACTTGCAGTGGCCATAACAAATTAACAATACAGATTACAGCTATGCTATGCAATTACAGATTATTACACCTATCAAATACGATTATTGCAACTACTATTTTAATATGCTATGCAAGTTGCTAAACATTATGCTATGCTATACAATTACAACTACGCTATGCAACCAAACACTCGAAAATAACTATAGTTATTTTCGAAAATAACAATACAGATTACAGCTATGCTATGCCAATGACTTGTACTTGAACATGGACGTCTTTCGTTTAAAAATACAGGTACAAATCCTATTATAGAAAGGAACTCACACAGAAAAATCAATAGCAATCTTCAATACATTATTACATACCCGGGTAGTGATCCATGGCGGGTGTGTAATGGTCCATTACGGGTGAATAGTGATCCAAGACGGGCGATACGCTAGAAGAGGGCTGAAAAACATATCATCTTTTAAACAAGGGACTGAATTTTTTTTAACAGCAATAAACAACAAACTACGCACTCACCTGTTTGTCACATGTACGAGTATCAGCAGCAGTAGAAGCAACAGTATAGAGATCCGGAAACGCAGTTTGAAAAACCTTGAGCATTCCATAAACGTTATTCAAACTTTCCTCCATATTCTTCAATTGCAAACCTTGAACCAACACCTTTTCACCCTCGTTCAGCTTGTACACTTGTTTTACACTCATTTTTTGTATCCTAAGAATGTTCCCATCCCTATCTATAAGATTATCATACATGTTAGAATATAATCTACAAACGCATGACTAATTTATATTGATAACATGATTTTAGTTACCTATGATCTCAACCTCCGACAATAGATTCATTTCATACTCATCAGGTGGATCTTGATCATGATTAGAATTTGAGGGTGAAGATTGCTGCAAAACTGGCTCGTGTACAGTGGGTTGTGATTCCACTGATTGTGAATGGGAAGACGATGCGGAGGAAGAAGAGTTATGGTGCACAGATGCTTGAAGAGAAGATGAGGAGGATGAAGAGTTATGGTGCACAGATGGGGTGTGAACGGGTGAAATGATATAACAAATGAATTACTAGTAATTCATTTGTTATATCATTTCACCCGTTCACACCCCAGCCTCGACCAGAAAAAGCAGACAACAAATTAATTGAGTTTACATATTTCAATTGATGATATGGCCATGTGCTATGTGATGTACTCATTGTACGAAAAGGATTAAAGCCATCACTAGCCAGGCCAAGCCTCACACTCCGAGGATCTGATGGACATATCAATGATCTGCATTTGCATTTTCAATATATAGATGATGAATTGAATTAAATAAAATTGAAAGAAGAAGAAGAAGGAAACCATATCGGCAATAGGCATGAAGCGTTGAAGCCAAACGGAGTCTTGCTTAATGGCGGAATTGAGACTAGTCTGTAAGGAGTCAGCCAGCTGGAGCATGGAGACAAGTGCGATTGCTTCACTGCCATCCACTGGGAAGCCTCGGCGGGCATCTTGTATTCCAGACTTGACCTTTATTAATAAGAAACAAATTATTTAAACAGCGCGCATTTGAAAATAATAATAATAATAATAATACAAAGAAAGTAAACATACAAGTGGGATTGGGATGGAATGGAAGTCCATGATACAAGAGCCATGGTTGTGCATTTCAACGGCAGCATTGGTCTCAGCCAAAAGTCGCAGGCTATCGTTATACGAGTAGTCATTTAAACGCGCTAGTAGTGAATGCTTAGTGGCTTCTTTGCCCAGAGAGGTACCCGCGTAAGAAGCAACCCAGTCACACACTTTATCCCACTCCAACACTTTATTATTATTATTATTATTATTTTCAACTTCTTCTTCTTCTTGCACTAATGGTAAATATGAAGAATTTGAGTTAAAAAAACAACATGTCGGCTTGTTGTTGTTGCCTCCTCTATTATTCAATACTAGTCTTGGTTTTATCTTGGTTCGACAATTAGTATATAACGTAAATTGTACACAACAAACACGTTCAAGCTAGTGGTTACTGACTTACTGCCATTAATACATATATCACATTTGAATCAAACAATTTTCATGAAAAGACATTTCATCGAACAGTTGGTGTACGAAATAAAAATGAGCTATAAAACAATAAACTACCTACCGAATAAGCTTCACTTGTAACTAATAAGCTATAAAACTCCATAGAAATAGTTTATACCTTAGCTGCTGCAAATGGACCCTAGCTTCTTCTACATAGAAATAAACTACCTACCGAATCGCTCAAACCCTAGCTTCTTCTGCATCTCAAACCCTAGCTTCTTCTGCTGCAACTGATTTGAACGATGCCGCAAACGGAGTATGTAGTAATTTAGGGTTCATATTTGAACGATTTAGGGTTCATATTTGGGGTGATGAACGATTTAGATTCGAAGAATGAAGCTGTTGACGACGCTAATTAGATCAGATGGATGAATGTGAATGACTGACTGAATAATAAGCTGTATTGAAGTGAATGAATAATCCTGTTTGACAGTAGTTGTTTGTTTAGTTGAAGAAGAAGAAAGGAGAGAATAAGAAAAAGGTGGAGTAGTATCTGAGAATAAGAAAAAGGAGAGAATATTTTATATAAAAGAGTTTGGGTGGAATTAAATTTGTACACGCTTTTAAGGGTGTACTAATGTTTTATATTTTGTACACGCTTCTAAGTGTAAACTAATGTTCCAAGGCATAATAATTTTTTTTTAAATTTGTACACGCTTTTAAGTGTGTACTAATACAAGCTGTTAATAGTAAATTTTTTTTTTTAAATTTGTACACGTTTTTAAGGGTGTACTAATGTTTTATATTTTATCCACGCTTTCCTGGGTGTAAAAAGTGCAACTAAAACTACACCATTCCTCAGACGTGAAGAAATAACAGACGTTGAAAAATAAACGTAAAAATAATCGTTTTATGTAGTTGTTTAATGTTCACAAACAAAAAAATAACATAAAGATACAATCATCATAAAAATTATTAAAAAAAATTCAAAAAAGAAATAAAAAAATAAATCAAAACCGGTTGAACCGGACCGGTCGAACCGGAAAAACCGGCCAAAACCGAAAAAAACCGGCCGGTTCTAACCATAGAACGGTACCTCTAAAAAACCGGCTGACCAGCCGGACACCGGTTGAACCGGCTAGCCGGTCCGGTTTTTAAAACATTGCATAGAAATAGAGAAGAAAACACTACTACAATTTTTAATTTAAAATATGATAAAAGTGTTAGGTGATGTTTTGTATTGGGATCAAGCCTGAGTTCTAGAATAATCTTGGTATCACTATATATGTACCCGATCTCTATTATGAATGGACATGTCGTAATCGTGTAATGTTTTCATGTCCATTCATAATAGAGATCGGGTACATATATAGTGATACCAAGATTATTCTAGAACCCGGGCTTGAGCCCAATACAAAATATCACCTACAAAAAGTTGAAGAATTAAACAGTATTTAAAATATTAATTTAGTGGTAAAAACTAAAAACTATTACCATTTTTAATTAAATGTATAATAGCCGACTAATATTTCTCAATTTTAAGTTATTTTAAGGACTGAGGAGTGAGGACCAATCTGAAAAGCCCATGGCCCATATACTTGATGACCAAGACTTCACAAACCCTAGTATTTCCTTTTTAATAGGTTCCACATTCATTTCACCAATGACAGACAAACCCTAATCTTATGAACCGCCGAAAAAATCAACTGGCAACTGTACCTATTCAAACCCTACATTTTCATGTTGGTCGTACAGGTATATCTATCTTTCATTTCAGTTTCACTATTATTTAATTTTAGATCAACTTAATAGTAGCTACTTAGTTATTTTTATTAACGTTGAATTAGTTTACCTAATCTGTTAGGCATAAATGAAGTTGTTATATTTCTTAGGGTCTGTTGTTTGTTTTTTTTGGTGAATTTGAAGACTTTTAAATTTGTATTAATTGTAGATCTTCATATTTATTGTTTTACAGATATGGTTATGGTGTTTTGAGGTTTATAACTGATCGAAATGCAAGATCTATGGCAATAGCACATTGATGAAGGTAAATGAGTTTTGGATAAGAATAGAAGGTGATTGAAATCATGTGGTTCCTCGATGTCCGGCCAGAACCGAAAAGAGCGTGGTCTACTTGCGAATAGGACATGCTCATTGATACGTCCAACATCTAAACAAGCCTATTTATTTATTTATTTAATTTGTATTGAAAGTAGCTAATTAGCTTTTCTTTTTTGAATGTGGTTTGTTGGGATTATTTTGGATATGTTAAAATTAGTAATTTTGGCTTTTTCTTACCATCCATCAAGATGTTGGCTTATGCTGGTATTTTGATCCCCGGGCAGCACCAATGCATATCTGGACACTTTGTGCCCATATGAGACAGATGCACTCAATAAACCGAGTTGCATTTGTGTCACATGTGCTCAGGCCGGGTTTCAAGATGTGCATTTGGGCTCCCCGAGGATTGCAATGCTTTCTTAATTAATTCTTGTTGGATGTGTATTAGGAAGCCAAGATTTCCGCTTTTAGGCATGTATCCATAATAATCCTGCATTGTGCATGCTATCTTTCTCGGTCTCAAAAATATTAGATGAGCTTTTTGTCTTTACACCATGTTTTCAACAATTTTTATATACTTAGAATGTGATATCCAACCGTTGGAATTTGCTGTATGTACTGGTAATCTAGTATGCCTTTCGCATGTGTTCTTTTGTAATTTGTATCCCAACTAAAGATGTTACTTCAGTTGTGAGACGTTTCTGTCTATTGGTACCATTCTGTTTGTGTTGTGTCGGACTGATCTGACCAAGGTATCTAATTAAAGAGGGTTACCGAGGAATCATAATTAGTGTGAATAATTATGGGTTCCAAGTCTAATTGGTCAATTTCGAGTTTGATAAGGATCTGTTATTGCTTTTGATCGCCTTTCACTTACCAGTCTCTTAGCAATGAATGTTGTCCCGAATATCTGCTTTCTTTTGCTAACATAGAGATCTTGTAACTAAATTCTAGCAAGTACATCATTTAGAAGACTGATATATTCAGTATTAAAGGAGTGTTAATGACGGTTAATTGTTTTGATTAGAATGTCATTTAGATGATAAATAAGGTCGCTGGATGTGAAATTATTAGTCTGCAAGACTGCAACTCTGTAAGGTCTTATAAAATATTTGCAATTTTACAAAATAATAGAGAACTAAAGTACACACCGTTGTCATACTAATCTTTAGTATTCAGAATCAGAGTCTGTTATACCAAGAATTTCCCCGGAGTATAACCTCCGGCGCATCTATCTTTTGCGAGTTCACACAAGATACATTTGTGTTAGCTAGCCTCCCATTGTTCATCTCAAAATAGCTCTTGAGAGGATGTTATGACAGCTGCTGACGAGCCACTGAGTTAACCTTACTCGAGTGTTACACTCTATGCTTGTACACACTTGCATTGTGTGTTCTTGTGAGCTCGTCATGACATTTTTATTATAGTTTTGCATTCAATTTTGTTTTTCTTTGTAAAGAATATTGCATCTCCATATATAGACCTACTTATGAAATCTTTGCTGGGTCGTTTCACAATAGTCTTCACTTATCTTGGAGGCCAGATTGTCATCATCGATCATATCATAACTTATAGTATTGTTTGTCAAAATAGCGCAGACATGAATTCGGCATATGACAAATACGTGACCATTTTCTCCTTTTGGTACTATTTTTGACAAAACAGAGGGACACAATTTACATGCATATTCATTTCTTGTGAACATTTGTTCTTGCATCCAATACACTTAATTTGCTCTTTCCCTATCAATATCTCAAAACACGGTTTTAATTTTAGGAATTTTATCTTTATATTCATTTGCACTGGAATAACAAATAAACATAGTCGTGAAACATCTTGAAGCAAAATAACTCAATATATGTCCTGGCAACATGTATCTTTTATGTCTTCTCGATAAACATACATCAAAACCTTCACTTTTTTTAACCCCCCAAACTGATTATTCCTCTTTTGCAAATGGATATATGTAACAAGAAATTAAGGATAAATGCTTTTTCAAAATTTACGGCTACGTACCATATAAAGCTCATAATCTTAAGGTTCCTAAGACTCAAGTTTAACCAACACTACTAATGAGCACTACACAAAATTCCACTTATAGTGACGGGAGTTTTTTTAGTAACGAAAAATGTCGTTGCTATTGGTCTGCTAGACGAACAAAAACTCAGTTTCTTGGCCCCGTCTTTGACCAAAACCTTTGGCGACGACATGTCGTTGCTAAGTTCGCTAGATATGATGACAAAAGTGGACAATGGTAAATCTTTGACTTTGACTATTATCTTTAGTCGGTGTCAGTTCCACCTCCTCGGGTTTCAATACTTCACCATCTTCTAAAGAGCTCAATACTTATATATGAGCACCTCCAACGGTTGGTTTTTGGTGGTTCAAACCAACCCAAAAACCAACCAAACCATTGGAGGCTTGGTTCAAACCAAGCTTGGTTTGATTTTTCAAACCACCAAAAACGGGCCCCACCATGGTTCAAACCACCAAAAACCACTCCAATGGTTGGTTTTTGGTTGGTTTTTGAAATTGAAAATTAATGTTTAAGTGTTGTGGCTGGTTTTTGGTTGGTGTATTGTTGGAGTAAAAAATGTGGTTTTTAAGAAAGCTGATGTGGCAGTGATGTGGCTGGTTTGAACCAGAAACTGTTGGAGATGGTCAATACTTATATATGAGATTCATCAGCATCATTTACATTACTTGATACTTTCATATGAGAAAAGGATGACAACTCATGAGAATTACTTTGAAGAACCAAAGACTTGAAAACAAAGAGGTGTGAGATTCTCATCACATTCGAATCAAAATAGCCAGCCACAAGTTGTCAAATTGTGTCCTTGTGACATTTAAGACATGAAGAAGTAAGCCATGTAACCAAGTCGAGGACATAAATCCAAAATTTTCAATTGACATGAGCAAAGCAAAGAATGTGCCTTCGATGCCTGGTGGACAAAGCTGTGAAGCTAAGACAAGAAGTGGCATTCGCTTCAATCGTCCGATCAACTGAAAGATGTTTTCGTCTATAACAGAAAATAAGTGATCGGGCATTCCTAGTTTTAGGTTAAGTCTTAGTATGAAGACAAGATCGAGCAGTCCTGACAAGCCGAAAATCGACTCCAAAATAGTAGAACCCGGAAAGGATGGGTTTTTAATCTGTACCGATGGTTACAATAATAGATTGTATATAATACATGTTTAATGGGCCAATAACCCAATTACAAGCAATACTAACTATAAGTGGGCTGTATAACTAATATCCGCTAACAGGAACTCCTCTGTTCCTATTAAAATAAACACATTCTTTCGTGGCGTACAATTCTTGATCGGATTCCAGCACGCATTAACTTGGATGCCTGTGGAATCGATCTTGACTCCAGCCTATGTCCTTCATGCTTAGGGGCTGTTGAGACCTCGCAACACTTATTTATTAAATTGACTGTGAGATTGCTGCAAACCTATGGATCTCGGTTGGTAAATGGTGGGGATTAGATGATCGATTATCCAAAAAACTTACAAACCTTCTCTCGTGGGCTGATTCGACGGGATTTTCGAGCAACCTTAAAAACTGTTTTTATGTCATTGTTCAAACTACGGCTTGGATCATTTGGAAATTTCGTAATAAGGTTTGTTTTGACTTAAAGCCGGTTTGGAAAGATACACTTTGAGAGGATATCATGATTCCTTGTTAGTTTTGAAGGGCATTTTGGGCATTTGACTAGATAAACTTCTTTGCTAGTTTTGGTTTGACACATAGAATTTGGTTTATGGATATTGCCGCATGTGCTCATTGTTGTAAAATTGCAACAACTAGCTCGTTTAGTCATAGATATTAATTACTATTAATATGGAGTGCCTCATGGTGCACGGGGTGGTGAGTTATGAATGAACATTCTTATCTTTCAATAATCTTACACAATAAAGTTGGTTCATGCCTTTTAAGCAATTTAGGTTTGTCTTTAGGAATTATATTCTCCTTTAGTTTCATGGAAAGGCATACTTTTTTCACCACAATTACTAACGAGCATTTAGTCTCAAACTATTAGCTAGTGGCTTAGCATGTTATGCAATCCAAATTATACTATTTGAAGCGTGAAGTTGGAAACCAGTCAATTTGATTGTAATACTCTAGCTACTTGCACTACTAATCTTGAAAGTATATATTCGAAAAGAATGTTTAGCTTATCAAGGTGTTGCCATCAATCATATCGTCACGCAAGGTTATAGTCAAAATTACTTTAGCAATGAAGCACCCATAAATAATCTTACTTTATTTTAGAAATATTAGGGAAACCATACCTAAAGGTGCTCACATCCTTAATGAATAAGAAGTACCAAGGGTGGGATTTCATCTCATTACCTTTAGTCCCACTTCAGGCTCTAGTTCTTGCGTTTGTGTGCATGATGAGCGTGTTTCTATCAATTTGTTACTTAATATGTCAACAGCGTTTGACCATTTGAGTGTTGATGTCCTAGTTCCCAGTTTCCCACATAGTAAGTAATGTGATCTATATTGAGCTTTCAGTCAATGAAAGAATGAGTATGTCATTCTCCACTAGTATTTTAAATTGTAAAATATTGCATTATATATGTAAGATATTTTTTTTCAGTAACTAGGAACTACTGCATTTCTCTTTAGAGGTCAGAGCATTGAGTATCTCGAAGCTATTACCAAATATTAGCCGCGTATATAATAATCATAGGATTTATTGTTGATCGGATCTTTGCAATTTTGTCAGGTATCATAGGAATTCTATCGATGTTTTTCTTGTCATTCCACGAAAAGCTGCATATTGTTCTAGCACTGTTGTCTTTGACTATCGGAAGTGCTGGAGTTGTTCAAAAAAACAATAGCAGATGTGACTGTTGATGCGTGTGTAGCACAACACAGTGGTATTCATCCTACTCTTGCTCCAGATATGCAAAGTTTATGTATTGGATTTTCTTTGAGTTGTGTCTTTGTTCACCTAATTGGTCCCAAGGTACCTTTTTTTTTTCTACCTTTTCTGGATCCTTCGCCCTATACTCCTATAGATGTACCGAAAAATGTATTGGATTTTAATAACATTACTAGTTTATAAATTAAACACATAACATTAATGAGAACATCATGCGGAAGCTAAGGATCAATAACACATAATTAGTTAACCGAATAATAAAGTAAACGTACCTTTGATTCTAGCTAAACAAGAATCAACTTCAAGTATTCTTCAATCAAGATCAAGAACCCTAATTAGGGTTTATAAGTGGATTAACGAATTACCTTTTATCATTTTGTAATTCAATCCAAGATATTAACTATAGTGAGTTAATATCACGTTTTTGTACACACGTACTATTAGCGATTCAATGTGAATGCTAGTTCAAGTCACAAATAAAGCATACAACAAACAAGGTTTAGCTTTAATAAACAATCAAACAACGAAACATGATTTTCTTGTTTTGATCGAATCCCATAGGGATAGCATACTGATCGTCGAACACAACAAAAAAACCATATGCATGCATTAAAGGTTTGCATGCATGTAACTTTGTATGTATACTATGGTCATCATGCATAGAATTCATTCTATGTATTTGTGTTTTCGATTAGCTGTAAAGGGAAAAAGGGAACAAAACAGATTATGGTTTTGTTTGGCATTGTATCGATTGTATTGAGCTAATGAGGGGTTTATATATACTCCAAACTTGCTCTCCAAGTTTGAGTTCAACACCTCCTCAAGTTTCAAAACTCGACACTCAACCCCCTCCTTTTTCTTTGTTCAACCATATAAATATTTGTGATTTAATAATTAAATATTTAACATCGATTCTCATACGTAATGTTTGCAACCCCGTAGTCTCGAGCTCGATCCTAACACACAACTACTAAATTATGTCCACAAAACTAACAGCTCTCACTTGGACATATTTTAATAGTGTGATCACATCGGTTAGCGTCTAGCAACACTTCGATGCCTCTAGTACAACTCGAGTAAGGTCTCCTGGAAAAACCTTTTAATGATTCATCATTATTATTATCCTTTTGTTACTAATACTACGTTAAATAAAGATATGGATCTAAGTCATTCTTTATTTAACTATTCTGTTTCTCGTTGTTTGTGATTGAACAAGATTACCAAATCTTTTGAACATTTCAAGGGAGATCTTGGCATGGCCATGCAAACATTTTATCAACCCTACGAGGGGCTCAACAGTATTAAACTTCAAAATAAATTTGAAGGAACAAATTCTATCTTGACTACAAGCATAACCCATGAATTTTGTAACAATTCCGAAAACAATCCTTATGACTACCAGTTACGTATAGCGTTAAATTGTTCCACAGAATGCACTACATTCATAACAGTTATCTGGTATCTCAAGTCTGAGGATAACTATTCATGATTTACTTAATAACAACATCCATAAAGTAACATCATGTAGTTTGGGATAAGTCCTATATTCAATTCATTGAATATCATGTGAATTTGGCATGTAAACGCATCAATATACTTTCAAGTATATTATACCAAAACTTAGATTTGTCTTAATTCAATGATATTCCCATATCATTAATTGACAACGGACAATTTAGAATAACAAAATTATTCACGGATTAAACATGCAAATATAGGACACAATTTATTATTAATGAAAATAAACGTACCAAGTACTTAAATTCATTACAAATAATAAATGCTTAACATCATTTATTCAAATACTAAATAGATCAATGCATGAAAATTCTATTGATGAATTATGTCTCAAGCTATGACAATCATACTTGTTGACAAGACATAAATCAACCAACTTTGATCTATTAGAATTTTGAGAATACTTATTTCAAGAATTTCAACTGGTGAAGTTCTTGTATGTGTGCATTCAAATAATTTGATATTGCCACATAATACTTCATAAAGTGTGTGACATCCTCAACAACCAATTTATGATAATTAAACTTTCAAACATTTTTAAAGTTTAAAGTATTCTTATTCTTTAATGTATAATGCAACTATGCTCTTAGTTAAGCATAACTAGTACACATGGCCATTAACAAGGATGAAATCCTACCATGACTAGTATTGAGTGTCATCTCAATTTCATTAGCATCATTGTATGCAAACAACAATATGCTCTTTAAAATTCCGTAAACTTGAATATCTATTGTGTAATATTTGATGCCTTCCAAACTTTCAAGTTTGTTAGCTATGACAATTTGCACAACAAGTGACAAATTGTTCGTCTATAGAATCTGGAAGCTGTTCCAGGCTGAGGATGTTATTCTAAATCCAAAAATATTCCATTAGAATAATCATTACATTAGTTATCTAATAACTTTCAATTAGATATCAACATTGTCATAACATCTTATAACAATTCGTTTATGTAACATGATGTTCATGAAAAATCTTCGAGTCATACTTAGATTTCATTCATGTTCTATCATATTTAAAAGATATGTATTCATTTAAACATTCTAAATGATATATCATATTCTATTAGATTTATTTACCGCATATATTTATAATAATAAACACACATTTCAAGGTTATATGTTTTATTTCCTAAATCTCTTATATGAAGTTTCATTCCAAATTAAGTCTTAACATTTAACTTATATGGAATGTTACTTCCTATATGTTATACAACATATATGATTCAAGAAAATAAACATAATACTCCCACTAGCTTTCAGGAATACTTAGGAGTTATCTTATTTTAAATTATAAATCAAAACTTGGATTTAATATTTAAATATAAGACTCATCTCCTAGATTCATGCATTTATCAATACTTGAATTCTTGCATTTTTGTACACTTTCAAAGATTATATGAATTCATAAAACTCTTAATTACTTACCGTCCTCGCTTAAGTAATTATACAAGAAAGAGTTTTATAATCCAGTGTCAAATTTCATATTCATGAAAATAAGTATGACAATTACCATCTTTGTATATTTAATGTGCTTAGAAAAGAATATTCAATCATAGTTAATTGCTTAAGTATGATTAATAATCTTGTCATTAAACATGCATTAAAATATGTGTACAATATTGTCCATATGATTTCTTCACAAAGATTTAAATCACTAGGGTTACCTTATCTTTGAAGAAACTCATATTCATTCTCTAGTCTAACTATTAAGAATTAAAATAAACCAATTTTTCAAAAATTGATTATCTTTATGGACATCATCTTTAACATTCATAGTATGAGTAATTTACCCAATTCAATATTTGGTAATACATTATAATATAATCGTCAGCATATTAATCAAATATCTGAGATATCCTTGCGGATCTATGAATGAGAATTCCATCATCTTGAGGTCTATCATTTATATGTTTAGCCTCATCATGATTTTCACTAGTGTGTTGTGGAACGTTGTTGTTCTTGAAGTTCAAACACTTGGGATATGAATCTTAGTAATGTGTTTGAGAGATATTTATGTATTGAATGTGTTTAGCATGCGGAATCTACTACAACACACTTTAAAAGAACACAAGGTGGTGAGTTTAAGTAAACGTGAGAATGCAATGAACAAATAACACAACTTTGGTTAACACAAAACGATTCAATATTATTGATGAAATAATACGGATGATCTAAATATCACCAGGATTACAAAGTAATCTTGAATCTTTGATTGTAAAGGATTTGTGATTTGAAGTAACTAAGTTACTTGAGAGATAGTTTGTTTTTGATTATTGGTTGTGAAAGATGCATGCATGAAGTAGTGACTAAGATATCCTTTTATAAGATAAGGATATCTTATTACATGTTGTCAAGTGGAAGAGTATTATACTATACTTTGACTATTATGTGCGCCTACAATTAAATACAACTACCCATGTACAACTCTGATAATATTCCTCTGTCACCACAGAAGACTAATCTACTTCTACATAACGTATAACTTTGTACAAAGACTAATAATTCAACTAAATATCTATTACAAAATATCTAATCGACTTGACATAAGCTTGGCAGGCTCTTCATCAACCAGCAGTACCTTCTACCCAGAAGGTACTGGTAGAACATCTTCATACTTGTTCATAATCAACTAGCAGGCTCTTCTCATCATTGGCAGGCTCTTTGACTTTGATCATTTTATTCCCAACAATCCTCCCCTAAACTTGTTATTTCCATTTAAAATACACAAGTTTCTGATGAATAAAATACATACCTTGAGGATTTGAGAGAACTCTTCCAAAAACCTTTACTTTCTATCCTTCCTTTTTCTTTCATATTGCTCAGATATGCTCCTCAGCAAACTCTGAACAATTTCTGAGTTTTCTTCATCCTTGTCACACCTTAATCTATTGGAGATCATAGCTTTAAGCACTTCATAGCTAAGTGGATACTCTTTCTCAGCTAACATAAAGAGTTCTATCCCACTCTGTGTGAAAAGGTGATGAATATTGCTATGGCTTAGAAATTCCCAAGTTGTTGAAGGATCATAATAGGGAAATTTCCAATGAACATCTTTGGGATCAGGATCAAACATCCTATTGAATTCTACCCAAAGTTCTTGTTCCTTAGCATCTGTACTAGAAGTTGTGTCTAGCCTAATCTGCACTAGATTCCACAATTCTTCCAAATCTGCTCTATCAGATGCTCTAACTAAATTTTCAAAATTCTTGAAGATAGCAGACTGTCCCCCAACCCTTGATATTTTCCATGACTTACCAAATCTATCATGGTGTATTTCCCAATCAATTATAGGGTGTCTAGACCTAATTGGATCAGCATGTATGATAGTAGGTAAAGTAATCAACATTTTACTTACTTGCTCTGTGTCCAATTTTGCTACTTCTTTCTTCTGAGCATCTTTCTTCTTCATTGAGGGATGTACATCAGATGGAACATTATAGTAAAGACTCTTGTAGGCTTGAAGATATAAAAAGAAGATTTCATTAGCAGATTTCTTCTTAAGTTGATAATCAGTCCAATTTGCCTGATTCTTCAAAAATTTCTTCATAAAGATTGTTTGATCTTTGTTAGTTTGGCCCACTTTAAAATCTTTCTTCTGACTTTCCTTCATCTTCTCAAAAATGTCAGCCAAAGCTGCTTCTTTGTATTTCTTGTTGATGAAAGATTCAAGTGCTTCAGTCTTCTCATCAGAATTGAGTGTCTTGTCATTTACTATATTTGCTGCATGACCTTTCACAATTGGATCATTATTGATAATCCATAACATCTGTGCATCAAAGGTCTCTTGAGCAATTTGAGTATCAAGAAGATCTTGAGCAGCATCTTCAGTATCTTTCTGCTCTTTCATTGCTGCAAGCATTCTTGAAGCTTCAAGTGCTTCTAGCTCTTCTTGTTGAACCCTTTTGGCCTCTTCTTCTCCTAAAGCCATCTGAATTTGCTGAGTTCTTTTCAACTTCTTGGACTTTGGCTCATCTTCAATCATAATACCTTTGCCCTTATCCTTTGGAGTTGAATCTTGTGATGGAGCAGAAGATTGCTCATCAGCAATTAAAACCCTCTTTCTCTTGTACACTCTCTCAGCAGACCCTTTATACCCCATAGCCAATAGCCTTTCTCTCCTAGCAGACTCTTCTTCTGCCCTAGCAGGCTCTTGCCCTGCTCCAACAGGCTCTTGCCCTGCTCCAACAGGCTCTTCATCATAAACTTGAGTTCCATCATGGAATTCAAATTGAGCCTGTTCCTCCTCTTCATCCTCATCTTCAGACCTATCCTTCCTCCCCTTTTTGGAAGAGTGATCTATCCTATCAGCATCTGACTGTGAAGAACTAGATAAAACAACCTTTGCAGACTTTTTACCCTGTAACTTCTTCACTTCACCCTCCAATTTCTTGACCCTCTTGACCAATTTGATGTTGATCTTAGAAAACCTTTCATTTTGACTTTTAAGAGCATTCTCTAAGAACTTCACCTTGTCTTTCAGTTCTTGCATTGTCTGAGGTGATTGGGTTTGTGATATATGATGTGGTGATGGTGGTGGTGTTGCTGATGGTACTGGAGATGGTATTGGTGATTGTTGATGTGTTTGTGAAATGAAACCATGTGAAGAACTAGATGATTGTGTATCAGCAGATGGTGTTGGTTCTTCTGGATGTTGTGGTACCATTTCATCAAAAAGTGGAACTTCCTCTCCTCTAAAACCAATTCTCATATTTGAAAATACTTTGTGAGAAAGTTTTGGTGTTTCATAAATTGAGTCTGTGGGAAGCAACACATGTTGTAGTTTTCCAATGATGCAACCAATAAATCTTGGATACATCAAAAACTTTGTTTTACTTTTCACATTGTTTATCAATCCTTCAATGATGCGTGGTTTTGCAACCTTACAACAGGTTTTACCTCTCAAGGGATCTTGAGAAGTTTGCAATCCCCACCAGGCAGTGTACCTGACCGCTGTAGTATTGTGAAGTGGCAAGTACCGGGGATTGATCGTTCAACTCAAAGAATAGTGTTCGTTAGGATTGAAATTAATCTAACTAGGTCTAAAGGTGAGGGATGATTCTTTTTGTATTTTTATATTTTATGGAAAGCAAGTAAAAATCTCTGGTTTTGAAAGAAGGGGCGGAATTAGTTGCTAATCAACTAACCCAAAAGCTACTAATTAAACTAATATGCAAGAAAAGTAAACTAGGGTTCTACAAGGGAAATGAAGCATGTCTACCTATGATATGTTACTCCTTGCTAGCTATCCAATTCTACCTATTGAATTGTCACACCTTGTTTTAATTGACGGGTTGTATTCCTTAATACCAATCGTGGGGTGGCGTACGTACTTCCCCAACTCTATAAGCTCCTACTTCACTCCTATGTCGAGCCGGCTAAGAAGCTCCTAACATGGGATCACTAGAATTCGCTCATGCATTAAATACAACCAAATAAACCTAGTACGCATTGGTTCATGTTTCTTAAGACGTTCAAGCAAGTTACCGTATAGGAGGTTAGCCAGTTTTCTTAAGCCTAACATCGATATCACCCAATCAAACAAGAGACAATAGGAAACAAGAATTATAAACTAAACCAACTAGATCTATTGAAGTTGTCACGCCCTAATTGATGGAGATGGACACACACATCAACAAGAAATCAATAAGATCTAATTAGTTATACACAAGTTTCACACAATCATAAGTAGACACAAGGTGATTTAGCCAAGCATAATTAATGAAGAGCAATCAACAATAATCATAATTGAAGACATAACATAAGATTGAATCGATAAACAAACCATTACAAGATGTTTATGGCATGATTAGGACCCTCTAAGTTGCTGGAAAAACACCTACCTAAACCCTAGAATCGGACTTAGGGTTTAGGGCTTACAAATAATGAAGTTGTGATGTTGTATTTATAGGCAGTTTGCTGTCCGAGGGGTTCTGACGGCGTCAGACTTACACGTGACGCCGTCACATCCAATTTTTCACCAAATTGTAGATCTTTTTAGTCCCGATCGCGTGGCCTTTTGAATCACCTAAATCCGAGTTCGTATGAGGATTTTATGGCCAAAACAGTAACAGCTACCGCGCGCGCAAGTTGTGACTAGATAACACGTGATGGCCTTCTTGACGCCGTCTCCCTTTAAACCTCCAAAATCCGTTCTGGCCTATCAGAAGCTGACGCCGTCAGAATATAGGCATGACGCCGTCCCTCTTTAAATTAAGCCGTGACGACCTTGATCACTCCAAAGGGTGACGCCGTCAGAATTCCCATGCAAATTTCTCTGGCTTATCATGAGTAATTTTCATATCCACCTTTTTCTTGCCAAGCCATGACGCCGTCTGGGGACATTTCTGACGCCGTCAAAGGCACTTTTCAGCCGATTTTGAGACTTTGTCGTTTTCTTCACTTTTATGCTCCAAAAACGTCCAAAATGCTTCCTTTTCCAGATTTCTTCTCCAAAGTACCTAAAATGACAAAAGGAACGATTTAGGGCAATATTTGATCAAATAAATACGATTTAGGGCTTAAATGACTCCTTAAAAGCGGTACACTTTTCGCTTCATCAAATACCCTTACACTTGAGATTTGCTTGTCCTCAAGCAAATGCGCTTTTATTCTAATCAAAATACAGGTTAGGGGTCATTTAATGCAAACATAAAAGTAATTACAACAAATAATCGTTCCACTTCAATCATAATAAGCACGGAGATTATAAACTAGCACCTCACAAGTAGTGTTTAGATACTCACATCTCTCAAGTGTCATCAAAATAAATCTCATAAATGAAAACGGATAATATCTCTCACTACCTGTCATAGCAAATAGATTACCATAGGCTTAGGAAAGGATCGAAAACCTCCTCCACTAGGCGTAAGCACCTAAGATAAACTATCAAAGAGGGCTTTTAAATGGGTTATAACGTTAGGTGTAGGGAAAAGGAAAACACGGTTTTGTTGGATAAAGGATATTTTACTGGTGGCGAGTTAAAGATCTTGATCAATTACATGTACTATACAATGTTGCTAAGCCAAGACTCGACTCAATCTTAAGCTAGAAACAAAATAACAAAATAACAAAAACATAAAAATAAACATAAAATGAAACGGGATGGTAGTCCGTATGTTTTTTCTACTTTTCTTTTTCTCATTTTTTTGTATTTTTCTTGATTTTTTCGATTTTTTTTTTTTTTTTTTTTTTTTTTTTTTTTTTTTGCATACACTCTTGCCCTACCATCCAAAATAATACATCATAGGGGCATCGCATTCCCCTTACACTTGAACTTTTACATAACTTTACAAATAACTATTCTAATGACTCGAATTAAGATAATTGAAAAACTTGGAGTACTTTTAAAATATTTAGCACATATGGGGGTAATAAATGATGTTCTTCCCCATTACTCCATTACACTAGTACTTTACCCATGAGTCCCAATCGTCCCAAAACAATATGTACAAGGATATGACTCGACTTAGCAACCATGTAATCAACTAGATAATTAACTTGGGTTTTAAACAAATGTTGTCACAATAATGCACTAAAAATAAGTGCATACAAGGTAGGCTAAGGCGATTTGGGTGTACATTTAAGTGGGGTGTAACAAATTCTTCCTTTAAGTAAAATGCTTAAAGGTCGAAACGAAAAGATAGGCTCTGAGGGGTGTACTAGGGGTATCGTGTACTAAAAATGAGTACAACGCATAGGGTGTGGGAGAATTACTTGACCAATGTAGCCAACGTAATTATAACAAAAACACAGGTGTAAAACAATGGGTTAATCCTAATGCCTCTTATCATGTAGTAAATCTAACTACACGAATGTAGTCTCACTTGTGGCCTTGGAATGGTCCTAACGCAAGTTCTAGAATCTAAGTGCTACCGGTACACACATCATAGCATAAATGCTTTTCCTACCAATTCTAGGGGCGAACCTCACATATTTGGGGGTGAAAATTTTTTTAGTGGTACGGTTTTTGTGCTAGTCATATAATTCCTATCCATGAGACGCTCATTAAGATCAAAGTTTCACTCCTAAATGTTGTAAAAAATTTTAAATTTGGCACTAAAATTGCCCTAACAGGTATTTATCTCAGTTTTATTACACATCTACCATTAAACAAACAAAAATCAAGCGTAATAGCATTCTCTAATCGTACTTTTACCCCCCCCCTTACACTTAAGATGAACATTGTCCCCAATGTTCAAATAACAAGATGTAAAAGCAAAAAGTAAAAGAATGAAATCAAATACTCCCCTGATTCGTTCGGTGGATAAAGAGGTAACATGGTTAGATTTTCTTCCAAGGTAATGTAGAAGCTTCAAGACTAATGCATCGCCAAAAGCTTGATTCCACATACATCTCCTTGTCCAAAATAACCTGTTAATCCTGAGAAAACAAACAAGAAAAACCAAAGCATCAAACCGAACAAAGACAACTCACAACTAGGTGTAATTCCAGACTTAGAAATAAAATAATTAAAGATATAATGCTTGCGGAATGAATGTTTTGCAGATTCCTGGAGTTTATAAGTTAGAGATTTAATAAAAACTTTTTATGATTCCGGTAGAAAAACAAAACTTTCAAAAATTTCAGAAAATTAAAACCTGACGCCGTCAGGTTGTAAGGCCTGACGCCGTCAGAAATGATCTGACAGAATTCTCATGTTAAGTTTCCGGAAAATTTCTGGAAAAACCTATACCTTACTTCCTGGAATTCCTGCAAAACTTCATTATGACTCGATACAAGCATTTGACTCAAACAAATACTAATATGCATGCTTATATCTCATTGTTATCGTTCATGTTCAATATTGTTCTTAAAAACAAATTTGGATTTCCCTTACACTTATCTTTTGCAAAATACCTTTATATGTAGTTAAGACGAAGTTAAAAACAAAATAAAGCATTTTCACAATTTATATTTGAGACATGAACAGTAAACAAAAAGAATAAGAAATGCATACGGAAACAAATAAAATTAAATAAACAAACAATCAAACAAATAAAGCAAATAAAGCTTGGGTTGCCTCCCAATAAGCGCTTGTTTTTGTTCGAGTCACGAGCCTGACTCTACCCTTATTTAACAAAAATAGGGGAGGTTTTCCCTACACTTAGGATTAAGTGCGGGTGAAAGTAGCGATACACACCCTTAGGGTGTGAATATGCCACGTGAGGTGAAGGGGGTGAGTGAATGGCTTCCTTCATCCTAAAACTACCCGGATAATATTGGTTGATGGGTGAGTCGGTTCCTCTTTTTTCTCCTAGATGTAAATCTAAGGATGAAAAGTTGTGTAAAGGTTAAGGTTCCAATTCATCAACACTAGGAAATTCCCTAGAATTATGAGTAAGGTCATCACTAAAAGTGTGCAAACCTATATCCTCTAGTTGTGCTTGGTCCAAGGGTTCTACCTCCATCGGGATTCCTAAAGTCTCTTCTACTTCTTCCGGGTAAGTCACGGGCGGTGTGGGTGCCTCAAATGATGGTTGAGTATTTTGTGGGCTTATGGTGTTTACCTCATTATTCCACGTGTCAAGATCACCTATATCCTCGTCAATTGTTTTCTTAGGTAGTGATAATAACAAACCTAGTGCTTCATCCAACTTATGATTTATTGATACGGCTCTATCCACAATTCCTTGGCAAACTAGGTCGCTTTTCCTATTAGCCTCACTAAAACGAGATCTTAAACATGGAGGTTGTTCATAAGAATCTATCCTAGGTGAAGGCTCATATGATTCATAGGTGTCTCTAAATGAGGTATTTTGAACTTCTTGGTGTTCTAGCCACTCAACCATATCTTGCAATCTTAGAATTCTAAGTGAAAAGTCCATTTGAAGCAAATTACAAACAAAATCACAAAGAAAAGATAGACTACGAGAAAGCTACAAAATAAAAAGAAAAAATCTCACTTGATAGGAATCTTGTGAGTAGACCTAATAAAAATAAAATTTCAACCTAAGCAATAACTACTCCCCGGGCTGCGGCGCCAAAAACTTGATGCGTGGTTTTGCAACCTTACAACAGGTTTTACCTCTCAAGGGATCTTGAGAAGTTTGCAATCCCCACCAGGCAGTGTACCTGACCGTTGTAGTATAGTGAAGTGGCAAGTACCGGGGATTGATCGTTCAACTCAAAGAATAGTGTTCGTTAGGATTGAAATTAATCTAACTAGGTCTAAAGGTGAGGGATGATTCTTTTTGTATTTTTATATTTTATGGAAAGCAAGTAAAAATCTCTGGTTTTGAAAGAAGGGGCGGAATTAGTTGCTAATCAACTAACCCAAAAGCTACTAATTAAACTAATATGCAAGAAAAGTAAACTAGGGTTCTACAAGGGAAATGAAGCATGTCTACCTATGATATGTTACTCCTTGCTAGCTATCCAATTCTACCTATTGAATTGTCACACCTTGTTTTAATTGACGGGTTGTATTCCTTAATACCAATCGTGGGGTGGCGTACGTACTTCCCCAACTCTATAAGCTCCTACTTCACTCCTATGTCGAGCCGGCTAAGAAGCTCCTAACATGGGATCACTAGAATTCGCTCATGCATTAAATACAACCAAATAAACCTAGTACGCATTGGTTCATGTTTCTTAAGACGTTCAAGCAAGTTACCGTATAGGAGGTTAGCCAGTTTTCTTAAGCCTAACATCGATATCACCCAATCAAACAAGAGACAATAGGAAACAAGAATTATAAACTAAACCAACTAGATCTATTGAAGTTGTCACGCCCTAATTGATGGAGATGGACACACACATCAACAAGAAATCAATAAGATCTAATTAGTTATACACAAGTTTCACACAATCATAAGTAGACACAAGGTGATTTAGCCAAGCATAATTAATGAAGAGCAATCAACAATAATCATAATTGAAGACATAACATAAGATTGAATCGATAAACAAACCATTACAAGATGTTTATGGCATGATTAGGACCCTCTAAGTTGCTGGAAAAACACCTACCTAAACCCTAGAATCGGACTTAGGGTTTAGGGCTTACAAATAATGAAGTTGTGATGTTGTATTTATAGGCAGTTTGCTGTCCGAGGGGTTCTGACGGCGTCAGACTTACATGTGACGCCGTCACATCCAATTTTTCACCAAATTGTAGATCTTTTTAGTCCCAATCGCGTGGCCTTTTGAATCACCTAAATCCGAGTTCGTATGAGGATTTTATGGCCAAAACAGTAACAGCTACCGCGCGCGCAAGTTGTGACTAGATAACACGTGATGGCCTTCTTGATGCCGTCTCCCTTTAAACCTCCAAAATCCGTTCTGGCCTATCAGAAGCTGACGCCGTAAGAATATAGGCATGACGCCGTCCCTCTTTAAATTAAGCCGTGACGACCTTGATCACTCCAAAGGGTGACGCCGTCAGAATTCCCATGCAAATTTCTCTGGCTTATCATGAGTAATTTTCATATCCACCTTTTTCTTGCCAAGCCATGACGCCGTCTGGGGACATTTCTGACGCCGTCAAAGGCACTTTTCAGCCGATTTTGAGACTTTGTCGTTTTCTTCACTTTTATGCTCCAAAAACGTCCAAAATGCTTCCTTTTCCAGATTTCTTCTCCAAAGTACCTAAAATGACAAAAGGAACGATTTAGGGCAATATTTGATCAAATAAATACGATTTAGGGCTTAAATGACCCCTTAAAAGCGGTACACTTTTCGCTTCATCACAATCCTTCAAAAATATATTTAGAAAAATTGTATTTTCTGTTTGTGGCTAAGCAAATGAGAGCAGAAGCCATGTTTCCACTAAATTGCTCCCAAGAGGTTTTCTTCTGGCTCAAACAGTGAAGGATTGTGTGAATCAAAAATCTCCATTGTGGAGTAAGATGCTTTTTCAGAAAAGTAAGTTTGTTAGACTCAGCATGATACCCCATTCTTTGTAAATTTTCAAAAATTTCAGTATCTGGTAATTGACTAATACCATCAGAATCATCCAAATGAAGATGTCTTCTTATGGATGACTCAGTAAGAGTCAAATGCTTACCATCCACTTTGGCCTTAATTCTTTGTTCCCCATTTTCAGAAGTTTTAATTTTAGCAGATTGCCAAAATTGCAAAATTTGATTTTCATAAATAGTGGGATTGACTAGCAAAGCAAACCTGATGTAGGAGTTGTTTAAAAAGTCCACTACTTGATGAAATGAGGCATTATCCTCTGACTTCTCCAAAAATGCTAACTGATTGTGACGTTGGACAAAATCTAGAACAACTGTGGAAGCCATAATGAAAATTTTGAATATGATGGTGGGATTTGTTGGTAGTACTGGTAGAAGATGAAAGGTGTATGTGAATTATGATAGTGACTGATGAAAGAAGATATGAGAGAATTACTTTTAACCGACAATAAGAAAGATTAAAATAAGTAAATGAAAAGGCGGTTAAAAAGATCTTTTATATGTAAAATATAATATAATATAATCATCAGTGAATTACATAACTACCCCAACGGCTAATTTTAACTACCAGGCCTAATGGCGAAAACTTTTTCTGACAGGCTCAACGGCTATATAGCAGTACCTTTTTATACTAGCAGTACCAAATTTTGAACTACCAGTACCTTTGAAAGTTTTATAAAAATCCCTTATAGTTTTTAGCAAACTACCAGCTATCAACGGATTTGAGTTGTCTTTACCAAAAGCCGTTTGCTTATGGACTAGCTAACTATTTACAATTAAGTATGGTTAGTTAACAACCATATAGTTTTTGGTAAACTATCAACCATCAACGGATTTGATTTGTCTTTACCAAAAGCCGTTTGCTTATGGACTAGCTAACTATTTACAATTAAGTATGGTCAGTTAACAACCATATAGTTTTTGGTAAACTATCAACCATCAACGGATTTGATTTGTCTTTACCAAAAGCCGTTTGCTTAAGGACTAGCCAACTCTTAAGTTTGTGAAAACTTGGTGAGCTGAATACCAAAAGCCAGGATGGCCCAAAGATGGTGCAATTTCCTTGGATGGAGGAAATTTAGAAAGGCAATGATGCTGTGTATCTTGGATGATTGGTTTAACAAGTGAAATCATCTAATGTCATGCCTTTGAGTTGAAACCTTTCTTAGTTTGATCTAGATAGAACTTTCTCCTTTGAGAAATGCTTTATCCCTTCTAGATATGTGATCTAACTCTATCTTTTTCAACTCTGCATCATCTTGTATGCTCTTGTCTGTCCTTTCACTAATTGGTTTTTCTTCCAATCTGGGCTATTTATTCCTCCCCTGAGATTGTTATCTCTCCTGAAATGAATTTAACTTTTGTTGCTCCTTTCTGTTTGGAAGAACTCTTGTTTTGTTATCAACCTGAAATGTGTTAGTTGCAAACCAAAAGAACAAGATGCAAAGCACTTGATCTATAGCATTTTAAACATTCAAGCCTTTATATGAACAAAACATAGCAATTTTGTATTAGCAGGACCAATTATGAACTAACAGGACCTTTTGACTAACTAGCAGTACCATGTTTAAAATCCAATACCAGTTAATTTTATGAATAAAAACACTTGTTTTTCAAAGATTTATCATTCCAATACCTCCTACAAGATATTTGAATCTACCTAAATCAAAAGCTTTGGTGAGAAGGTCTGCATAATTCTTTTCAGAATCAATTTTAACTACTTGAATTAACCTCTTCTCATTGCAATCCCTTATGAAATGGTGTCTGATTTCAATATGTTTTGTTTTTGAGTGTTGAACTGGGTTTTTAATGATACAAATAGTACTGCTATTGTCAATATAAATAATGGTGTTAAGAAAATTGTACCCATAGTCAAGCAATTGATTTTGGATCCAAAGAACTTGCCCACAACAACTTGCACCAGCAACATATTCTACTTCAGTTGTAGAATTGGCCACCATTGTTTGTTTCTTGCATTGCCAAGAGATTAGTCTGCAACCAAGAAATTGACATCCACCAGTTGTGGATTTTCTGTCTAGTGTTGCACCAGCATAGTCACTATCCGAATAAGCCACCAATTCAAAAGATGATTCCCTTGGATACCAAAGACCCAACCTAGGTTGACCCTTAAGATATCTAAAGATTCTTTTGACTGCTGTGAGATGAGAGATCTTGGGATGTATTTGAAACCTTGCCACACACACATACTGAGAACATGATATCAGGTCTTGATGATGTAAGATACATCAAGGACCCAATCATAGATCTATAATTGTGCAAATCCATATCTTCTCCTTCAGCATCCTTGAGTAGCCCTTTGTCTGGATCCATTGGTGTACTTGCAACCTTAGAATCAGCAAAATTAAATTTTCTTAGGATCTCTGCTACATATTTATCTTGGCTGATAAATATGCCTTCATTGGATTGTTTCACTTGGAGACCCAAAAAGAAAGTAAGTTCCCCCATGGAACTCATTTCAAACTTACTATGCATAAGTTTTTCAAATTCTACACACAAGTCTTGGTTTGTTGATCCAAAGATTATGTCATCAACATAAATCTGCACTAGCAAGATGTCTTTCTTTGTTCTTTTGATAAACAAAGTTGGATCAATCCTGCCTCTTTGGAATCCACTTTCTAGTAGAAAACAAGCCAATGTTTCATACCATGCCCTAGGAGCTTGGTGTAGACCATACAAAGCCTTGGTAACCTTGTAAACTTTGTCTGGATACTCAGCATCAATGAAGCCTGGAGGTTGAGACACATATACTGGTTCTTCAATCTCACCATATAAAAATGCACTCTTAACATCCATTTGATAGACAGTGAAGCCTATGAATGAAGCATAAGCCAAGAATAGCCTAATTGCTTCAAGTCTTGCAACTGGAGCAAACACTTCTTCATAATCTACCCCTTCTTCTTGAGTATATCCTTGTGCTACCAATCTAGCCTTGTTTCTGATCACTATACCCCTTTCATCTTTCTTGTTTCTGAACACCCATTTGGTTCCAATTGCCCTATGACCTCTAGGCAAATCAACCAATATCCAAACCTTCTGAATCTTGAATTGGAGAAGCTCATCTTGCATTGCTTCCACCCAACTTGCATCATCCAAAGCTTTGTTTATGTTTTTGGGTTCAGCCTGAGATATAAAACATGAAAACAAGCATATATTGGAACTATCATTCTTCTTTTCTTCATAAATAGAGGAGATAAACCCTTCTTCATCTGAAGATAAGACTTGAGATAAACCAACTTGAGATCTTGTTCTAACACCAGAAGTTATGCTTCCAATCACATCATCAGTTGAGTGATCTTTGAGAATTCTAGTGTTTGGTGTTTTAGGAACTTCATATGTAGTTGGAAGATTACTAATCCCAACTTCTTCTTGAAAAGAATCATCTATTTGAACATTTAATGGCTCAGCAGTACCAATACTTGAACTGGCAGGACCATCTGAAGAACTAGCAGTACCATTGAAATTAGCACCACTTTCTTGATTCTCTTGATTCTGAGTTCCTTGATCTTCTTCATTACCCTCATTTATTGTGTTTGAAGGTTCTTCTTGACTTGAAGATAGATCCATACTTTTCCAAATTGGCATCCAGATGTAATCTTGATCTTTAGGAGTTTCAACATTGTCTTCAGAACCTGCATTTTCATTAGCATTTGTACTTGTAACAGGCACATAATTCATAGATTCTGAAAGCCTATCAACATCAAACATCCAATCTGGTCCAACTCCTTTCACATTTGTTAGTTTCTCTTGAAACTCTATGTGAAGATTTTCTTCTACTAGCCTTGTGCAAGTGTTAAACACTCTGTAGGCCTTACTCTGCAAGGAATACCCTATCAAATAGCCAACATCTGCTTTTCCATCAAATTTGCCTAAATGATCTTTGGTATTGAGAATAGTGACATGACAACCAAAAGGTCTCATAAAACTTAAAGATGATTTTCTACCAAAGAAATGTTCATAAGGTGTTTTTCTATGTGGTTTTGTCACAAGAACCCTGTTTTGTACATAACAAGCAGTACCAACTGCTTCAGCCCAAAATGAAATAGGCAACTTAGAGTCTACTAACATAGTTCTAGCAGCCTCTATAAGTGTTCTATTCTTTCTTTCTGCTACTCCATTTTGTTGAGGTGTTCTAGCTACACTAAACTCTCTTTTTATGCCTTTTTCCCTGCAAAAGTCATCCATAACTCTATTCTTGAACTCTGTCCCATTGTCACACCTGATGATCTTAACCTTCTTATCAGATTGGTTTTCTACCTCAGTGATATAGGTTTTAAGTATCTCACTAGTTTCATGTTTAGATCTTAAAAAGAAAACCCATGAAAATCTGCTATAATCATCAGTAACAACTAGACAATATCTTTTTCCATTCAAGCTGCACACATTAGTAGGACCAAAGAGATCCATATGAAGCATATGTAAAGCCTGAGTAATAGAGTTTTGGGTCTTGGGCTTACAAGAAGCTCTATGTTGTTTGCCTTTTAGGCAGTCAACACAAGTTTGGTCGTTTTGGAAAATCTTTTTGGGTAAACCTCTTACTAAATCATATTTTGCAATAGTGTTGATTGTTTTAAAGTTTACATGACCAAGCCTTCTATGCCAAAGCATAGATTCATCCAATGAGGCTTTTGCTACCAAACAAGTTAAACCTTCCTTTGGATCAATGTTCTTTAAATTGACACTATACATATTGTTCCTTTTTGGAATTTTAAGAAGGATCTGACTCTCATCAGGCATCTTAAAATCAGAAGAAAGAACCATACATTCATTGTCAGTAAATAGAACATTGTTCTTTTTGTCACACATTTGTGAGACACTAAGAAGATTAAACTGAAGTTCTTTCACAAAATACACATTTTCAAAATCTAGTTTACTGGTTTTGATAGTACCTTTACCAGTGATCTTTCCTTTTATTCCACCCCCAAAGGTAACATATCCTCCATCAAATGTTTTAAAGTCTGAGAGGAATGACATGTTGCCTGTCATGTGCCTTGAACATCCACTATCAACATATCCTTGATCTTCAATATCAGATGAATGTTCCTGCACATGAATAAACATATTAGTTTCCTTGGGGTACCCAAGCCATGACAGACTTGGGTTTGCCTCTTGCATCAATGAAATCAAACCTTTTCAGGATTGTTGATGCACCTTTGGATTGGATTGGTTTCCAAATCCAACATGCTGAGGACTTAACAGCACTTTCCCTTCTAATCCATTGTGTGGTCTTTGGTCTATCAGTACCAATTTTGGCAATACCAAATTTGGCAGTACCATTTGGTCTAGCAGGACCTTTTGGTCTAGCAGGACCTTTGGTTTTTGGTGTCCAAATTTTTGTTTTAACCACATTTATCTTTTGAATAGGACTTTTCTCAACTTTTGGTACACTTTTGAAAGTGTTTCTTGTACCCTTTTCAGTTGGTTTTGTAATAACAGGCTTATGTTGTCTAACAGTATGTTTAATATTTGTGGTGTTAGCAAAACTTTTTCTGGGGTGAGTAACATTTGTTTTAGACTTTGTTTTACTCCCAGAAACCCATTTATTACAATAAGCATGAAGATGATTAAAGCTACCACAATAATAACAAGCCTTATTGAACATAACAAAGTCATCACCTAATTGTTGTGACTTAAGGTTGTTCCAATTTCTTTGGCTTCCCCTAGGTTTGTTATTACATTTTTTACAACTTTCAACTGTCTTCAAAACAGCTTTAGTCTTAGCTTTAACTTCTACTTTCTTAGGACTAGTTGGTCCTACTTTGATTCCTTTGATAGGAATAGTCTGATCTTCATCATCATCAGATACCCAATCCTCAATAATTAGGACATCTGGTCTCTTATCAGTGAGCACCTTAGAGAGTGGAACATTCTTAGCACTCTCAGAAGGTTCACTTATCACTACAGGTTTAGCCAATGGTTTGTTAACAAATTCATGTAAACCTGATACAGCAAGATCACTACCTTGGGGACATGGAATTCCTCTATAAGGAGGTGGACATTCATTGTATCCTATCCCTGATTTTATTCTTTTATTCATCTGATTCTCTACTATGCTCCTAGTACACTCAGAAGCAAGTTCCAATTTAGTAACAGTCAGTTGAATATTATCTCTAGCCAAAGTCACTTTAGTGCACTCAGTCCTTAACATTTCAATTTCTGTATCTTTCAAATATATTTGTCTATTAAGAGCACCTTTAGCATCAGAAAATGTGAGTTCATTTTCTCTATAGTGAATGATTTGTTTTTCTAACTTGGACATACCACACTTATGGTCAAATAAGGTTTGATTGGTTTTTCTATGTTCTAAAATTTCTGTATCATAAGCTTTACTTATGATTTCTAATTCTTTAAGAGATTCACAATTATTAGAACATTTGATAGTTTGTACCTCAGGAGTGGAGAATGCCATCAAAGCCAATTCATCAGAAGTTGACTCATCTTCACCCATGAAACTCCAATCAAAACCCATGCCATCTATAGCAACCATTGCTTTTGGTTCAGCAACTTCAACAACCTTACTCTTGCTTTCAAAGTTTCCTTTCTTCACAAAGCTTTCTTTATTTCTGTTGTCAAACCCTCTACCCTTGTTATCCTGCTTCTTAGGTCTTCTACACTCTCTAGAGTAGTGACCTTTCATGTGGCAGTTGTAACACTCCACCTTTGACTTATCATAGCCAGCAGGCTCATTTCCATCTATCAGAATCTTCTTGCCAGTCCTCATCATCAACTTCTTGGCTCTAATGCTTAAAAGTGAAAGTTGCCACTTTATGTCCATTTCTTCAAGATCATCAGGATGAATCTCTTGAAGGTCTTCAAATGATAATACGGACCCATTGTGCTGAGATGTAAGAAAAGCACACCCAATTGTTTCATCTAATATGGATTTGGTACTACCAGAAGTACTAGTAGTACCAAAGGTTGTATTGGCAGTACCTTCTTCTCTGCTACCTTGTTCTTCATTATCAACCTTTGAGATGCTTGGGGATGAAACAAAAGCCATATTTCCTGAACTTGACCCAGTAGTCTTCTTTACTTCATGCTCTACTATTTTGAAATTATTGTAGAGATCATTGAGACTCATCTGGTCAATATCTGACTTGTTCTTCCATACAATGACATGCATAGACCATTCTGAAGGTAAACTTCTAAGAAATTTAGAGTTTAGGTCTTCTTGAGTTATCATCACTTCATGGATGGCTAACTGACTTGCAAGCTTCTGAAGTCTATTGAACATACTGTCCAAAGACTCATTGGTTGTGGCTGTGAAGTTCTCAAATTGTTGTTTGAGAAGTGTTTTCTGTGTTTTCTTGGTAGCATCATTACCACCAAACCTAGCCACAATTGCTTCAAAAAGGGTTTTGGCATCTTTGTATTTGTTAAAGATTAGAAGTTGATCATTTGGAATAGTCATCAGTAACATACTCCTTGCCTTTAGATCATTTCTCTTCTGAACTTTTTCATCTGCATTTGATGGTTGTTCTTGTATTCTTGTTACAAGAGCATCATTTACTGTTGTAGTGGTGATTTGGGGTTTAAATGAATTGCCTTGTTCAATGATCTCCCAAAGTGCATAGTCCTGCACTTGAAAGTATTGTTCAACCCTTAGTCTCCACATTTCAAACTCGTTTTGCTTGAGTAATGGAAGTTTAGCTGCAACATTGGTTTGAATATGTTCAACATCCATTTTTCTTTTAAATTAGTAAATATCAAGCCTAGCTTTGATACCACTTGTGGAACGTTGTTGTTCTTGAAGTTCAAACACTTGGGATATGAATCTTAGTAATGTGTTTGAGAGATATTTATGTATTGAATGTGTTTAGCATGCGGAATCTACTACAACACACTTTAAAAGAACACAAGGTGGTGAGTTTAAGTAAACGTGAGAATGCAATGAACAAATAACACAACTTTGGTTAACACAAAACGATTCAATATTATTGATGAAATAATACGGATGATCTAAATATCACCAGGATTACAAAGTAATCTTGAATCTTTGATTGTAAAGGATTTGTGATTTGAAGTAACTAAGTTACTTGAGAGATAGTTTGTTTTTGATTATTGGTTGTGAAAGATGCATGCATGAAGTAGTGACTAAGATATCCTTTTATAAGATAAGGATATCTTATTACATGTTGTCAAGTGGAAGAGTATTATACTATACTTTGACTATTATGTGCGCCTACAATTAAATACAACTACCCATGTACAACTCTGATAATATTCTTCTGTCACCACAGAAGACTAATCTACTTCTACATAACGTATAACTTTGTACAAAGACTAATAATTCAACTAAATATCTATTACAAAATATCTAATCGACTTGACATAAGCTTGGCAGGCTCTTCATCAACCAGCAGTACCTTCTACCCAGAAGGTACTGGTAGAACATCTTCATACTTGTTCATAATCAACTAGCAGGCTCTTCTCATCATTGGCAGGCTCTTTGACTTTGATCATTTTATTCCCAACATGTGTTTTAGAAGATTATGTATCTTGTAATTTTATCTTTTCAAGATAAAAACTCCCACTTGCCTTTTGCAATTTATAGACTATCTATAAATACTTAGCAAGTAGAGCAACACCAAATTGTTCTCTTTTGGGACATTACAAATACACATTGACAGTTCCTGATATTAGTTTGTTAATATCTAGCTTCATCAGAAGTTTAACAAATTCAGAACTTCATTTTAAGACTTAATGTGATTCATCACATTTCATAATAAATGATGTCTTATTAATCTTATAGGTTGGAGTCTTATTGAGTATATACAATCCATACTCAATTTTCTAACCTTGATAACTTTTGGAAGAAAAGAAGATATAGTTATCTTGAATCAAACACTACAACAAGAGTTTGACTTTCCTAACTGAACATACCATAATCTGGTATTTCATTAGAATTAATATTGTAAGACAATCTTACAATATGTAAGATAAACTTATACTCCTTTTGGCTTACCTATTTACCAACTAAGTCAACTTAATGGTGAAATAGATTTTTCAAGCCAATTGCATGCTTTATAACAAAAGTACTTTTTAACTAAGTTACTTCATGTCCATGTCTCAACAAGAAGACATAAACTGTTATAATCCCACTATACGTTATAAATCATTGATCAACTCAATGACTTCTTGTATATGTCTTAATAAAGAAGACATAACAAGTTAACATCTTACTTTATATTATAATAAGTCTTGTAACAATTAAAAGACTTCATATTTATAACTTTACAATAAAGTATAAACATGTATAACTAAAGTAATCATGAACACCACAATTTGGTTTCAATAGTAATTTCAAGTTAATTTATTACTTCATTTATTTATGACATTCCAAGAATACATAAATATTCAAATTTGAAGTAGTTTTGTTAATATTTTGACACATGTTCTAAACAAGGCAATCTTAATCCTTTAAATCATATTGCTATGTGTTGTTTCTTGCACACAATAAAGATTTCTCCCACTTGTGCATGGAACAATCCACATGTAGCAGATAAACAACACGACACACATTTGTTTATGTGATCAATATGATTTGTGTCATAGATATTAGTATAATTAGTAGATATAGAACCACATTGTCTAGTAAGGAAACGTACATGACTATCCTTAAAAACACAAGTGTCTACAATTGGAAAGTAATTATCTCAAGACATTCTAGAGATAATCTGGGTTACTACCAAGATGACAAAGCTTGTAGCTCCCACTGAATTACAGATCATTACAATAATTCATTATTCAGTAATTACAACACAATGCTCCCACTGGATTTGACAACATTGTAAGTGTTTCATAACCAGTAAAAGCAAATAGTGTGCTATTTACTTTCCTACACCTTTGAGAAGACCCATTCGTAACAATTACTTAGGTATTGAAAAGAGTGTATTCTACTATGTAGATGATGGACTATCCATCAATACAATCAACTTGAAAATTGGGCATGCAATTTCTTCCTTTAATAGGCCTATCATCCCCACAATGGTATGGAGTACCTCTAAAGGGTTAAAGGAACAACAACTAGATAAATGGTCCGTCTGAAAACGTATATATAAATATAAACAGTCTCAGAACGAATACTCGTGTGTAGTGTGAAACCAGGCAAGTGATCACCTGGGTCGTTTCCCAACGAGATGTGAATGGGCAACTGTGAAAAGCTAGGATTAAAGTGATTGATGAATCATATTGCTTTTGATTTTACTTTTTAACAATTCTAAATAACAATTTAAAAACAGATATGCACAAGAAAATTAAACGCGAATTAATAAATTACAAACGCGTAACGGGAATCTAAAATGGGACAAAAACTGAAATTTATGAAATTAAAACCTAAAAATGTAAAATTACTTCAAACTTATTTAAAACTTAAATTATATTTTTTTACACTTTTTATCTATTTATTATTTAATTATTTATTATTTAATTACTTATTAAACTATTTAAATTTATAAAAAATACTAAATGAACTAAGAAAATTCTAAAACTTTTTCTAAAAATATTACTAAGTAAATAGAAGCTAAGAAAATTATAAAAATGAAACTTGCTTAATTAAAATTTAAAAAGATAAATTCTATTAAATATAAGCTATCACTATATTTCTATTTTTGGTTTTTCTTAAGGTCTAAAAATGATATTATATTTTTCCTGGATTAAAAATGACAAAATAAAATTATGAAAATTAAAATTATATTTTTCTGATTAATATTCTATTTATTATGATTTAAATACTATTAAAAACTAATTAAAAAGATTAAAAATATCAAAACTATTCAGAAAATTATGAAAATTTACAGATAAATCTAAAATATTATTAAAAAGCTAGGAAAATTAAAATCAAATGTTTAATAAGCCTGGAGAGCTGATTTGGGCAGATAAGCAATAAGCAAATAAGCTAGAAATAAGCTAATGAGCACAAAACTTAACCAAATGCTCAGGAAAGGTTTAGCCAACTAATTTAAGCACAAATCAACTTAAATCCAACAGATAATCCAACAAATAAGCAAATTCAACACCAAATCTGTTTCAAACTTCAAACAGAAACTTAGAAATAAGGCCAACTTGCAGAGTGAATTAAGCAGTGAAATAAGCTACTGAGATGCAATCTTAGGGGGGCAAAAGCTTCTCTATACTACTGGGTATCCTAAAATACTAAAAGCCCCATCACAAACTAATCAATTGATGTCCAATTTGAGCCAAGATCAGCAACCAAAAAACACTGAGTCTGCTATGGTGGTCTGTTGTGGATCTGTTTTGTGCACAAGGCTAGTGCAAAGGTGCAGGCCTATAAGAACTAACTAGATGAACTATTTGGAGCTCAGAGAAGACAAAGGATATGGCTAAACAAGCTTGTTGCTAATTATGGCTTGTAAGAGCTTTTTGTTGACTGATTTTAACACAAGAGTTGTAAAACTACTAAATCTGTCTAATTAGCTTACCTGGACCCTGAAACAGCTTAAGAGGACCAAAATAAGCTTGAACAAAGTTGGATTTTAGGTCAATCTACAGTAACTGTGGGTTTTGGCCTATGGACTGCTTTAAACCAAACACCCCTATATGGGTTGACTGCTATGAGTTTGAACTGAAACTGCTTGAAATAAGCTAAGATTTTGGACTACTAATGATCACTGACTATTATTAATGATATTTAGCAACTTTTAAAGTTAAAATAAGCAGTTTAATAAGCTATGCCTTATGTGACTGTTTTTCTAAGTTTTTTAAGTGAAATTATATAAAAAGCTAATTAAAACTGATTAAGACTAATGAAACTGATGTAATATGATCACTAACTACTGATAAGCTGGAAATTAATAGAAATAAGCAATAATAAGCACTGCAACAGTAATATTGAAAATAAAACAAAAACTTGAAATATGCTCACAACTGATTTGGACTGTGGGATAAAGAACTAGGACTAGAACCTTTCTAGCTTGTTCACACAAGCTAGAAAACCAATTTTTAAGCCTTCCTTTATAGCTTTTACACCCAGACAGCTTATTTGACCACCAGTTTGACTTTCATTGACTTTTCTTCAATCTTGGAATTAAGAACTTATTAACACTAAATAAGCTTACAGAAAGCTATGTTTAGCTTATATAAGCTTATTGCAAGGTTGGTGGGAGCTTTTGATGGTAATATAGACTGACTTAGAGCTTATTCTAGTTAACAGGTTACTTGAAACTTAAATTGCTATGCAAACTGGGTTCAATATTGATGAAATAAGAACAATGATACTTGAAATAACTTATATTGATAACTGATAATGAAAATTACAATAATTGAAAGACTGATAAAGAAATACGATTACACTACAATTAACTACTACTATATTATCTATTACATTGTTCTATTTATACAAAATACAACTGGGAAACCTTTAGCCGACTTCTCTGAGCACATCTGAACCCTTGAATTGCCTCAAATCGATCTCAGCCATTGATTTAGATTTTTGGCGCCAAAATTAGAGATAGTGGATTCGAGCAGGTATATAGCATTTAATGCATTTAGAGAGGTGGAGAAGAAGCTTTTAATGCTTTTGGCATTGTTAGGTGAGTGGGATAAGATGGGGAGTGGTTTTGCAGAGATACTATGGGTGAGGTTGTTTTGGCGGGTTTGTGAGGTTGGGGAAGAGTTTGACCAAGTCAAACTCTGGTTTTAAATACCAGGTGGGTTGGATCGGGTTTATTAAATAAAGGGGAGTTGGGCTTGTGGATTGGGCTGGTGATATAAAAGATGGGTTGGGTTTAATAAGGGTAGTAGGTTTAATTTATTTTAGGGTCCGGTTGGTTTGTAGTTAAAATATCACAAGGACCAAAAGTGTAATATTCTGAGACTTAAAGGGCCAACCTGTAAATTCATAATACATATCACAAGGACCAATTATGCCATATATGATTAGTTCAAAGGTTTATTTTTGATAATTTTCCATTTTTAAAACCTTAAGGACCATTTTTGACATTTTTCAAAGTTGAGGGACTAAACTTGTAATTTTATGAAACTTTGCACCAAAGGACTTATTATGTTTATTTTATGATTCTTAAAGGACCTTTGATGACTTTTCCTGTTTTTAGAATAACCAGGGACTAGTTTTGACAACTTTTGAAAGTTGAGGGACTGAAACTGCCAATTATGCAAACTTTGTTCGTTTTTCACTTGTTTTTAAGCATTTTGCATCTGAAACATATAAAACACAATTCTGGGATAATTTCAGTATTATGATGCATTTCTGAGTGTTTTTGGATGTTTTGGCAGCTCAGTTTAGGTAAAAATGATGAGTATTTAGACACTCATCAATAAAATATCCTAGTTTGCCTTTACTACCTTTTGCGGTAAGCAGTCTAACTTCTAATTTAATAACTCATAATTTTCCAGTTAACCAAATGTCATATTTGTTACAAAAGAATTTAATCGCCGAATGAGGGTGCTATGAGTTATATTAGAATTTAGACAATTCTAATGTTCCTATTATACCTTTCTCATTCATGAAAAGGAATAGGATTGAGTCTCACTCTTCTCTCATGGAAAGGAGACTAGGTTTGTTCTTTTAGTAAAGTTGACTCTAGCCAAAAACCCCTATGGGTGTAGATCAATTTACCAATAAAAGAATAACCCATGTTTACGGTTTAATGTTGCATTAATACATTTAAAAGAATTTACAAAATTCAATTTTAGTATTTTCGATAATAAATCTTTAAGAAAATTAAATACCCATTGGTTAATATTCATATAAACCATAGAATTTCCTTAAAGCTAGGATCCTAATTGACATAGTACCATTACGTACATCAGTTGATCTGCTAGTAATGATAGTATTCAACAAGGTAATTGTCGAACAATAATTGGCAAATAATTTCCAATTCCTAGATCTTAATGGAATTTACATTGCCAAACAATATTGCAATGTAAGCATGTTTTATTCTCATCTTATGCCTTGAGTCCAAGCTCTCACTTACAACTCAATTAAGTTGTCTAATTTAAAGAACTGCAAATTAACATAGTTCCATTACATCAGTTGATCTGCTAGTAATGAAAGTATGAATTTACATTTCCATTGCAATCTAGTCCAAGCTCTCACATAACGTAAATCACAACTTCAAGTGTTCTTTTAATTAGATGGCATTAACTTAATTTTAAGGGTACTAGTTTTGATGTTTATAATCAAAATATGTACGAAGAAGCATGCACACATCTTCGTATCATAAGTTTTTCAAAACCTTTTTTATTTACCAATTTAAGCTAAGATTAAATCAACAAAGTTTTAATTGAGGTATTGGGTTCACCAATCAAAGAATTACCTACAATTATCGCCCACTATATCCTACTACTTCATGAGTCAAAAGACCCAAGTTATTCGGATAATTACCACAAAGTGGCACGTGGAATTGAGGTCAATTCACCCTTAAGATGATTTTGTACATAAAAATAGTCGTACTTGGTAGCTCCAATTTGACGCACAAAGGAGCGGAGAGACAAACGTCAGCACAAGTGCCAATTAAAAACGCGTCTCTTTTGGTTTGACAATTTAATGCCAATCCTTCTTAAACCCCTCTTATAGTTTGTCAAAACTGGGTGAGTTGTTCTTACTATTGGTACAAAAACTCATCACTCAATTAAAAGTTTATGACTATAAGTCTTAAAAACATGTTATAAATTACAACCTTGCTAGTCTCGCCTGGGAGCAAATTACCGTGTGAAGTGAACCACTATCGGCACATAAGACTTTTCAAAATTCATAATTTATCACATCAAGTTTCACCATTATTTAGTCCATTTATTTTCTATTAAAAAATTACCCTTTTTGCTTACAACGTGTCATACAATTAATAAAAAAAAACAAGTAATAATAAAAATAAACAACTAAATAACGTACATAACTTAACAATTAATTTATGTAAACAAATAGCCACATGCAAACTTTATTTGATAAAACATATTAATAATCATTCTATGTTTAATTATGCATATATTTAACTAAGACTATCACTTACAAAGGTAAGTGAGCCACATGCATCGACATATCGACTGCGTTAGTCATAGCAAATATATACCATATTGCACATAATAGATTCATTAATAGTTAATTGAGGTCTTCCCCAATTTTAGATCTATCAAAAATTACATGTGATAAAACAACTTAACAATTAATCAATCATAATCCATGACAAACATGCATGTTTCATCATGGATTAACACAAGTCACAAGATACGCAACTAAACACATAAGCATGTTGCAATTAGGGTTTCAAAACAACAATTTTTTTTTTTATAAAATTAGGGCATCGCCCCCCCCCCCCTTAAAAAAATTAGGGTTTTGATTTTTAAACCCTAAAAATCGACAAACATACAAACACAATCCAAGATTCGTTTTTATGTGTTTCGGTAATTAATTACATGTTAAAACGGCTCGTGATGCCACTGTTGGATTTTAATAACATGACTAGTTCATAAATTAAACACATAACATCAAAGAGAACATGCGGAAGCTAAGGATCAATAACACATAATTAGTTAACCGAATAATAAAGTAAACGTGACTTTGATTCTAGCTAAACAAGAATCAACTTCAAGAACCCAAATTAGGGTTTATAAGTGGATTAACAAATTATTCCTTACCATTTTGTAATTCAATCCAAGATATTAACTATAGTGAGTTAATACCACGTTCTTGTACACACGTACTATTAGCGATTCAATGTGAATGCTAGTTCAAGTCACAAATAAAGCATACAACAAACAAGGTTTAGCTTTAATAAACAATCAAACAACGAAACATGATTTTCTTGTTTTGATCGAACCCCATAGGGATAGCATACTGATCATCGAACACAACAAAAAAACCATATGCATGCATTAAAGGTTTGCATGCATGTAACTTTGTATGTATACTATGGTCATCATGCATAGTATCATGCATAGAATTCATTCTATGTATTCGTGTTGTCAATTAGTTGTAAAGGAAAATAGGGAAAAAAAACAGATCATGGTTTTGTTTGGCATTGTATCGATTGTATTGAGCTAATGAGGGGTTTATATATACTCCAAACTTGCTCTCTAACTTTGAGTCCAACACCTCCCCAAGTTCCAAAACACGACACTCAACCCCCTCCTTTTTCCTTGTTCAACCATATAAATATTTGTGATTTAATAATTAAATATTTAACATCGATTCTCATACGTAAAGTGTGCAATCCCGTAGCCTCAAGTTCGATTTTAATACACAACTACTAAATTATGTCCACAAAACTAATAAACGGCAATATTCCTTTTTTCCATAAAACTTTAAATGGGCAAGCTTATTTTGAAAATTTTGCTTAAAAAGGATACGGGACAAGTATGGGTCAAACGTTTTTCAAAGTACATTCAAGATGAATAAAATCTCCTAAAAAGCTTTATTCAATATTATAATTTTGTTATTATATCAGTATGATTATGTAATCATATTTGACACACTAATCAGCTATTCAAAGTTGCATAAATATGGACAAATAGTTGTTTGGGTATGTTGTGACCCACACAAACATCGTTTTGACTCATTAACCAACCATTTGATCCACGTGTTTTTTGAACCTTTAAAATTACTAGCCCGTTGTCATAACTCTTTCCATCTTTTTGCATTAAAGGGAGTTTATGGGTTGCTAAGTATACCGTATGCGCTCGTGTTGCTAGTCGGCCTTGTGCTTAAGGAACCCCACTCACCAAGCTTTGCTTATGGCCAGGTATATAAAATAGCCTTTATTTGGATTTTTTTCTGCATTATATATGTGATATTTGGGAAAACGTCTATGCTTTGTGATTCTTTTACCTATAAAAACACACTTGTTTTGAATATCAGATTAGTGAGAAATTTGTTGATGCTGCTACAGCTATGTGGACTACTTTAAAGTCAGAAGATGTTCGAAGGCCGTGTTTGTATATGTATCTCTCCTTTGCGTTGAGTTTGAATATCTATGATGGGCTGTTTTACTGGGAAACCGATTCCAAAGATGGACCGTCTTTCTCCCAGGTTTTCTTTCTTTCTCCCTTTTTAGTTTAATTTTTTTTTTGGAGAAGGCCTTCTCTTTTGTGACTAAAGCAGTCTCTTTGCAATAAGAAAGAAGAGTACTTTGTGTTCCGAAGGTCTCCTAATTGATCCTAGCTGGTCACTTTCCATATCATATTATCATTTTTTTGTTTAGTTGTATACTTATTCATTATCGGGAATTATATCCTTAACTTGTAAATAACAATGATTTACATTATAACCATATATGTTTATCTCTTCTCTATCTTCATCTTTACTATATATGAAGAGAAAACGTATTTGCTTAAAAACTTTAAAAGTGAGAACCATGAAATTATAAATCAACCCCTACTTCCTATTCCTTCAAATACTATACTTTATATCCGTATACTTTTAAGTTGAAAGTTTGACCCAATAAACAATATTTATCCGTTTCATACACGAAACGCTTGTAGGACCTTGGATCTATAAACTTTATCACACTATATTGATGCACGAAAGACACGATATGGTGGTGCAAGAGTATGTGTATGTCGTATATATTAGATATGTATGTCGTATATATTAGATAGAGAGAAGAGAGAAAGAAAGAGATAATTTCATATAACACACACACACTTACACACTCAAGCATACATACAAATGACTAGGTATGTGCCTTATATACATAGACTCATATGCCTCATGGGATTTAAGATGGGCTTGGTATTGGACTTGGTTTACATGGACTTAAAAAAGGCTTACACTTAACTTATGGAATATTAGATTAACCAAGTCCATAGCTCATTTAACTTAAACTATTTTAACGTCTACGAAACATTACAAAGTTCCTATTGAGTGAATGACCATCACTTCTACTTTAATGCTAACAATTTCCCCCTAAGGGTGGTCATTCAAATGACGCTCCACGTGATTTGGTCTTCGGTCTTCTTTGTTTTGAACTTTGTGTGTCGTTGTAGAATAGTCTAGTTTCTTTGTTCCTTCATGCTTTGTGATCTTTGATTAATGACTTTTAATCGTTCTTGCCTTTGATCAACATCTTCTTATAATTTGTTGTGTCGTCTTCTCCATCATACTCATACTTTTTGATAATACTTTGAACTTCATACTTATGTCTTCCTCACTTGATACTTGGAATTGTTCCTGACTTTCTTGATTAGCTCTTGACTTTGACGTAACTCATTGTCTTAAACTTGATCTTTTTGTCTTGAACGTTCTTCACTTGAGCTTGTTGAGGATGAACTTCATTAGTATGAGTATGATGAGATGTAGATGTTGAAATATATGATGATGGTAAATGGCCTTTCCTCCAAGGGGACTTTCATCAAAACCTGCATAAAAATGTTAGTTGAAATAACCAATCGATCATTGTGGACTTTTCTTAGAGATCAGACCACAACGATTGTTTTACTGATGAATATCTTGATTCCATTCACCTTGGTCGGGTACATCAGCCATCCTAATCCCGTTGAGGGACAATTATCAATACTATGGATAAATCCAAGTAGAGACCCACGTCTTAAGGACTCAATTCGTGAAAGGAATCTCCTTGGCGGGATTTTCAGCACTTACAGGCTCAGACTTCGAGAGAATTAATAACATAGTGTGAAAACCCTCTCTAATCCTTACAAAGGCTGTTCCTGAATTGGATACCCTCAAGAAGGCTTACAACAGATATACCGAAGTATACCCACAATTCAGGTGAGCCGCTGAAGTATACAGGAGTATCACTCCACGACTGTAGACCGTTTGAAGCAAGTAACCATCATGATAGATAAGGCAAGATCCGTAGATCTTATAAAGACTCTTATGCAACTTGTGTCCTATTTGGCCAAGACAAGTGTATGCAATTGGAAGTGTATCCTAAGAGATCTTGTAACACCCCAACCCGACAAGGGTAAAGATATCACAATAATGGATTCATATCAGATCAAAACAAAGCATACATCTACAGTAATACAAAAATCTCAAAGGATTACAAATGAAATACTGAATCTACAAGGTTACAAATGAAAACTTCCAAAAACACTAATTCTAAAATATATTATCTTCTAGTCAACTCTAATCCAGAATAACTATCCAATCTTCTAAGTCCAAAGGTACACTCTCCACTCATTCCCAGCTTCCTACTAAAACCTGCCGCAGGAAAAGAAATGCGGCTGAGCTACGAGAGCTCAGTGAACAGATATAACGATAACAAAACAGTAACAGATGGCAGTACAAAGAAAATCAGGAATACAGATTATACAGATATAATCAGAGTGAAGAAATAAGAGTAAGGAATAAATAAGGAATCAGGTTTAAGGAAAAAGGAAAGAAAACAAGAAAAAGGAAACAATTAAGATTTATAAGATAAGGAAAACAGAAATCCATCACGAGCCCATATAACAGATAATATCATAACAGTGTAACCATATAAGCAATCTAGAGGGGATACCTCTCAAGTAACCAGATAATATGAGGGGTGACCTCATGTATCAAATTGGAGTGATCAGCTCCCATATATATGTGAAAGACGTGTATCGCACACACCATCAGTCACCAGATAAATATAACAATTAACAAATAACAATTAACCAGATACAGATCAAATCTAGGATGCATCCATACGCCCCCGCAGACAAGTCATAATCATAATGGCCATAGCAGATAACAAATAAGGGACGGAATAGGTCATCACTCTCCTGCCCTAGAGTCATGTCAAAGGTGCATCAATGACATGGACATGAAACCCTCATGCCTAGTGATTGGCTCGGATATCAGACTGTAGGTCAAAGGTCAGATTTACTATCAAAATAATCAAAAGTCATATCTTAAGGGTACATGGCAAAAGGTTCATGTCAAGTAGTTTCAGAATTAAATATCAAAGGTTCAAATCAGAGTTTATCAGATTAAGTTTTATATCAAAGTTTAAGTTCAGATTAAAAGGACTATATCAAATGGTTCAGAAAAGAATTTCACAGGTTCATAATTAAAGTTCGTAGCAAAAGTTCATTTTAGAAGTTCCTGTCAAAAGTTCATTTAAAGCAATCCTTTAATAATGGTTTTCAATAAAATGATCTTTCAGAATAGTTTTCATAAAATAATCTTGCAAAACGGTTTTTCATAAAAATATTCTCTAAACTAGTTTCCACAAAAGTTAACAAATGTCATATAAAAATAGTATCATATCACCATTCATAATCATTCTTTTAAAATAACTGATTTTTCTCAAAACATTTCCAGGTCTTAATTAAAAAGGTTTTCACATAACAGATGTTTATATCAGAGGTCGTAACAAAAGGGAATCATGCAAAAGGTTCAAAGCAAAGAGGATTATAATAAGGACATCAACTCAGAAGTAAAACAGATCAGAACATGAGAGAGATCATAGAAGGCTCACAAAACAAAGAGATCACATGAAAGGTTCACAAACAGAAGGGAACATAGCAATGGTATAGGGAATCCTAATAAGGAAAATGAAAAACTGAAAGAAAAGGAAATGAAAAACCCTTACTGAAAAAGGGCAGAATATCTGTACCTTGTTAGCAAAGCAGATAAACAAGAAAGCAAACAAACACTGAACAGATCAAGGCTTCTCCTTCTTCACACCTAAAGGAATAGAAGATGGAATTACAAAATATTCTAACTCAGATTATTACTTTTAGTTTACCTTTCCATTTTAAGTAACTTTCTATTTTTAGCAGGTTTCCAGAATTAACAGATTTCTATATTTAGCAAGATATTAATATTACAGATTAGGTTAAGTCCTTATTTAAGGATTATTATGGAATTTAGGTATATTTTATCAAGTTACAAAACTTTAGGGTTATTTATGACAAACTTTCATAGTTTAGGGTTTTAATTGCAAATATTCCAAATTCAAAGGTCTAACATGAAAATACTTCAAGTTACTGATTTAAATTCAATTGTTATTCAGAATGACACTTTAATCCCTTATGTTTCACAATTTACAAGTTATACCCCTCTAATTATATAATTTACGAAACAAGCCCTATATTTACATAATTCATAATTAAATCCCTACAATATTCATATTTACCAAACAAGCACCTTATTTTACAAAATTACAGAACATAACCTCAGAATTATATTTAATATGAATCAGATCCCTTAGAATTCAGAAATTACACATTTGGTCCCTTAACTTTACAAAACTTATAATTTAAACCATAATTTATTTATAATTACATATCAAGCCCATAAATACTCAAAATTACACATTACACCCTTAATAACATTATTTACACAGAATAACATCAAGTTTCCAGAATTTACACTTTTAGTCCCTCTACTTTAAATAATTACAATTCGACCCATAAAATTACAATTAAATTCTTTTCTTGCAATATTTACACTTAGGACCCTTATGTTATATTTTTCCTACATTCCCACAGACTTATATAACATTTCAAAAATACCCTACAAGTTTCAAAGTTGGAAAAACACACCCTTATACTTTTTATTTCAAATCTGTTTGCATTTTAATTCAACAAAACTTAACCCTAATTGTTCCATTCATTTTACAATCATTAAAACATTATTAAAAACCTTAAATGATCAGATTCAATCCTGAAAACCAAACCCTCATCGAATAGCTAGGGTTTTCTAATTTTTTCTTTTTTTTTCTTTAAATCCGATTATAAGATAAATTCACCCCAGATCATTTAGGTTTCAATAAATCAAAAGGCTATTTTGCCAGACTTATATGAGCATCATAGAACTCAGAAAAATTATGAACAAGCCTCAGAAAATTCGCATAGATCGGTTTGGATTTTAGATGTATTTTTGATCTTTTTAATTCGTATGATAAATCAAGCATGCATGAATCGATTTGAGCATTTTATACAGATTATATATGATATAAGGAGCAAGATAAAAATACCAAAATGATTTTAGAACGTGTGATTTGATCGAATGGATTTAATACCTCACGGATTGAATAATCGACACAAAAGAATTGCCCACGTTCGAACCAAGCTTCTACAATCCGATTCCTATATTTCATACCTCCCTTAGACCTCAATGAACTCCAGAAAATTACTAGATCAGGTCCAGAAGTTGAATGGAGGGATGAGGGATTTTTGTTTGTGTCGAACTTTAGGGTTTCGGTTAAAGGTTTTAGAAAATAATAGAATTTGTTAAATAAATAGAATAGTGCCGAATTAGTATGGGGAATGGGCTTAAGAACCGGCCTAAATCAGATAAAAATCAAAAGGATTTGATTTGGTATCATTTTCCTAATTTAATTTGATATATATCTTAATTAAAATGATTTTATAAATATATTTAATTTAATTAATTATTATTTCGGATTATATATAAGAATATGTGTGAATTTATAATTTTTGGATATTCAAAATAATATAATGTTGTTCCAGAATTTATTTTGTTTCATATGTAGTTCGTTTTCAGAAATTTGGAATCATTTCAGAATTTTATAAGTTATGTATTTAGGTTTTATGGTTTCAGGGGTAATTTGGTCATTTTACAGGTTATCTGAATTTCAGGTATTACAACTTCTTCCCCTCTAACAAAAAAAATTTCGTCCTCAAAATTTGAAGGGAAAACGAAACGGAAACTCAACTGACTGTGAACAGAAATATGAAAGACTTTGTTCTCATGACTCTATATTGTAGGTCAAAACTTTGGTTTCCTCGGAAAGACAAATCATACCGAATCCAGATCAAAAGAATAATATAGCGAACGTAACAGATGATAATCGGATCTTCTCGGAAGAGACGCAGGAAATACATGGGATTTTGACGGGTATGCCGTCCACAGAATTTGATTTGGCAAATCAGATTAGAATGTACAGAAATAGATTATCGATAACATCAATTGGTAGAAGTTCTATAACAAAACCTAAGATTATTATCGGAAGGTCAGAGGTCAGCAGATTGCGTGACGAGGATCCATACATATCAATTCGCATAATGGTGAAAGCAGATTACGCGTATAGGTAGAATGAACTTAAAGTCTCACTAATGCAGATAATCTTCAAACAGTTATCAGAATTTCTAAAGCTTCTAAGGCACTTCTCGAAATATCCTATGCCCACAACAAGTGCACGTTATATGATGTAAGTATTATCACGTTGGCCAGACGTCATAATACTGGCATCATATAAATATGCCCTCATGATGGTCATACTTTATCTCAAGTTGTGAACAGAACAACTTATCTTAATCCACCTAGTCTCCCTACGGTCTCAGAGGTCATCAAAATCAAATACCCTAACTAAGAGGAGAACGAATCACTCGAAAAAGTTAACGGAACAGATCTAGAATGTTTATCAGAATTTGGTACATCATTAAAAGCATCAGATCATTCATAATTCGTCAATTTCGCATAACAAAACCATCATCCAACATACGCAGAATTAACACCGAACGGAATTACTAACAGGGGACATAAATCATTCAAAGAATCTTATCATCAGGTAACAGAAATTTAAATAGGTCAAACGGAAGCGAACTACGTCATCCATTCAATACATGCTCTTAAGTCTCTCTCAATTCCAAGCAGTCTGTCTATGTTTGTCCATATGATCATCGGGTGAAAAGGATTTATAACTTGAGTCTGATCCCTCAAGCCTTCGGCACTTCTTCTTGGAACTGTGGTGTAGTAACGTGAATCTCCGACATAGTCACTGTGCATCACCCATTCACGAGCCTGCTTCTGCTCTCAATTCATCTTAGTACAACTAAAATGAATAGAGAAGTAAGGATGTGTGTCCTTGACAGGTCTCCTAGCACAATTCGAAATTCGCCAACTCAGATTGATGTCGTCACCGGATGCCTGGTAGTGTTTGTCTGCTACCATCTCTGAACGCCAATCAAATCTACTCTTCCAGAACAGAGGGTCATTCTACTTAATACGAAAATGGTCTATATGTTCCTTGTTCGTCTCAGAGCACAAACATGCTGTCATACTATGACAGTTGTCCAATTACTCACGAAAACATGATTCCATTAGCCAATACAATTGGCATTATTTAAAACTCATGATGGTCACAATGAGTACGAAAACAGTTTTCATGAATCGTTTCAGGGAAAACTTCATATCTAATTCACATCGCCAATCTTTACGAATAAAACTGAAATACTTTACGGAAGTTGCTCTCAGTTAGTCATCTCCTATCTTAGGAGTTCTTGTGGTTGCTTCTTCAGTCCTTCAAACATTAAATGAGGTCTTCTGATACAGAGTTTCAAAGTGGAACAAATCAATCATTGATACGCAGAAATGAAAAGTGATTACGGTTAGAATTACGGTTAGGTTTACGATAGTTGATATGCAGACGCAAAATTTTCTCTTTCTTCTTCATAATTTAATAGGGGTGTTCAAGGGGAACACTGAGGTGGAGAAAAACATATCTCACCAGCTTCTTTAATCTCTCAACTTCTATAGCATCATGGTTCGTCAACTGGGATCAGTTCAATGCCAACTCCATCTCCCGAGTAGTAGGGAATCAAAAAGGTTCATCAGAAACATCAGAAAATCGTACAGCAAGACTTCCAATGCCAAAGCTTTCTAAGGATGGATATTATTGGGTGTCCAGGAAAGGTTGTCATAACAAAAGTAGGATGAAAACAGATTTCAATAGGTCTCATATCAGATATGGTAGTCTCTGGTAGTTTATAAGGAGCCAGTCAACAAAAGACCTCGAAATCGAATATATCAAAAGTAAACAGATCCGCAGAACGAATATGGTTATTTTTACCAGACGGATAGTTCATATGTCAGAGTCAAGTACATGGTTCAATATAGTGTGGAGATATATAGGCGAACAATTCAAGGTGTTGGAATCTTATTAGCTATTTAGCACAAGTGGCAGGTAGGTTGCGAATAATCGGTAATACGAACATCGTATACTGTCAAAGTGAGGCGTATAGAAATATCAGTTATCAGCATCATCATGCTCATTTAACAATTTCATACAGAGATAGTATTCGCATCAAATCCTTCCAAAGGAAAACTGATTGGCAAATAAGATTCATCATTCAAGGGAGGGAATAAACTTCCTATATTCATGGTTAATAATCATTAAAGTTTTCATAGGAGTAGTGTGGAATTTACAAGACAGAATAGTATCAGATGATAAATTTATATCCAGTACGGGAAATGAATTTATAGAAGGTGTCAAACACATTAAGGTTAAACGGCCTTCGGGATGGTCGGGAAGATATCAGACTGTTTATCAAACAGATCGGAAGTGAAGGTCAAAATCGGGGGGTGGCAGCAAACGTTTAACAATCGGTAATCATGGCAGGGGTTCCAAAATTGTTTCAAACGCCAAAGGTGAGACATAAGAGGCTAGTCGTCAATATTAAATGATCAGTCAATCAATCCTTATAAGAACAAAATCAAGGTTACTACCAAGGAAAGACGGATCAACAAAATAGATCTTACCGTTCAGAATGAGAGGGAAAACATCCGTATATTCGTGGTTAAAATACCACAAGGCTTCTCATGGGAACAGAGATGGTTAAAACGAAATCAAATAGTGTCAAAAGATTCATAGATGATTATTAGAAACAAGAAACAACTAACAGAATGTATCAAGTATATCATCGTCAAGGGAATTCTCAGAATGCCCGAAGAGGCATCAGAATGATTAACAAAAGGTTCAGAGGTTGGAGTCGGAATCTGAAGGCAAGGATCAAATAGTGCCAGACAATTTCTATGCAATTTCAATGCTTCAGGTTTTATTTAGGTTTCAATTCTTAGGTGGTGCAAGGCATAAGCTCTAATTTTCCAAATGTGATTTCGATAGGCTTTAACCAACAGCAAAGCATGAATCAGAGTGATACGGAAGCAATGCTACTTATACATATGACTTATAGTCTACCCATTCCTCACTGGTCAGAATTTAAGTTCCTATAGGGAAATCCTAAGGCAATTTCTCAAAGGTTATCCTACGAGCACCTACAGTGGAAACTTAGTGGTCCAGACTTCACAGGTCAAGGGTAAATGTATTACGAGTTGCAGCCTGTCGCTCTGATACCATAAATTGTAACACCCCAACCCAACAAGGGTAATGATATCACAATAATTGATTCATATTAGATCAAAACAAAGCATACATCTACAGTAATACAAAAATCTCAAAGGATTACAAATGAAATACTGAATCTACAAGGTTACAAATGAAAACTTCCAAAAACACTAATTCTAAAATATATTATCTTCTAGTCAACTCTAATCCAGAATAGCTATCCAATCTTCTAAGTCCAAAGGTACACTCTCCACTCATTCCCAGCTTCCTACTAAAACCTGCCGCAGGAAAAGAAATGCGGCTGAGCTACGAGAGCTCAGTGAACAGATATAACGATAACAAAACAGTAACAGATGGCAGTACAAAGAAAATCAGGAATACAGATTATACAGATATAATCAGAGTGAAGAAATAAGAGTAAGGAATAAATAAGGAATCAGGTTTAAGGAAAAAGGAAAGAAAACAAGAAAAAGGAAACAATTAAGATTTATAAGATAAGGAAAACAGAAATCCATCACGAGCCCAGATAACAGATAATATCATAACAGTGTAACCATATAAGCAATCTAGAGGGGATACCTCTCAAGTAACCAGATAATATGAGGGGTGACCTCATGTATCAAATTGGAGTGATCAGCTCCCAGATATATGTGAAAGACGTGTATCGCACACACCATCAGTCACCAGATAAATATAACAATTAACAAATAACAATTAACCAGATACAGATCAAATCTAGGATGCATCCATACGCCCCCGTAGACAAGTCATAATCAAAATGGCCATAGCAGATAACAAATATGGGACGGAACATGTCATCACTCTCCTGCCCTAGAGTCATGTCAAAGGTGCATCAATGACATGGACATGAAACCCTCATGCCTAGTGATTGGCTCAGATATCAGACTGTAGGTCAAAGGTCAGATGTACTATCAAAATAATCAAAAGTCATATCTTAAGGGTACATGGCAAAAGGTTCATGTCAAGTAGTTTCAGAATTAAATATCAAAGGTTCAAATCAGAGTTTATCAGATTAAGTTTTATATCAAAGTTTAAGTTCAGATTAAAAGGACTATATCAAATGGTTCAGAAAAGAATTTCACAGGTTCATAATTAAAGTTCGTAGCAAAAGTTCATTTTAGAAGTCCCTGTCAAAAGTTCATTTAAAGCAATCCTTTAATAATGGTTTTCAATAAAATGATCTTTCAGAATAGTTTTCATAAAATAATCTTGCAAAACGGTTTTTCATAAAAATATTCTTTAAACTAGTTTCCACAAAAGTTAACAAATGTCATATAAAAATAGTATCATATCACCATTCATAATCATTCTTTTAAAATAACTGATTTTTCTCAAAACATTTCCAGGTCATAATTTAAAAGGTTTTCACATAACAGATTTTTATATCAGAGGTCGTAACAAAAGGGAATCATGCAAAAGGTTCAAAGCAAAGAGGATTATAATAAGGACATCAACTCAGAAGTAAAACAGATCAGAACATGAGAGAGATCATAGAAGGCTCACAAAACAAAGAGATCACATGAAAGGTTCACAAACAGAAGGGAATATAGCAATGGTATAGGGAATCCTAATAAGGAAAATGAAAAACTGAAAGAAAAGGAAATGAAAAACCCTTACTGAAAAAGGGCAGAATATCTGTACCTTGTTAGCAAAGCAGATAAACAAGAAAGCAAACAAACACTGAACAGATCAAGGCTTCTCCTTCTTCCCACCTAAAGGAATAGAAGACGGAATTACAAAATATTCTAACTCAGATTATTACTTTTAGTTTACCTTTCCATTTTAAGTAACTTTCTATTTTTAGCAGGTTTCCAGAATTAACAGATTTCTATATTTAGCAAGATATTAATATTACAGATTAGGTTAAGTCCTTATTTAAGGATTATTATGGAATTTAGGTATATTTTATCAAGTTACAAAACTTTAGGGTTATTTATGACAAACTTTCATAGTTTAGGGTTTTAATTGCAAATATTCCAAATTCAAAGGTCTAACATGAAAATACTTCAAGTTACTGATTTAAATTCAATTATTATTCAGAATGACACTTTAATCCCTTATGTTTCACAATTTACAAGTTATACCCCTCTAATTATATAATTTACGAAACAAGCCCTATATTTACATAATTCATAATTAAATCCCTACAATATTCATATTTACCAAACAAGCACCTTATTTTACAAAATTACAGAACATAACCTCAGAATTATATTTAGTACGAATCAGATCCCTTAGAATTCAGAAATTACACATTTGGTCCCTTAACTTTACAAAACTTATAATTTAAACCATAATTTATTTATAATTACATATCAAGCCCATATGTAACACCCCAACCCGGCAAGGGTAGAAGTATCACATTAATGGTTTCATATCAGATCAAAACAAAGCATACATTCAATAGTAATACAAGGATTCTCAAAGGTTACAAATGAATTTCTGAATATACAAGGATACAAATGAAAATTTTCAATAACTACTAATTCTAAATACAATAACTTCTAGTCATCTATACTCCAGAGTAGCTATCAAGGTCTTCTAAGTCCAAGGTTCTCTTCACCCATACCCAGCTTCCAAACTAAAACCTGCCGCGGGAAAGAAACGCGGCTGAGCTTAAAAAGCCCAGTGAACAGATATATAATAAACGGAAACGAAAGTAAACGGAAATGAACAGAAGCAGCATAATGAATAAGATATAAGTAAAGGTACAAGAGTAAAGGGTTAGGACAGTCATCCACCACGAGCCCGAACAAATCAAATATCATATCATACCATATCATATCAAATCTTCATAATCATATAGAGGGGAGACCTCTCAGATAATCAGATAATATGAGGGGTGTCCTCATTCTTCAAATGGAGTAGCTAGCTCCCAGGGGTGTGAAAGGAGTGGATTGCACCCAGCCCCAGTCACCATATCATATCATATCAAAGCATATCATATCAGAACATATCTAGGATGCATCCATACGCCCCCCAAACAAATCATATTGGCCATAAACAAATCATAAAGCGCGCATATCATATCATAATGGGGACGGTGTGGCTAATCACTCGAACCACACACGAGTCATGCCATTGGTGCATCAATGACACGGCCATGTTACCTTCATGGCTAGGAAACATATTTTGGCTCGGGTATCAAACTGGGGTCAAGGTCAAAGGTTCATATCATAGCAAAGGTTCATATGTCATAATCATAGTCCAAATCTCAAGGTTCATATCAAAGGGTTCATATGACAAAGATTCAGAAATCAAAGGTTCATATCAAAGTGTAGGGAACATAGCAATGGTATAGGGAAACCCTAATACGAATCAAAATAGAGACCGAAGGCTCCTTATACAAAGAGCAGAATATCTGTACCTTATTCAAAGCAAGCAAGCAAGAAAAGAAATGTCACAAGATGATCACTCCCGCTTAACGGAACCTATACGAATTAAATGCCAAGTATTACTTTAAGTTCAAAGGAATTAGGTTACTCTACATTAAGTCTTTTAAAGTTTATAGGATTACTACCATCTTTAGTAATTTTCTATATTTATCACGTTTTCTGGTATAATAACGTTTAGGGTTAAAAAAATGCCAATTAGATAATTTTAGACTTAATATGATACATATTTTAGTTTAGGTTTAATATAACACCTTTAGTAATTTTAGGGTTTAATGTGACTAAATATTAAGATATAGGGTGACATGTGAATTTTAGTGGAAATATAGGCTATTATATTTTATGTGGTACTGTCTAACACTCTCCAACAGTCAAGACCACTCCAACCCATGTGATTTTAAAATCCGAAAAAGGACACAAAAGAAAACCAACCCATACTATCCTATGACTTGATTCGAAGGTAGGACCAGAAGAAAAAGAAAAATTTACCATGCCATACTGACACTACAACCATTATGTACATGCCTCTCTCTCTTTTTTATTTTTATTTTATATAATTATGTATCATCACGTAACAAAATTACAAGCACAGCCAAGGATACATGAGATATCCGTGAGCATGCAAGCGAGCTCAAGCATGAAGACCGAACCCTCGAAACAGCTCGTGAGACATCACAAGCCACGACACAAAACACACCCGAGACACCCTCTTTACCTACTGCATGGTGTTCGAAAAATAACAACGCAAGCATGTCTCGTTCTTTTCTTTTAGCTCGTTAGGACTAGGTATAAGGTAGGTTTGATTCGTATAAGAGTGGATCAAGACAGATTCAAATATAATAGCTTCCATATGTCGACATGTAAAGGTTACCCAAGTCGTTATTTTATGTGAAAGAAATATGATTTCATGCGAGTTAAAGGATCATATACATGGTTGTTCTCAACAGTTGTGACCCCATTTCATGGTTGTTGTTCGATACAGTAAAGACACAAAGAAGCATGTTTTCTCCCTTTTATGGCTCGACACCAATCCAACACACCCATGACTGTTTGTTGTGCTATCCTAGATCGACCCAACCCAAACATGAAGGTATACTCTTTTATTTTTATTTTTAGTTTGAAAGATTTATGGGTTGATGTATATGTAGCCTTTTATAATCGTTATTAGGTGAATAGATTTTATGTGACCCGTTTATGATTTCAAGCAACTTTGCTACGCATGCACGTTCTATTTCATTCGATTTACATATGATGCGATCAAGTGACTTAGTAAACATATACATAACAGATTTTACGAGAGGAATGAACAAGGTTAGATACAATTACCCTTGATGAGTGGTAACACGAAGAAATCAACAAAAGTCGGTTCACTAAGAACCACAGCCGATCGAACCCTAGCTAGAAAAGGAACACCCTTCGACAGCCTCTAAACCCACGGTCACTCCACAACCTTGAACCCGCTGTGGCACCACGACAAACCACCAAGAAGAACACCCAAGGACCTCCTTTTTGCTGCTGCTACTGATCGAACAGGAGGGAAAGGGAAGGAGTAGCCGAGCTTTGTGTATAAGTGTTTTTTTTAGGGTTTTGTGATAATGAGAGAAAAATATGGCAAGGATATAAAGAGAGAATGTGCATGATCGGTTTAATATAAAAACGTGTGATGGGCTTCTGAATTTGGTAAATTGCTTAAGTTGTGGCCTTTGACTTGGGTCATATTAAGTGAGGGAATATTTTCTTAAAATGATACATGCAAAATTTCGGTTATGACACTATGTTTTAGGCGTGGGATATTTTTGATTAAAAGTGTACTTTCTTTTTATTCATTCAAGTATTAACGTAAAATACTTGGGGCATACTTGGGATTTAAATGTCATAATGTTTTTAATGTCATTTACGAATTTGAGATTAAGGGTAATTTGGGTATTTTGCATGTTTTAGATTTTCGGGTTTTACAACTCTTCCCCTCTTAAAAAAAATTTTCGTCCTCGAAAATTGAAGTCGCAAAGTTAGACAGAGTCGTAGCAATTCGCAAAAGCTCGTCACGAACAACCTCACGCCCTGGGAGGTTCTTCCAAAAGGATTTTCACCACAATGGTTTCTCATGACTTGATCAAAACAAGATGACTTCAGATCCCTCAGAAGGAGACAAACTAGTTTGATTTCAGATCAAAAGGAACATACAACATAAAATGAATGATAGGTGAATCTTCTGAAGAGCTTATATGGAATACAAACAGAACTTCAAATCAGATTAACTGTACCATCAGTAGAGAGTTCTACAAGGAGTTCAAGATATATAACTGAGGTCAACAGAATGCAGTACGAGAGTTCAAACTCATCCAGATATTTAATGAACGAAAGCAGAGTATACGCATAGGTAGAATGAACCTAATGTCTCACTAATCACGGAAAATCCCAAGGAGATCAGATTCTAAACTTCTTAGGTACTCCCCCAAGATATCCTATGGCCACAATGAGTGCACGTTATATGGTGTAAGTATTATCACGTTGATCAGGCGTCATAATACTAGCACCACATAAGTATGCCTTCATGATGATCATACTTTATCTCGAGTCATAATCAAAATCACCTATCTTAATCCACCTAGTACTTCTACCGTCTCAGAGGTCAACAAAATCAAATATCATAGTCATAAGGGAAAACAAAACTATTCGCAAGAGTATCAAAATCCCAGATTGCTTAGCAGAAGTGAGTTACGCCGTCACGAGCATCATATCTTCCACAATTCGCCAAAATCTCTCAAAACAAAGCCATCACCGAACATACGAAAATAAATACGAACTGAAATGCTTCAAGGGAGCTTAAATCTTAAGAGGTTCTTATTATGATATAACGAAACTTAAGAGGGTCTACGGAAATGAAAGTTAGTCGTCAGAACTTCGGCCTTCATAGTATCAATTCTTCCAAGCACAAAGGGTCTGTTTCAAATTTTCGTTCGTTCAGTACATCCAATCTCCTCAAGTCCGGTTAATCTACCTTCGTTTGTCCATCAGTCGGGAAGTGAAACCAAAATCGGAAACTTGTGTCTGGTTCGTCGAGCCTCCTGCAGTTCTTCTTGTAATGTGATGGAGTATTGTGGATTTCCGGCACGATCTTTTAAATCTTCTTCATCATCCAGTCTGCTTCCGCTCTCAATTCATCTTAGTACAACCAAGATGAATAGGGAAGTGAGACTGCATGTCTTCATCAGCTCCCGGTTCGCCATCTTGACCAGAATTTCTTCTTGTGCATCGCCAACACTTCTGTCTTGAAAGGAATGTCTTCACTCTTCAGGGTAGTCTCCATTGTCGTCAACTCCAGGTCAGGCAAAGAACACTGTTCTCTTAACAAATATCCATCTCCCAGAATGCACAAATGATCGTCAACTTTCTAACAAGGTGCAAAATGATTCTTTCCCGACTCCGAATGTACTATTAAGTCATACAATGACCATTTGCCCAAGTACTCACGAGAAAACATCATTTATCAAATTCACGAAACAATCAGAGCTTTAGCTAATACTATTAGCGTCACAAATCGTCATAGCAGCCTTTTACTCATACTGAAAACGATTCCAAGAATAAAATCAATTCATCAGAAGGAAACTTCGCGCTCTGAAATTAAACAAACACATAATCGTTTCAGGGTAGAGGAATATTGGCTCCTAACGGTATTACGGTTCAGCTTCCTGTAATCAATACATATCTCCAGTCACCATCCTTCTTTATCGCGATCGAAACTAAAACACGCCCAGAAAATACACTTAGGTAAACTCATTTCCTGGTCTCCAGTTGCTGCTCTTCCCGGTTGCTCAAATCAATTTATATGATCCCGGACACATCTGAAAAACACCTTCGCTTGATGACTAGACAATCTCTCGGTGTCAAGTCAAATCCTACTTCACGGTCCGATGGAAAATTTTGGTGGTTTGATCAGGAATCATATTCAAGATCCAGGGTGCCAAATAACATTCAAGATAAGGTTCATGTTCAGAAGACTCAAAGTGCCAAAGAGCTCTCAAGATAAGGTTCATTCATTGGTGTACGAAATGGGTTCTAGGGAAACTTCATAACCGCGAAATTAACACACGAGTCTCCAGAGTAATAGTGATAGCAGAGGGTCTAACAATCGGTAATCATGGTAGGGAGTTCAAACTGGTTGCAAACGTTAAAGGTGAGATATCGAAGGGGAAATTGTCAATATTTGAATGATCAATCAACCAATTCCTTGTCAGGATAATATTGAAGTTAACTATCCCAAGATAGACGGATCACAAATCAAATCGTTATCATTCAAAAGTGAGGTAAAACATTCTTATACTCGTGGTTACACGCCACAAGACTTCTCATAGGAACAGAGATGGGTGGAACGAAATTTAATAGTGTCGGGAGATTTATAGATACTTATCACAAGCAAGAGACATATAAGAGAATACATCAAGTACGTCATTGCCATGGGGATTCTCAGAATGATCGAAGAGGCATCAAAATGATTAATCGAAAGGATCAGAGGTCAGAGTCAAAATCTGAAGATAAGGATCAATTAGTATCAGGCAATTACTATGTAGTTCTCAAAGCCTTCCAGATTTAATCAGATTCAAATTTCAGGTGGTGCAAGGTGTGAGCTTTCAATTTCCCAAAAGTGATGTTAACAGGATCTAACCAAAAGCAAGGCACGAATCAGAGCGATGCGGAAGCAATTATACTTAAACAAACGCCTTATAGTTTACCCATTCCTCACTGGTCAAAACTTACGTTCCTATAAAGGAATCTTAAAGCAAATTTTCAAAGGTTTTCCTATGAGCGCCTACAGGGGAAACTTAGTGGTCCTAACTTACACAGGCCAAGGGTAAATGTATTACGAATCGCAGCCTGTCTCTCTGATACCATAATTGTAACACCCCAACCCGGCAAGGGTAGAAGTATCACATTAATGGTTTCATATCAGATCAAAACAAAGCATACATTCAATAGTAATACAAGGATTCTCAAAGGTTACAAATGAATTTCTGAATATACAAGGATACAAATGAAAATTTTCAATAACTACTAATTCTAAATACAATAACTTCTAGTCATCTATACTCCAGAGTAGCTATCAAGGTCTTCTAAGTCCAAGGTTCTCTTCACCCATACCCAGCTTCCAAACTAAAACCTGCCGCGGGAAAGAAACGCGGCTGAGCTTAAAAAGCCCAGTGAACAGATATATAATAAACGGAAACGAAAGTAAATAGAAATGAACAGAAGCAGCATAATGAATAAGATATAAGTAAAGGTACAAGAGTAAAGGGTTAGGACAGTCATCCACCACGAGCCCGAACAAATCAAATATCATATCATACCATATCATATCAAATCTTCATAATCATATAGAGGGGAGACCTCTCAGATAATCAGATAATATGAGGGGTGTCCTCATTCTTCAAATGGAGTAGCTAGCTCCCAGGGGTGTGAAAGGAGTGGATTGCACCCAGCCCCAGTCACCATATCATATCATATCAAAGCATATCATATCAGAACATATCTAGGATGCATCCATACGCCCCCCAAACAAATCATATTGGCCATAAACAAATCATAAAGCGCGCATATCATATCATAATGGGGACGGTGTGGCTAATCACTCGAACCACACACGAGTCATGCCATTGGTGCATCAATGACACGGCCATGTTACCTTCATGGCTAGGAAACATATTTTGGCTCGGGTATCAAACTGGGGTCAAGGTCAAAGGTTCATATCATAGCAAAGGTTCATATGTCATAATCATAGTCCAAATCTCAAGGTTCATATCAAAGGGTTCATATGACAAAGGTTCAGAAATCAAAGGTTCATATCAAAGTGTAGGGAACATAGCAATGGTATAGGGAAACCCTAATACGAATCAAAATAGAGACCGAAGGCTCCTTATACAAAGAGCGGAATATCTGTACCTTATTCAAAGCAAGCAAGCACGAAAAACAAGATGATCACTCCCGCTTAACGGAACCTATACGAATTAAATGCCAAGTATTACTTTAAGTTCAAAGGAATTAGGTTACTCTACATTAAGTCTTTTAAAGTTTATAGGATTACTACCATCTTTAGTAATTTTCTATATTTATCACGTTTTCTGGTATAATAACGTTTAGGGTTAAAAAAATGCCAATTAGATAATTTTAGACTTAATATGATACATATTTTAGTTTAGGTTTAATATAACACCTTTAGTAATTTTAGGGTTTAATGTGACTAAATATTAAGATATAGGGTGACATGTGAATTTTAGTGGAAATATAGGCTATTATATTTTATGTGGTACTGTCTAACACTCTCCAACAGTCAAGACCACTCCAACCCATGTGATTTTAAAATCCGAAAAAGGACACAAAAGAAAACCAACCCATACTATCCTATGACTTGATTCGAAGGTAGGACCAGAAGAAAAAGAAAAATTTACCATGCCATACTGACACTACAACCATTATGTACATGCCTCTCTCTCTTTTTTTATTTTTATTTTATATAATTATGTATCATCACGTAACAAAATTACAAGCACAGCCAAGGATACATGAGATATCCGTGAGCATGCAAGCGAGCTCAAGCATGAAGACCGAACCCTCGAAACAGCTCGTGAGACATCACAAGCCACGACACAAAACACACCCGAGACACCCTCTTTACCTACTACATGGTGTTCGAAAAATAACAACGCAAGCATGTCTCGTTCTTTTCTTTTAGCTCGTTAGGACTAGGTATAAGGTAGGTTTGATTCGTATAAGAGTGGATCAAGACAGATTCAAATATAATAGCTTCCATATGTCGACATGTAAAGGTTACCCAAGTCGTTATTTTATGTGAAAGAAATATGATTTCATGCGAGTTAAAGGATCATATACATGGTTGTTCTCAACAGTTGTGACCCCATTTCATGGTTGTTGTTCTATACAGTAAAGACACAAAGAAGCATGTTTTCTCCCTTTTATGGCTCGACACCAATCCAACACACCCATGACTGTTTGTTGTGCTATCCTAGATCGACCCAACCCAAACATGAAGGTATACTCTTTTATTTTTATTTTTAGTTCGAAAGATTTATGGGTTGATGTATATGTAGCCTTTTATAATCGTTATTAGGTGAATAGATTTTATGTGACCCGTTTATGATTTCAAGCAACTTTGCTACGCATGCACGTTCTATTTCATTCGGTTTACATATGATGCGATCAAGTGACTTAGTAAACATATACATAACAGATTTTACGAGAGGAATGAAAAAGGTTAGATACAATTACCCTTGATGAGTGGTAACACGAAGAAATCAACAAAAGTCGGTTCACTAAGAACCACAGCCGATCGAACCCTAGCTAGAAAAGGAACACCCTTCGACAGCCTCTAAACCCACGGTCACTCCACAACCTTGAACCCGCTGTGGCACCACGACAAACCACCAAGAAGAAGACCCAAGGACCTCCTTTTTGCTGCTGCTACTGATCGAACAGGAGGGAAAGGGAAGGAGTAGCCGAGCTTTGTGTATAAGTGTTTTTTTTAGGGTTTTGTGATAATGAGAGAAAAATATGGCAAGGATATAAAGAGAGAATGTGCATGATCGGTTTATATATAAAAACGTGTGATGGGCTTCTGAATTTGGTAAATTGCTTAAGTTGTGGCCTTTGACTTGGGTCATATTAAGTGAGGGAATATTTTCTTAAAATGATACATGCAAAATTTCGGTTATGACATTATGTTTTAGGCGTGGGATATTTTTGATTAAAAGTGTACTTTCTTTTTATTCATTCAAGTATTAACGTAAAATACTTGGGGCATACTTGGGATTTAAATGTCATAATGTTTTTAATGTCATTTACGAATTTGAGATTAAGGGTAATTTGGGTATTTTGCATGTTTTAGATTTTCGGGTTTTACACCATAAATACTCAAAATTACACATTACACCCTTAATAACATTATTTACACATAATAAAATCAAGTTTCCAGAATTTACAATTTTAGTCCCTCTACTTTAAATAATTACAATTCGACCCATAAAATTACAATTAAATTCTTTTCTTGCAATATTTACACTTAGGACCCTTATGTTATATTTTTCCTACATTCCCACAGACTTATATAACATTAAAAAAATACCCTACAAGTTTCAAAGTTGGCAAAACACACCCTTATACTTTTTATTTCAAATCGGTTTGCATTTTAATTCAACAAAACTTAACCCTAATTGTTCCATTCATTTTACAATCATTAAAACATCATTAAAAACCTTAAATGATCAGATTCAATCCAGAAAACCAAACCCTCATCGAATAGCTAGGGTTTTCTAATTTTTTTCTTTCTTTTTCTTTAAATCCGATTATAAGATAAATTCACCACAGATCATTTAGGTTTCAATAAATCAAAAGGCTATTTTTACAGACTTATATGATCATCATAGAACTCAAAAAAATTATGAACAAGCCTCAGAAAATTCGCATAGATCGGTTTGGATTTTAGATGTGTTTTTGATCTTTTTAATTCGTATGATAAATCAAGCATGCATGAATCGATTTGAGCATTTTATACAGATTATATATGATATAAGGAGCAAGTGAAAAATACCAAAATGATTTTAGAACGTGTGATTTGATCGAATGGATTTAATACCTCACGGATTGAATAATCGACACAAAAGAATTGCCCACGTTCGAACCAAGCTTCTACAATCCGATTCCTATTTTTCTTAGCTCCCTTACACCTCAATGAACTCTAGAAAATTACTAGATCTGGTCCAGAAGTCGAATGGAGGGATGAGGGATTTTTGTTTGTGTCGAACTTTAGGGTTTCGGTTAAAGGTTTTAGAAAATAATAGAATTTGTTAAATAAATAGAATAGTGCCGACTTAGGAGGGGGAATGGGCTTAAGAACCGGCCTAAATCAGATAAAAATCAAAAGGATTTGATTTGGTATCATTTTCCTAATTTAATTTGATATATATCTTAATTAAAATGATTTTATAAATATATTTAATTTAATTAATTATTATTTCGGATTATATATAAGCATATGTGTGAATTTATAATTTTTGGACATTCAAAATAATATAATGTTGTCCCAGAATTTATTTTGTTTCATATGTAGTTCGTTTTCAGAAATTTGGAATCATTTCAGAATTTTATAAGTTATGTATTTAGGTTTTATGGTTTCAGGGGTAATTTGGTCATTTTACAGGTTATCTGAATTTCAGGTATTACAGATCTTTTAATGAATCTCATGGCTCTAGACTCGATTATGCACGTTTTGGTTTTAGTCGTTGGAGGCATGGAGCAGATGGCCTCCTTTTCAATATCAACACATCTCGGAGTGAGAGGTAGATAGATTATGCAAGGTTCTCCGTGAGAAATGAAACAAATATCTTTTAAGAGATACCTGTGTGGCTAGGATGGGTTGTGTAGTGCGTCACTGGGTCCATGATGTCTTGTCTTCAATACCGATATCTTCTTTGTGATAACCGATAGCAGATGTATTGACCCTGTTTCTGCCCTAAGTTTTCATGGGGGGCTATTTCTTTTCACCCTTTCATAAACTTTTCTTTTTAATTCTTCAACCACTTCTTTCTCCTTTCTCATTTACTCTTTTTTTTCAATCATACCTAAGGACTTCTAATTCTAATCTATTGAATTGTCCTTGGGTAGATCCCTCCGGCTCTGGCGGATCATAGGACATAAACCTAACCATAATTACCTTATTACTCCATGATTATCCTAGGTTCATTGATCACATGCCATAAAACCTTTTGTGAAAATCTCTCAAAGTGTTTATGATTATAAAACACATTTTTGTTAACACTTCGAGAGTTTTGCATTTTCTGAAATACTCCCCCTTCACATGTGCTTATGAAATTTAAGATAGATTTACACATGCTGGGTAGAGTTTGCACTTTTGAATTGATCGATTTTCAGTGAACATGACCGATTCGAGACATGCTTACATCACTAGTTAGACTAGCTTGAAATTATTACCCGTCCTGGTCAAGTTCAAAGAAAGTCTCTCGAGACGGTACATTCTACTTAGACAAGTCCTATTCGAGACACGCTTACATCACTGGTTAGACCGGCTTGAAGTTATTACCCGTCCAGGACAAGTCTTTTCGACTACTGACAATTAAGCTTCGTCACTTCGTTGGTTATATATGAGTCGAGCTCATTTGAGATTCAACCACAACCTTTAAACATTTTTGATCACATTTTAATCACGTCTTCTCCCCCCTTCAAAAATAGCATATCGTGATATTTTTTATATCAACTGATTAAGAGAAAGGTTTTTGGAGAGATAGACGGATTTGTTTTTGCATGAAATCGGAACATTTTGATTTTGATTTTTATAATCCCCCTTAAAGAAAGCATGTTTTTAAACGTAGAGTTTAAAATCAATTTTAAGGGTTTGGAGGGAGTTATCTTGAGCACAGAATAATTTGAAAGATTTTGAAAAATCTTGATCATGTGCTTAAGGATTCTTTTGAAAAATGAGTTTTTGTGTGAAATCTTTTTGTTTGTTTAGACTCGAACATTTTGAAAATGATTTCATCTTTGAAACTACGAGTTCTGATATGAAATAATCAGAAGTCATCATTTAAGTCCGGTGGTATGTGCTTAAACACATACCTTTTCTTGACCAAAATCAGACCAAAACAACCAAAAACTAACAATAAATGCCAAAGATATTGTGTTTTTGTGTTTGTTTCTATGCAGGTACGGATATCATGAAATATGGACAAAATTAAGCCAAAACCGAGAAAAAGAGCACGAGATTTGGAAAAGGTCAAAAGTCGAAGCCGGGGAAACAAAAGATCAAAGTTTATGCTCAAAATGTCATCCAAGATCCTTGAAGAATCAAAGATTGGCAAGACAAGCCCTTGGATTTATTTTGGAAAAATGGCAGAAAAGGACCCTTAAAGTTTTAGATTTAACACTTTTGGTCCTTGACAAATTTATTTCTTAAAAACCTTAAACCTTTAAATAACAAAATCCGGATTTTTTAAATCCAATCCAAACTCAATATCCATTACCCAAGCCCACCAGCCCAAAAATAATCCACAAGCCCACCTCTATAAACCTACAACCCGAAACCTAACCCATAAACCCGATCCACACACCCCGGTCAACACCACTATTAACTTTTAGTCAAAGAAATAAATAAATTACCCCTTTCCCGCCCCCTAAATATTACCCAGGCTAGAACCCTAAATTCACCCCGTACAAAATTACCACAATTAAGGGTACTTTTGTACTTTGCATGCTATTCTAGAAAGATATCTGACATGTCAGCAATCCCAGCTAATTCGTGCATTGTGATTGGTGGGTTAGGCGTGGCATGTTGATCCGAGGGCTATTATTGATGGAATGATAATCAAGGGATGATCCAAGGGGGTAATGGTGAATCAAAGAAGCACATGAAGGCACGGATTGATGACATGGCAGCCTAGAAGCCTCCCCAATCGGCTATAAATAGAGAGCTTCCCCTCCTCAGATTTCATGTAGTTTTTAGAGTAATGTTATGCTGTTAGTTTGATTTTAAAGTATATTCTTAAATTTCCATTTGTAATTTTACAATTTGATTAATGAAAGTTAAGTTTGATTTTCCCTTAATTCTTGTCTCATTAGTGTTGGATTCTCATTAGCTTGTTACTGTTTTATTCAGCTTATTCTCACTATTCTCAGCTTATTTTAGTTTACATTTTTCATAATTGTTCATCTTATCAAAAAAATCCAAAAATATTCAAAAATACTTTAAAAATCCAAAAATAGCTTAATCCCAGCTTCAATAAGCTGTTTTCTTATTTGTATGAACTCATATAAGCTTATTAGCTTATTGTGAGTGTTGGATAAGGTTCATAACTAACTCAGTCTCAAAAGTGCAAAAAAGTCAAATAAAGTCAACTGTTGGTCAAATTAAGCTATGGATGATAAGCTAACCATGGAAGAGCTTATGGATCTTTACCTAGCTTATCATTGATAAGCTAGGAGCTTGTAGCTGCCATTGTGGTACCTCTTTTCAGCTGAGGTCCCAAGTGAGTTCCAAAATTTCATTTATTAGCTTATTTTCTGCATTATTTTGTTACAGCTTATTCAGTGCTTATTGTTTAGAGATTTTTGCTTTTTAGTAGTTAAATAAGTTAGCTAGATAAGTAGTAGTCAGTATTGAAGCTTATTCAGTTAGTTGTAGTGCAAAATTAGTCATTACAGATTTAAAGGGGTGTTTGGTAAAATGCAGTTCTGAGTAATATGGCTTATGCACTGTTCATTGACCATTTGTTTAGGTTTGATTGAGATTAATAGAGGTTAGTTAAGCGGATTTTATTAGGTGTTAAGCTGTTTAAGGTGAATTGAAATTTTGAGTTTGTAGGATTAATATTAGAAGCATAACTGCCCTTATAAGCTCTACATAAGCTGAGCTTATTTTAGCCATCATTTTTGGCATACTTGTGTTCTTCCTAGTGATTGAGGTGTGTATTCAAGGATTGGTACTGTTTTATCAAGGTTTGAAAGAGCTGAGTTCATTGTACCCATACTGCTGCATCAGTAAAGAAGTTGCAGACCTGCAACATCTTTTGCTCATCTCAGCCTTTTGTTTCCTATGCAACTGCTTATTCATTTAAGCTTATTGCCTGGAATTTGGTTTGCTAGAAGTTAGTAGTATAAGCTTTAAGATTCTGAGATTGGAATTCAGTCAGTAGCTTATTTCACAGCTTAATTTTGGTCTGCAAATAGCCCCATAGGACTGCTTTTAGACATGCATCAGATTTTGTGTCCCACTTGCATTTGTTCTTGGCTTAAATTGAATAAGCAATTGGTTTTAGAATTTGGGCATTTTGAGTTTGAAAGTAGTCTCTAGTATAAGTTTTAAGGATCTTTTTCTGGTTTCTCCCAATCAGCTTTTATCTAGCTTATAGAGTGGTTCAAAGTGGGTTGTTCTACCATTTGCCTCTGCCCTAATTGTCATCTGCACAAACTGCTTATTGAAGTATTTTGAGAGCTTCTTTGGTCTGAATAAGTTGTTTCAAGCTTAAAATAGTGTGTTCAACTGTACTTGAGCATTTGATGTTTATTGGTACTGTTTAGCTTATTTTTAGAGCTTATTGAAACTGCTTTTTCACCCAAATTGCTTATTAGGGTTTAGAAAAGTTCTATTTTCATTTTTCTTAGATTCTAAATATCATTTAAGATTTTTTTGCAAAGTTTCATATTTTTCCAAATCAGTTTACTATTTTTAATCATTTAATTGTTTTCTTTTAGTTTTAAATTCATAAAAAATAAATAAAAAATCAAAAAAATATATTTCTTTTTTCTAAAATTTTCTTTTAATATTTATCATTTAGGAAAATTATTTTCATAATTTTAGGACTTATAATTTAGAATTTCACTTTTTAAATACGTTTTTAAAAATCGTAGCGTACGTTTTAAATACTTTTGTAAAAGTGGAGTTAAGAGTGGAATTAGAAAAGGATTTCCACATGCGATATAGGCATAAAGTTCTTCTTTTCCAAATTGGGTGTATGAACCCTCAACACTTTCACAAGTACCTGCATCCATAGAAGAAGAATTTGCACAAATAACAGTGTTAGAAGTATAGGTGATGTAGCAATATAAAAACATATTAAATAAATACACGCAGCGCAAAACATCACCATAACAGGATCCATAGTGCCATATGATCAATCAAATAAAATAAACACATAAGTTATACCTTTGTAGCGTGATCCGGGAGTCACCACCATAAGCTATAAATCGACTAGAAGGAGAAACCGAAGTGATCAATGGAGATCACCTCTATGTGTATCCACACTACACTTCCTTGTATGCCACAATGATGCTAGTCTTTAACCCGTAACCAATCAAGCACTCTAGAATAATCAAGATTCAAAGTGAAAGATGAAAAGTTGAAAACCCTAGGTTTTCTTCTTTGTGTTGCCGTACCAAAAAGGGAGAGAGGGCCAAGAGAGAATTATAGTTATTATCACAATTAATTAGGAGATAATTGCTACTAATAATCTTGACCAAATTCAAACCAAAACTTCCCTTGGAAGTTAATCCCTAGGCCGGCCTTACCATGGGCCAAATGGGCTTTCCATTTGCTTTTCTAGTCCAATGCAACAAGTCCATTACTTGTTCATTAGAAGCCCAATAGTAGTTCCTGGTTACTTACGGTTATTTATATATTGTAAATACGATAATCACGATATATAAAATGGCACCTCAGTGTATATGTGTGTGACCCCATAGGCTCACATATGTCTAGCCATATAATTAGTCATTATGACAAGAGCATACTCCAACAGCTCCCACTTGCGACGTCATAATAATCAAGTAATTATACAAGCAATGGTTAGCGTCTAGCAACACGCCAATGCCCCTAGAAATATGTGAGGGCAGTTTCTTAAACGTCTCATTTCAGATGGTTTATATGTCATCTATCCTTTTGTTTCAGATACCGTGTTGAATATTAGACATGGATCAAAAGTCATTCTAATAGTTCAACTATTATGTTTCTCGATATAGATATTAAACAAGATTACCAAGTGAATTAAGATTCATCTTAATCTCATTTGGGTACGGCCATACAAACATCTGTTCAATTCATTGAGGGGCCCAATAGTATCTAACTCCATAACATGTGGAGGAACAAATCCTGTTTTGACTACACGTGTCATTCACATGCTTCATATCACTCCTGATAATGGCCTTTATAACTACCTTATTCAGGACAGCGTTTAACCATATCAAGGAATGAAATTCCACATATGCAAGACCTGCTTGCATCTCAAGTCTAAGGATAAGAGACAAAACTTCTTGCGAGATTCACCATTGACGACGATCCATGTAGTGAATTCTCGTAGGTTGGGTCAATCCAATGTTCATCACAATGAACAACATGTGAGTTTGGTAAATGAATCACCAACACGCTCACATTTGCCTTAATTTGATGATACTCCCGTATCGTCAACCGACAATGGATAATTTTAGAACAAATAAATTATTCATGGATTAAACATGCAAATATAGAACACAGTTGATATGAAATGAAAACGATCATAACCAGTACATCAATTCATTATAAATATAAACTGTTTAACGTTCCAATTATTCAAATACTAAAAATACAGATCTACATGAGACTACTAGCTGGTCTAAGTCCAATGCTCCTAGCATGTTCGACATGTTTGGCACAAGGCATTGGTTTCGTAAAAGGATCAGCTTTGTTGTCATCTGTATGAACTTTGAGAAGACGAATATCATCACTTTCGATTACTTCTCGAATGTAGTGAACTTTCCGACGAAAATGTTTGGCACCCTTTTGAACACCTGGTTCATTGGCTATGATAATGGCACCTGTATTGTCACAGTACATATCCATAGGTCGTTCATTGCTGGGGACAACGCCAAGCCCAGAAATGAATTTACGTATCCAAATCGCCTCCATAGCAGCTTCAGAAGCAGCAATGTATTCAGCTTCTGTAGAGGACATCGCGATAGTGCTTTGTTTGGCACTCTTCCAGTCAACAGCACCTCCGTTCATGATGAAAACATATCCCGTTTGGGATTTGGTGTCATCACGATCCGTCTCCCAGCCTGCATCAGTGTAACAAGTAACACCGAGCTCACGCTTGACATCACCACCATAAACAAGAAACATATCTTTAGTATTTCGTAAATACTTTAATATGTTCTTAACAGCAGTCCAGTGACATTCTCCTGGATCCTGTTGAAATCTACTCGTTAGGTTCTGAGAGAACGCTACATCAGGTCTAGTGCATCTAACCACATACATTATGGATTCCACAGCCGAAGCATACGGGATTCCCTTCATCCTCTTCACCTCATCAGGTGTGAAGGGTCCTTGAGATTTACTCAATACTGTATTTGGTTGCATTGGAAGATTTCCACGTTTGGAATCTTGCATCCTAAATCGCTTCAGGATTTTGTCAATGTATGCACTTTGACATAAGCCGATTAATCGTTTTGATCTATCCCGGTAGATTTTGACTCCAAGTATGTACGAGGCTTCTCCTAGATCTTTCATGGCAAAGCAACTTCCAAGCCAGGATTTTACATCTTGTAGCATTGGAATGTTGTTTCCCATAAGTAATATGTCATCGACATATAAGACTAGGAATACGACCATACTTCCACTAGTTTTCATGTATACACATGGCTCATCAGAATTTTGAGTGAAACCAATTTTCTTGATTTCATCGTCAAATCTCTTATTCCAACTTCTGGATGCTTGCTTTAATCCATAAATGGATCTTTGAAGCTTGCATACTTTAGTTGGATGTTTAGGATTCACGAAGCCCTCGGGTTGCACCATATAAACATCTTTGTTCAGGTGGCCGTTCAAGAAGGCTGTCTTGACATCCATTTGCCAAATCTTATAGTCATAGTACGCTGCTATGGCTATAAGAATCCTAATAGCTTTAACGTCTGCAACAGGCGAGAAGGTTTCTTCATAGTCAACCCCGTAGGTTTGAGTGAAACCTTTTGCTACTAGACGAGCTTTGTAGGTGTGTACTTTTCCATCCATGTTGGTCTTCTTTTTGAAGAGCCACTTGCTCCCAACGGTTTTAGCGTTAGGAGGTAGGTCGACTTCGACCCAGACATCATTGTCTTTCATGGATTGCATCTCCGCATTCATAGCTTCGATCCATTTATCGTGTTCAGGACTCGATAATGCATCTCGATAGTTAGCGGGTTCACCATGATCCCTTAACTCATGTTCCTCAGCATCGACATAGAAACCATATCGCTCAGGTGCTTGAGGTATCCTTGCGGATCTACGAATGGGAGCAACATCTTGATGAGGTTCAACATTTTCATGTTCAATCTCATTTTGATGCTCACTAGTGTTACCAGAAGGTTGTGCATCTTCCTCTTGAATTTCATCAAGGTCTACATTGCTCCCACTTGCTTATTGTGAAATGAGACGGTTCTCAAGAAACTCAGCATTCCGGGCAACAAATATTTTGTTCTCGGGTGGGTAGTAGAAATAGTAACCCATCGTTTCCTTTGGGTATCCTACAAAGATACACTTGATAGCTCTGGGCTCAAGTTTGTTAGGTGTGTCTCGTTTCAAGAGAGCCTCACAACCCCAGACTCTCAAGTACGACAATTTAGGGACCTTACCATGCCATATTTCGTATGGTGTCTTGTCTACCTTCTTGGTTGGAACCATATTGAGAATGCGTGCAGCAGACTCTAGAGCATAACCCCAAAAGGACAGTGGCAATGTTGTTAGACTCATCATGGATCGAACCATGTCTAGCAAGGTTCGATTTCTCCTTTCAGATACACCATTATGTTGTGGTGTATATGGAGGAGTGAATTGTGAGACAATCCCACACCTTTTTAGATGATCTAAAAACTCTAGACTCATATATTCACCTCCTCGATCTGATCGAAGAGCCTTTATGGTCTTGCCGAGTTGATTTTCTACTTCATTTTGAAAAACTTTGAACATTTCAAAAGCTTCATGTTTATGTTTAATCAAGTAAACATAACCATATCGACTGAAATCATCAGTAAAAGTAATGAAGTAGTTAGCTCCTTCCCTTGACGTTGTTCTAAATGGGCCACATACGTCAGTATGTATGAGTCCAAGTAGATCTTTAGCTCTTTCTCCAACATGGGAGAAGGGCTTTCGTGCCATTTTACCAGATATACAAGAAATGCATTTATCAAACGACTCAGGGTCGGTTGACTCTAAAAGCCCATCGTGTTGCAGCTTTGTAATGCGTTTCTTGTTTATGTGACAAAGACGACAATGCCATAGGTAAGTGGAATCTAAGTTATGTTTAGATTTCTTATTGCTAACATTATATATAGAACTATCGTTTGAAATAGAATCACGCATATCAATTTCAAAAATACCATCACGAGGAATAGCATTAAAATAAAAAAATATTATCCTTAGAAACTGAAATGCCAAAATCCGTAAATGTATGAATGAAACCATCATCCTTCAAACGAGAAAGTGAAACAACACCTCTAGTAATAGTAGGTGCAAAATGGCAATTATTTAAAACAATAACTAAACCATTAGGGAGGATGAGATCAAAGCTCCCTATTGCTTCGACAGCTGCACGGTTGCCATTACCAACGTATAGGTTCAAAGCTCTATGCTTCAACTTTCTGCTTCCCCTAAGCCCCTGCACATTATTACAAATGTGAGTGCCACAACCAGTATCATATACCCATGATTTGTTAGGAAAAGTATAGAGTTCTATAGTAAAGATACCTGATGTGCTAGCTGCGCTAGCTTTGTTCTTCTTCAACTCTTCAAGGTAGGTCGGACAGTTCCGCCTCCAGTGCCCCTTCTTTCCACAATGGTGACAAAGGGTGTCCTTAGCCGGGTGCTCCTTCTTAGCAGGTGGGGGGGGATCTTTGGTTGGGGGGCATAAGCAAGCTTATACTTGCCCTTCACTTGTCCCTTGCCTTTTGCCTTCGGCTTCTTCTTCTGGATTCATCCTTCCTTTATAGCTAGGACCATAGGAGCCTTCTTGGGCATTCCTTTCTCTGCAAGTTTCAGCATGTTATGCAGCTCAGGAATGGTCTTGCCCATGCTGTGCATGTTGTAGTTCTGCACAAACTGATCATAATGCTTTGACAGTGAGGTAAGTATCAAGCTCACTCCAAGGATCTGAGGCATGGGGTATCCAAGACGCTCCATTTGGTCAAGGTAGCCCTTCATTTTCATGACGTAGCTACTGACCGATTGGCCCTCCTCCTGCTTGCACGCATGAAAAGCTTTGACAGTGTCAAACAATTCTTGCTCAGCTTGCTGCTCGAACATGGTTTTCAGTTCGGTCAGCATGTCAAATGCTGCAAGGTTCTCTAAGTTCTTTTGGAGCTCAGGGATCATGCTTGCAAGCATAAGACAAGCAACCTCTTGCTGCTCATTAACCCTACGAGTGTAGGCGGTACGAACAGCAGTGGAGGCATTAGCAGGGGGTGCTTCAGGTAAAGGTTCTTCCAGATGGTAAAACTTTTGTTCAGCCCTGAGGACAATCCTCAGGTTGCGATACCAGTCCAAAAAGTTATTACCATTCAATTTTTCTTTTTCAAGAATTGATCTGATGTACGAGTTGTTTATGGTTTGATTAGGAGTTGTCATCTACAAAACAAACAAAGTTCAAATTTTAGTAAGTTTCAATAATTAATCCTTTTTAAAATTAACTACCCAAGTTTAAGCATATTAAAACAATTAATTTTACAAAAAGGCTAAGATCCTCATTGAGGTTCGACCATTAATGCAGTTGATCTACTAGAAATGGTGGATTCAATAGGTAGGTAACGTCGACCAATTGCATAACATGTGCAACTCTTAGATCTTTATGGGACTCATGGCACTAGTGAACAAGCAACTAGTGTCAAGCTGGCATGTTTAGTCCCATCTTTGCCTCGGGCAAGGGTCTGACCACAATACTCGATTAAGTCATCCAATTTGAAAACTGTGAGAATAATCCTAGGTCTGACCATGGAGAATAGTCACCTTAGGTTACAATTTGACCTAGGTCTGACCATAGCCAAAAGGTAATTGCAAGTATTCTCATAATTGGACGGCAATGACTTAAATTTTGACGGGTAAAGTGTTTTGATGTGAATCAAAAACGTGTACGAAAGAAGCATGCATTCATTCTTCGTAGCACAAGTTAAAAACTTTTCTTAACTTAACTTAAGTCTAATCATTGTTTTAATTTATGTGTGTCAAGTTGTCCATTTTCAAGACTAATATATATCCTAAGTGGATTATTAAGTTTGGACAATACAATAAATCAATAAATAAACCATCTTAACTAGTTTAAGTGTTATTTAGAAAACAATGAATTTTAAGTTTCAAATCATATTTAAACTTAGTTAAACTAAATCATAAGACTTAGTTCAAAATGGTTTATGTTTAGTTTCAAGTTTTGAGAAAACATTTTTCGTTTTACTTGTAGTCACAACATACATAAAAACAACCAACCAAACATACAACCACAATATGCAAAGCCTCAACCGATGAAAATCCTATGGTTGGCCTCGTGAGCCATCACGAGAACCAATGGTCAACTAGGGACACATAGGACAACCACACGGAGGGCTCCCACTTGCCCCAAGACAATATTGGGCAAGTAAAGGCCCATAATGCACATGAAATAATGAATCTGCCAGCCCAGTTTTTCTGTTTTGCGAGCCCAATAAGTCATTGAAGACGACCTCCTCATCGTTCGGCCCAGTTGACAAAGTTGTAGCCCTATGTCTTGAGGACCTGGAAAACAAATTTTAGAAAAAAATGCCTTACCAATCAGCGGGAAATCACGTTTTCCCAACAGGTGTCCAGCAGCAACTTTTGGTCTACAACTCTTCAATCTTTCGCCATTTGCTTCCAAGCTCTTGTTTACAATATATATAAAGTAAAATACAAATAATCTACTTTGTATCTACTGTAAAATGCCCAAAAAATGGCTACACCAAAAATGAATTACATTACAAAAGTGCCAAAACAATGGCAAAACCCCAAAACAAGAAAAAAATGCAACCAACAATCACAATCACAACGCACAAGTGGTCAAGGTTTTCATTGGCTTTGCATATACACATAATAATACATAAAATTATGATCATTACAAGGTGTTGGCTAACTCCATGGGCAAACATGCATGTATTTGCCATGGATAACAAAATAAATAACAAGAATTAAATTGTTAGCCAACAAATCGAAGAAATAATTAACACGAATTAAAACCCCGAATGGTACACGTGACAAATGGCCATAGACTCATAACCCACTAATATTAGGACCTTCTTAACACCATTTTAACTCAGAAAAATAAGCCTCATGGGCTGATTAGAAATCGGGTTAAAAATCTCTTAAAAAACACGTTTTTAGGCCATTTTACGTGTACCGATCAAGTAAACAAACAACGTATGCATAACAAATGGCCATAGGATCAAAAAGTCCAGATCTTAAGACCATATTAAGGTCGACATAATCATGATATATAAGCCCTAGGGGCTGTTTTAAAATGACACCTTTAAATCCATTAAAAAAACATGTTTTTAGCCATTTTTACGCATACATGATGATCATATGACAACATATGATGGCTCTGATACCACTATAGGTGATGTAGCAATATAAAAACATATTAAATAAATACACGCAATGGAAAACATCACCATAACAGGATCCATAGTGCCATATGATCAATCAAATAAAATAAACACATAAGTTATACCTTTGTAGCGTGATCCGGGAGTCACCACCAAAAGCTATAAATCGACTAGAAGGAGAAACCCAAGTGATCAATGGAGATCACCTCTATGTGTATCCACACTACACTTCCTTGTATGCCACAATGATGCTAGTCTTTAACCCGTAACCAATCAAGCACTCTAGAATAATCAAGATTCAAAGTGAAAGATGAAAAGTTGAAAACCCTAGGTTTTCTTCTTTGTGTTGCCGTACCAAAAAGGGAGAGAGGGCCAAGAGAGAATTATAGTTATTATCACAATTAATTAGGAGATAATTGCTACTAATAATCTTGACCAAATTCAAACCAAAACTTCCCTTGGAAGTTAATCCCTAGGCCGGCCTTACCATGGGCCAAATGGGCTTTCCATTTGCTTTTCTAGTCCAATGCAACAAGTCCATTACTTGTTCATTAGAAGCCCAATAGTAGTTCCTGGTTACTTACGGTTATTTATATATTGTAAATACGATAATCATGATATATAAAATGGCACCTCAGTGTATATGTGTGTGACCCCATAGGCTCACATATGTCTAGCCATATAATTAGTCATTATGACAAGAGCATACTCCAACAAGAAGTACATGTTTCCTCACATTGAGGGTGTTCACTATCAACGGTTGTAGTGATTTCAACTTCCTTATCCTAGTGATGTTCACTATTATTTTTCTTGGTTCAAGAATCAAAAATCTTCCCTGTGGGAATCCATCTAAGACCAACTGTTGTAAAAACTTTTCCCGTGGGAATCCACCTAAGGTAAGATCTAGACGTAGTTTTCTTATCAGATGCAGCGGAAGTCTCAGTCTTGGAAAAACTACATCCTGTAGATATCCACCTATTAGGTTTCTTATCCTGTTTCTTGTTGTCAACGGGTTTGTTTCTATTTGGTGTCTTAGTGGATTGTGCCTTAGCACGTGAATTTTCTTTCTTGATAAATAGTGCAACACATGCATCATGATTAGCTGAAAAAACACATTTTTGACATGTAGGACAGACAAATTCAACATTCTTGTTTAAAACAGCAACCTTCACTTTGTCACTACAGTCATTTGAAAATTGCTTTTTGTTAGGAAAAGACTCAGAATTTCTAGTGTTGTGTTCTACGTGTATAGCATTTGCTTTTGCGCAACTACTCTTAGATGCAGGCCAATCCCTAGTCTTTTGTTGAGTGTTCCTAGGTAATGGTTTACAACTACTAGCAGAGCCTTGGAATCTTGTAGAATTCATCACCCTAGCTTTGGCACCTAAAATTCCATCTTTTTGAATCTGTGCCTTTTTCCTAGCTTCTTCTAGATAGTGATTGTGGACCATGTCGTTAGAACCAACAGATTCCTTAACCGGATTTTTTGTCATAGTCCGTGTACTATTCCTAGAAAGATCAGGTGTAATGACTTGTAGTTCCTCGACAAACGCTTTTTCTTTTTCATCAATCTTTAATATTCTTTTCTTGATGGGTAAGGAATGTGGAGTGACTGGTTTTGACAAATCATTTTTCTCATCGACTTTTGGAACAACCTGAGAAATAGACATATTTGGTTTTTCAACCGGTTTTGAAGCATTTGGTTTCTCCGGAGTCGATGGTTTTGCAAACTTAGTATCCACACCCTTCCCTTTTAGACTGTCCAACTGAGCTCTCAAAAGATCATTTTGCTCTTTCATGTCCTTATAGGCACGCTCATACGACAGTTTGTCATACTTGCATTCCTCAGTTTTTCGTTCAAGTTGTTTAAAATAGGACAAGTTTTCTTTTTCAAGCTTTATGAGAGCATTTTCATATTTTGAAACAATTTCGGAGGTCTTAGCTCGCAGTCTTTCATCGTCTTCAACAGAATATGTTTGTAAAATGATGGACATAATATCGGTAGACATAAAGACTTCGAAGAGAGAATCATTTATATTTTCCAAATTTTGATGTGTTCAAAACATTCATTAGCTTCCTTTACCAGTGATTTGTGGTCCTTGACAAAGTCAGCTGTTTCTTTCAAAAATGCTTGTTCAAAATGAATTACTCTCGCATTGATGTTATTCAATGGAGTAGCAATTTATGTTTCAAACACCTTTTTCATTTCTGCATGAAAGCTGGAATGCCAGTTGTTAACACTGATAGTAGTTTTAGACTTAATAATCCCTTGAAGTGTTTCAATTCTCTTTTTAACATCATCTAGAAATCCTCTAGCAGCACTTGTGTTAAAAGGATTGTTCGAAGACATTTGTTCCATATTTGAAATAGTTTTAGAGACAACTTTTTGTTTTGAAAACAGTTTTGGGACAACTGGTTTTTTGGAAAAATTTGGTGTTTGTTTTTGTGGGACAAAATTAACTCTAGAAAGTTTGTTAAGTTTATCGTAATCAATTGGTTTTATCTCTGGGTTCTTTTGTTTCATTTTAATTCGACTCTCTTCAACAAGCTCAATCGTTTCCTCAGTATCCCGAACAGCGGGAGGATCATGTTTAGCATATATTACATTTCCATTGTATAGTACATTCTGTTCTTTCTGAGCTTTCTTAAGAGTATAAGGATTTTCACAACCGATAGCCATTTTCTTCATTGTATGTAAAAACGGATTTGGATCTTTAATAAGCATATGAATGGTTTGACTTGAATGACCCATTTTCACAAGCAAATCTTCCAACTTTTTGATTATTTCTTGTTTCTCAATTATTTCATCAAGAAGATCGTTTTCTCGTTTTGAAAAATCTGCTTTCAACTGTTTCTTTTCTTTTTCAAGATCAGAATAAGTTGATTTTTGTTTAGAAAGTTGGTTTTTCAAATCAGAAATTTCCGCGTTTAAGGATTTTATTTTCATGTGTGAATTAACATCAAGTGTGTCAAACTTGATTTGCAATTGTTTTTCCCTTGAAACGGAATTTTGATAACCAGTTTCTAATTCTGACTGTCGTTTTTTATGAAACTCAAAAGCTTTTTCGTTTTCCTTATACTTCTCAAGCTCAGCGGTCATTTTCTCATTCGCGACCTTAACTTCGCGATTGACCGTTTTCACTTTCTCAATTTCAATGCTACAATTATTCAGTAATGATTTAAAGAAAGCACGGTTTTCCTCATCATTAGCACCATTCTGTGCAACTTGAACGCCATTAGGATCCATATCTGGAGTTTCATAGTTAACATTGCTATTAACTTGCTCCCCCACATATGTGTCATAATTAGGTTCGGGAGGCACAAAATGTGGCTTCTCATGAGCAAACGGATTAGCATCATTACTGTAATTTTGTACCTCATGGAGTGGTTCTGTGTCATAAGTAGGAGGTGTTTCAGAATCACTACTTGATGTTGGTGCCTGCTGATTGGCCATAAATATGTAGTTTCCATTGATATCTGCTGCATTCTCCGCTGCACTTGCTGTAACCATGAAGTCGTATTCCTCAGCGGTCAACTGTATTCCCGACTCTTCTTTATTGGCTAGCATCAACATGTACTGGAGCTTTTGTACCTTCGTCATTGTATTGACATTGTAATCTCTACCAATATCACTACTGTGAATGTCAGATGCAGGTTTCTGAATCGTAGTCATAAAACAATCATTCCCATTTTGATTAACCACATTATGATTCACAATCTGATCCATTTGATTTCCAGCATACTGCCCTGCATTTTGCATCTGATTCCCCATCCGTATACCCGTAGCATTTCCTTGCTGATTCTCAATAACTTCAACCATTTGTTGTTCTTGACCCATATATATACTTGGTTGTGCAAACTGCGTATTGTCAGTGTACGATGAAATCCATTGATTGTTGTTATGTGGTTTGATGTTTAATGCCCTGGAGAATGAAGCAAAAGCATTTGTCAAAGCAGTTGTGATAATGTCTTGCTGAGTTGCCATTGATGAAGTTATGTGTGATAAAATTGATCTTGGATCATTTCAACGATAAAGGAGTTGTGTTTGGTGAAAGGTAAGTTCCGTTGTTGTAGTGAAAATTTGATCTTAAAACTTAAAAACGTTGATAACTTCGTTTCTGAGCGTTTTTGGGCCTCGAAGGTTGGGTTGAATGAACTTTATTTATTCAACATGTGGTTCTCCTCGGTCTCACGGTCGTTTTGATAGGTAGTACGTCGAAAACGGAGTTACGGTTCAAAAGTTATAGCCGTTTGAAGTTTTGTCGAAAAAAGTCAACTTTCAGATGTAAAAAGTCAACAAAATCCCACTATTCGAAACTTTGCCTATCGAAATTTTCTGTTTACTCGAAATTTTGCTTATTCGAAATTTTCACTATTCGAAACTTTACCTATTCGAAACTTTCACTATTCGAAATTTTCTGCCTATTCGAAGTTTTCTGCTAATTCAAAACTTTCTTCTTATTCGAAACTGTCACTATTCGAAATTTTGACTATTCGAAATTTTGAGCCTTATTCGAAATTTTCAGCTCTTCGAAATTTTCAGCTATTCGAAATTTTGCAACTTTCTAATTAGTACAAATTAGAAGTTTTTTCACAAGTCGAAGTGTTTTTCTCACTTATACAAGAAAGAAGAACACTGAGTAATCCACGAATCTTGAAGAAACTACCGTGTATGCTTATTCGAAATTTTATGGTTTTGACTATTAGAAACTTTAGGGTTTAACTATTCGAAATTTTGTCAGACCACACTATTCGAAAGTTTAGGGTTTAACTATTCGAAATTTTCCCAGATTTTTCAAAACACTAAAAATCGACCAAGAAATGTTTCCAACCAAGATTTTCTTGTACAACTAAGCTTAAAAATACTAAAACTTAAAGAAAGTTGCAAACTTTAACACTTATAATACCAAATAAGCTTATTCAAAATTTGCAAGAACATGAAAAGTACGAATCCAAAACTCAAAATTTAACCAAAAAGCTTGAAACTTTTTGTGACAAAAGGTTTATAATACTAGTGTGTAATAAAAAAAAATGCTAAAACCACAAAAAAAAAAAAAAAGAAAAAGAAAAGTAATAGGCCTTTAAGAAAATAACGAGAAGAAAGCAAGAAAAAAAACGTGAAAACCAACTCAAAAACCTCTGTTAGCTTCGCTATTTTGTGAAGATAACGTCTCACATGTGAATTGGACTAGATACGTAATATAGTTGCACCCGCAGGGACTAATTTGCACACGGGGCAAACTAGTGTTGTAAAAGGCCTATAAATACCCCTCATGACTCTCCATGAGGGGCGTTGGAAATTGTGTAAGCTTCATTCATTTATTCACTTTTAATAAAACACTTTTCTCTCACCTTTCTCTCTCTACTTTCTATCTCTAGAATTATGATGTATTTCGATCAACCTCGACCTCCTGAACACGTCTTTTGTTAATAAAAAGTGGCATCAGACCTAACCAGTGGCGAATCGTGGTGTTTTGTGGGGAAAATGTGATTTTTGGTGTTTTTTCTCGGAAAAATTGCGTACTTTTATGAAGTTCTTCGAGTAAGGAGGTGAACTTTTTCGAGTAAGGATGCATTTCTCCGAGTTAGATGAAGTTCTTTGAGTAAGGATTTGAAGATTTTTGAGTAAGGGTTGATTTTCTTCGAGTAAGGTTGATTTTCTTAGAGTTAGAATTCCTTCGAGTAAGGAAACTTTAAGTTCTGTTTATATTTTCCGAGTTAGGAAATCAGAACTTCTACTCTTATATCCTTCTACTAAGGGGTTATATACTTCGAGTAAGCAAATTTTCTTCGAGTAAGGATTTAAGTCTTCGAGTAAGAACCTTCGAGCAAGAACCTTCGAGTAAGAGCCTTCGAGCAAGAGCCTTCGAGTAAGAACCTTCGAGCAAGATCCTTCGAGTAAGGAAATTCTTCGAGTAAGGACAATCTTTGAGTAAGTAAACATTCGAGCAAGGAAAGCTTCGAGTAAGGAGTTATGTTTCCGAATTTCTAGGGTATTTACCGAGCATCAAGGAGTGAAATTCTTCTGAGTTTCTTAAGGTTTCGCCGAATATCTAATATACAAAACCCTACTTTTCGAACCCTAATTTACCAAAAAATTATTAGAACATGATTCGTTTCATCATTTCATTATCTTAATAGAACATGATTAGGGCATATAACAAACTCACCCATCGCACCAAAATCACATATGACATTATTGGTCTACACTTAATAGAACATGATTCGTTTCATTATCTTAATGCCAATTTATCCTTCTTCAAAACAAACCACGTATAACTTAAAAGATCCTGATCAAGAATCACAATCAAATGAAAACGACTAGTATCAGATTTTTTTTATGACTACGGAGTTTTTGTACGATATTGCTTATTTGGGTTTAAAGTTCATTTCACGGGCATTTTGTAACCACCGGTAAATTTCCACTTGTATTAATATTCTAATGAAAGAATACTTATCCATTTTCTACGTCTATTTTTTTTAAGATTAAACGTTATCAGTTTATCTTATCACAACAACAAACTAATGTGACGTAATTCACATTCTTAATAAACATGCTCACACGCCACTAACGTGCCTTATATAAACATTCTTTATATGTCAAGTATAAAAGTTTTCAACTTTTATTTACCACTTTATGTTATTTCATTAACATACGATTATTAAACGTTCATACTAAATATTTGCTATCTATTAAAGTGCACTATAACCCCTAAAGATCACTATAACCCCTAAGGTGCACTGATGACCTCTAAAGTGCACTGAGGACCCCTAAAATGCACTGAGGACCCCCAAAGTGCAAACTCTAAAGTACAAAACTCTAAAGCTAATGTACAAGCCCTTAAAGCACGGAAATCTAAACTTTACTTCACTTCCCGTTACAAGCCCTAAATTCACAATTCTATAATTTCATGTAATAAAATCACAAACCCTAATTAATGTGTACATGATTTCTATAAAATATAAATGTACAAGTCCTTCTTGTACATGTACAAGTCCTTAATGCATGAAAACTAATTATTAATATAAAATCTATTATAAACCTTAGTGTACTTATTGTAAAGCATATAATACAATTCCTTAATGCACAAGCCTTAAATTGGATTTTCTTATAATTTACAAACTTAAAGTACAAGTCCCTAATGCTTGTAGTACAAGTGCTAAAAGCATAAAACCTAAATCTATACTTTTATTATTCTAAACCTAACTAAACATAACTAAACCTAACTAAAGGACTCCACCTAAGGTTACTACACTTCTAAACTCCATGTACAATATCATCTAGCTCAAGGTACAAGTAGCTTAAGCCAAATCGTAGCCCTTGTTCATTTCTTGTCCAAATCGAACCAAGACCTAAACCAAATAAGCCCTAACTAATTTTTAATCTACTAAAAATTAACAAGGCCCAAGTTAAGACACATTTCAAGCTAAATCATTATCTTCAACCCTTGGTCAAATGTCTTAAGCTTCCAATGTGGTTCTTTTTAATCCATTCTGTTAATACAAATATCGTCCTAAAAACGTTATTTATATTTTACGATCTTTGCTATATTTTGTTAATAACAATTATAAAGTTTATTTTTAGCAAAACATAAATATAAGTTAAATTCTTTTACATTTATAGTAATAAGCTTTTAAAACTCATCATATACATGCTACATGATCACTAGGATACATGTTACATACATATATACATTTAAATTATTTACATTTTAATTCTTAAAATGGAAATATGTTCATGACATCATTGCATACATTATTTGGATATCTTTAGGATATCTTGTAGATTTAGTAAATATTTTGGAAAGATCTTCAAGCAAAGAATTGGATTGTGTAAGATCTTGGCAAGATTTGGTAAGATATGTTAAGATCTAGCTGTCATGTCCCGGCGGAACCAAACAGCATAAAGGGCGGAACCCTGGATTTGGTTCCGCCAAATCCGTGAACTGTTTTATCAGTTTGCCTATAAATAGCAAGCTGATCATTCAAGTTCACTCATCACTCACATAGCATAAATTACATATACATTCTTTCTTACTTTACTAACCCATTCATTCATTCATTTCATTTGTAGAGATCTTTCTTCTGTAGCAAAGAGATCAAGTATCAAGGTTCAACACACTGTTGCAAACCTGTTAGAATAGTCACTATGAGATTTAGTTGTAGTTCACACATCATTGTTATACCAAACATTCAGTAGTGATCGGTTAGTGTTTTAGTCCTCAAAACACATAGAGTGTCGGGAGTGGTTGTACCCTTGTAAAGAACTCGGTATCTAGCTTAGTACCGGAAAAAGTGTAAGCGACGTTAGGTTGGTTCTACCTTGAACTAGAACTCGGTATCTAGCTTTGTACCAGAAAAAGAGTAAGCGACGTGTAAAGGTTTTCTCCGCCTAGAAGGGAGCTTGTTTCTTAGTGAAGAAAAACTCTCGAGTTAGAGGCTCGAGGAGTGGAGTAGGGCAAGGAAGAGAGTCCTTGTGGACCGAACCACTATAAACATCCGTGTTATGGTTTGATTGTTTCTTTCCTTACTTACTTTACTTATATTGTTTGATTGTTTACATTAAGTTGAAATCAAGTCAAGTATTCAAAGCGAATTAAATTTAAAAATGGTAAAAACTATTCAACCCCTCTTCTAGTTTTTCACAATTGGCATCAGAGCTACGTTAATCAAGATTTTCAAAATATATTGTATTTTAAAACTTGAAACGATCAATGGATTTTGAAAACTACAAAGAAGGGCAATCTATGCAAAGACCACCACTATTTGAAGCAAATAGTTTTATATATTGGAAAAATCGCTTTGAAACTTATGTGAAGTCAAAGGATATAGATCTATGGTACATCATTGTAGAAGGTGACCATAAACCCATAATTAAGGATATATCAAGCGGTCGGGATGAGGATACTTCTCTTACTCGTCACAGTGATGAGCAAAAGAAATTAATTGCCAAAAATAATGAAGCTAAAATGATGCTTTACCTAGGAAAGAATATGAAAGAGTATTTATGTGTAAAACCGCTAAAGATATTTGGCAATCCTTAATTATCACTCATCAAGGGAACTCACAAGTAAAGGATAACAAAATTGATCTTCTTGTTCAACAATATGAACAATTTGTTATCCCTGAAGATGAGACCATTGATAGTGCATTTGCTAGGTTTAATACTATTGTTACTTCTCTTAAAGCACTTGACGATTCTTTTTCTAGTAAGAACTTTGTCAGGAAATTTCTTAGAGCACTTCATCCGAAGTGGAGAGCAAAGGTGACGACCATTGAAGAATCCAAAGATCTTTCAAGCATGCCACTTGACGAGCTCATAGGAAATCTCAAAGTTCATGAGATGGTTATGGAAAAAGATTCAGAGATAGTCAAAGGCAAAAAGAAAAAAATCAAGTCCATTGCCTTAAAAGCTAGGGTAGAGTCAAGTGATGATGAAGAGTCTAGTTCAGGTAGCGAAGACGAAGAGTATGCCATGGCCGTTAGAGATTTCAAAAGATTCTTCAGAAGACGGGGAAAGTTTGTTAGACAACCTCGAGAAGAAAAGAAATCCTTCCGGGAAGACCGTGATGATAAGAAAGGCAAAGTAGATAGGAAGTGCTTTAGGTGTGGAGATACTAGTCATCTAATAGGAGATTGTCCGAAGCCACCCAAGAACAAGACTCAAAGAGCCTTTGTTAGTGGTGCTTGGAGCGACAGTGAAGGTGATGACGACGAGCCTAAGAACGACGAAGTTGCTCTCATGGCTCATGACTCAGAAGAGGTACATTCTGACTCGTCATATTCTTCTATTGATGATGATACCTTAGAAATAGAATATAACAAACTGTGTGAAATTACCCTAAAAATCAGAAACAAAAATAAGTTCTTAAAAACCAAAAAGGAATTTTTGGAAAACGAAGTTTATTGGTTAAAAGAAAAATCTATACAATTAGAAAAGGGTAAAGATGTTAAAGAAACATGTGTTTCATGTCAGGAACTTAAACTAGAACTAGAAACACTTAAGTCCACACAGGAAGAACTTATCAAACAAAATTCTAAATTTAAAAGGTTTGATAAAAACATTAGTTTAGCAGATAAGATAATTATTAGGAATTAAATATTCTAAAGATTAAGTATCGGGAAATTATCTTAAGTTATTAAGTCTGGTTGGTACCTGGTTAAGTCTAGTCTTTGAATATTAAGTCTGGTGGTTAGGTCTAGTGATTAATTCTGGTGAGTACCAAATTAAGTCTGCTCTTCGGATGTTAAGTCTGCTTGCTGGATGGATAAGTTTACGAAGATATTTTGTACTAAAGTCAAGTATATACGGTAGATAATATCTTAGACTTTGTGGTTAGTCATCAACTAGTTGGTAAACATAGATACATGTTGTATCTTAATGACCGACACAATGCAAGTGTATCCATGCATGTGCTCGACAAGACTTAACATAGATTATAATGATCTCCTTTGTTTTCATATAAAAGGGAGATCATAGTCTAGATATTGTGTGTGTCTCTTTGTCTTGTGCTTAATTCATGTTGAATATCTGTTAAGAGAATAGAACAAACACAACAATATCATAAGTGATAGAAACATAAGATTCAAGGTTTTGTAACCCTAGTGATAGTGAAGATCACTCATATTATTGTGAATAATATTGAATCGTTTGGTGATAAGCTTTCATTGTTCATTGTTAAATAACAAATATAACTGTTCCATTTCCATAACCAAAATAACCTTCTAAGTGTGATTAAGTAGATTCCGCATACTTAATCATATTAACTCAATATATCACATACACAAAGCAACAAAGGTCTAACAACCTTATAGTGTATCGAACTGTACATCCTCTCAATTGGTATCAGAGCAAGGCTGATATAGTTGATTTAGAAGAAGAAGAAGTAAGAATGGATGTGGAACCTATTCAGACGAATGTTGCTGCAAAGTTACCAATGCTCAAACATAATGAGTTTGAGATGTGGAGGTGATGAACTCAAATAAGTACATATTATTACTATCATTTATCCTATTAATTTGACTTGTTTTATTATATTATGTATGAGGATTGATACTTAATCGTTTACTTTTGTAATTCTCAGGTAAAAACAAGCATTTGGTGAAACTTGGCGATTTTGGACTAATTATGGAGCAAAACATGCGAGAAGTTAAGAGTCTACCGAAATGTACAAGATCAAGACTATTCTGCTCCAGATGCGCCGCATCTCACTTATGACATGCGCCGCATCACTATCAATATTTCACCAGATACGATCCAAGATACAAGAGGACATGCGCCGCATCTATAAATGGAGTTACGCCGCATCTTCTGGCGGTGTACGAATATTCCTGAATATTATAATCTTGGACCCCACGCGAAGTTAAGTCAATGCGCCGCATCTACTTACTAGATGCGCTGCATCTTACCCTCAGACAGAAACTATAAATACCCCAAAGACCAGACGAATTAAGAGTTCCGAAGTTTAGACAGAAGACCGAAGTACAGAAACCCTAGGACGAATTCAGTCAAGGCAGCAGCACAAGACACACCCAAACGAAGATACAAGAGCTGTAAGAAGGTGCTGCATGTGTTTAATTCATTAAGTAGTTTTGTTTTATTGTATTAGTAAACTTTAATTCATCAAGATTGGTGGCTTGTGTAATGTGACAACGGAAAGATTGCACTCCCTTAAAACTGCTTTCTCATTAATTAAAGTTTATATGTTGATGTCATTGGTGATTTTTATTAGTGCATTGATAACCTCTGTGTCTAGCTGAGCGTTGATCGGGTCGCCATGCCTCTGCCCTCTCCTATTTATTAGATCGCCTATGCATTCTATGGTCTGTAGAAAAGTAGGAAGAAAGATAAATAGGATAGTCATAAGTAATTATTAAGGGTTTACTCGCCGATAAGATTAGAACCAACGAGAAAGGACTTAATCTCGGTGCGTTGCATCGAACTATACACTTCATATAAAACTAGCAATAAAACAAGTGACAAACTACTTATCTATCAGGACAGCCTTCTTATTGTCTCGAGTATTTATCTGTGTACGTGTGTGCTACTTGCTGATTCGTGCCTATTGGTTTAGTTTATTATTTAATTGCAACCAAATCGTGCCAGTCTCTCAGGCTGAACCCCTTTGCGTTAGATTAGGTTGTATAGCTAACTTAATATATTAAAATACTGATTAGAATAACTAGATAATACGTTCCACTCTTAGTGATCGACACTCTACTTACCATTATATTCATACTGACCGGGTACACTGCTCGTTAAGTGTGTGTGTTATTGATAAGTCGGCTAAATATAAATTTAAAACTTGAGTAGGCATTAATACTGCTAAACCGCAATGACACGTCGCACGCATCAAGTTTTTGGCGCCGCTGCCGGGGAGTGAATTGTTATTATCTGTTAATTTGATTAGTATTTTAATTAGGTTTTTAATTTTTTTTATCTAACCGCTAATTCTGTTGTGTATTAGATTAATTTGCATTCATTGTAATATTTTGCATATTTTCTGTTTTTGTGTGCTTTTATTTGTGTTTATTTTCGTGTGTTTTATTTGTTTTTATTTTTCGTATTTTTTCTGCATACTGCTATCGTTGTACTGAGCTAAATCAAACGATACGGCGCATCTGATTTCTCAGATACGGCGTATTGCGTTTAATTTTTATAAAATACAACGCGTTTAATTAATTCGATACGACGCATCTTTTCCCCACGATACGGCGTATCTGTTTTTAATAAGAAATTTTTTCTAAGCGATAAAGTAATACGACGCATCTTTTCCCCAAGATACGGCGTATCTGTTTTTGATAAAAAAAAATTTCTAAACGTTAACGCCATACGACGCATCTGCTTTAGCAGATACGGCGTATCTATTATTTTAATTAAAAACAGTTTTCGAATTATTAAACAGATACGGTGTATCGATTTTTATTGATACGGCGCATCTTATGAATCAAAAATCTTATATTTTGAAACATAACGAAAATACGGCGCATTAACTTTTGTTAATACGACGCATTTAATTTTAAATAAATATCCATTTTTGATAATTAAAATCGATACGGCGCATTCAAATTTCTAAGCGGTGTATCTATTTTCTGAATAAAAGTCTGATTTAATTTTAACGATTATAAGATACGGCGTATCCATCTTTTTGGATACGGCGCATTGTCTGCAAATATCAGTTATTTTTATTCTTATATCCGTTTCTATATTCATTAATTTCTCTTCTAGCGAACAAATCCTACTGATGATTTTACTTGTGATGACAGATTTTGCTATGGAAGAATTCGGAGAGCTGATTGACTTCGACTTCGAAGCCAATTTTATGGATGGAGAATTAGTGTATGATAAATCACCTGAACATTACGATGGGGACTATGTTGAACTAAATGACCTTGATGGACCATTAGAATCCAATGACCTGTTCATGGACAATGCGGAATCTGAGTTAGAAGAAGGAGAAATTGTGGATAGTCCAAAAATCAACGTTATTATTACTAGGAATTACGATGAATTTGACGGATATGATGGTTCTTGGGATTACGGTAGAAGGATCCATGCCGATTGTGCTTACAATTTGCAATTCCCATGCATGATTGGATACAAGTGTATTGACGCCAATTTCTTTCCTATTTTACCAATCAATGTCATGTCAAGAAGCTTTTACAATTCTATTATGAGAAATAAAGTAGAGCATAAGGGAAATAATGTAGTTGGAGCCTTCATTAATGTCCCGATCTTCGTTGGACACTTTACTATTGTTACTGAGTTCGCCGTTGTTGAAGACATGAATGCCTATCGTGACAGCGATATGGGTGACGTGATTGTTGGAAAACCATTTTGTAGGGAGATCACTATTAATGTAAAACGATTTGAAGGAAAGATCACCTTTCAATGTGGAAGCAACATTATCACTTATATGATGCCCCGAACTCACCCTGGATTTAAACATGCTACTAATAGGTTCTGCTACAAATTCTCTCCATTCCTTTTTATTAGTAATGATGACATGAAGAGAGGAATAAAGTACCCATATCAAATGATGGAAGGATTCTATAAAGGAGTTTTGAATTTGGGACCTGAATATATACGTGACGAATTAGTTGCTAAATGGATCCTACATGGCAATGTGGGAACCAACGATCGATATTGAAGAGCTGAACGTGAGTCTAACTTGAAGACTCTGGAATAAAGACAAGTGCTTACCGGGAGACAACCCGGATTTATCTTTTAATTTTCTGTTTTTGTGTCGAGTCAGTCAGGCCGCAGAGGATACGGCGCATCTCAATCCTGAGATGCGACGCATCTCCTGCAATGGTCATATCTTTATTTTTCTGCATTTTTTATTTTTTATTTTTTATTTTCGACTTTAAAACTTTTTATCAGTTTATTTTAATGCGGCGCATCCCTGGTTAAGGATGCGGCGCATCTTCTATTCTGATCCGTATTTATTCCAGGCTCGATACGGCGTATCTTCTTCCATAAGATACGGCGCATCGACTGACCTGATGATTTTCATTTTTTAATTTTTATTTTTCCTAACTACTAATGTGTTATGCAAGTTGAACCTTTCTTATCTTAGGTGTGTTTTAAAGCCTTGGTGGTATTATAGTTTCCTGCATTTCCTGTGGATACATCTATTATGAAGCTTAAACGTTCTAATCCACAAGAAAGATGATTTTTGCTCTTATACAAATGGAGGATCATACCGAGCAAATCTCAGGGGAGTCTTTCTGTTCTAATTCTTTTATTTTCCAGTTTTTAACCTTTTATACAAACAACGAGGACGTTGTTTAACTTAAGTGGGGGGATTGGAGAATTAGAACACTTAACACTTACTTGTCCTAAACTTTTCAAAATATGCTTAAAATGTGCTTAATATATAAAATTTTAAAATTTTTAGCATGTTTTTGTTGAAAAGTCTAAGTTGCATTGCTGCACACATGACGTTATTTTCAAAAATTGTGATTTTCAAAATTCACAAATCTATGAGTGTGCCGGTGACTTGTAAACTTTAGAACTTGGCTTGTATACTATTTGAGACCACCATAATAAGTATTATTTTATATAATTGGAATGACTTGTCTAAATTGGTAAAATTTCTAGGATTACACCCAAATAGCCTTATATATTATGTGTTATTAGCTAACTACACTGGTTAGTTAACCCCCGTATAAACCTTTTGTTACTCTCATTTTTAGAGTAAGATACCCCTAGAAAAACACTCAGAGCCATTCCTTTCGTTTCTTACACCTATGTTTATAATGTTTCGTTACACCCTTACACCTTAGCCTATCCTGTAGATTAAAATCCGTGGTTGGTTAATTGCTATAGGCAAAGTGTGTTTCCTTACATTACCTGTGTTCGCGTGCGTAATTCATTATCTATGGTTAGGTCGGGAAATTGCACAATGCAATTGGAGTGAAAGTAAATATTGTATATCTTTGAGTTTATTTTTCGTGTGTTTACTACTTTCACTATTACCGTTATTTCTGAAGTCATGAAAAGTATGGAAAAATTATCCAGAATTATCATTATAGTGATGTGGTGAAATTTTACACATCTATGTTGAAAAAAAAAAAAAAAAAAAAAATCGAAAAAATAAGAAAAGAAAAAGAAAAAGAAAAGTTGGAAGTTTGATTTAACCAACTTATGTAAAGTTTTGTATTAAGTGGTCGATATCACCACTAGTTGTTGTATACTATATCTATGGATTGAATGGGAGTTGGCAGTTATGGGAGCGCCGACTAAGGTTTATTCTTTGATTAAGATCTTGTTGAGTATAATTCGTGTCTACCTAAAGCGTGTGTTTCAAGTGTTAAAGCGTGAGTTATTCAATGATATGAGTCTTATTCATGGGATGGTTGGGATAGTGATTAACCACACTTAGGATTTTAATTTATTTGTTTTGTTTATTTTTCATTTTACACCAATTTATATCCCAAATATTATCAATACCCTTTATTATTCTTTATCCAACCAAACCTTTGATTTATTGAGATTAGGGATTTGAGCAATCTTAAGTATCGTAGTCGTGGATTCGGCTATGTATTTATGATTTTGTCGCCCTTTTTGATATATTATTATTGGTGAAGTTTGGACCTATCTTTAGCCTATTCGAGTTAAGGATTTGAGCAATTGCAAGTATCGTGTTCGTGGATTCGATCATGTATTTGTGATTTTGTCGCCTTTTCTGGAATTTGAGATCGATAGTGATTAAGAAAAGATGATTAACCCTTAAGCCTAAAAACCCTTTTTACCGCTTTAGACTTGTTATTCCTTGGCTTTAGTGGGGGAGATGTGTATACTTGCCAAGCTTATGATAGAATATTCGTCACGACTGGACAGTTAAACGATTAGATTTGCTTTTATCAAATTATTTTATTTTACTTCTAATTCGTTAAGTGTTTAGTTGTGTGATTATGACAAAAATGAATACATGCTTAAATATAAAAATAAATCCTAATATCTTTTAGGATATATTTTCATAAGATTAATTCTAAGGTTTACTTGGAGACAAGTAAAGTTCAAGTGGGGGGATATTTGATGAACTCAAATAAGTACATATTATTACTATCATTTATCCTATTAATTTGACTTGTTTTATTATATTATGTATGAGGATTGATACTTAATCGTTTACTTTTGTAATTCTCAGGTAAAAACAAGCATTTGGTGAAACTTGGCGATTTTGGACTAATTATGGAGCAAAACATGCGAGAAGTTAAGAGTCTACCGAAATGTACAAGATCAAGACTATTCTGCTCCAGATGCGCCGCATCTCACTTATGACATGCGCCGCATCACTATCAATATTTCACCAGATACGATCCAAGATACAAGAGGACATGCGCCGCATCTATAAATGGAGTTACGCCGCATCTTCTGGCGGTGTACGAATATTCCTGAATATTATAATCTTGGACCCCACGCGAAGTTAAGTCAATGCGCCGCATCTACTTACTAGATGCGCTGCATCTTACCCTCAGACAGAAACTATAAATACCCCAAAGACCAGACGAATTAAGAGTTCCGAAGTTTAGACAGAAGACCGAAGTACAGAAACCCTAGGACGAATTCAGTCAAGGCAGCAGCACAAGACACACCCAAACGAAGATACAAGAGCTGTAAGAAGGTGCTGCATGTGTTTAATTCATTAAGTAGTTTTGTTTTATTGTATTAGTAAACTTTAATTCATCAAGATTGGTGGCTTGTGTAATGTGACAACGGAAAGATTGCACTCCCTTAAAACTGCTTTCTCATTAATTAAAGTTTATATGTTGATGTCATTGGTGATTTTTATTAGTGCATTGATAACCTCTGTGTCTAGCTGAGCGTTGATCGGGTCGCCATGCCTCTGCCCTCTCCTATTTATTAGATCGCCTATGCATTCTATGGTCTGTAGAAAAGTAGGAAGAAAGATAAATAGGATAGTCATAAGTAATTATTAAGGGTTTACTCGCCGATAAGATTAGAACCAACGAGAAAGGACTTAATCTCGGTGCGTTGCATCGAACTATACACTTCATATAAAACTAGCAATAAAACAAGTGACAAACTACTTATCTATCAGGACAGCCTTCTTATTGTCTCGAGTATTTATCTGTGTACGTGTGTGCTACTTGCTGATTCGTGCCTATTGGTTTAGTTTATTATTTAATTGCAACCAAATCGTGCCAGTCTCTCAGGCTGAACCCCTTTGCGTTAGATTAGGTTGTATAGCTAACTTAATATATTAAAATACTGATTAGAATAACTAGATAATACGTTCCACTCTTAGTGATCGACACTCTACTTACCATTATATTCATACTGACCGGGTACACTGCTCGTTAAGTGTGTGTGTTATTGATAAGTCGGCTAAATATAAATTTAAAACTTGAGTAGGCATTAATACTGCTAAACCGCAATGACACGTCGCACGCATCAAGTTTTTGGCGCCGCTGCCGGGGAGTGAATTGTTATTATCTGTTAATTTGATTAGTATTTTAATTAGGTTTTTAATTTTTTTTATCTAACCGCTAATTCTGTTGTGTATTAGATTAATTTGCATTCATTGTAATATTTTGCATATTTTCTGTTTTTGTGTGCTTTTATTTGTGTTTATTTTCGTGTGTTTTATTTGTTTTTATTTTTCGTATTTTTTCTGCATACTGCTATCGTTGTACTGAGCTAAATCAAACGATACGGCGCATCTGATTTCTCAGATACGGCGTATTGCGTTTAATTTTTATAAAATACAACGCGTTTAATTAATTCGATACGACGCATCTTTTCCCCACGATACGGCGTATCTGTTTTTAATAAGAAATTTTTTCTAAGCGATAAAGTAATACGACGCATCTTTTCCCCAAGATACGGCGTATCTGTTTTTGATAAAAAAAAATTTCTAAATGTTAACGCCACACGACGCATCTGCTTTAGCAGATACGGTGTATCTATTATTTTAATTAAAAACAGTTTTCGAATTATTAAACAGATACGGTGTATCGATTTTTATTGATACGGCGCATCTTATGAATCAAAAATCTTATATTTTGAAACATAACGAAAATACGGCGCATTAACTTTTGTTAATACGACGCATTTAATTTTAAATAAATATCCATTTTTGATAATTAAAATCGATACGGCGCATTCAAATTTCTAAGCGGTGTATCTATTTTCTGAATAAAAGTCTGATTTAATTTTAACGATTATAAGATACGGCGTATCCATCTTTTTGGATACGGCGCATCGTCTGCAAATATCAGTTATTTTTATTCTTATATCCGTTTCTATATTCATTAATTTCTCTTCTAGCGAACAAATCCTACTGATGATTTTACTTGTGATGACAGATTTTGCTATGGAAGAATTCGGAGAGCTGATTGACTTCGACTTCGAAGCCAATTTTATGGATGGAGAATTAGTGTATGATAAATCACCTGAACATTACGATGGGGACTATATTGAACTAAATGACCTTGATGGACCATTAGAATCCAATGACCTGTTCATGGATAATGCGGAATCTGAGTTAGAAGAAGGAGAAATTGTGGATAGTCCAAAAATCAACGTTATTATTACTAGGAATTACGATGAATTTGACGGATATGATGGTTCTTGGGATTACGGTAGAAGGATCCATGCCGATTGTGCTTACAATTTGCAATTCCCATGCATGATTGGATACTAGTGTATTGACGCCAATTTCTTTCCTATTTTACCAATCAATGTCATGTCAAGACGCTTTTACAATTCTATTATGAGAAATAAAGTAGAGCATAAGGGAAATAATGTAGTTGGAGCCTTCATTAATGTCCCGATCTTCGTTGGACACTTTACTATTGTTACTGAGTTCGCCGTTGTTGAAGACATGAATGCCTATCGTGACAGCGATATGGGTGACGTGATTGTTGGAAAACCATTTTGTAGGGAGATCACTATTAATGTAAAACGATTTGAAGGAAAGATCACCTTTCAATGTGGAAGCAACATTATCACTTATATGATGCCCCGAACTCACCCTGGATTTAAACATGCTACTAATAGGTTCTGCTACAAATTCTCTCCATTCCTTTTTATTAGTAATGATGACATGAAGAGAGGAATAAAGTACCCATATCAAATGATGGAAGGATTCTATAAAGGAGTTTTGAATTTGGGACCTGAATATATACGTGACGAATTAGTTGCTAAATGGATCCTACATGGCAATGTGGGAACCAACGATCGATATTGAAGAGCTGAACGTGAGTCTAACTTGAAGACTCTGGAATAAAGACAAGTGCTTACCGGGAGACAACCCGGATTTATCTTTTAATTTTCTGTTTTTGTGTCGAGTCAGTCAGGCCGCAGAGGATACGGCGCATCTCAATCCTGAGATGCGACGCATCTCCTGCAATGGTCATATCTTTATTTTTCTGCATTTTTTATTTTTTATTTTTTATTTTCGACTTTAAAACTTTTTATCAGTTTATTTTAATGCGGCGCATCCCTGGTTAAGGATGCGGCGCATCTTCTATTCTGATCCGTATTTATTCCAGGCTCGATACGGCGTATCTTCTTCCATAAGATACGGCGCATCGACTGACCTGATGATTTTCATTTTTTAATTTTTTATTTTCCTAACTACTAATGTGTTATGCAAGTTGAACCTTTCTTATCTTAGGTGTGTTTTAAAGCCTTGGTGGTATTATAGTTTCCTGCATTTCCTGTGGATACATCTATTATGAAGCTTAAACGTTCTAATCCACAAGAAAGATGATTTTTGCTCTTATACAAATGGAGGATCATACCGAGCAAATCTCAGGGGAGTTTTTCTGTTCTAATTCTTTTATTTTCCAGTTTTTAACCTTTTATACAAACAACGAGGACGTTGTTTAACTTAAGTGGGGGGATTGGAGAATTAGAACACTTAACACTTACTTGTCCTAAACTTTTCAAAATATGCTTAAAATGTGCTTAATATATAAAATTTTAAAATTTTTAGCATGTTTTTGTTGAAAAGTCTAAGTTGCATTGCTGCACACATGACGTTATTTTCAAAAATTGTGATTTTCAAAATTCACAAATCTATGAGTGTGCCGGTGACTTGTAAACTTTAGAACTTGGCTTGTATACTATTTGAGACCACCATAATAAGTATTATTTTATATAATTGGAATGACTTGTCTAAATTGGTAAAATTTCTAGGATTACACCCAAATAGCCTTATATATTATGTGTTATTAGCTAACTACACTGGTTAGTTAACCCCCGTATAAACCTTTTGTTACTCTCATTTTTAGAGTAAGATACCCCTAGAAAAACACTCAGAGCCATTCCTTTCGTTTCTTACACCTATGTTTATAATGTTTCGTTACACCCTTACACCTTAGCCTATCCTGTAGATTAAAATCCGTGGTTGGTTAATTGCTATAGGCAAAGTGTGTTTCCTTACATTACCTGTGTTCGCGTGCGTAATTCATTATCTATGGTTAGGTCGGGAAATTGCACAATGCAATTGGAGTGAAAGTAAATATTGTATATCTTTGAGTTTATTTTTCGTGTGTTTACTACTTTCACTATTACCGTTATTTCTGAAGTCATGAAAAGTATGGAAAAATTATCCAGAATTATCATTATAGTGATGTGGTGAAATTTTACACATCTATGTTGAAAAAAAAAAAAAAAAAAAAAAAAAATCGAAAAAATAAGAAAAGAAAAAGAAAAAGAAAAGTTGGAAGTTTGATTTAACCAACTTATGTAAAGTTTTGTATTAAGTGGTCGATATCACCACTAGTTGTTGTATACTATATCTATGGATTGAATGGGAGTTGGCAGTTATGGGAGCGCCGACTAAGGTTTATTCTTTGATTAAGATCTTGTTGAGTATAATTCGTGTCTACCTAAAGCGTGTGTTTCAAGTGTTAAAGCGTGAGTTATTCAATGATATGAGTCTTATTCATGGGATGGTTGGGATAGTGATTAACCACACTTAGGATTTTAATTTATTTGTTTTGTTTATTTTTCATTTTACACCAATTTATATCCCAAATATTATCAATACCCTTTATTATTCTTTATCCAACCAAACCTTTGATTTATTGAGATTAGGGATTTGAGCAATCTTAAGTATCGTAGTCGTGGATTCGGCTATGTATTTATGATTTTGTCGCCCTTTTTGATATATTATTATTGGTGAAGTTTGGACCTATCTTTAGCCTATTCGAGTTAAGGATTTGAGCAATTGCAAGTATCGTGTTCGTGGATTCGATCATGTATTTGTGATTTTGTCGCCTTTTCTGGAATTTGAGATCGATAGTGATTAAGAAAAGATGATTAACCCTTAAGCCTAAAAACCCTTTTTACCGCTTTAGACTTGTTATTCCTTGGCTTTAGTGGGGGAGATGTGTATACTTGCCAAGCTTATGATAGAATATTCGTCACGACTGGACAGTTAAACGATTAGATTTGCTTTTATCAAATTATTTTATTTTACTTCTAATTCGTTAAGTGTTTAGTTGTGTGATTATGACAAAAATGAATACATGCTTAAATATAAAAATAAATCCTAATATCTTTTAGGATATATTTTCATAAGATTAATTCTAAGGTTTACTTGGAGACAAGTAAAGTTCAAGTGGGGGGATATTTGATGAACTCAAATAAGTACAATTATTACTATCATTTATCCTATTAATTTGACTTGTTTTATTATATTATGTATGAGGATTGATACTTAATCGTTTACTTTTGTAATTCTCAGGTAAAAACAAGCATTTGGTGAAACTTGGCGATTTTGGACTAATTATGGAGCAAAACATGCGAGAAGTTAAGAGTCTACCGAAATGTACAAGATCAAGACTATTCTGCTCCAGATGCGCCGCATCTCACTTATGACATGCGCCGCATCACTATCAATATTTCACCAGATACGATCCAAGATACAAGAGGACATGCGCCGCATCTATAAATGGAGTTACGCCGCATCTTCTGGCGGTGTACGAATATTCCTGAATATTATAATCTTGGACCCCACGCGAAGTTAAGTCAATGCGCCACATCTACTTACTAGATGCGCCGCATCTTACCCTCAGACAGAAACTATAAATACCCCAAAGACCAGACGAATTAAGAGTTCCGAAGTTTAGACAGAAGACCAAAGTACAGAAACCCTAGGACGAATTCAGTCAAGGCAGCAGCACAAGACACACCCAAACGAAGATACAAGAGCTGTAAGAAGGTGCTGCATGTGTTTAATTCATTAAGTAGTTTTGTTTTGTTGTGTTAGTAAACTTTAATTCATCAAGATTGGTGGCTTGTGTAATGTGACAACGGAAAGATTGCACTCCCTTAAAACTGCTTTCTCATTAATTAAAGTTTATATGTTGATGTCATTGGTGACTTTTATTAGTGCATTGATAACCTCTGTGTCTAGCTGAGCGTTGATCGGGTCGCCATGCCTCTGCCCTCGCCTATTTATTAGATCGCCTATGCATTCTATGGTCTGTAGAAAAGTAGGAAGAAAGATAAATAGGATAGTCATAAGTAATCATTAAGGGTTTACTCGCCGATAAGATTAGAACCAACGAGAAAGGACTTAATCTCGGTGCGTTGCATCGAACTATACACTTCATATAAAACTAGCAATAAAACAAGTGACAAACTACTTATCTATCAGGACAGCCTTCTTATTGTATCGAGTATTTATCTGTGTACGTGTGTGCTACTTGCTGATTCGTGCCTATTGGTTTAGTTTATTATTTAATTGCAACCAAATTGTGCCAGTCTCTCAGGCTGAACCCCTTTGCGTTAGATTAGGTTGTATAGCTAACTTAATATATTAAAATACTGATTAGAATAACTAGATAATACGTTCCACTCTTAGTGATCGACACTCTACTTACCATTATATTCATACTGACCGGGTACACTGCTCGTTAAGTGTGTGTGTTATTGATAAGTCGGCTAAATATAAATTTAAAACTTGAGTAGGCATTAATACTGCTAAACCGCAACGACACAGATAAATAATCTTCTTAAGCAACAGTTTGAAAACTTCTCATCAACCAACAATGAATCATTAGACCACATGTTTAACAGGCTTCAGAAAATTGTGAGCCAACTTGATGTTCTTGGGATCGAAATACCTCAAGAAGATTTAAACTCAAAATTTTTGAGAAGTCTACCTGAAGAGTGGGCTATGCATGTTGTTGTCTGGAGAAACAAGCCAGACATAGACACCATGGATCTAATGGACTTGCACAGCAACTTCAAAATTGTTAAGCAAGAGGTAAAGAAAACTGGAGGTTCAAGTTCCATTACTAGGAATATGGCATTTATGTCATCTCCTAGTATCTCAAGTCCAGTTAAAGATGAGCAGGTTGATGATGGTGTTGGTGCTGCTAGTTCATCAAGCAGTACCATGGGTATTTTGGATGAGAAAACATGTTGTGCTTTTCTCACAAGCAAGAATGATGGGTCCATGTTAACTCATGAAGACCTCCAAGAGATCAATGATGATGATCTGGAGGAAATGGACCTAAAATGGCAAATATATCTTCTTAGCATGAGGGCTAAGAAGTTCTATCAAAGGACGGGGAAGAAGCTCACAATCAGCAGCAATGATACTGCTGGTTTTGACAAGTCAAAGATAGAGTGCTACAACTGCCACATGATGGGTCACTTCTCAAGAGAATGTAGAAGACCAAGGCAGCAAGATAGCAAGAATAGAGGTTTTGGAAGCAGATCCAAAACAGAGGAGGTTTCTGAGCCAAAAGCTATGGTAGCTATTGATGGATTAGGTTTTGATTGGAGCTTCATAGCAGATGAAGAAGAAACTTCTACTCAGATGACACTTATGGCTTTCTCTACTACTGAGGTACAAAATCATAAAGCTTGTTCTAATGCTTGCACTGCTCTTAAAGAATTATAAACTTTAATCAAACATTATGATGAACAAAAGAAAGAGCTAAGCAACACTCATCAAGACTTAGTAAATTATAAGTGTGGTTTAGAATCAGTAGAAAAGCAGATCCTATACTACAAAGAAAATGAACTTGCTTTTTCTGATGACAAAGCTCTTGTTAGGAATTATTAAAATTGTATTTAGTTTCATTACTGCTGGTAGTTAGTATGGTTCCTGCTGGCAGGTATGTAGTTCCTGCTGGTATGGTTCCTGCTGTTAGTAGTATATAGTTACTGCTGGTAATATTGTTTCTGCGGGTAATAATAATAGTCAACCCGTATGACCAGAAGGTTAGGATATGCATGAGATATATTAGGAATAGATATTGCATATCTCTTTTACACGTTTTCTTGTGAATGCCGAATTAGGGTTTCTGTTAGTATAAAAGAAACTCACGGCTATGAACATTGTACACCTCGAAAACAATTTTAATAGTTAATATAGATCCATAGAGGATCAAGTGTTTATTAGTTATTTCTTCTTTAACTCTTGTGTTTATATTCCGCGTAAACATAAGTTTATTGTTAGAGATTCTCTTGTAGTTTGTTTGTGATTAAATAAGCATTCTACCGGTTCCATAAGGCTCAAAGATCTATCTAGGACTGATCCAACAAGTGGTATCAGAGTGGGTTAGAGTCTCTATCAAAGAAGAAACCTTTTCAAACAAATCTCTTAAACCCTCATACAATGACTTCATCCGGAACAGATGATTCTGTTGTCAACAATGAAAAACCTGAAACACAGAATGTCTAAAAACAAATTCTCACAACCGCTGTCTCAAACAACAATGCAAAATTTCCTTACCTCAAGAAGGATGAATATGAGATATGGGCCATAAAGATGGAGTACTGGATTTCAAATAGTGATCATAACCTCTGGAACATCATCCTGAATGGAAACAGTAAGAAGAAAATAGGAAGAGATCCAAAAGGGAACATCATTATTCTTCCCCCTGTATATGAAAAAGAACATATTGTTGTTCAAAGGGAGACAAAAGCAAGAACTTTGCTGCTTCAGTCTCTCCCAGAAGACCACATGGGTGATTTTCATCACCTAGATGATGCAAGGGACATCTGGTTAGCTGTTAAAGCCAGATTTGGAGGTAATGATGAATCTAAGAAGATGAGGAAGTCCATGCTGAAGCAGGAGTTCCAAGAATTCAAGATCTCTGAAGCAGAAGGATTGTATAAAGGCTATGATAGGTTCCAGAAGATTTTGAGCCAACTCAATCAGCTGCAGGCAAGGCCAGATAATGAAGATTGCAATACCAAGTTCTTGAGAGCATTGCCTCCTTCCTGGTCACAGGTATCCATCACTCTCAAAGCAAGAGGTGGGCTTGATTACTTGAGTTTTGATGACCTCTATAACAAACTCAAGACTCTTGAGATTGATATTAAAGGAGGTTCAAGCTATTCACATACTCCAACTCACTCAGCATTTGTTAGTACTACCAGTACTAATAACAAGATGTCATATGCTGATAGCCCAACCTCATCATCTTCATCAACCTCATATACCCCTGCTACACCAAGAACACATTCAAATTCTGGAAATGTGATTGAAGATGTGCTTCATTCTTTTGTTGCTGAAAGTGAACCACAATAGCAGCTTGCATATGAAGACTTTGACCAGATTGATAAGATGGACTTGGAAGAATTGGATATCAAGTGGCAGATGGCTATGCTTTCAGTGAAGGTGAACAGATTTGAAAAGAAGGCTGGCAGGAAGATCCAATTCAATAGGAAGGATGGAGCAAGGTTTGATAAAAGGAAGGTTAGATGTTACAACTGCTCACAACTGGGTCACTTTGCAAGAGAATGCAAAGAAAAGAAGGCAAATGATAAGACCAGATACTCTGCATTCAAGCTCAAAGAATTAGACTCAGAGGAGCCTAAAGCCTTGCTATCTGTTGATTCCATGGTGGATTGGTCACAACATGAGGTAGATGATGAGGAAAGAGGTGCTGCTCAAGTTTATGGAATGCTTGCTGGATGTGACAAAACATCTAAAGACAAACTTTATCTCAACTCCTTAGACGACAACTCAACTCTGTGGCTGGTATGTGCTTAAACACATACCTTTTCTTGACCAAAACCGGACCAAAATGACCAAAAACCCGACCATAATGCCAAAAGATATCGTGTTTTTGTGTTTTTGTATGTGCAGGGACGGATATCAAGGAAAAATGACAAAAAGACAAGAAAATCGGAAAAACGAGCACGGGATACGGAAACGGCTTAGATCCGGAACCGGGAAAGAGATTATGGTCAAAAAGTCAACCAAGGTCCTCTAACAATCAGAAGTTGTCAATTCCAGCCCTTGGATTATCTTTTAAATAATGGCAGCAAAGGTCCCTTGATTTTCAGCAATTAACACAATTGGTCCCTATACTTAAAAACCTTAAATCTTAAACTATACCTTACCCGAATCTAATAAACCTGCCAAAACAAATCCAAACCAAATCCAAAACAACAAATACCCAGCCCACCTTAGATAAACCCACGGCCCAATTCATTTTGTTTAAACCCGATACCCAACCCGAATCACACTTACCCCAACCCGGTCATCACTAAACTAAATACCCAGTCAAACCCTCACCACACACTAACGCGCCCAATTTCACCCCCTTTTCTCCCATTTTCACTGTTCGCAAACCCTAGAAATTACTGCCCACAAAATTAACCTCGTACAATATTAATTACCCAATCATTTGATGTTCTAGAAGGGACTGACAGCTCAGGGGACACGTGTGGGCAGCTGATTGGAGAGGCCACCTCATCTATTTGATCAAACGGCCGAAATCAATGCGTGGAGAACAAGGGTTGATCCAAGGGCTTGGATTGCTTCATGAGAGACCCAGAAGGTTCTGCTGAAAGCTATAAATAGAGCCCCTCAGCTCACGATTTGAGTCTGTTAGCTACTTAGGTTTTAATTAGGTTTATTAGGTTTAGGAGTAGATTAATGTAGCTTATTTTGTTATCACTGCTTATTGTATTTACTTATTCATTTTCAGAAATATTGTACTCGAATTTCAGTTGCTATTAAAAGTCAAATTTTAGTCAAACAGCTTGTTTGTTTATGGTTATTTTTGAATTAACTGCTTATTTAGATGTTGTTTTTGATGTTTGATATTAAGATGATGATTAGTGTTCTGTTGTTTCTAAATTCCTTCATTAAAGCTTAAAGTCAAAGTTAAAGTCAAAAATCAGCATAAGCTGCTTTAACAGCTTATTTTCTTTTGAAAATTTCTTTTCAGGTTTAAATAAGATAGGTTGATCACTATAGTTCTGTCTTATAGCTTTTTCATTTGATAATCTATCATCAGATCAGTAAAGCAGTATTTGGTTTAAGTCAGTTTTTGGGTCAAAAAAGTAAACTAGTCATGATTTCTTAATGTCCTGTTCAGTTGCATTAGTTATAACTTAGATTAAGCTTGATTTGATATAGTTTAGCTGATTTAAGTAGGATGTTAGTTAAGTGAGTAGTTTTGTTTTAAATATTGGTATTGATAGGTGGAATTTTGGATTATGAGCTGTCATGCATAAGCTCATAATAAGCTGATCTATTTTGCCACACTTTTGCATTTCTAAAGTCCCTATGTTAGTCAGTTACCTTGATTTAGTTTTACTGAGTTTTGATAATGTTTTGCGCCAAAATTTCCACTCTGCTGCATCATTGTATAAGTGCAGCCCTGCACTTATACTCAGCCTATTGCTTGCTTCTTATTAGCTTTTTCACTTGAGCTTATTGCATAATTTTTTGTGTTCCTAGTAGCTTGTAGTGCTAGCTTATAGGATCTGCTCTTGGATTTCATTTAGAAGCTTATTTAGTAGCTTAAAAGTGGACTGCATTAAGCCCCCTTAGGACTGTTTTTAGGCTTGCAGTCAGTTTTAGTGTTTCTCGCTCTTTTCATGGCTTCATTTAAATGAGCAATTGATTGATAGAATTGATAATCTTCAGTCTATAAGTAGTTAGTAGTACTAGCTTCTAGGATTAGCTTTTGATTTCCCTTGATTAGCTTTTGGCTAGCTTATAGAACAGCCCAAAGTGGGCTGCATAGCCACTTGTTTCTGTTTTACTTTACAACTGCTCATCAGCTTTTGGAGCTTATTCCATGAGCTTTTCTGGCCTTTTTAAGTTGTTCCAAGTTTAAATTAGTGTGTTTAATCAGTTTTGAGCTTTTGATAAATTTTGGTCAGCTTTTGCTTATTTTTGGCTTATTTCATAGTGCTTATTTACACTGTTCTGCTTATTAGGGTTTAGTCAGTTCTTGAATTTATTTTTCATAGTTCAGAAATTTAATTTTAGAATTACTCAAAAATTTTCAGATTTTTCCAATTAGTTTTACTATTTTTTAAGCATTTAATTAGTTTTAATTAGTTTTTAATTCATAAAAAATTATTAAAAAGTCAAAAAAATATTTTTCTTTTTCCAAAAATTTTCTTTTATCAGTTTTAATATAGAAAAATTATTTTTATATTTTTAGGTTTTAAATTTTAGAAAATCACCTTTTATTCGCGTTTTTAAATTACGTCGCGTTCCGTTTTTAAATTCAATTTTCGTTTTTTAGGTTAAATGCTTAATTGTTCCATTAGCTTAGTTTAATTAGTTTATCTTGTTTGTTATTTTAATATTAGTAGTGTAATCCAAAATCAATCACTCTTATTCACATTCACTTCACGAATCACGTCCCGGGAACACAAATTCCATTCGATCTTCGTCGGGACAAACGACTCGGGTTTTGCATATTTTTCTTGTGCAATTCTCCCTTGATCTATAATTGACAAATCAATTTTTGGCGCCGCTGCCGGGGAAGGTTGAAGTGAGTGCGTGATTCCGTTTTTCGATTCGTGTTTTGAAGACCCTTCCTCGTAGAGTTATCGTTTTCTTTTGTAAATATTTTTATATAAAAGCCCAAAAAGATTTTCTCTTCAAAATTTATTTTTCTTTTTCCTTTATGATTTTCCATGTTTCTAAAATTTAAAAATCCAAAAATATTCTTCTTAATCCTCTTATCCCTTTGATTCTTATCTCTTTACCCTCTCATAATGTTTAATTCTTATCTTCTTAATCTTCTATATTTTTTATTCTGATGGAATCGTTTATCCCGTGCGTCGGTTGTGGAGAGTCGCTCTTCGGTTCACCGTGTCGGTGGTGTACGTGCGAACGGTGTGGTAATGATATTCGGGACGAACGTTGTTTATTTTGTGGTTCAAGTAATTCATGTTATGATCCAGATCCGAATTCGTTCACCAACTCCCCAAATTTTTCTGATTACCCACCACAGCCACAACCGTCTTTGGTCGACCAGCTTAATTGCTTAAATTGTGGAGATCCGTTAAAAGCTGGTTTACTTTGTGAACTTTGTATGCGTTACTCTAAAGCTGAAACTGCATTCGCTTATGATTCGAATCCAAGTTCTTTCAATGACCAGCTTAATTGCTTAAATTGTGGAGATCCATTAAAAGCTGGTTTACTTTGTCAACTTTGTATGCTTTATACATCAAGTTTGTCACAACAATCATACTATTGTGAGTATTGCGGAGGTCCCCATTATGGTTCTGATTGTCAAACCGAGAACATGCCATATGAGCATATTCCATATGACAATCATGACTCATCCGGTTTTGACCAACCTTCCCAATACACAACCCCTCAGCACCTTCTTCTTCAAAGGTTGTTAACTACTAGAGCTGAACAGATGATTGCTCAAAATCAATTCAACATGAACCTTCTAGCTGAAATAAACCGTCTTCAGGAGAGGATTCTTATAACTCAAAAACAAGATCCTCCTGTTGACTCGTCCTATCACGAAGAGAGGGAAGCGTCTCGACCAGTAGAGAACCTTCATTGTGCCAATATGTCATTCGCTTATTACGATGACGATGATGACGAGGATTCTATTGGGATATATTATAAGGAGCCGTCAACAGAAATCACTCCCGTCCTTCCTTCTAAGGAACCCCAGGACTCTCTAAAAATGGGGGACGAGCATCTCGACACTATTCCGGCAACGGAATCAGACAATGTTGAGAACCTCGTTCCAATCCCAAGTGAGTCCGAGGAAATATCCGACGATGAAAGTGATTTTCAATCTTATGGAGATTCCCTTGACGTTTCCAAGATTACTTCCGAAATTTTCTCTAACCCTCTTTTTGAATTCAATAATGAGTATACTTCTTGCAAAGTTAATCCTCTTTTCGATGGAGGATTAGAGGACGTTGAGGGCGAGGAGGATCTTCTTTCTAATCTTGATGAGCCCATACCAGAACTCACAGATTCTCCTCGTATTCTCGAATCTCTTCATGAGGAGTTCTCAGAAGAACTCACTCATATCATACCTCCTCCAGAGTATGATTATTTTGTTATTGAAGAAGATCCTGACCCGGGGGGAGATGTACTCTCTCCTAAGAGTTTTATTATCAAGGATATCATCCCGACCCTCCCTCCCGCGGTTTTCAAGAGCTTTGATGATGAAGAATGGATTCCCATTCTAATTATGATCTTTCTTCCCTTCTTCACCTATCCGGTGACTTCTCCTCTTTTTCACTCCTTCGGGAGTGAAGACACCATCTTTGACCCCGGCATCTCTCCTTCTTCTAAAGCCGTGGGTATCTCAATCGGAATGGAACTTTCGTATGCTTCAATGTTTATCCAAACATCTTGAACGAAAGTCCGATTGAGATTATCTTTTCCACTCGCTCCCCCAAGGACAAATAAATTCGGGGTCGAGTCAAGCTCATGTGACTCGGTTACCAAAAACAAGCGCTTCGTGGGAGGCACCCCATGCTTATCCTTCTATCTTCTTATCTCTTTTCTAATAAAGTGACATGAGGAGGGCTCCCTTCTCCATTTCTTGTGTCTCGTGTTTTCTGTGGTATGTCCAGGAATGCCCAATGATGAAGACTCTCGTGCTCATAGTTTCCTTCACGCTACTCGAGTTTCATCATTCGCTGCTTATCAATATCCTAAATCTTATCGTTTACATCTATCTTTTGGCATAATTAATAAACGGCCTTAGATTTTTGTAGGAGAACCCTTACCTTTAAGACATTGAGGACAATGTCTCGTTTTAGTCTGGGGGGGGGGGTAATCTTGCGATTTGATTTTTGCCTTGCATTTTTGCCATTTTCTCATGCAACCCCGTTTTTCCTCCAAAAATTGAAAAAAATCCAAAAAAAGGAGAAAAATTTAAAAATTTTTGCAAAAATATAATAAACTTGGACATTTTTGTTGACTTTCCGCTGGAGAGAGTAGGAATAAAATTCTGACTTGACCGGGCGTGTTGAGCCCTAGCTTGTCTCCTTAACCGTTTATAATCTATAAGCTTGTGCTAGTCTTTTACACAAGGAACTATAAAACGCGAATTCTTTTTAAGAATTTGCAAGTTCCCGTATTTGACTTTATATATGCATGGCTTGATTATTTGGCTAAGCATTCGCGGATCTTATTATTTAAGATTTTAAATTTGCGAAGAACGAGAAATGATAGAGTTGTTTATAAGTTAGATTGCTAAACGTGGAGTAGTTGGATCTCTTTAGAGCTCATCAAAGTTACTTGTGGCTTCTTGTTCCCATAAGCTTGCTTCACCCAAAAATAGAAATCTAGGAATAATTAAAGGTATTTTGGTTTTGGCAATAATTAGTTTTTATTTCTTCCTTAGAGAATTCTTGCTTATGAAAAGTTGGGTACACATCAAGGTACTGTCAGTGTTACGGTGTAATAGACTATTCCATCTTGCCCGCTCGCAACCGATGTTGGGATTGTTATAAAAGCCGTAGGACTCGGGATTTGGCAAAATATATAATGAATAATAATAATAATAATAATAATAATAATAATCCAAAGCCATAAAAAGTTTTCTACATCTTGCCGGTTCGCAGCCGATGTTGTAGACTTCAAATAAAGGCAGAGGAATAATTCCAAGGTCATAATAGACTATCACATCTTGCCGGTTCGCAGCCGATGTTGTGATTGTTATAAAGGGCCAAGGATTAAATACGTTAATGTACTTAATAATGTTAAAAATGCCAAACTTCGACTCCGGGGGTATCCTAATAAAAGCTTCTGTCTCTGAACTCGTAGATGAGTTGTTTCGGTCGCAAATAAAAGGGATATCCTCAAAATCGTGTTAAATCAGAGACCTTGATGTGGACCTCATTTTTGTATGCAACGGTTTTCGAGGGAAGGCTTGGAAACTACTTAGCGTCTAAACTAGGTATCTTTTTCGGACTAAAAATTATCGAAACGAGAATATGAAGAAATTCATTTCTCACCAAAAATAAAATAAATAGAGGAAAATAGGAATTTGGGAGCAAAGAGTCCACAATTAGCTTTCTGAGTAGTGTTGGCAATCTAACTTGTAAATGACAATGATTTCGTTTTTAAGCTTAGTTTGGGGACTCGTGAAAAATCAGGAACGACGAATTTTATCCGTATGGTCACTTCTTTATGAGTCGTGTTTCCTGCTCGAAGACCCTAAAAGTTATCGTGAGATAATGATTGTCAACAAAGCTGTCACTTAAATAATAAGAAAATACAAAAATAGAATAAAAGGAAAATCGGGGAGTTTTTAGAACTTAAGATTTCTTAATCTCTTTTGAAAATTTTGCTACTTCTCAAAGTTAGTAAAAAGAGATTGGAAATTTTCGGTTTCAAAAACGTGTTCTTATAACATTGCATGAGGACATTGCAATAGCTTAGTCTGGGGGAATTTGGTATGTGCTTAAACACATACCTTTTCTTGACCAAAACCGGACCAAAATGACCAAAAACCCGACCATAATGCCAAAAGATATCGTGTTTTTGTGTTTTTGTATGTGCAGGGACGGATATCAAGGAAAAATGACAAAAAGACAAGAAAATCGGAAAAAACGAGCACGGGATACGGAAACGGCTTAGATCCGGAACCGGGAAAGAGATTATGGTCAAAAAGTCAACCAAGGTCCTCTAACAATCAGAAGTTGTCAATTCCAGCCCTTGGATTATCTTTTAAATAATGGCAGCAAAGGTCCTTTGATTTTCAGCAATTAACACAATTGGTCCATATACTTAAAAACCTTAAATCTTAAACTATACCTTACCCGAATCTAATAAACCTACCAAAACAAATCCAAACCAAATCCAAAACAACAAATACCCAGCCCACCTTAGATAAACCCACGGCCCAATTCATTTTGTTTAAACCCGATACCCAACCCGAATCGCACTTACCCCAACCCGGTCATCACTAAACTAAATACCCAGTCAAACCCTCACCACACACTAACGCGCCCAATTTCACCCCCTTTTCTCCCATTTTCACTGTTCGCAAACCCTAGAAATTACTGCCCACAAAATTAACCTCGTACAATATTAATTACCCAATCATTTGATGTTCTAGAAGGGACTGACAGCTCAGGGGACACGTGTGGGCAGCTGATTGGAGAGGCCACCTCATCTATTTGATCAAACGGCCGAAATCAATGCGTGGAGAACAAGGGTTGATCCAAGGGCTTGGATTGCTTCATGAGAGACCCAGAAGGTTCTGCTGAAAGCTATAAATAGAGCCCCTCAGCTCACGATTTGAGTCTGTTAGCTACTTAGGTTTTAGTTAGGTTTATTAGGTTTAGGAGTAGATTAATGTAGCTTATTTTGTTATCACTGCTTATTGTATTTACTTATTCATTTTCAGAAATATTGTACTCGAATTTCAGTTGCTATTAAAAGTCAAATTTTAGTCAAACAGCTTGTTTGTTTATGGTTATTTTTGAATTAACTGCTTATTTAGATGTTGTTTTTGATGTTTGATATTAAGATGATGATTAGTGTTCTGTTGTTTCTAAATTCCTTCATTAAAGCTTAAAGTCAAAGTTAAAGTCAAAAATCAGCATAAGCTGCTTTAACAGCTTATTTTCTTTTGAAAATTTCTTTTCAGGTTTAAATAAGATAGGTTGATCACTATAGTTCTGTCTTATAGCTTTTTCATTTGATAATCTCAGATCAGATCAGTAAAGCAGTATTTGGTTTAAGTCAGTTTTTGGGTCAAAAAAGTAAACTAGTCATGATTTCTTAATGTCCTGTTCAGTTGCATTAGTTATAACTTAGATTAAGCTTGATTTGATATAGTTTAGCTGATTTAAGTAGGATGTTAGTTAAGTGAGTAGTTTTGTTTTAAATATTGGTATTGATAGGTGGAATTTTGGATTATGAGCTGTCATGCATAAGCTCATAATAAGCTGATCTATTTTGCCACACTTTTGCATTTCTAAAGTCCCTATGTTAGTCAGTTACCTTGATTTAGTTTTACTGAGTTTTGATAATGTTTTGCGCCAAAATTTCCACTCTGCTGCATCATTGTATAAGTGCAGCCCTGCACTTATACTCAGCCTATTGCTTGCTTCTTATTAGCTTTTTCACTTGAGCTTATTGCATAATTTTTTGTGTTCCTAGTAGCTTGTAGTGCTAGCTTATAGGATCTGCTCTTGGATTTCATTTAGAAGCTTATTTAGTAGCTTAAAAGTGGACTGCATTAAGCCCCCTTAGGACTGTTTTTAGGCTTGCAGTCAGTTTTAGTGTTTCTCGCTCTTTTCATGGCTTCATTTAAATGAGCAATTGATTGATAGAATTGATAAACTTCAGTCTATAAGTAGTTAGTAGTACTAGCTTCTAGGATTAGCTTTTGATTTCCCTTGATTAGCTTTTGGCTAGCTTATAGAACAGCCCAAAGTGGGCTGCATAGCCACTTGTTTCTGTTTTACTTTACAACTGCTCATCAGCTTTTGGAGCTTATTCCATGAGCTTTTCTGGCCTTTTTAAGTTGTTCCAAGTTTAAATTAGTGTGTTTAATCAGTTTTGAGCTTTTGATAAATTTTGGTCAGCTTTTGCTTATTTTTTGCTTATTTCATAGTGCTTATTTACACTGTTCTGCTTATTAGGGTTTAGTCAGTTCTTGAATTTATTTTTCATAGTTCAGAAATTTAATTTTAGAATTACTCAAAAATTTTCAGATTTTTCCAATTAGTTTTACTATTTTTTAAGCATTTAATTAGTTTTAATTAGTTTTTAATTCATAAAAAATTATTAAAAAGTCAAAAAAATATTTTTCTTTTTCCAAAAATTTTCTTTTATCAGTTTTAATATAGAAAAATTATTTTTATATTTTTAGGTTTTAAATTTTAGAAAATCACTTTTATTCGCGTTTTTAAATTACGTCGCGTTCCGTTTTTAAATTCAATTTTCGTTTTTTAGGTTAAATGCTTAATTGTTCCATTAGCTTAGTTTAATTAGTTTATCTTGTTTGTTATTTTAATATTAGTAGTGTAATCCAAAATCAATCACTCTTATTCACATTCACTTCACGAATCACGTCCCGGGAACACAAATTCCATTCGATCTTCGTCGGGACAAACGACTCGGGTTTTGCATATTTTTCTTGTGCAATTCTCCCTTGATCTATAATTGTTAAATCAGTGGCATAGACGCTTAGGCCACGCAAACATGAGACTCATCCAATCTCTATCATCTAAGGAACTCGTTAGGAACCTACCCAAGTTGAAATACGACCAACACTTTTGTAATGCTTGCAAAATTGGGAAACAAGTTCATAATAGCCATAAGGCTAAAAACATGGTGTCTACATCTAGGTGTCTAGAATTATTGCATATGGATTTGTTTGGTCCATCCGCTATACAAAGTTATGGAGGAAACTTCTATACTTTGGTAATAGTAGATGATTACTCTAGGTATACTTGGACTAAGTTTTTGAAAACTAAAAATGAAGCATTTGATAAATTTGAAATTCTAAGTAAGAAAATTCAAAATCAAATAGGAAATAGCATTGTGTCAATTAGAACCGACCACGGTCGTGAATTTGATAACGAAACTCAATTCGGAGCTTTTTGTGATGCTAATGGCATAACACATAATTTCTCGGCTCCTCGAACTCCTCAATCAAACGGTGTAGTAGAACGCAAAAATAGAACACTTCAAGAAATAAGTTAAACAATGCTAAACGAACAAAATATACCACAAAAGTTTTGGTGTAACGCCGTTGACACATCAACATACATCCTAAATAGAGTCTTAATTAGACCATTCTTGAATAAAACACCATATGAGCTTTATAGAGGCAAAAAGCATACTTTTGGATATTTTAGAGTTTTTGGAAGCAAGTGCTTCATTTTAAATACTAAAGATTACATCACCAAGTTTGACCCAAAGTCTTATGAAGGTGTATTACTTGGATACTCACAAAATAGTAAAGCATACATTGTCTTGAACAAAGAAACCTCAAGAGTCGAGGAATCGTTAAACGTAACATTCGACGAAAGTCCACCTCCCTCTAAGACATCACCTTTGGTAGATGATGACTTAGTTGAAAGTCAAATGGTTGAAAACCAAGAAAATCTAGATAATGATAAAGAAGATGAATTTTTAAATAAGGAAATAGTCAATATCAAAGAATCTAGAAGTCATCCATTAGATAACGTCATAGGAGAAATTAATGAAAGAACCTTAAGATCAAGAGTTCAAAATCAAAGTAATTTCTTTTGTTTCATTTCAACAATTGAGCCCAAAAATATAAATGAGGCTATAAAAGATGAATCTTGGGTTATAGCAATGCAAGAAGAACTTAATCAATGACGTTTGGACATTAGTTGTAACAAATGGTAATTTTTTTTCCATTTGTATAATTAGAATTAAGTATCAGAAATACGCATTACTTATTTATTTACATCTATTAATGAGAAGTTAATTTATTTAACTGTTTATTTCATCATAATAATTCAAAACACGTTACTACGTAATTCAGCAAATATTGAAACGAGCTCACACGCAAACTACGAAAACCAAATATACACAAGAACTGCCAAATGAGTCCTTAATTATTTCAGCCCAACTGGTTACTGTTCATCTAGGACCAACCCAACCCTTTTAGCCCTTTTAACCCTTTTAACAAATCGACCAAACCCCCCAAGCTTTACCCCGTTTTCTCCCAAATTCGAAACACAACACATTCGAAATTTTGTATCATTCGATTCTCCTCCTACCAAAGATTTACGATGTCGAATTTTATCTTTTATTTCCTACATTTGATAAATGAAGGAAGGCCAAAGTGAATGTCATTTCACACACCCATTCGAATTCTATACATTTTCACTAAACTAACCAATTTGAATTTAACTCAAATCCACTTATCTAAATCACTTTTAAATGATCAAAGGTGATCTAAGAACCTTGTTTCTCATCTTTAAAATCAATATCACGCGTTACAATATTAGTTTGGACCTTTTACTTTTGTGTCGACATATATTTCATATACAAAATGGACACCAAATCCACCCTTGCACACACAAACAATTCTTTGATGTTTGGTTGTTAGTGAATCTTCCTTAGAGTCCATATTCCTTACACACTTCCTGCCAAGTTACAGTTCGAACTAGTTAATGTATAGAAATATACATATAAACGTTCATACGTGTATATATACACAAATAATTCACACTTCATTTACTTTCTTTCACACTTAGACATTTTTACACATTCCCTAGTCCTTTTCATTACTTTTTCGAGCTACAAGGAGGACCAGAAGTTGTTTCTATTTCCATTCGAGTGCATTCAAGGCGTATAGAAATATATCGAAGCATTTTTTTGTTCTAGCGAGCCTTGTGGAATTTTTCTCTTGTTCTAATCATCACTACACGTTAAATATCCACCCTTGAGGTGTTGTAAGTCCTCACAACTCATTACTAGTTCATTTCTTTAAGTTAAAATGCACCATGCATCGTCTATTAACTTGTTTCGATCGTACCATGTTTTATTTAGTTTTTACGTTTTGCATTTCATTTCTAGACATAGAAACTTGGTTGCCTCCTTTATGGAAGGCCTAGGAACCAAGGATTCACACTTGCACCATATTTATTTACTTGTTTGCATGCATTTCGAAAGCCATTTATAAGCTTTGTCACACGTATAGACTCAAAATATTCTAAGTCTTTTTATCATTATAAACGTTCCAAGCCGACTGAGAAATGGTCATGTAAAAACGAATTCGAACTAATAACCTATTAATATTATTGCTTGACTCAATTCTACATACACCAAACTAATAAATTCGTGTTTGGAGTTTTCCATTTTAAGCTCATATAAGCCCTTAAAATTAGCCAAAGCTAAGGCCAGTCGAACAACCTAAAACCTTATATTTACTTCGAGTGGGCTTAATAGCCCATTAAGCTAATAATAAGCAAATCGTATAAGCTGGACATATAAGCACTTTTGATATGATTTTAGGACATTAAAAATGAGCCCAAGAACAAGCCCAACTTGTCTTAAAGCCCACAGATCTTTAAACGTTAATGGGCCTTTAATATTAGCTCGTTAAAGCCCATTAATAGAAAAATAAGCCATTTTGACTATTAAGCAGTTGAATTAAGCTTGGATAAGCTTTAATAAGCCACATAAACTTTCGGATTATTTTTCCCCACTTTTTTTGTAATTTTGGACTAAATTTGCAAATAGTTTCACTTAGAGGGACTAAAACTGGCAACTGTGAAAAACTGGGATTAAAACTGCCAAAATTGTAACTTTAGGGTAGAAACTGCTAATATAGTAAACTCCAAGCTCAGAGTGTCATTTTGGACAAGTATGGACTAAAAATGCAAGATATATATAACTAAGGACTAACGGTGCAACGCTAACTCCGTTAGGGTGTAAAATGTAAAAACAGTAAAAGATCAAGGACCAACAGAAACTTTATTACATTTTCATTTCTAATTTGTATTTTATACTTTCCCGTATTTTTTCACGTGCATTTTTAAGTTTCAGTTACGTATTTAATAACGATACGTTTATATATAACAAGTTTTAACGATTTAACTTAACATTTTGTTTCACCACTTTCGAGGAAACGATATTATTGGATTTAAATGACATAAAAATAGGATAATATTATATATAATATTATTTTTGAACTTTAAGCATTTTAAGCATATCACACTCACATCACCAATCAATCGTTATCCGTTACTCACTTTCACGATCACTATTCATCTTAAGTCAGAATTCTCAGACTTTACCATTATCCAGGTCGTGTGTTGGAGCCGTTCCCATAAACTTACTTGAATTTACATTTCACCTTGCCAGTTACGCTCAAGGTGAGAATTCATAGCCCCTGCTTTCATACGTTTTGATAAACTCTTTAGGGGAGATACATGCTCAACTATATTTATTTACTTTTACAAGTACTCTAAACCTTTACATTACTGTGAGATTTCACAATCTCTACTTTTATATGCTTTGAACTACTGTTGAGTGAGAAACCTGTTTACTTTTATGGATCATTGAAACAATACTTTTGTTTGTAAAACTATTACCTGCTGGACTAAGAACTGTATTTATGCCCATGAATATGTACCGTTAATTCCCTGCTGGGAAGCACGAGTGATATAAATAGATCTATTGAGGGTGACACCTCCATCTGTGTTGAGATTCAACAGTCCAGATTGGACAAGCAGATGTATACCATGTCGAATTACAAGTGACTAGAATTAGCACACTTGCCGGGTATTGATAACATGAGCACCTTTCATGCAAATTATAACATGAGCACTTTTCATGCCAACTGGTCGTAGCCTCGGTGACATTAAAACTTAGCGTATCGTAATAGCCTTTCATATAACATTATGCACATTATAATGTTAACTCGTAAACTTACTTTGTATAACATTATGCACCTTATAATGTTAACTCGTGAACTTATTATGTTAGCCTTAAAGTTATGTTATAGTTGGGAATTGCATTTAGTTATATGTATAAGGGCTAGTTTAGACAAAGTGTTGGGCTTTTGGACTAGAATAGATAAGTATGCTTGTATTGTCTAAATGACTAATGTAAAGTCCATGAGCCAAAAGCCCAACCGAAAGCCCATAGAAGCATTAGGGCGTCATCCATTTGCTATAAATACCTTCCTTGTCTCAACAAGGAAGGTTGGATGTCTCATGTAATAAGGAGGTGTGTGTGTTTCTCTTCTTTCTCTCTCTAGAATACACACACACCTCCCCCATTCTTTAATCTAATCTTACCATGTTTAACCTTTACTTCGAGCTTCCCCGACCTCCTGAATATGTGTTTTTGATCATTACATATTGGTTCAACTTTACTGTTTTATATAAACTCTATGAACTCACCAACCTTTGTGTTGACACTTTTTAGCATGTTTTTCTCAGGTGTTTAGTTGTTGGATTTATGATGATGCAAGGCAGCGTTTGGCAGGGGCATAGGCACACTTTTGAGTATACATAACACTCATAATCTGAGTTTTTGTACTATGGGACAACTAATAACAATTATGGGCCTTATTTTTTCCGCAACTCAATTTTGTAAAATTGATGTTTTATTCAATAAAGCTTTTAAAACGAATTTGATAAATTCGTTCTCTATTACTTATGTTATGATCCAGTTAAGTAGCACCCCAGATGTTATTACCGCTGCGATCTGATTTTGGGGGTGTTACATTAGTCCCTCAACCTAATTGTCAAACCATAATTGGAACAAAATGGGTATTTAGGAATAATATGGATGAAAATGGCGTAGTGTCTAGAAACAAAGCTAGGCTAGTAGCTCAAGGGTACAATCAACAAGAAGGTATAGACTACGATGAAACATTTGCACTGGTAGCTAGGCTCGAGTCAATTAGAATACTTCTTGCATATGCATGTGCACACGACTCTAAACTATTCCAAATGGATGTTAAAAGTGCATTTCTTAATGGTTTTATTAATGAGGAAGTGTATGTCGCACAACCTCCCGGCTTTGCCGATTTTGAAAAACCAAATCATGTCTACAAACTTAAAAAAGCTTTATACGGACTTAAGCAAGCACCAAAAGCTTGGTATGATCGACTTAAGACTTTCCTAGTTGACCATAAGTATACCATGGGCCTAGTAGACAACACTCTTTTCACTAAGAAAAAGGGATCACATATAATCATAGTTCAAATATATGTGGATGACATCATATTCGGATCAACTTGTCAAGAGTTATGCGACGATTTCTCAAAAATCATGCATGACGAGTTTGAAATGAGTATGATGGGGGAACTAAACTTTTTCTCAGGACTCCAAATTAAACAATTAGAAGATGGGATATTCTTCAACCAATCTAAGTACATCAAAGATATGCTTAAGAAATTTGGTCTTGAAGATTCCAAACCCATGAAAACACCCATGTCCTCCGAAACCAAACTCACAAAGGATGACGAAAGTGAATCCGTAGATAGCACTAAATATAGAGGAATGATTGGTAGTTTACTCTATCTTATGGCTAGTAGACCGGACATCATGTTTAGTGTTTGTCTATGTGCACGCTTTCAAGAAGATCCCAAAACATCCCATCTTGAAGCCGTAAAACGGATCTTTAGGAACATTAAAGGTACTACACATTTAGGATTATGGTATCCCAAAGGAACGAGTGTAGAAACCATAGTGTATGCCGACTCAGACCATGCCGGTGACTATGTCGATAGAAAAAGTACAAGTGGTATTTGTACTTTTGTTGGACATTGTCTCACCTCATGGTTTGCTAAGAAACAAACGACCCTAGCAATATCAACAATTGAAGCCGAGTACTTGTCAGCAGGAAAAGCTTGCCAACAAGCTCTCTGGATGAAACAAGCTCTCGTCGACTATGGAATTCAACTAAACGATGTTCCCATTCTTTGCGACAACAAAGGAGCAATCGACCTTAGCAAGAATCCAGTTCAACACGCTAGAACCAAACACATAGAAATTCGTCACCACTTTCTACGCGACAATGTTCAAAAAGGAAACATCTCAATCGAGAAAGTATCCTCAGAGGACAACATTTCCGATATTCTCACAAAACCTCTTAAAAGAGTACCCTTTAACTTCCTTAGACTTGGTTTAGGATTAATGGAACCAAATGTGTAGTTAGAACCTTAGCTTGAACCTTAGATTAACCAAACACGTAAAAAACAACCAATTGTCAAAAGGTTCCCGCGGAACCAATCGACAACACGCACGGAACCCACTTTTTGGTTCCGCCAAATCCGTGGGTTCCTGAGTCAGTTTTTATATTAAAACAAACACCCATGTACTGTTTATCACATTCCCCAAAAACTCACAAGCTACTGGAACTCGACCCATAGCAAACCAATCTCAGAATTTAGGTCATCTTCCACAACCAATTTGTACTTTAATCCTCTCTGTAAGTATCCTAACTATATCTACATTCCTGATCTGAGTCTAGGATTTCTATTTCATGCACAAAATCAAAACTTGGGGTTTATGCATATATATATATATATATATATATATATATATATTTTGTAAAATCATGAAGCATATTCACTGAATTGCATAACAAATCATGTTTTCCATAGTTAGGAATTGCATATCATAAGGCATTATCACAATTCATCAAAAACCCCATGTCAAATACTTGCAAAAATCTTCTCACGACTAGGAAAAACGGTTTTTGCACATTGTTCATACAAATAAAAACGTTATGTTTTAAACATCACTTGCATAATGTCTCTTGAATGCTAAAGGGAATACATAACTAATATGTATTTTCGGGTACATTCAATCGAAGCTACCTTCATATTGTCCCCATGTAGGCACACACTAGAAATTTATATACGTATTTTTGATAGTTTTAACTAAACTATGTAATTTTCGTGTCTAGGATAACAATCATGCCTCCCGCAACATACTATGATCACAAAGAAACCCTCAATTACCTACCCAAACACCATAAGACAAAAGGACTCACAAACGACCAAGTCAAAATTTTTAAGGCTTTAGAAAAATGATATGTTCACGAGGGTAGAACCGTAGACCCCTCATTCTTAGAAGGAACCAATATCCGCGAACAACTAGCCGCCATCCAATTTGATTGTCTTCTAGACATAGATGAGCCTATAGTTCCTAGATTCGTGCTAGAATTCTATGCTAGCGTTGGCCTTAGCACCAATGACTATGGTTACATAAACATCCATTTCAAAGTCAACCAAAACCAATTCAACATCCCTTTAAACCAATTCGCGGAAGTCTTAGGAATTCCGGGTCAAGGCACTTGCCTTTATTCCGACAAGTGGTCATTGTCCATCCTAGATTCCGTCCTTGATCGTATGCCTCCATACGGCACTCCATTGACTCCCAAAGAGACTATCCGTAATCTTCTCTTTGTCCCTAGGAACAACCAAACTAGGACCAACCGACAAGGTCGTCAAGTCGATAGAGACCCGTTTGGCATGGAGCTAAACGAGCTTAGGCCTCAATTCAAAAAGTTGGAAGAGATTCTTCGAGCTAATGTTATATGCACCATAGGAAATAGGGATCATCTAAATGCAAGCCTTTGCTACATGCTCTATTGTGTGTCCACCCATCAACCCTTCAACTTAGCTTACTATGTCGCCAAGAGAATGGCAGACATTCTGGTGTTGGGTACCACCGCCATGCCTTACGGGATGCTTCTTACCCGTCTCTTTAGAGCTTTTTCTCCCATTCCTTCAAATGCTAGAGGTTTCCTTCCCGACTAATCTGAAGTTCCACATACTTTTGTACCTCTTAGTGACCATAGAGTAGCGGTGTCAAAAGGTAAACGTGCTCAACCTCCAACCTCATCATCATCATCATCCGTAAGTGAGGATGATGGTTTGCCCAATTCTAGGATTCCTCCTCCCGAATACATGAGCCAACTTCCACCTATCGAGAACCAATCCGAGGAATTCAGACAAACAAGAGGAATGATGAAGAATATTGGGCGTTGGATAATGAAGCTCAACAAGAAAATCAACAAGTAGTGAGGAAATAGGGAGTGTTTGGTATAAACAATTTCAAAACAATGATGTGGTGAATTATTTTGTTTTTATGATATTATGTTGGTATTAAACATCTATGTGAACTAACTTGATGATGCAGGATGATAACACTTGTTGTTATCGATTTTCCGTGTTTAAGCACTGTTTGGCTTAACATCCATATATGGTAAGTTCAATATCCTCGATTTGATTTATATGTACACATGTATTAGAACCTGTGTTTTTGTTTTTAATCAATCCCAACTAAGTAGTTACATATGTTTTAGGTCAATTTTCGGGAATTGAGCGGGTTTCGGGAATTTTGACATGCTCTTTTTTAATTTTTTTCCATTGGCTGAAATGGCGGAACCAATTTCTAGGTTCCGTCTATTGAAATATTTGGCTTAGCCAAAATTTGCCTAGCGGATTCCGTGGAACCAAAAATTTGGGTCTGCATTTGTTATCGTTTGGATCCGCCATTCCACAGTAACATTTTTCAAATTTCCCGTCTAATCCCGCTCCTTAGATCATTGATTCTAGTTCTTAGGATTAGTTCACTGATATTTAAGCACATTAGGATCATTTAGGCACAATTAGAACTATAAGAAATTCATTTCCCACCAAAATTTGAAAATTCAAATTTCCATTCAACTTACCTTTCTGTAACAAGCAAGGAACCCTCAAATTGGTTCCTTACAATCCGTGGATCCATCAAATCATTAGATTTCCCACTAACCTTTTGCATTTACTGCATATCTTCCCAAACTCACTCAACTCCATCTCTATGGATTGACTTTGGTGATATGACAAGTTCTTTTTCTTGTTCCAAGTCATTGGAAACCAACATATCATTATGAATCAACATCCAAACACAAAGTTCCATAAACCTTACTGCCTATAAATTAGAAGCTTTAGGATCATCACAATTCACACCTTCACCATCAATTCTACTAGAAATTTATGCATATATCACCATCACTTCACTTCTCAAATAATGCCTAAGTCATACAACTCATCCACAAGCAGACCATACAGAAGGACGGCTCGTATAAGTGTCAGACCATGCTATTTCATCAATCTCAACTTAACTCCAAAACTACCGCATATCATTGTCACCACTTCAACATCTACCATTACACCTGTGGCTACCACACCACCACCCACTCCATCTCAACCAACAAGCTCACCATCACCCACCATAACATCAGTGGCTAACAAACCATCACCCACACCATCTCAAGTGATAAGATTATCATCACCTCCTCATTCACCCAACCTTCATGTTTTATTTGCCACACTCCAAGCCATTGATGAGTCAATTGATTGCGTGGTTTTGTAACCTTACAACAGGTTTTACCTCTCGAGGGATCTCAAGAGGCTTACAACCCCACCAGGCAGTGTACCTGACCGATGTAGTATAGTGTAGTGGTAAGTACGGGGGATTGATCATTCTCCACAGGGAATAGTGTTCGTTAGGTATGAAAGGCTACTCTAATTAGGTCTAAGGGTTGAGGAAGATTCTTTTTATGTTTTTATATTTTTATGAAAGCAAGTAAAATCTCGGTTTTGATAGAGTGGGCGGAATTAGTTGCTAGTCAACTAACCCAAATTACTACGAATGCAAATAAAATAAAATAACAAAAATGAAAATGTGGTGAGAAACTTATGTGTAGAGAAATGTGTTTACTTAGATTTCCTTACTCCCTAACTATCTTTTACCGGTTAATTAGTGTGTATTAGTCGCGTGGATGACGGGTGTATTCCTTAATACCATTCGTGGGGTGGCGTACTTACTTCCCCAACTCTACAAGCTCCTACTTCACTCCTATGTCGAGCCGGCTAGGAAGCTCCTAACATGGGATCACTAGAATTCGCTTGTGCATTAAATACAACCATAAAAACCTTTAGTACGCGTTTGGTTCATGTTTCTTAAGACGTTCAAGCAAGTTACCGAATAGGAAGTTAGCCAGTTTTCTTAAGCCTAACATAGATAAACAATCATCCAATACAACTAATAACACATTAACAACCAATAATCAATAGCTAGGTTTCATTAGATCTAAGCAAACACAAGATAAAATTAGCCTAACATGTTAAACAAAAGACAAGAATAAGATAGAATCAAACAACACATAGACATATTGAATGATTAATTGATAACTTATCTTTCAATGAAACATGGAAGATCTCAAGGCAAAAAGCCCTGAAAAAGTAGCTAAAATCGTCTTAGGGTTTTATCCCAAATTTCCACACACTAAGCTCTCTCTAATGACAAAAGATTAGAAAACTATATATAGATTTTTGGATCTGACGGCGTCACCTTATGGAGTGTGACGCCGTCACCTCGCCGCTTCTAGGGTTCCCGGATGACCTTCTTGACGCCGTCCCTCTTTAGCTCTTCAAAAATCCATTCTGGCTTATCAAGGCTTGACGCCGTCGAACCATGAACGTGACGCCGTCCCCTTATGATTTAAGCCGTGACGCCCTTGATCAAGTTAAAGCGTGACGCCGTCAGAATTCACATGCTATTTTCACTGGCTTATCATGAGTAAATTTCACGTCCAACTTTTCTTGCCAAAGCATGACGCCGTCTAGAGTAAATCTTGACGCCGTCAAGAGTAACTTTTAGCCGATTTTTGAGACTTTGCCGTTTTCTTCACTTTAATGCTCCAAAAACGTCCAAAATGCCTCATTTTCCAGATTTCTCCTCAAAAGTACCTAAAATGACAAAAGGAACGATTTAGGGCAATATTTGATCAAATAAATACGATTTAGGGCTTAAATGACCCCTTAAAAGCGGTACACTTTTCGCTTCATCAAATACCCTTACACTTGAGATTTGCTTGTCCTCAAGCAAATGCGCTTTTATTCTAATCAAAATACAAGCTAGGGGTCATTTAATGCAAACATAAAAGTAATTACAACAAATAATCGTTCCACTTCAATCATAATAAGCACGGAGATTACATACTAGCACCTCACAAGTAGTGTTTAGATACTCACATCTCTCAAGTGTCATCAAAATAAATCTCATAAATGAAAACGGATAATATCTCTCACTACCTGTCATAGCAAATAGATTACCATAGGCTTGGGAAAGGATCGAAAACCTCCTCCACTAGGCGTAAGCACCTAAGATAAACTATCAAAGAGGGCTTTTAAATGGGTTATAACTTTAGGTGTAGGGAAAAGGAAAACACGGTTTTGTTGGATAAAGGATATTTTACTGGTGGCGAGTTAAAAATCTTGATCAATTACATGTACTATACAATGTTGCTAAGCCAAGACTAGACTCGATCTTAAGCTAGAAACAAAATAACAAAATAACAAAAATATAAAACAAACATAAAATGAAACGGGATGGTAGTCCGTATGTTTTTTCTACTTTTCTTTTTCTCATTTTTTTTTGTATTTTTCTTGATTTTTTTTTTCGATTTTTTTTTTTTTTTTTTTTTTTTTTTTTTTTTTGATCATACACTTTTACCCTACCATCCAAAATAATACATCATAGGGGCATTGCATTCCCCTTACACTTGAACTTTTACATAACTTTACAAATACTAATCTAATGACTCGAATTAAGATAATCGAAAAACTTGGAGTACTTTTAAAATATTTAGCACATATGGGGGTAATAAATGATGTTCTTCCCTATTACTCCATTACACTAGTACTTTACCCATGAGTCCCAATCGTCCCAAAACAATATGTACAAGGATATGACTCGACTTAGCAACCATGTAATCAATTAGATAATTAACTTGGGTTTTAAACAAATGTTGTCACAATAATGCACTAAAGATGAGTGCATACAAGGTAGGCTAAGGCGATTTGGGTGTACATTTAAGTGGGGTGTAACAAATTCTTCCTTTAAGTAAAATGCTTAAAGGTCGAAACGAAAAGATAGGCTCTGAGGGGTGTACTAGGGGTATCGTGTACTAAAAATGAGTACAACGCAAAGGGTGTGGGGGAATTACTTGACCAATGTAGCCAACGTAATTATAACAAAAACACAGGTGTAAAACAATGGGTTAATCCTAATGCCTCTTATCATGTAGTAAATCTAACTACACGAATGTAGTCTCACTTGTGGCCTCGGAATGGTCCTAACGCAAGTTCTAGAATCTAAGTGCTACCGGTACACACATCATAGCATAAATGCTTTTCCTACCAATTCTAGGGGCGAACCTCACATATTTGGGGTGGAAAATTTTTTAGTGGTACGGTTTTTGTGCTAGTCATATAACTCCTATCCGTGAGACGCTCATTAAGATCAAAGTTTCACTCCTATATGTTGTAAAAAATTTTAAATTTGGCACTAAAATTACCTTAACAAGTATTTCTCTCAGTTTTATTACACATCTACCATCAAACAAACAAAAATCAAGCGCAATTGTATTCTCTAAAATCGTACTTTTACCCTCCCCTTACACTTAAGATGAACATTGTCCCCAATGTTCAAATAACAAGATGTAAAAGCATAAAGTAAAAGAATGAAATCAAATACTCCCCTGATTCGCTCGGTGGATAATGAAATTACACGGTTAAATCTTCCTCCAAAGAGAATGTTGAAGCTCCATGACTAATGCATCGCCATAAGCTTGATTCCATAAACATCTCCTTGTCCAAAATAACCTGTTAAACCTGAGAAAACAAACACGAAAACCTGCATAACATCGGCGGGAAAAATCTATATATAAGGATATAATGCTTGTGGAATGATAATTTTGCAGATTCCTGGAGATTATAAGTTGGAGATTTTAATAAAAACTTTTTATGAAAACAAAACTTTCAAAAATTTCTGGAAATTAAATCTGACGCCGTCAGGTTATAAACCTTGACGCCGTCAGAAATGACCTGACAAAAATTTTCATTTTAAGTTTCCGGAAAATTTCTGGAAAAACCTTTACCTTACTTCCTGGAAATCCTGCAAAACCTCATTATGACTCGATACAAGCATTTGACTCAAACAAACATTAATATGTATGTTAATTTAATATTATTACGATTCATGTTCATTTGTGTTCTAATAAACCAATTTAGATTTCCCTTACACTTAACTTTTGCAAAATACCTTTATATGTAGTTAAGATGAAGTTAAAAACAAAATAAAGCATTTTCACAAATTACTTTTGAACATGAATCAATAAGAATAAAAATTAAACACACATACGGAAACAAATAAAAACAAACAAACAAATAAATAAATAAACAAAGCAAATAAACAAATAAATAAACACACAAAGCAAATAAAGCATGGGCTGCCTCCCAAGAGCGCTTGTTTTTGTTCGAGTCACGAGCCTGACTCTACCCTTATTTAACGGAAATAGGGGAGGTTTTCCCTACACTTAGGATTAAGTGTGGGTGAAAGTAGCGATACACACCATCTCGGTGGAAGTATGCCGCGTGAGGAAAGAGTGGTGGATGAATTATATGCTCAAAGGGGTGTGCTCCTTTCATCATAACCTTGCCTAGTTCATTTTGGTCAATGGGTGATTTTGAGTTTCCTCCTAAAAAGGGATCATCTTCTATCAACTTCGAGAGATTCCTAGTTGGGAATCCATCTTGACCTAATAAACCCGGTTTAAACCCATAATGTTTCTTGTGATCAATCATGAATGGGTGATGTAAGTATGAAAGGTTTTGGTTCACTCCTATGTCAGCTTCCTCTCTACAAGGCTTAGAGTCTACTACCTTCAACATAAAACTACCCGGACTATATGGTTTGATGGGTGGGTCGGGACCTAATTCAATTCCTAAGTTCACATCTAAGGATGGAAGATTAGGTAACGGTTTTGGTTTAGGCTCCGGTTCATCAAAACTAGGAACTTCCATAGAACTAAAAGAAAGGTTATGACTACAAGTATTCAAACCTATTTCTTCTAGTTGTGTTTGGTCCAAGGGCTCTACCTCTATTGGGGTTCCTATAGTCTCTTCTACTTCTTCCGGGTAAGTCACGGGTGGTGTGTATGCCTCAAATGATGGTAGGACTTGTGGGGTACTTGGTGGGCTTATGTTACTGACCTCATCATTCCTTATGTCAAGATCACCTATATCCTCATCATGTGTTTTAGTAGGATCTAACCCTAACATTTTACCAAGTATCTCAAGTGCTTCTCTAGGCATCTCAACTTCAATGTCCGAATCATAAGGATCATCCTCAATATTCTGACTGCTATATTCAAATTGCCCAAAAGATTCATCATGTGTTTCTTGAGATTCATCGTCATCGATCATAAAACCTAGGTCTTTTTGATCAATGTGATCATGCTCGGCTAGATCCTCCATCACATCAAGATAACCTAAGTGTTCACCCTGTATTATGGTAGTGCCTAACCATGACATGCAGCTAGGTGGCTCAACTCTACCCTCATCCCCAAACAAACTTGTTTCATGATCCTTGAAATTTGTGGTCAATTGACTTGTATTAATGTTTGTTGGGTTGTCTACCATATAATAATATTGGGCACAATTCTCAATAGCTTCCCATGCTTTCTCAGCACTTAATTCCCTAATATCCCTGCCGGCAATATGGTAAATGTCCCTTTGGGCATGTCGGTCGACATGATTGTAAAAGATTTGAGTTAGGGACCAAAAATCGAAGTTATGATGAGGGACTTTTTGGAGTAAATATTTAAAACGAGTCCATGCATCATAGAGAGGTTCATCTTTATGTTGTTTAAACATCAAGATGTCATATGGAGTGGGTGGATTACGTGGTTGGTGGTATGGTGGATTCGCGTTCTCCATAATGGTGAACGGAAGAGTCAATGGAAATTACGAACAAACAAACAAAGAAATAAGATAGACTAAAGAAAACCTAGAAAAAGAAAATAAAAATCTCACTAGAAGGGAATCTAGTGAGTAGACCTATAAAGTAAAAATTCAACCTAAACAATAACTATTCCCCGGCAGCGGCGCCAAAAACTTGATTGCGTGGTTTTGTAACCTTACAACAGGTTTTACCTCTCGAGGGATCTCAAGAGGCTTACAACCCCACCAGGCAGTGTACCTGACCGATGTAGTAGAGTGTAGTGGTAAGTACGGGGGATTGATCGTTCTCCACAGGGAATAGTGTTCGTTAGGTATGAAAGGCTACTCTAATTAGGTCTAAGGGTTGAGGAAGATTCTTTTTATGTTTTTATATTTTTATGAAAGCAAGTAAAATCTCGGTTTTGATAGAGTGGGCGGAATTAGTTGCTAGTCAACTAACCCAAATTACTACGAATGCAAATAAAATAAAATAACAAAAATGAAAATGTGGTGAGAAACTTATGTGTAGAGAAATGTGTTTACTTAGATTTCCTTACTCCCTAACTATCTTTTACCGGTTAATTAGTGTGTATTAGTCGCGTGGATGACGGGTGTATTCCTTAATACCATTCGTGGGGTGGCGTACTTACTTCCCCAACTCTACAAGCTCCTACTTCACTCCTATGTCGAGCCGGCTAGGAAGCTCCTAACATGGGATCACTAGAATTCGCTTGTGCATTAAATACAACCATAAAAACCTTTAGTACGCGTTTGGTTCATGTTTCTTAAGACGTTCAAGCAAGTTACCGAATAGGAAGTTAGCCAGTTTTCTTAAGCCTAACATAGATAAACAATCATCCAATACAACTAATAACACATTAACAACCAATAATCAATAGCTAGGTTTCATTAGATCTAAGCAAACACAAGATAAAATTAGCCTAACATGTTAAACAAAAGACAAGAATAAGATAGAATCAAACAACACATAGACATATTGAATGATTAATTGATAACTTATCTTTCAATGAAACATGGAAGATCTCAAGGCAAAAATCCCTGAAAAAGTAGCTAAAATCGTCTTAGGGTTTTATCCCAAATTTCCACACACTAAGCTCTCTCTAATGACAAAAGATTAGAAAACTATATATAGATTTTTGGATCTGACGGCGTCACCTTATGGAGTGTGACGCCGTCACCTCCGCCGCTTCTAGGGTTCCCGGATGACCTTCTTGACGCCGTCCCTCTTTAGCTCTTCAAAAATCCATTCTGGCTTATCAAGGCTTGACGCCGTCGAACCATGAACGTGACGCCGTCCCCTTATGATTTAAGCCGTGACGCCCTTGATCAAGTTAAAGCGTGACGCCGTCAGAATTCACATGCTATTTTCACTGGCTTATCATGAGTAAATTTCACGTCCAACTTTTCTTGCCAAAGCATGACGCCGTCTAGAGTAAATCTTGACGCCGTCAAGAGTAACTTTTAGCCGATTTTTGAGACTTTGCCGTTTTCTTCACTTTAATGCTCCAAAAACGTCCAAAATGCCTCCTTTTCCAGATTTCTCCTCAAAAGTACCTAAAATGACAAAAGGAACGATTTAGGGCAATATTTGATCAAATAAATACGATTTAGGGCTTAAATGACCCCTTAAAAGCGGTACACTTTTCGCTTCATCATCAATGTGGATCAATCAACCACAAACTCAAGGCAATGAGGAACTTGATCATCTCTACGCCTCTTCAAACATGATGGACTCTCACCTAAGTGATGCAAAGGATTTACAGTCCATGTGGCTTGCCTCCATCATGTCTTCACCAAATCCAAACAACCCACCACAATAACTACTAGGAGTTTCCCTATCTATAGGATCCTTTTATAGGACTTTTTAGGTTTCTTCTTTTCTTTTTTTAGGTTATTTTTTCTTTTGTAACACTTTAATTTGTGACTTTGGTCATAAATAATTTTCAACGGAAGGATGTTATGTTAATGCTTGTGTGTGATCACCTATTTGGCATTACATTTTGGTTGGTTTGAACTACTAACATTTGCATCTTTATTTGGTTAGTTTGAAGTATTGACTTTGTTTGACCTTTGTGCTTGGTTTGAACAATTTTACATAGTTGATTTTTTTTAGTCAAACGGGTTGAACTACAATGTTTGGTTGAACCTTTACATATGCATCATATTACTTGGTTGGATTGAATCATATACAACTAACTGTTGGATCGATATACTCTGACCAAACTAACTTGTAGCTTGTCTACAGTTTAACAACTTTGAATGAATTCAAAACTATTAATAATGAAACACTGATATACTTTGCTAAGTATGTGGAATCTACTTCAACAAAGCTAAGAAGAATTAATAAACAACTTCGAATATTATTAAAACCTTGAACCTGCTTTCTTACACAGATTCACTAACAAACTCTAATCACTAATACTTCTAACAAGTTTCTTTGTGTAAACTTGTCTCTCTAAAATCTTATCTAATTGTATCTCTAATCGCATATGTCTAATGCCAACCTAGGGATCCTTTTATAGGCACAAGGAAAACCCTAGTCGGTTTACAAACTTGAACGACAAGTAATTCTAATTATAACTCTAATCTAATACGAACATTCTAGAATTACACATTAGTCCTTAAACAATTTGCATAGCAGTCCTTCAACGAGCAGCAGTACTTTGACTTGAGTAGCAGTACTTTGACTTGAGTAGCAGTACTTTGACTTTCAGCAGTACTTTGATATTTCATAGACCAACAATCCTCCCCTAACTTGAATTCTACTTGCTTGATTTCAAGTTCCTTTGTATTTCTTTAATTTCAACACTTTATCTTCAAGGAAAGGTTGTATCTTTGAAATCTGTCTCGTTGTTGTTTTGTCATCATCAATGCAATCAGTATCTTCAATCTTCATCAGCAACAATTCTTTTCAGCATCATATCTTTTCAGCAACTCAGCATCATATTGACAATAGGTACATCAGATCTTAAAAGTTTCATACTATTCTCATCACTTCCAGGTGTGTTAACTCCTGTGAGAGGTGAATCATTGAAAAACTTAATGGATTTTGATGTCTCTTTACCAAAGCCATTAACTCTGGAGTAGCCAATGTTTAGATTTAGGAAAAACCATGGTACATTGATAACCATATGATTTTTAGCAAATCATCAGCTATCAACGGATTTGAGTAGTCTTTACCAAATAGCCGTTTGCTTTTGGACTAGCTAGTTCTTTTAGTACAATCACTACCATGGTGAACTAATTACCATATAATGGTTTTCCACAGCCTTTACCACAAAGCCATTATCTTGTGGGCTAGCCAACTCTTCACTAATATAGATATGGTGAGTTGAAAACCATACAATTTTTAGTAAATTGCCAACTAAAAACGGATTTGATAATCACATCAGAGCCGTACCCTCATGATGAGTCAAACTCTTTCTTGTTTATTAAACATGGTGAGTTGATTACCATTTGTTGTGTAGTACAAGTACTAACACCATGCTGTTGCTTTCAAAACCATTTGTTGCTGTTTAATCTTTGTGCTTCAAAATGTTTTTGCACTTATCAAAAATTACTGATTTTATCAAAAGACTTTACTGGTTTTATGCTGCAAGCAGTACTTTGAGAAAGTACTGTTTGACTAGCAGTACTTTGAAGAAAGTACTTATTTTTCAAAAGATTTATATAATAATTAAACCATACCAGTAGTTATGCATTAATCTTCAGATTCAGTTGTCCACTTGATGAACAATTTTATGACCATCAATGCTACTTCATTCTCTTGTTCCACTTCCATGCCATGCTCTAGCATCCTGATCATCAGATCTCTTGTGAGTGGATATCTCTGTTCTGCTAGCATATGAATCATAGTGCCATCTTCTAACTCCAAAACATGTATTCCAACTGATTCAAAGAATCTCCATCTGTTAATCTCCCAGTTGTCTTGATTTTCCCACAAAATACTGTCCTTTGTTTCCTCTGTCTCCCAGATTGTTGTGAGATCTCCTAACAATATCAAACCTACTCCTTGTGGTGGAATATGCTCAAAATAAGTTTGCACTTGGAGATATAACTGAAGCATATCATCTCTGTCAATTAGATGTAGTATATCCCATAATGAATTGAACACTCTAAAACTTCCATCTTGTCTATGAAAGATCAGATAATCTCCTTCTTGTGACTCTACAACTGAAAAAGTAGATATCTTGGACTTCTTATCAGTATCTTCTTTCAATTTTGGATGTTCAAAGTCAACAACTCTAAGATAATTCCTGAGCTCATCAACTGTGTCTGTTCTTAATTCAACTGCTTCCTTGAACTTCTTTGATGGCTGTTCATCAGTTGTTCTTTTCCTCTTTGAGCTCCTTGTAACAGCTCTTTCCTTTCTTTTATCTTCAAGCTCCTTATCTTCAAAAGAAATAATGCTTGCAAGATCCTTTTCTATAGCTTCTCTAACAGCATCATACAGATCCTTCATCTCTGTATATGTCAATCTGACTAAACCTGTATATCCTTGACCTTTCAGATAAGCCATCATATCATTCCTTTCTCTAGCTTTACTAATTGGCCTTTGTGATTGAACAATCTTTCTTGATTCTTCAGCATCTATCTCTGCTTGCAATATTCTAGCTGCTTCCTCACCTTTGGCAATCTGAATTTCTCTTAATTGTGCCAATGTCATCTTCTTCTTCTTCTTTTCTACCAAGATCCCTTTGCCTTTATCTTTTGGATCTATCTCCTGAGTAGGTTGAGAAGAAGTATGATGTTGTTGTTCAACCTGATGAAGCGAAAAGTGTTCCGCTTTTAAGGGGTCATTTAAGCCTTAAATCGTATTTATTTGATCAAATATTGCCCTAAATCGTTCCTTTTGTCATTTTAGGTACTTTTGAGGAGAAATCTGGAAAAGGAGGCATTTTGGACGTTTTTGGAGCATAAAAGTGAAGAAAACGACAAAGTCTCAAAAATCGGCTGAAAGTTACCTTTGACGGCGTCACAATTAACTCTGGACGGCGTCATGCTTTGGCAAGAAAAAGTGGACGTGAAATTTACTCATGATAAGCCAGTGAAAATAGCATGTGAATTCTGATGGCGTCACGCTTTAACTTGATCAAGGGCGTCATGGCTTAAATCATAAGGGGACGGCGTCACGTTCACGAGCTGACGGCGTCAAGCCTTGATAAGCCAGAATGGATTTTGGAAGAGCTAAAGAGGGACGGCGTCAAGAAGGTCATCCGAGAACCCTAGAAGCGGCGAGGTGACGGCGTCACAATCCATAAGGTGACGCCGTCAGATCCAAAAATCTATATATAGTTTTCTAATTTTTTGTCATGAGGGAGAGCTTAGTGTGTGGAATTTTGGGAGAAAACCCTAAGACGATTTTAGCATCTTTTTCAAGGCTTTTTGCCTTGAGATCTTCCATGTTACATTGAAAGATAAGTTATCAATTAATCATTCAATATGTCTATGTGTTGTTTGATTCTATCTTATTCTTGTCTTTTGTTTAACATGTTAGGCTAATTTTATCTTGTGTTTGCTTAGATCTAATGAAACCTAGCTATTGATTATTGGTTATTAGTGTGTTGTTAGTTGTATTGGATGATTGTTTATCTATGTTAGGCTTAAGAAAACTGGCTAACTTCCTATTCGGTAACTTGCTTGAACGTCTTAAGAAACATGAACCAAATGCGTACTAAAGGTTTTTATGGTTGTATTTAATGCACAAGCGAATTCTAGTGATCCCATGTTAGGAGCTTCCTAGCCGGCTCGACATAGGAGTGAAGTAGGAGCTTGTAGAGTTGGGGAAGTAAGTACGCCACCCCACGAATGGTATTAAGGAATACACCCGTCATCCACGCGACTAATACACACTAATTAACCGGTAAAAGATAGTTAGGGAGTAAGGAAATCTAAGTAAACACATTTCTCTACACATAAGTTTCTCACCACATTTTCATTTTTGTTATTTTATTTTATTTGTATTTGTAGTAATTTGGGTTAGTTGACTAGCAACTAATTCCGCCCACTCTTTCAAACCCGAGATTTTACTTGCTTTCATAAAAAATTAAAAAAAAAACATAAAAAGAATCTTCCTCGACCCTTAGACCTAATTAGAGTAGTCTTTCATACCTAACGAACACTATTCCCTGTGGAGAACGATCAATCCCCCGTACTTACCACTACACTATACTACATCGGTCAGGTACACTGCCTGGTGGGGTTGTAAGCCTCTTGAGATCCCTCGAGAGGTAAAACCTGTTGTAAGGTTACAAAACCACGCATCAAGTTTTTGGCGCCGTTGCCGGGGAATAGTTATTGTTTAGGTTGAATTTTTATTTCTATTAGGTCTACTCACTAGATTCCTTTCTAGTGAGATTTTTATTTTCTTTTTCTAGGTTTTCTTTAGTCTATCTTATTTCTTTGTACTTTTATTTGTGATACCTTCCACTTACCTCATGAGTAACATTGGTCATTTGATCCCTGTTATTCGTGTTTTTCGCCGTGCAAATTTTCAACTACCCGTTCCCGCCCCCATAGTAGCAAACAACAACCTTTCACCCAACCACCACTTTGGTAATAATTCTGAGATGGAGGAGTCTGACCATGAGAATGACTATGTTAGTCCATTTTACTATTCAGACTCCGATGAGGATGCTGATGATGGAGAAGTAGTTAACGAGGAATGGGGAAAAGAGGAAATTGATCCCTTTAAGTATGTTGACCCTAAGACTAAGATCGAAAAGGATAGCCTCTTTAACATGCAATTTCCGTGTAAGATTGGTTATCATGATTTTTATGCTTATCTTAACTCATCTTTGCCTATGAACATTATCTCTCGCGCTAATTATAATAAAATCATGGTAGATGAGCTAGAATATCAAGGTGATAACATCGTTGCTAGGACTAAGCCACTACACGTATTCGTTGGAAGTTTTGTGTATTTGGTGGATTTTATGGTTATGGAGAACTTAGGAGAATTCATTGATAACAAATTAACCCAAGTCATTTTTGGAGAACCCTTCAAAAGGTTGACCAACCTTGACGAAAAACTTGTGGACGGGTTAATTACATTCTCGGATGGGGATGAAGATTTTGTCTATCAAATGCCCCGAGCACATCCTAGGTTTAAGAACTACCCCATTGAATCTTGCAATAGAATTATGCCTATCGACTTGTTAAGTGAGAATGATAAGGGGAAGGGGCTCAAATATCCACATGAGAAAAATAAGAGATATTATCATGGATGTTTGGAGCTAAATGATGGATACAAGAAAGATGAGGCAACAATTAGATGGCTCACACTCGGGTACGTGAGCATAAGCGATACTAGGTAGCGTGACTTTGAGTCTAGCTACAAGACTCGTTAATAAAGAAAAGCGCTTCTTGAGAGGCAACCCAAGCTTTATTTGTTTTATTTGCTTTGTGTGTTTATTTATTTGTTTGTTTGATTTTATTTTCCGTATGTGTGTTTAATTTTTATTCTTATTGATTCATGTTCAAAAGTAAATTGTGAAAATGCTTTATTTTGTTTTTAACTTCGTCTTAACTACATATAAAGGTATTTTGCAAAAGATAAGTGTAAGGGAAATCTAAATCGGTTTATTAGAACACAAATTAACATGAATCGTAATAATAATAAATTAGCATACATATTCGTATTTGTTTGAGTCAAATGCTTGTATCGAGTCATAATGATGTTTTGCAGGATTTCCAGGAAGTAAGGTAAAGGTTTTTCCAGAAATTTTCCGGAAACTTAAAATGAAAATTTTTGTCAGGTCATTTCTGACGGCGTCAAGGTTTATAACCTGACGGCGTCAGATTTAATTTTCAGAAATTTTTGAAAGTTTTGTTTTTAGAAAAGTTTTTATTAAAATCTCCAACTTATAATCTCCAGGAATCTGCAAAATTATCATTCCACAAGCATTATATCCTTATATATAGATTTTTCCCGCCGATGTTATGCAGGTTTTCGTGTTTGTTTTCTCAGGTTTAACAGGTTATTTTGGACAAGGAGATGTTTATGGAATCAAGCTTATGGCGATGCATTAGTCATGGAACTTCAACATTACCTTGGAGGAAGATCTAACCGTGTAATTTCATTATCCACCGAGCGAATCAGGGGAGTATTTGATTTCATTCTTTTACTTTTTTGCTTTTACATCTTGTTATTTGAACATTGGGGACAATGTTCATCTTAAGTGTAAGGGGGGGTAAAAGTACGATTTTAGAGAATGCCATTACGCTTGATTTTTGTTTGTTTAATGGTAGATGTGTAATAAAACTGAGAGAAATACCTGTTAAGGCAATTTTAGTGCCAAATTTAAATTTTTTTACAACATATAGGAGTGAAACTTTGATCTTAATGAGCGTCTCACGGATAGGAGTTATATGACTAGCACAAAACCGTACCACTAAAAAATTTTCCACCCCCAAATATGTGAGGTTCGCCCCTAGAATTGGTAGGAAAAGCATTTATGCTATGATGTGTGTACCGGTAGCACTTAGATTCTAGAACTTGCGTTAGGACCATTCCAAGGCCACAAGTGAGACTACATTCGTGTAGTTAGATTTACTACATGATAAGAGGCATTAGGATTAACCCATTGTTTTACACCTGTGTTTTTGTTATAATTACATTGGCTACATTGGTCAAGTAATTCTCCCACACCCTTTGCGTTGTACTCATTTTTAGTACACGATACCCCTAGTACACCCCTCAGAGCCTATCTTTTTCGTTTCGACCTTTAAGCATTTTACTTGAAGGAAGAATTTGTTACACCCCACTTAAATGTACACCCAAATCGCCTTAGCCTACCTTGTATGCACTCATTTTTAGTGCATTATTGTTACAACATTTGTTTAAACCCAAGTTAATTATCTAGTTGATTACATGGTTGCTAAGTCGAGTCATATCCTTGTACATATTGTTTTGGGACGATTGGGACTCATGGGTAAAGTACTAGTGTAATGGAGTAATGGGGAAGAACATCATTTATTACCCCCATATGTGCTAAATGTTTTAAAAGTACTCCAAGTTTTTCAATTATCTTCATTCGAGTCATTAGATTAGTATTTGTAAAGTTACGTAAAAGTTCAAGTGTAAGGGGAATGCAATGCCCCTATGATGTATTATTTTGGATGGTAGGGCAAAAGTGTATGCAAAAAAAAAAAAAAAAAAAAAAAAAAAAAAAAAAAAAAAAAATCAAGAAAAATACAAAAAAATGAGAAAATGAAAAAAAATAGAAAAAAAAAAAACATACGGACTACCATCCCGTTTCATTTTACGTTTGTTTTATGTTTGTTTTTGTTTTTGTTATTTCGTTTCTAGCTTAAGATCGAGTCTAGTCTTGGCTTAGCAACAATGTATAATACATGTAATTGATCAAGATCTTTAACTAGCCACCAGTAAAATATCCCTTATCCAACCAAACCGTGTTTTCCTTTTCCCTACACCTAACGTTATAACCCATTTAAAAGCCCTCTTTGATAGTTTATCTTTGGTGCTTACGCCTAGTGGAGGAGGTTTTCGATCCTTTCCCAAGCCTATGGTAATCTATTTGCTATGACAGGTAGTGAGAGATATTATCCGTTTTCATTTATGAGATTTATTTTGATGACACTTGAGAGATGTGAGTATCTAAACACTACTTGTGAGGTGCTAGTATGTAATCTCCGTGCTTATTATGATTGAAGTGGAACGATTATTTGTTGTAATTACTTTTATGTTTGCATTAAATGACCCCTAACTTGTATTTTGATTAGAATAAAAGCGCATTTGCTTGAGGACAAGCAAATCTCAAGTGTAAGGGTATTTGATGAAGCGAAAAGTGTACCGCTTTTAAGGGGTCATTTAAGCCTTAAATCGTATTTATTTGATCAAATATTGCCCTAAATCGTTCCTTTTGTCATTTTAGCTACTTTTGAGGAGAAATCTGGAAAAGGAGGCATTTTGGACGTTTTTGGAGCATAAAAGTGAAGAAAACGACAAAGTCTCAAAAATCGGCTGAAAGTTACCTTTGACGGCGTCACAATTAACTCTGGACGGCGTCATGCTTTGGCAAGAAAAAGTGGACGTGAAATTTACTCATGATAAGCCAGTGAAAATAGCATGTGAATTCTGACGGCGTCACGCTTTAACTTGATCAAGGGCGTCACGGCTTAAATCATAAGGGGACGGCGTCACGTTCACGAGCTGACGGCGTCAAGCCTTGATAAGCCAGAATGGATTTTGGAAGAGCTAAAGAGGGACGGCGTCAAGAAGGTCATCCGAGAACCCTAGAAGCGGCGAGGTGACGGCGTCACAATCCATAAGGTGACGCCGTCAGATCCAAAAATCTATATATAGTTTTCTAATTTTTTGTCATGAGGGAGAGCTTAGTGTGTGGAATTTTGGGAGAAAACCCTAAGACGATTTTAGCATCTTTTTCAAGGCTTTTTGCCTTGAGATCTTCCATGTTACATTGAAAGATAAGTTATCAATTAATCATTCAATATGTCTATGTGTTGTTTGATTCTATCTTATTCTTGTCTTTTGTTTAACATGTTAGGCTAATTTTATCTTGTGTTTGCTTAGATCTAATGAAACCTAGCTATTGATTATTGGTTATTAGTGTGTTGTTTGTTGTATTGGATGATTGTTTATCTATGTTAGGCTTAAGAAAACTGGCTAACTTCCTATTCGGTAACTTGCTTGAACGTCTTAAGAAACATGAACCAAATGCGTACTAAAGGTTTTTATGGTTGTATTTAATGCACAAGCGAATTCTAGTGATCCCATGTTAGGAGCTTCCTAGCCGGCTCAACATAGGAGTGAAGTAGGAGCTTATAGAGTTGGGGAAATAAGTACGCCACCCCACGAATGGTATTAAGGAATACACCCGTCATCCACGCGACTAATACACACTAATTAACCGGTAAAAGATAGTTAGGGAGTAAGGAAATCTAAGTAAACACATTTCTCTACACATAAGTTTCTCACCACATTTTCATTTTTGTTATTTTATTTTATTTGCATTTGTAGTAATTTGGGTTAGTTGACTAGCAACTAATTCCGCCCACTCTTTCAAACCCGAGATTTTACTTGCTTTCATAAAAAATTAAAAAAAAAACATAAAAAGAATCTTCCTCGACCCTTAGACCTAATTAGAGTAGTCTTTCATACCTAACGAACACTATTCCCTGTGGAGAACGATCAATCCCCCGTACTTACCACTACACTATACTACATCGGTCAGGTACACTACCTGGTGGGGTTGTAAGCCTCTTGAGATCCCTCGAGAGGTAAAACCTGTTGTAAGGTTACAAAACCACGCATCAGGTTGAGAAGAAGTATGATGTTGTTGTTCAATCTCATGAATACTGATGCCTCTTTGACTTGACATATTAAGCATAATACTAGCAATTGTTTCATCATCACTGTTAGTATGAGCTATAACATCTTCTTCCTGAGCTGGTTTAGAAGGGCCAACTTCCTCTTGAACTTGACTTGAAGGACCAATATCTTCTTCAAAATTTAAAGTTCTATTTGTAATAGTAAATTGCCTCTCAATACCTTGTTGAGCAGTACTTTCAGCTTCAGCTCCTTCCAAGTTTATTTCCTCAGTATCACCACTTCTTACTTCAACAACAGCTTCTTCCAAATTGATTTGCTCTGTTTCATCACTCTTCCTCTCAGCAGTATCTTGAGGAATATTTTCAGGTGGTGTCATCTGAGTATCATCCATAAATCCAGCATCTTGTTCAAAACCAGCATCTTCATTCAAATTCTCTAAATTCCTCCCCAATTGGAATGAAGATTGCTTCTTTGACTTTTTCTTATTTGACTGAGAAGACTTCTTAGGTTTCTGACCACTTTGCTTCTGAGACTTTACCCATAAGCGATGGTGTTGAACTAGTGGCCAAACAAACTTCTTCAATCTTTGAAACTTAGTCTTTAATTTGACTATCTTAACAGCTTGAGCCTCACTCTCCTTTTTCAGCCTCCTTAACTCCCTTGTTAAAGCATAATTATCCAACTCTGCCTCTTCTTCTTCAAATTGCTTAGACATATTTGTGGAAGAATAATCATTAGGAGATGATGGTTGATGCATACCTTGGTCTGACTCCTCATGAGTAGGAATGTCCATAGGAGCAGTATCTTCCCGAGTAGCAGAATGTAGAGAAGCAGTATGTTGAGAAGCAGTAGGTTGAGGAACACTAACTTCTCTTGAAACTGGAGACTCTTGGCTTGCTGATTCAGAATTTGCTTCTTGCTCTTGCTCTTGCTCTGCATCTCTAACAACTTGTGCAACTCCCAATATATGAGCAGTCAAAGGTGTGTTGGTTCCAGAAAACTTGACACTTTGTTTAGATAGAAAAGTAAACACCTTTGGTGGAAGTTTGACAGTGGGTAAAAAACTTTGAGGTTTAGAGACATCCTCAAGTTGATTGTTCAAGAATAACTGAACAAACCGTGGATACATTAAGAATGGTAAACCATTAGCAATATGTGTAAGCATACCATCAAGAATTAGTCGTGAAAAGTTGAATCTTTGATCGGTAGCCAAACCCACTAATGCAGATGCAATATTTTGACCAAATTGATCAAAAGAAGTACTCTTGGGACTTAAACAATGAAGTAGGACGTGAATTAGGTACTTCCAATGAGAAAAAAACAAAGGTTTCTGAAAAGTAAGTTTCGTCAGATCTCCTTCATAACCTATATCACTTAAAGTGTCCCAAAGCACTTGTTTTTCAAAACGAGCAGCCCCTCCTTCATCATTAAACATCAAAACATCCCTAACTGTGGCTTCAGAAATCCGAATAGTTCGTCCAACAACCGTAGCCCTAATCAACAGTCATCTTCAATCGTTGCAGTAGCCCAAAATTCTTGTATCCATGGACCAATAACATTAGGGTCAACTAAAATAGAGTAGTTGATGGAAGACCCAGTTAAGAAATCAATGATCGCATGAAAATCAACATTATCCCTTGTCTTGTCCAAGTTAGCGATCATATTGTGTTTGCTAACAGTGAGTCGATTAGCCATGATGAGTGGTAGAGAAGAATTCGCTTTGAGTGTGTGTTTCGTTAAAAAGATTGTGGTGTAAAAGCGAATGAGGGATCTCAAATAAGGTAAAAGGCGGGGAATTGGGGAGAGTTTCCTTAAATAGGATAGAAATAAATCAAACTCAAAATAATAAAGTTACCGTTTTGATTAACTTATTATCTCCGCCGTAAGGAATTAATTAACCGTAGCCCCACAATTTTTGACCGTTGGAACAGTACGTCCACGTAAGCAGTACGTTGAAGCAGTACTTTGCTGAGTCAGTACTTTAAGCAACAAAGCAGTACGTTCCATCTTCTTATCCACAATCAACACTCCAAACTAAAACCAAGAACTTGTAAATGGCTCATGCTTAAGTTCTAACTAATAGCTTATGTTGCCTCCCCTCAAATACAACATATAGTCTAAACTAAATTACTAAAAACCAATACTTTCATTAAGAACTAATAGAAAGTATACTAACTAATACTAAAGCCTCCCCTCAAATGTAGCCTAGTAGTTAATCATCCCAATGCTCACAACTAAGTGGTTGAATCTTGAAACATCAAATCCCTTTGTGAGTAGATCAGCTACATTATCATCTGTGTGAACCTTGACCACATTTATAAGCCTATGCTCATAACAATCCCGAATGAAGTGATGCCTAATCTGAATATGCTTGGTCTTGGAGTGATAAACTGGATTCTTCACAATGCAGATGGTACTCTCATTATCAATATTGATAGGAGTATTTTTGAAGTTGAATCCATAATCCAAGAGTTGATTTTGCATCCACAAAACTTGTCCACAACAGCTTGCAGCAGCAACATATTCTGCTTCAGTAGAGGAGGTTGCAGCAATTGTTTGCTTTTTTACATTGCTAGGAAACTAATCTTCTTCCAAGATATTGACATCCTCCTGAGGTTGATCTTCTATCATAGTTATCCCCTGCATAGTCACTATCTGAAAAAGCTTCCAAGTGAAAAGGTGACTCCTTAGGATACCATAATCCTAACTTTGGTTGATGCTTGAGATATCGAAAAATCCTCTTGACTGCATACATATGGGAAACCTTGGGTGTAACCTGATATCTTGCACACAAACAAACAGCAAACATGATGTCAGGTCTTGATGCAGTTAAGTACATAAGACAACCAATCATTGATCTATAAAGCTTGACATCCACAGCTTGTCCATCTTCATCCTTGCCTAAGGGTTTATTGTTATCAATGGGTGTGGTGGCAGGCCTGAGATTTGGAAGGTCAAATCTTTTAAGTATGTCTGCAACATACTTTTCTTGGTTAATGAAGATTCCATCTCTTGTTTGTCTAACTTGAAGTCCCAAAAAGAAAGTTAATTCTCCCATAGAACTCATTTGAAACTCCTTCTGCATAAGATCTTCAAATTCTTTCACCATAGACTTCTTTGTGGCTCCAAATATAATATCATCCACATATACTTGGACTAACATAATTTCTTTCTTATCCCTTTTTATAAACAAAGTCTTATCAATTGCTCCTCTCCTATAACCATGTTGTAATAGAAACTTTGAGAGTCTCTCATACCAAGCTCTGGGAGCTTGATGAAGGCCATACAGAGCCTTGATCACCTTGTAGACTTTGTTTGGATGTGCAGGATCTTCAAAACCAGGAGGTTGTTTAACATAAACTTCCTCAGAAATTGTGCCATAAAGAAAAGCACTTTTCACATCCATTTGGTAGACAGGAAATCCCATATATGATGCAAATGCAAGAAATAACCTTATTGCCTCTATCCTTGCAACAGGAGCAAACACTTCATCATAATCCACTCCTTCTTCTTGGCGATATCCTTGTGCAACCAATCTAGCTTTATTTTTGATAACATTCCCTCTTTCATCTCTTTTGATTCTGAAAACCCATCTTGTACCAATGACTCTTTTACCATCTGGTAAATCACATAATACCCAGACTTCTTGAAGCTTGAATTGTAGAAGCTCCTCTTGCATGGCTTCAACCCAACTTTCATCAGCTAAAGCTTGAGCTACCTTCTTGGGTTCTTCTTGAGATAGGAAGCAAGCAAACAGACATGTTTGTTGATCCTTGTGATTCATCCTGTTTTGTTTGTAAACAAAGCTAAGTAAAGCAGTATGTTGCTTAGAAAGACCTTTAACTTTGTTTCTTGTAACCACTCCTGAAGAGGGTGATCCAATAATGTTACTTTGAGGATGAGCTTTATGAACTCTCAAAGTAGGAGTTGGTGGTACTGGAAGATCAGACTCCAAGTTAGTTAAATCAATCCCTTCATTGGAGAAAATACCTTCTTGATTAAGCTCATCATCAACTTCTTCTAATCCAGGAATGTTAGCATTATCCAAATCATCATCATCAACTTTGGAATCATCAGAATTGTTCCAATTTGATTGTTCTAACACACCAGAAGTACTGTCAAAAGAATCAAAAGTACTTTGATCAAAAGTACTGTGGACAGTATCTTGAAATTTACTCTTTTTCTTTGCAGCTTCATAAGCCCTCCTTTGTTCATCTTCATAGGATTGTGCTATAGTTTCTTGAAAAAGCATCCTATTAAGTTCATCTTGTATGGCTTGATCTTCATCAGATACTGTATTGGTTGGTTTAGCAGTACTTTGTTCCTCATCAGATACTTCTGGTTCTTTGTCAGGAACATCTTCTGGTCTAACATTGACTCCATGAACAATGTATTGTGAATCATCTTCTTTGTGATTAGCTTGATTCTCTTCTCTAACAGGCACATAATTCATAGATGAAGTAAACTTGAGATCAAGATCAAACATCCAATCAGGACCTTTACCTTTCTGAGTTTCCTTATCTTCCAAAAATTCAACATGAAGACAATCTTGTACCTTTTTGGTACTCCTGTTGTAAACTCTAAAACCTTTGCTATTTGTACAATAACCCAATAGATATCCTTCATCTGACTTATCATCAAAATTTCCCAAAGAATCAATGGTATTTAGAATAGTCAGAGAACAACCAAAAGGTTTTAGAAAACGAATGTTTGGTTTCTTTCCCATTAGTAACTCATAAGGTGTCTTCATTTGAGGTTTAGTTACTGAAACTCTATTTAACACATAGCAAGCAGTACTTATGGCTTCAGCCCAAAAGAGAATAGGTAATTGGGAATCTGCAAGCATTGTTCTAGCTGCTTCTATCAAAGTCCTGTTCTTTCTTTCTGCAACACCATTCTGCTGGGGTGTTCTAGCAATGCTAAACTCTCTCTTGATCCCTTTCTTGGCACAGAATTCATCCATATGCTTGTTCTTGAATTTTGTTCCATTATCACATCTAATACCTCTTACTTTGAGTCTTAATTGATTTTCAAGGGCTACTATCAGGTCATGGATAGCATCAAAGGTTTCATCTTTGAATCCCAAGAAAAAGACCCAACTAAATCTGCTACAATCATCTGTCACAACCAAGCAGTACTTCTTCTTGTTTAAACTCTCTACTGAAACTGGTCCAAACAGATCCATGTGTAGCAACTCCAAAGGTTCTCTAATTTCTCTTTCTCCAAGCTTCTTACATGAAGCTTTATGTTGTTTACCCTTCTTGCAAGCCAAACATGAATGATCAGTCTTGAATGTTTTGGAAGGTAAACCTCTAACTAAGTTTCCTTTGACCAGCTTGTTGATGTTCTTGAAATTAACATGACCTAATCTTCTGTGCCACAAATGTGCTTCTTCCAATGATGCCTTTGCTACTAAACATGCTGCTCTTCCAGCAGAATTGAGACTCTTTAAGTCTAAACTGTACACATCATTGGTTCTTGGTACTCTCAATTTTACCAAGTGATCATCAACAAACTTAAACTCAGGAGAGAGAATGAGACATTCTGTATCAGTGAACAGAATTGGGTACTTCTTGTCACAAATCTGAGATACTGACAAAAGGTTGAACTTGAGCTCCTTCACATATCTAACATTCTCAAAATCAATACATCCAGCCTTGATTGTTCCTTTGCCAGTGATTCTCCCTCCATCAGGATCATTACCAAATGCAACTCTTCCTCCATAATATGCCTTAAAATCTGACAGGATCTCCTTGTCCCCTGTCATGCTGCCAGAGCAACCACTATCAACAATAATATGATCTTTAAGCTCCTCCTCTGGGTTGCCCTGCACATTAAAGAAAAGGGTTAGTTTCTTTTAGGAACCCAAGCCATTACTGACTTGTGTTCCCCTTGTGGAGTGACATACTTGAATTCCTTCAGTATGTAATCTCCACTGGTTTTAAAGGCATGGTCAATGATTATTTGCGTTGGTCCCATGTCCTGTGTTGTAATATCAACAACACTCCCTGTTTCACCCTTATCTGATGAAAGTACTGCTTGTTCCCCATCAGTACTTTCTTTCTTAACCCAATTTCGTTTGACCTTAGGTTTCTCTGATCTAGGTACTTTGCTTGAGGTGTAAGACCTTTTATATGAATTGAATCTCTTAGGTCTTCTATGTGAAAAAGTGTTAGCAGTACCATGATTGGGTGAAAACTTATCAGTCCTTTGAGAAGGTACTTCTTGAGACTTATCAGTGTGTGAAGGTACTGGTGGTTTGGAAAACATTCTTTTCTGGTGAGGGTACCTATAGTCTTTAGAGAAATTACTATGGTTGACCCTATTTGAGTGATTCCAAACTGGTCTAGTCTCTCTTGGCTTATGGGTGGCAGGTCTATTCTTTGGGAACTGACTTAAATATTCTGAGTGTAAGTCACAGTGCTTAATCAAGTGATCAGGACTATAGCATACATAACATAACTTTCTCTCCATATTCCCAAATCCTCTTCTATGATTAAAAGGTTTCCTATAGTGAGCAGTATTTTGAAAAGTTTCTCTTGGAGGTACTGCTGAGTGTCCAGCAGTACTTTGAAAAGTTTTTGGAGGTACTGCTTGCTTTTGAAAGGCTGTAGGAAACTTTTGATCATTACCCCTTTGAAAATCATCCTTAGGTTTCTCAGAACTAAATTGACCAGTAAGCTTTTTTCTAAACTCTAGGTTGTCTACACCATAACGAGAAACATCTGTCCTAAGTGGTTGAAACTTACCAGTGGGTGGAGGAACTGAGTGGTACTCCTTATCTTTCTTAAATTCAGGAGGTGATTCACTAATTGGTTCCTCATTCCTAGATGTATTTTCTTCTGAGCTTGTAAGGTCATCATCACTAGGTGGAATCTCTTCCTTATCACTAGGTGGGGTCTCTTCCTTATCACTAGGTGAGGTCTCATCTGAACTACTATCTTCACCATAACCTAGTCCATCTCTACTGTTTATGACTCTTTGTTTTTCAACAAATTGAACATGTGATAGACCAGCCTGTTTAATACTACCAAGTTTTTCTAACAAAGCATCTCTTTCCTTAGTAATCTTTTCTAATTCAGACACCTTACATCCTAACTTCCATTCACTTAATTTCAATTGGTAATCTTGTTGCTCATATTTTTCTGCCCAAGCCATTTCATTATTTTCATGTGTTAATATTTTGGCTTCCATTGACTCTAAAGTTAATTGATAACCAGCTACCTCAGACCTAGCTGTTCTACAATTATCTCTTTCAGTTACATATTCTTTAAGCAACTTTTGATAAACATCATTACACTTAGAGCATACCTCAGAGACATTGGATGAACTTGGTGAAGTAGCTACCATAGCAATCTGAACAGGTTCATCTTCATCCTCCATGCTCCAGTCAAAGCTTTCAAGACCATCTCTTGATTCCAAAGCAGCATATCCTGGTTCCTCATCAAAAGCTGTGCTCCAATCAAACTCTTCCATTGCAACCATAGAATAGGTTACTGGTTCATCATCAAATTCAGCACTCCAATCAATCTCTGCTAAATTTTCTTGAGCCACCAAAGCTTTTGGTTGTGATTCAGTAATAGGAACCTCTTTTCTTTCAACCTTTGGTTGTTCAACCATCCTGTTTGCCTGATATTTTGCAAACTTGCATTCCCTTGCAAAGTGTCCAAGCTTTTGACAATTGAAACATTCAATCTTGGATTTGTCAAAAGTTATACCTTGTTTAGCTTTGAAATCAATTCCCCTTCCTGTCTTGTTCATGAACTTCTTGATCCTTGCAGTGATCATGGCTACTTGCCATCTTATGTCAATCTCCTCTAAAGCATCTTCTTCAATCTGCAACAAGTCTTCTTGATAGGTAACAGGTAAAGTGGCTTGTTGTGCAAAGAAGGAACATACAACATCATCAGAATTGGTGTTGTTTGTTGGTGATGGGTTGGGAGTAGTTGTGGTTGTGCAAACATGCTGTGAATCACCAACAGTACTTTGAGAAGGATAAGCAGTACTTTTAGTGGAAGTACTGCTTCTGTTTTCAGAAGACACAAAAGCTATGTTGTGAGTTTTCTGAGAACTGTGACCATTCATCTCTTGCTCGTACACTTTCAAATTGTTGTATAGATCATCAAAGTCCATAGACTCCAGTCCAGGTTGTCCTCTAATCACAGTAGCAACCACATGCCAGACAGATGGCAAACTCCTTAAGAACTTCAAATTTGCATCTTCAACAGATACCTCTGCTCCATACAATTCTAGCATACTAAGTAGATTTTGGAATCTGTCATAGGCAGCATCAAGACCTTCTCTTTCACCAACAGTGAAAGTTTCAAACTGCTGCTTCAATAAGTTTCTATGCATCTTCTTTGAAGCATCATTACCTCCAAATCTTGTCTTGATCGCAGCCCACAATTGCTTTGCATCCTTAGCATCATGGAACTTCAGTAGGTGACCATCAGGAATAGCAGACAACAGTATGTTGAGAGCCTTATCTTGATTTCTCTTTGTAGCTGCTGGCAAAGTTGGTTGAGGTGGTTTGGGTTGGCCTTCAACATGCACAGGTTCGTCAAGAACAACATTACCATTGACAATCACATCCCATAGAGCATGGTCAGTAATAGCAAGGTAGTGCCTCATCTTCATGCTCCAGAGATCATATTCTCCCTTCTTGATGATAGGAATTCTGAGTGAGGTGATGGATGAGATAGGTGCAGCTTCAGTCGACATCGTTGAGGGTTTGTTGATAAATCGGTTTTAAGAGTTTCTTCTTAATCAGAGTCTCCACACAAGCTCTGATACCACTTGTTGGATCGATATACTCTGACCAAACTAACTTGTAGCTTGTCTACAGTTTAACAACTTTGAATGAATTCAAAACTATTAATAATGAAACACTGATATACTTTGCTAAGTATGCGGAATCTACTTCAACAAAGCTAAGAAGAATTAATAAACAACTTCGAATATTATTAAAACCTTGAACCTGCTTTCTTACACAGATTCACTAACAAACTCTAATCACTAATACTTCTAACAAGTTTCTTCGTGTAAACTTGTCTCTCTAAAATCTTATCTAATCGTATCTCTAATCGCATATGTCTAATGCCAACCTAGGGATCCTTTTATAGGCACAAGGAAAACCCTAGTCGGTTTACAAACTTGAACGACAAGTAATTCTAATTATAACTCTAATCTAATACGAACATTCTAGAATTACACATTAGTCCTTAAACAATTTGCATAGCAGTCCTTCAACGAGCAGCAGTACTTTGACTTGAGTAGCAGTACTTTGACTTGAGTAGCAGTACTTTGACTTTCAGCAGTACTTTGATATTTCATAGCCCAACACAACTAACCTTTGTTTTGTAGCATTTCTCATCCTTGAATCAAATACGTTGGTACCCTAGCAACGGGGAGTATTGATCGAGGGGGGAGCATATCATGTACTAATCCTTGTTTTGTAGCATTCATAAACCTTGGATCATATACGTTGGTACCCTAGCAACGGGGAGTATTGATCAAGGGGGAGCATATCATACACTAACTATTATTTTTGTAGGTTCATTCGTGCATCATAACCTTGGCACTCCAATTAGGGGGAGTATTATCCAAGGGGGAGATATTAAGTTCTCAAAATCCATGCATCATACTTGGTACTCCAAATTAGGGGGAGTAATCACCAAGAACCGTTCACCACATTCCGCTATGCATTTCTTCTTTTGGTTTCGACAAAAAAGGGGAGATTAGATTAAGCTTATACTTAACAGTCAGTACATCTTTTATGCCTAAATAGATTTCAAAACTTACATAAAACTAGTTTAATCTATATTTTTAAAAGACTTACACTTTACTTATTCCATTGCTTAAAAATAAATTTTATGTTTTGTCATCAACAAAAAGGGGGAGATTGTTAATACAAATATCGTCCTAAAAACGTTATTTATATTTTACGATCTTTGCTATATTTTGTTAATGACAATTATAAAGTTTATTTTTAGCAAAGCATAAATATAAGTTAAAGACTTTTACATTTATAGTAATAAGGTTTTAAAACTCATCATATACATGCTACATGATCACTAGGATACATGTTACATACATATATACATTTACATTATTTACATTTTAATTCTTAAAATGGAAATATGTTCATGACATCATTGCATACATCATTTGGATATCTTTAGGATATCTTGTAGATTTAGTAAATATTTTGGAAAGATCTTCAAGCAAAGAATTGGATTGTGTAAGATCTTGGCAAGATTTGGTAAGATATTTTAAGATCTAGCTATCATGTCCCGGCGGAACCAAACAGCATATAGGGCAGAACCCTGGATTTGGTTCAGCCAAATCCGTGAACTGTTTTATCAGTTTTCCTATAAATAGCAAGCTGATCATTCAAGTTCACTCATCACTCACATAGCATAAATTACATATACATTATTTCTTACTTTACTAACCCATTCATTCATTCATTTCATTTGTAGAGATCTTTCTTTTGTAGCAAAGAGATCAAACATCAAGGTTCAACACACTGTTGCAAACCTGTTAGAATAGTCACTGTGTGATTTAGTTGTAGTTCACACATCATTGTTATACCAAATATTCAGTAGTGATCGGTTAGTGTTTTAGTCCTCAAAACACATAGAGTGTCGGGAGTGGTTGTACCCTTGTAAAGAACTCGGTATCTAGCTTAGTACCGGAAAAAGTGTAAGCGACGTCAGGTTGGTTCTACCTTGAACTAGAAGTCGGTATAAAGCTTTGTACCAGAAAAAGAGTAAGCAACGTGTAAAGGTTTTCTCCGCCTAGAAGGGAGCTTGTTTCTTAGTGAAGAAAAACTCTCGAGTTAGAGGCTCGAGGAGTAGAGTAGGGCATGGAAGAGAGTCCTTGTAGACCGAATGGTTTGTTGTTTTAGTACGGTTTATTTTTCCAAGGAAAACGCAACGAATGTATTTTCCTCGGGTCGTGTCCCAACGAAGGTTGAATTCGAGTTCTCGTAACGGTGTCGAATAAGTGTGGTGAATGTAAAGAGAGTGATGATTGGTGATTTTATACTACGAATAATGAAATAACAAACGGAAACAACTAATTAAACTAAATGAACAATTAAGCTAAGCATGTGATATTAAAAATGAAAATCGAATTTAAAAACGAATGCGACGAATTTAAAAATGTAAATAAAAATGATTTTCTAAAATTTAAATCCTAAAAATATAAAAATTTTTTTCCTAAACTCTAAATATAAAAAGAAAATTTTGGAAAAAAAAAGAAAAATATTTTTTTTGACTTTTTATGAATTTTTTATGAATTAAAAACTAAATTAAACTATTTAAATGATTTAAAAATATTAAAACAACTTGGAAAAATCTGAAAATTTTTGAGTAATTTTAAAATCAAATTTCTAATCTAGGAAAAATAAATTCAGAAAGTGATTGAACCCCAATAAACGGAACAGTACAATAAGCAGTTAGGAATTCAGCTAAAAATAAGCAAATAAGCTCCAAAAATTCTCAAAAGCTCAAAACTGATATATGATACTACTGGAAGCTTAAAGAAACTGAAAATGAAGGAATAAGCACAAGCAACAAGTAACAATTTAGATGAACAGATTAAACCTATGGCAGACTCAATATGGGGTGATAAGCACTATTGCAGCTACTCTAAAAGCTGGGAATAAGCTCATCTGGGAAATCTAAATGCAGAAACTACAAGCTTATATGACAGACTTCTTAAAATCTAAAAATGCCTAAATTCTAACCTCAATAGCTACCCTAATTGATGCCCAGATCAGATGTAATTTGGAACTCAAAAATGCAGTAGGTCTGAGCAGAGTAAGTGGCGGTATTGCAGACCACAAATAAGCTCTCCAATAAGCTAATTTGTGAAATACCAAATATTGAGCTTAATGCGTGATATATCAACAACCTATAAACCAAAAATTGAGGCTCAAGCTTAATTCAATAGGCTAAAAATTACTCTAGATCAGCAGCCGAAAAGGGTCTGCACTAAGGTACCCTGTGACAGCAGACCTTAACATTTGGCGTAAAACTTTGTGCAAAACTAGGCCACAACACTCTAGCTCTAGTATACTGACTTAACCTACTCAAATGAACCTAGAAAAGCCAAAAGGGGACTCTAGATAAGCTCAGCTTATTGCTGAGCTTATTGAGGCAGTGTAGTACTATTAAGGGCCCTAGGTGACTAAATAAACTAAATCAACTCAAATCTACTCAAATCTCCTTAGAAGCAACTTAATTACCCTAAATTGATCTAAATTAAACCCAAAACAGATGCAAATGAACAGTGATTATTGCTTATGCTGCTTAAACTGATAATAGCCAAACAGTCCTTCAAAATCAGATTATGCAAAGTTACACTATACCTAAGTAATTTAAGCCAAAATCTATCTTATACTATATTTATCTAGCCTAATTATAATCTAAAAACAGGAAACAAAAAGCAAAAACAGTAAAACAAGCTTATCACCAATAAGCACAAAGTAAGCTAGATAGGTAACTAGGACTTACAAGCTGTCCTGCTGTGAATGTTTGATGAACTCAGAATCACTACACAACCCAGGCTTATCATTAAGCCAAAACAATACCCCAGAATAGCTTATAGTACCAGCTTAACTCCACAGCTTATTCAAAAGTTTACTTTTGTTGACTTTTTGATTTTTAAAGGAAAAACAGATTTCAATCAATTGAAACTTGAACTAAAGCAAAACTAAGCATACATGAGCTTATGAAAAACAGAAATGAAGCTTTAAACAAAATAGATGATTAAAAAAAAAAACTAAATTTCATTAACCAGAAGATGAAGTACAAGGCAGAATTAAAATCAATACTGGAATTTAAATGATTACAATAAAAACATAATAATAAAATGGCCTAAATTCTTCTAATAACATGAAAAATTGGACAAACATCAATGGAGGAGGAGGTCCTCTATTTATAGCCATCAACTGAAGCTTCCAGGCTTGCCAGGTCACCAATCCGTGTGCACCTTGAGCTCTCCACCACCCTTAGATCAATTCCAATCATCCATAGCCGTCTGATCAAATCTTCTGAGGTGTCCCGTCCAATCAGAGCGTGCCACGTACCCATTCGTGTGTTTCCTGCCCTTCTGACGCTCCTGACACCTTCTAGAAGTGCGTGATTGGACCGTATTACCCTTAATTGTGGTAAAAATGTACGGTTAAAAATCTAGGGTTCATAGGCACAGTACATTTTCTGGGTTAAAGAAATTTGGGCGCGGGCTTTGTGGGTGTGTGTTTATTTATTTTTGCTTGACCTTTATTTATTGCTTTTGACCGGTCCGGGTTTGTGGGATGGGTGGATCGGGTTGGGTAGCTGGGCTTTGGTTTATTCAATGGGTGATGGGCTTGTTTTGGATTTTGGATTTAATGGATTGGATTGTGTTTGAATTTGGGTTATAAAAGAAAATCCGGGTATTAATGTTTTTATAGGATTTAAAGGTTATAGGGATTACTTGTGTAATTTGCTAAAAATTAAGGGACTGATTTTGCCAATATTCAAAATTTGATCTAAGGGTGATTTTTGTCTTTTTGTGAAACTCTAAGGCAGATTTTGACTTTTTGACCAAGCATGTCTTTCCCGGCTTCGGCTTTGAGTCTTTTCAAGCATCTCGTGCTCGTTTTCCTGGTTTTTCCTCGATTTTGTCCTATTTTTGTAATATCCTTCCCTGCACAATCAAAAACACAATATCTTTTGGCATTTTGGTTAGTTTTTGGTCTTTTTGGGCTTAATTTGGCAAATAAAAGGTATGTGAATAAGCACATACCAAAATCCCCCAGACTAAGCTATTGCAATGTCCTCATGCAATGTTATAAAAACACGTTTTTAAATCCAAAAATTTCTAATCTCTTTTTACTAACTTTGAGAAGTAGCAAAATTTTCAAAAGAGATTGAGAAATCTTAAGTTCTAAAAACTCCCCGATTTTCCTTTTTATTCTATTTTTGTATTTTTCTTATTATTCATGTGACGGCTTTGTCGACAATCATTATCTAACGATAACTTTTAAGGTCATTGAGCAGGAAACACGACTCATAAAGAAGTGACCATACGGATAAAATTCATCGTTCCTGATTTTTCACGAGTCTCCAAACTAAGCTTAAAAACGAAATCATTGTCATTTACAAGTTAGATTGCTATCACTACCCATGAAAGTTAATTGTGTATTACTTCTCGTTCCCAAATTCCTATTTTCCTCTATTTATTTTATTTTTGGTGAGAAATGAATTTCTTCAAATTCTCATTTCGATAATTTTTAGTCCGATAAAGATACCTAGTTTAGACGCTAGGTAGTTTCCAAGCCTTCCCTCGAAAACCGTTGCATACAAAAATGAGGTCCACATCAAGGTCTCTGATTTAACACGATTTTGAGGATATCCCTTTTATATACGACCGAAACAACTCATCTACGAGTCCAGAGACAGAAGCTTTTATTAGGATACCCCCGGAGTCGAAGTTTGGCATTATAACACTTTATCTACATATTCAAGCACATTAACGTATTTAATCCTTGGCCCTTTATAACAATCACAACATCGGTTGCGAGCCGGCAAGATGTGATAGTCTATTATGACCTTGGAATTTTTCCTCTGCCTTTATTAGAAGTCTACAACATCGGCTGCGAACCGGCAAGATGTAGAAAACTTTTTATGGCTTTGGATTATTATTATACATTATCATATTCATTAATTATTTGTGTTGCCAAACCCCAAGTCCTACGGCTTTTATAACAATCCCAACATCGGTTGAGAGCCGGCAAGATGGAATAGTCTATTACACCGTAACACTGACAGTACCTTGATGTGTACCCAAATTTAATAAGCAAGAATTCTCTAAGGAAGAAATAAAAACTAATATTCGCCAAAACCAAAATACCTTTAATTATTCCTAGATTACTATTATTGGGTGAAACAAGCTTATGGGAACAAGAAGCAACAAGTAACTTCGATGAGCTCTAAAGAGATCCAACTACTCCACGTTTAGCAATCTAACTTATAAACAACTCTATCATTTCTCGTTCTTCGCAAATTTAAAATCTTAAATAATAAGATCCGCGAATGCTTAGCCAAATAATCAAGCCATGCATATATAAAGTCAATTATGGGAACTTGCAAATTCTTAAAAAGAATTCGCGTTTTCTAGCTCCTTGTATAAAAGACTAGCACGAGCTTATAGATTATAAATGGTTAAGGGAACAAGCTAGGGCTCAACACGCCCGATCAAGTCAGAATTTTATTCCTACTCTCTCCAGCGGAAAGTCAACAAAAATATCAAAACTTATTATATTTTTGACAAAATTTTTTTTAAAATTTTCTCATTTTTTTGGATTTTTTCAATTTTGGAGGAAAAACGGGGTTGCATGAGTAAACGGCAAAAAATGCAAGGCAAAATCAAATCGAAAGATTACCCCCCCCCCCAGACTAAAACGAGACATTGTCCTCAATGTCTTAAAGGTAAGGGTTCTCCTACATAAATCTAAGGCCGTTTATTAATTATGCCAAAAGATAGATGTAAAACGATAAGATTTAGGATATCGGATGAGCAACGAATGATGAAACTCGAGTGGAGAGAAGCAAACTACGAGCACGAGAGTCTTCATCATTGGGCAAATCCTGGACACATATAACCACGAAACACAAGATATGGAAAAGGAAGCCCTCCTCACGTCACTTATTAGAAAGAAAATAGAAAGAAGATAGAAGGATAAGCATGGGGTGCCTCCCACGAAGCGCTTGTTTAGTATCGAGTCGGAAAGCTTAGACTCGCCCCGAATTTATTTGTCCTTGGGGGAGCATGTGGAAAAGATAATCTCCATCGGACTTTCGTTCAAGATGTTTGGATAAACATTGAAGCATACGAAAGTTCCACTCCGATGAGACACCCACGGCTGAAAAGAAGGAGAGATGCCGGGGTCAAAGATGGTGTCTTCACTCCCGAAGGAGTGAAACAGAGGAGAAATCACCGGATAGGTGAGAAAAGGAAGAAAGATCATAATTAGAATGGGGATCCATTCTTCATCATCAAAGCTCTTGAAAACCTCGGGAGGGAGGGTCGGGATGATATCCTTGATAATAAAATTCTTAGGAGAGAGTACATCTCCCCCCGGGTCAGGATCTTCTTCAATAACAAAATAATCATACTCCGGAGGAGGTATGATATGAGTGAGTTCTTCTGAGAACTCCTCATGAAGAGATTCGAGAATACGAGGAGGATCTGTGAGTTCCGGTATGGGCTCATCAAGATTAGAAAGAAGATCCTCCTCGCCCTCAACGTCCTCTAACCCTCCATCGAAAAGAGGATTAACTTTGCAAGAAGTATACTCATTATTGAATTCAAAAAGAGGGTTAGAGAAAATTCCGGAAGTAATCTCGGAAACGTCAAGGGAATCTCCATAAGATTGAGAATCACTTTCATCGTCGGATATTTCCTCGGACTCACTTGGGATTGGGACGAGGTTCTCAACACTGGACTTTATGATTTCGTCTGATTCCTTTTCAGGAAGAGTGCTAAGATGCTCGTCCCCCATTTTTAGAGAGTCCTCGGGTTCTTTGGTAGGAAAGACGGTAGTGATTTCTGTTGAATTTTCACAAACTCCCCACATAGAATCCTCATCATCGTCATCGTCGTCGTAAACGAAAGTTTGACGATAATTAGAACTTATTTTAGCTATTTGTCTTTCAGCTAAAAATTCTCCATAAGTTATCTGATGAGGTTCTTCTTGTGGGAGTTGTTTATTAACCAAAGCCTTAAGTTCTTTTAATGTATCAAGCATAGCAATGAGAAGTTGTTCTTCATTGAGTATTTCTTGAGGAGGTGGCTGAGGTTGTGGTTGAATCATATGGTGTTGTGGGGGTTGGAAATTGTCAAAACCGGGAGTACTATAGCAAGGATTAGGTTCATAGTAATTTTGATTCCACGGTTGACATTGATAATCATTATGAGGACCCCCACAATTTGTACAAGAAAAGTTCGGTGTATCATTGAAATACGGTTCTTGCTCATAAAAGTTTTGAGGAGGGTGAGTGAAATTATTTTGAGGATAGTTGAAAATGTTCGGATTAAAACCATCATTGTATGAAGCACAAAGCGAACAAAATCCATTGATAATATCTCTCGCACACCTCTCGCAAGTACACCGATGACAATAAGTTGTTGACGGATCTAACTGATTTCCACACTCATCGCAATAACGTTCAAGCCACGGATCGGGCTGTGGTGAGTAGTCGGAAAAATTGGAAGAGTTGTTGAACGGATTTGGATTTGGATCATAAGCAACTGAATTACTCGAGCCGCAAAACAAACAACTTCCGTCCCGAATATCATTACCACACCGTTCGCATGTGCACCAACGACAAGGTAAACCGAAAAGCGGCTCTCCACAACCGACGCAAGGGATAGACGATTCCATCAGAATTAAACATATAGAGGATTAAGAAGATAAGAATTAAACAGATAAGAGGTTTAAGAAGAATATTTTTGGATTTTTAAATTTTAGAAACATGGAAAATCACAAAAGGAAAATGGAAAATAATTTTGAAGAGAAAATCTTTTTGGGTTTTTATATAGAAAAATTAGAATTAAATTCTTTTTGGCGATCGTTGATCAACCGTACTCGTTTCTTTCTAAACTACGCGCAGCGTGGCGGAGAAGCAAAGGTCCGCTCGTAAGCTGATTAAGAATCCGCCTCTTTCGGTCTGCAATTTAATGTCAAGACCTCCTTAAACCCCGTAATTAGGTTGTAGCAAAGAAATAATCCGAGTAACGTTTAATTTCCCGATCTCTTTTGTTGTTTATTCGGAATGGTTTACAACACTTGCAAAAAAGTGAGGATTTATATTATTTTTCTATTTTTGAAAACACTTTAGGAAAAGTGTTTTATTTATTTTCTTTTTGTATTTTTATTTTTTTTATAAAAACGAGAAACTTCCGAGGGAAGGGTCTTCAAAACACGATTCAACGAATGAAATTCAAACTCTTCTCAAGCCTTCCCCGGCAGCGGCGCCATTTTTTGATTTGTCGTTTTAGTACAGTTTATTTTTCCAAGGAAAACGCAACGAATGTATTTTCCCCGGGTCGTGTCCCAACGAAGGTTGAATTCGAGTTCTCGTAACGGTGTCGAATAAGTGTGGTGAATGTAAAGAGAGTGATGATTGGTGATTTTATACTACGAATAATGAAATAACAAACGGAAACAACTAATTAAACTAAATGAACAATTAAGCTAAGCATGTAATATTAAAAATGAAAATCGAATTTAAAAACGAATGCGACGAATTTAAAAATGTAAATAAAAATGATTTTCTAAAATTTAAATCCTAAAAATATAAAATGATTTTTCCTAAACTCTAAATATAAAAAGAAAATTTTGGAAAAAAAAGAAAAATATTTTTTTTGACTTTTTATGAATTTTTTATGAATTAAAAACTAAATTAAACTATTTAAATGATTTAAAAATATTAAAACAACTTGGAAAAATCTGAAAATTTTTGAGTAATTTTAAAATCAAATTTCTAATCTAGAAAAAATAAATTCAGAAAGTGATTGAACCCCAATAAGCAGAACAGTACAATAAGCAGTTGGGAATTCAGCTAAAAATAAGCAAATAAGCTCCAAAAATTCTCAAAAGCTCAAAACCGATACATGATACTACTGGAAGCTTAAAGAAACTGAAAATGAAGGAATAAGCACAAGCAACAAGCAACAATTTAGCTGAACAGATTAAACCTAGGGCAGACTCAATATGGGGTGATAAGCACTATTGCAGCTACTCTAAAAGCTGGGAATAAGCTCATCTGGGAAATCTAAATGCAGAAACTACAAGCTTATATGACAGACTTCTTAAAATCTAAAAATGCCTAAATTCTAACCTCAATAGCTACCCTAATTGATGCCCAGATCAGATGTAATTTGGAACTCAAAAATGCAGTAGGTCTGAGCAGAGTAAGTGGCGGTATTGCAGACCACAAATAAGCTCTCCAATAAGCTAATTTGTGAAATACCAAATATTGAGCTTAATGCGTGATATATCAACAACCTATAAACCAAAAATTGAGGCTCAAGCTTAATTCAATAGGCTAAAAATTACTCTAGATCAGCAGCCGAAAAGGGTCTGCACTAAGGTACCCTGTGACAGCAGACCTTAACATTTGGCGTAAAACTTTGTGCAAAACTAGGCCACAACACTCTAGCTCTAGTATACTGACTTAACCTACTCAAATGAACCTAGAAAAGCCAAAAGGGGACTCTAGATAAGCTCAGCTTATTGCTGAGCTTATTGAGGCAGTGTAGTACTATTAAGGGCCCTAGGTGACTAAATAAACTAAATCAACTCAAATATACTCAAATCTCCTTAGAAGCAACTTAATTACCCTAAATTGATCTAAATTAAACCCAAAACAGATGCAAATGAACAGTGATTATTGCTTATGCTGCTTAAACTGATAATAGCCAAACAGTCCTTCAAAATCAGATTATGCAAAGTTACACTATACCTAAGTAATTTAAGCCAAAATCTATCTTATACTATATTTATCTAGCCTAATTATAATCTAAAAACAGGAAACAAAAAGCAAAAACAGTAAAACAAGCTTATCACCAATAAGCACAAAGTAAGCTAGATAGGTAACTAGGACTTACAAGCTGTCCTGCTGTGAATGTTTGATGAACTCAGAATCACTACACAACCCAGGCTTATCATTAAGCCAAAACAACACCCCAGAATAGCTTATAGTACCAGCTTAACTCCACAGCTTATTCAAAAGTTGACTTTTGTTGACTTTTTGATTTTTGAAGGAAAAACAGATTTCAATCAATTGAAACTTGAACTAAAGCAAAACTAAGCATACATGAGCTTATGAAAAACAGAAATGAAGCTTTAAACAAAACAGATGATTAAAAAAAAAACTAAATTTCATTAACCAGAAGATGAAGTACAAGGCAGAATTAAAATCAATACTGGAATTTAAATGATTACAATAAAAACATAATAATAAAATGGCCTAAATTCTTCTAATAACATGAAAAATTGGACAAACATCAATGGAGGAGGAGGTCCTCTATTTATAGCCATCAACTGAAGCTTCCAGGCTTGCCAGGTCACCAATCCGTGTGCACCTTGAGCTCTCCACCACCCTTAGATCAATTCCAATCATCCATAGCCGTCTGATCAAATCTTCTGAGGTGTCCCGTCCAATCAGAGCATGTCACGTACCCATTCGTGTGTTTCCTGCCCTTCTGACGCTCCTGACACCTTCTAGAAGTGCGTGATTGGACCGTATTACCCTTAATTGTGGTAAAAATGTACGGTTAAAAATCTAGGGTTCATAGGCACAGTACATTTTCTGGGTTAAAGAAATTTGGGCGCGGGCTTTGTGGGTGTGTGTTTATTTATTTTTGCTTGACCTTTATTTATTGCTTTTGACCGGTCCGGGTTTGTGGGATGGGTGGATCGGGTTGGGTAGCTGGGCTTTGGTTTATTCAATGGGTGATGGGCTTGTTTTGGATTTTGGATTTAATGGATTGGATTGTGTTTGAATTTGGGTTATAAAAGAAAATCCGGGTATTAATGTTTTTATAGGATTTAAAGGTTATAGGGATTACTTGTGTAATTTGCTGAAAATTAAGGGACTGATTTTGCCAATATTCAAAAGTTGATCTAAGGGTGATTTTTGTCTTTTTGTGAAACTCTAAGGCAGATTTTGACTTTTTTACCAAGCATGTCTTTCCCGGCTTCGGCTTTGAGTCTTTTCCCGCATCTCGTGCTCGTTTTCCTGGTTTTTCCTCGATTTTGTCCTATTTTTGTAATATCCTTCCCTGCACAATCAAAAACACAATATCTTTTGGCATTTTGGTTAGTTTTTGGTCTTTTTGGGCTTAATTTGGCAAATAAAAGGTATGTGAATAAGCACATACCTTGTAGACCGAACCACTATAAACATCCATGTTGTGGTTTGATTGTTTCTTTCCTTACTTACTTTACTTATATTGTTTGATTGTTTACATTAAGTTGAAATCACGTCAAGTATTCAAAGCGAATTAAATTTAAAAACGGTAAAAACTATTCAACCCCCTTTCTAGTTTTCCACACATTCGATCTAATAAGCTAAGCATATGTGTTTTAGTTTAAACCATTCGAAATACCATGAGTCACCATACAAGCTTCCATGGATATCCTTCAAACACTTCACCTTGTCTTCTAGAAACCTCCACTTTTGTGGTTATAAAACCGAACAAATATACACATATGTGTTTTTCTTTTTAACCATTCGAACCAAGAGGCTAGGAATCAAAGACGTGTTCACCTTTAAGACCTTTGAACCAACAAACAAAAGCATGGACATATTGTGAACACCTCACCATGTCTCATCTTTCTCTCTATAAATGTCAACCTAGAAACCACCATTTCAACACATCCCTTGTTCTAACAACTAAACACTCCCACACACACTTACATTCTGAGTTTTCTAGTCCAAGAGAAAGGAGAAGGAAGTCACAAAAGAGCCTAGGAGATTGGAAGGAGCCTTTCTTCACTTAGAAGTCATTTTGGTTCCATTTTAATTCTAGTCGAATTCCAAGATTGTAAGTCCTTCTAGCCCTTTTCAATTCCTTCTATAAGTCTTAGACACGCTTAAACATAATTTTAATTAAGTCTAAATTGAAGGCCAAGACCAAAAACCATGTTTTCATTCTTTTCTGTTTTTACAGTAAACAAACAAACACCTCTAATAAGTTATAATGTTGTTTTACACTTTAACGCTTTAATATACCTCATTAAGTCATCTAGATAAGCTAGTTTACATGTTGACAAGCCATGAAAATAAGCCCATAAGTTTTAAGGTTTAACTTCCATTTCTTTTCTTTTTCTTTCTGGTCGATAAACAAACCAAACACCCCTTTTGGACCTAAGTTTTAACCCACAAGCTAAAAGCTATAAGCTGAGATATTAAGCTATCCTAATAAGCTCATAAGTGACTTTACAAAGCCCCAAAAACTTGGCCAAAAGCTGTACATGCCTCGCTTATTTTCTGTGTTTCTTTTGGGTATGTCGTAAACTAGAACACCCAATCACCCCTTTTGAGCCTTACTTTTCCACCATAAGCCAAGGCTTATAAGCCCAGCCAATAAGCCCTTTTAACAAGCTCCCAGAAGACTACATAAAGCCCCAAGATCCTGGTCAAAACTCTATAGGCCTCGCTCAATTATTCTTGTTCTTTTCATGGTCGCGAGTACAAAACCAAACACCCTTTTTACCATATGTTTTTGCTATACACTAAACTATAAGCCTTAAACTGCTTAATAAGGCTTCTAGATAAGCTAAGTAACCTGTTAATAAGCTACACAAATAATTCCATAAAGTTTCAAAGATCAGATCTGGTTTCTTTTTCTTTTCCTTCTTTACCGAGAACAAGCCAAATACCCCTCTTGATGAATTAAATAGCCCATAAGCTAAAAGCTTTAAGCTACGAGATTTAGCCACTTTAATAATCTCCTAACAAAGTTTAGAAAACCACAAAAACGTTGTCAAAAGATCATAAGGCTTCGTTTATTTTCTTTGTTCCTTTTGGTGTCTCGACCTAAAACCTAACACACCCTTTTGATTTGTTTTAAACCCATAAGCTAAGAATATAAGCTAATAAGCTGTTAACAGCTTATTTAAAAACTTAACAAAACTTATTTTAGCAAACCATAATAAACCACGCCCATCTTTAAACTTAAAACGCAACTAAAATGAAATAAGGACTACGGACGTAACGACTAAAATACTTGAGGGTGGAAACTCTAACATTTTGAAACTTGGAGTTTTCTTGGGCCAAAACTGTCAATTTTGATAAGTTATAATAAGGGCTGAAATTGTAAATGACTCATAGTTAAGGGTATAAAATGTAACATCTTTATATTATCACGGAACTATACTTTTAACACGTTTTGACTCGGTCTTCGATAATAATCAACATACGAAATATTTACAATTCTTATCGATCGGTCAAACCTTAAAAATGAAATATGATAAAATACCATTTATCATCCATTAACTTTTGAAGAGACTTCAAGATTAAAAATCTTACATTTTATCTTTTCTCGTTCAACCATACGGCGTTATACTAAATTCACCCAAAAGGTCCAACACATAAGTTATCGACAATACACATGTTATACAAATACTAAACATAATCACACTTTATTAATTAAAGTCTCGAATATAAACAAACATACTGAGACTTGACATATCCACTTAGGTCGCATGTCGGAGCAATTTATTCTCAAAACTTGATTAGTTTTTCAACCAGACTACTGTATCACTAAAGTGAGTTCATTACCCCTATTTTCAATTATTTCGTACTATCTTTGGGGGAGATACATGCTCAACTACTTGCTTTTACTTTCACAAGTACTCTAAACTTTTACATATTACTGTGAGTTAATAGTCCCACTTTTATACGTTTTTCAAACTTGTGGGGAGATACATGCTACAAATATGCACACAAGTATTTTTCTGTATGCTATCCTGATTGATATTGCCTAAGTTTACACTGTTGCCACTAAAAAGACTCTCATATCATGAGCCATTAATCACTTGTGAGTGAACGCGAATATAGTAAATAGATCTATTGAAGGTTGACGACCCATTTTGTACTAGCCGGATAGATAGCTATAATGCTAGCCGAATTGATAAACAAATGCACTTTATTTGAGACTAAATAGGAGAATGGCAAGCTTCTACCCGAGGGCATTATTACTACATTTAATTATGTTAGTAATTTACATCACTCTTGTGATGTCCTACTGTTAACGTTTGTGTGTCATGATGCTTAGAGCAATATTATGGTACTGTAATGATACGGTACTGCCACTACTGAATTTATGGGTGCAACAACGGGGCCCACTGTTGTTGGAAATTATATTTGAGTTGATAATGGACAAAACATGAAAGATGAAGGAGACTTATGAAGACAAAGATGAAGGACTTAATATGTATTATGTTAAATGTCTTTGTAACTCTAATCCTCTATTATATAAAGAGGATATGGGACGTTTATTTTAATGTGTGTGTCAAGATATAAACAGCAGAAAAGGTGTGTATGTGTAACTAAGCGTCAAGTCCTCTAATGGACGCCTAGGTTAGAGTTTTGGTTAAGCCTCAAGGATCTTTGATCCTTGTTAGAGTAGGTGACCGTACTACACTTGATAACGTAGTATTGGGGCTGTTTGTAAGTAGTTGTTAGAGATGATGATGAAGAAACCTTGTATCAATAATACTGATGTTTTTGTTTATTCCGCTGCGTACCATGTTCATTCATTATTATTGTAATCCTTAGAAGCTTAAAACGATCCATGAAGTTGTTAATTATAACTTCACAATTGGTATCAAAGCTTGGGAGCTCTCGTTACCTAGGGATTATACAAGGTTTTGTCGAAGAAAAGAAGAAAAATTTGAATCTGGTTATATTTTCGAAACTCACTGCATGGTTATTTTCAAAGAGCGATAACTCCTTCTTTAACCGATGGATCGGGCTGAATTTTTTACTGGAGATTCTTCATATATCAAGGTACACTTTCACCGGAGGGATCTTCAATCTGAGGTCTAGATCGTCAGGTATAAATTTTTGAAAACTGCTGCAGAGGCATTTTATGTATTTCGAATTTTTAGGGTTTTCATGATTCAATTTCCTTAATTTAGTTCTATTCGCTTTCAATCATCATGGAAGTTGGTTATATGCTGTTTGTTGTCGATTATACACAAAAGAAAGCAGATTTGGATGTGCATATATACAGTTAGGGTTTATTGAATACGATATGTTCTTAAATGGAAACCCTAGCATCAAGACGAGGCTTATGTTATACAGTTAGGGTTTTGATTAACTGTATTTGTGGTGTATTCAACTGGATCGAGGTGCATAATAGGGATTTATGTCATTTTCTGCTAAGGTAACCTTGTACAACTGATTGTTAATAAATTGGTCGAGTGGAGCTGTGAAGTTTTTGTTTTCTACATGGTAGCTTTGATCTGATTTTGTGAACTGGCTTGTGGTCTATAACCTCGTACTACAACAAATCTTTATTAATTGGTCGGTTGGAATAAAGGGTTAGTTGTTTTGTCTTACTTGCATGAGAACCGATTATCCATAAGTTCTATGTAAAGCTGGACTGCATGTGCGTCGATGTGAATTTGTATTTTTTATACAACGCTTCCAAGTTCTATTGCGACTTAATTTGTTGATTATGGGACGGTAGTAGGATTTCTATATTATTTCTTGATCAATCATGGGTCAATGTTAGATTATTCATAACTGGTTCGAGACGTTTAAATTGGATTTGTTCAAGTATATTGTTAGAGCTGCTTCAATGCTTATGTCTGCTCAGCAGGGTTTAACATGGTATGTTTATGCTGCTCTCATAACTTTGTACTGCTAGTCGACATTTGTTTGTACTGCCCACGCAACTAGTTAATACTGCTCAAGTTTCATTAGTACTGCTCGAGGACATGAGTTAGTACTGCCCTTCAAGTTTGTACTGCTGGTTCTAATATCTTTGTACTGCCATGAGACGAATAGTATTGCTCGTGTGACTTTTTATGTTGCTGAGGTCGATGTGCAATATTGAGCAAATTATGCATGCATTACAAGAAGTGAGGGGAGTTCAAGGTTGATTGGTACATGAGCTGAATTCAAACATTTGTTTCCACATATTGGTGCTATGATTATTTTGGACTGCTAGAATGGAGCGTGAGTCCAGGTACTGGACTGGATTTTGGTTGTTCTAAGGTTGTGTAACTTTTGAGTTGCATGGTGGTTATATACCTATTTTACAATAGGTCCAATGGTGGTCTTATGAATATATAGGCAGCTTAGTTAAAGAACATAGTGGATGAAGACACACACACAAAAGGTTTTTGGCTAGCACGTGGCGGTTATGATTCTTGGATTTATTTGTACTATCCTACGATACACACATGGAGTTTTGGATTGATCGACACATACAAGTAGTTGGATTTGATTTTTGGCTTTTGGTTTATGTTTTTCAAGGTTTAATGGCTCGAATTTATTTGTTCTAATTGATTCAAAGAAGGTTATTTGTTACTCATTTGATGATGCAGTGGAATTTTTCGAGTTTGTGTTCTTATCATATCTTAAAGTGGGTGTTACACTTTAAAGATAACTTGTCCGTGCGTTCAAGTGGTGACTACGAATTGACAAACACTTTAAGGAGTTACGTTATTGTGCTCAGTGTCTCATTGAAGATGAGGATTATTGTTAAGAGATTGCGGTCTCCCTATACATCAGGTATACGTTTGAAGTCACATATTTGGTACAAGATATAAGATACAAGGTTGGGTTATTCTACTTCAGCATCAAGTTGGCAATGTTTTGTTTTCTTCATCATTACATAAAGCTTATCGAATTAAAGATTCAACAAATGGTTAACGTATGGGTTTGAGGGGAAGCTTAATGTTCAAATGCTTAACCATTTATATGCTACATCGAGGTGAAGGTTTTTACAATTGCTAGTTGGTATTATTACTGATGGTTTAGGTTTCTTTTGTCTTGAGTTCATTTAAAAAAGTAAGCGTTTTGGTGTTCGTTCATGGAGGGCAATTCGAGACATTGGAAGACTAGATTGGAAGTATGGTGCTGGTTCGTGGTTATGAAGATCAAGGTTTCTTATTTTTGTCCCCTATTTGATGATGACAAAAAGGGGAAGAATATTTACATAGAAGATTGCAACCTGTAGAGCCTTGGTGGAAGCATGGAAGTTTGATTCTTTCATATATTTCAACTTCAGGGGAAGTTCGTGCTTATTTGGTTTTGTCATTATCAACTAGGGGAAGATTGTTGGGAATTATATTTGAGTTGATAATGGACAAAACATGAAAGATGAAGGAGACTTATGAAGACAAAGATGAAGAACTTAATATGTATTATGTTAAATGTCTTTGTAACCCTAATCCTCTGTTATATAAAGAGGATATGGGACATTTATTGTAATGTGTGTGTCAAGATGAAAACACCAGGAAAGGGGTGTGTGTGTAACTAGGCTTCAAGTCCTCTAATGGACGCCTAGGTTAGAGTTTTGGTTAAGCCTCAAGGATCTTTGATCCTTGTTAGAGTAGGTAACCGTACTACACTTGATCACGTAGTATTGGGGCAGTTTGTAAGTAGTTGTTAGAGATGATGACAAAGAAACCTTGTATCAATAATAATGATGTTTTTTGTTTATTCCACTGCGTACCATGTTCATTCATTATTATTGTAATCCTTAGAAGCTTAAAACGATCCATGAAGTTGTTAATTATAACTTCACAACTGTCTACTAAGCTTGAAACTTGTGTTCAACTGATAACTAAGGGTGTAAAACAACGTAACCCACTATTTATTTTATCGATATTTGTATTTATTGCAATTATCACTCAAACTTGAGACTACAAAAATCAACTGCTTTACTTATAAACTCTATGAACTCACCAACTTTTGTGTTGACACTTTTAGCATGTTTATCTCAGGTCCATAATGAACGAGGATGTCATGGAAGGGGCATGAATACTGATAGAAGGCTAAAATCTAATTATCATTCGAAACTTATTTAACAAACTGTAAAAACTACTCGGACCTCATTTTGTAAACTCTGATATTCGAATGATAAATCTTTTAAAACGACTCAATTAGAGATCGTTTTCTATTATTATAACTGTTATGCCGTCGAGTAACACCCAGTTTGAATTCCGCTGCGTATCAAAAAATTGGGGGTGTTACACATGTGTACTTCTTTATCTCAAATTCTAGAGGTTGGATGGATGCATGACTTTCAGAGATACTTGTTTGGGCATACACTGGCAGTGATTAAGACTTGGACATCTAGCTAAATGTGTGATCTATAAACGCATAAGTCGGTTCTTAATGCTCACATTGGCTATCACTTTAAGGAGTTACGTTGTAGTACTCAGTGTCACATGAAGTTGTGGATAGTCCAAGAGGTGGATATTTCATATACTGTTTGATTGGTTTGGGTATATGACACTACCTATGCTTTAAGGAGTTACGTTGTAGTGCTCAGTATAGGTTCTTAGTCACACTTTCATACAAGCTTAAGTCACATATCTAAGGGATGTTTACTTCATTCTCAGATCGCTTATATTGGGTTGTCTCCATTCAGTGGTCATTTACTAGCTGGTTGGATTTTGAAGAGGTCACTTATAGGTTGAAGAGAAGAGATGAGATTGTAGAAAAAGAGTCATATTTTTTCGACATATTGTTGGGAATTAAGTTAAACAGTTGAAACTGTTGCATATAAGTTAGTACTGTTGGAAGACATTGAAGATTATATTAACAGTACAAAGTCAGTTAGTACGGTTGGTATTAGAAAGTTAGTACGACTTATAATTTTTGTAATCGTATAGAAGATAAGTATAGAAAAGATTTGGTGTATATCTTACTTATATAGATGATAGTTATCTTGTACAGGAATCCTTAGTCTATAAAAGGATTGCCTAGGTTATTGAATAGTGTACGTATTGTTTTGCTAAGATTCAAGGTTGTAAACCCTAGTGATAGGAGATCACTCGTATTATTGAATTAATAATATTGAATCGTTGAAGTGAATTATTTGTCTCTTGTTCATATATACATTGTTTCATTCGTTCATACAAAACACATCAAATAAATCTTCTGAGTGCTTGCTAGTAAATTCCGCGTGCTAGACTAGCATTATTCAAAGTATCTATCTAACACAAGGAGTGTGTGTAGATCCGGTCAAGTGGTATCAGAGACAGGTTACTGATACTTTGATTTAGAAGATCCAGACGAATTTGTTTAAGAAGAAGATGGACATGGAGACAACTACAAGTCAAACCAACATTGCTGCTAAGCTACCAATGCTTAAACCCAATGAGTTCGATATGTGGCGATTAAGAATTGAGCAATTTTTCCAAGTGCAGGATTATGCACTTTGGGAGATCATAGAAGAAGGTAATTCCTTTAAGCCCACAACCACAACGACTGTTGTTGAAGGTAAGACTGAAACAACGGTGCAGACAAAGCCAACTACTAGTGAAGAGAAGGCTCAGCACAAGAATGATGTTAAAGCAAGGAGCATGCTGCTGATGATAATCCCCAATGATCAATTACTGAACTTCAGTAAATACAAGTGTGCTAAAACTCTTTTTGAAGCTATTGTCGCAAGGTATGGTGGGAATGAAGCCACCAAGAAAACCCAGAAGACCCTTCTCAAGCAACAGTTTGAGAACTTCACAGCAACAAGCAATGAGTCACTAGATCATATGTTTAATAGGCTTCAAAAGCTAGTGAGTCAACTTACTGTTTTAGGAATTGAGATGCCTCAGGAAGATCTCAACTCAAAATTCCTAAGGAGTCTACCATCAGAATGGGCTATGCATGTGGTTGTCTGGAAGAATAAGCCAGACATTGATTCTATGAGTCTGATGGATCTCTATAGCAACTTCAAGATAGTAGAACATGAAGTGAAGAAGTCTGCTGGATCAAGTTCAAGCTCAATGTTGACATAAATAAATGCCTAAAAACATTATCAATATTTATTCATATCTCTATGTTTTGATGATCACAAAATGTAAACTCATTAAAACATAAACTTATAAATTAAACAAGTACTTAGTTGTAAATATTCACTTCTACAACTAAAATCACTTAAGGTATGAATGAACTAATGCTTAATGCATTATATGATCAAAGGAACATTTCCTTAAAAACTAGATTTTTTATAAAACATCAAAAACATTTTATATATTTTTGAAAAACATTTTTGGTATTAAATAAAAATGTTTAATCTTTTATAAAAATATGAATTCAAATTTTTAACCAAAATCAGTTAAAATGTTCCAGAAAAACCTTCCCCACAAAAGGACAAAATTGGCCAACGTTCAGTAGGGGCGGCCCCCTTAAAATTAAGGGGACCGCCCCCTATTTAAGGGGACCGCCCCCGCTCCAGTAGGCTCCAGCTGTCCAGTTTTTCTCCCTATAAATACCTGCCTTCCCCTGGATTTTTACTCACCTTTTGCACACTAAAACTTTCTGTTTTAAATCCTTGTATATACATTTCAAAATCCTTTGATCATATCTTATTAAGCATTGGTTTCTAAGTGATCCAAGCTTCCTACATTCAAGTGCAAAAGAAGAATACTCCTTCAACATCTAGAGAAGAAGTATTGCAACTTAGCTATCTAAGTTGTGTGTGTCATCATTCATTTGTATATAAGTTGTATATTTTTTAGATAGTTGTGTGTATAATTATTTGGGATAGGTTAGTGTGTAAGTAGTGAAGTTGTGTAGTGAAGGTGTGAAGAAGTAGAAGTGTACATAGGTTGTGCTAAGTTGTGAAGAAGGTGTGAAGCCGTAGTATATAAGTTGTGAAGAAGTTGTGAATAAGTCGTGAAGTAGTCTTGAGGAAGTAGTCGTGAGGAAGTAGTCGTGAAGTAGTCGTGAAGAAGAAGTCGTGAAGAAGAAGTTGTGAAGAAGGTGTGATTAAGTTGTGTACAAGTTGTGAGATTGGTTCTAGCTACGATTAGAACCCGACATCTAGCTTTGTGTCGTTAAGCCGGTGTAAGCTAAAGTTGTGTAAGGTTTTCTCCGCCATAAGGGAGCTTGTTGACATAGTGAAGAAAACTCTCGAGTTAGGTGCTCGGGGAGTGGAGTAAGGCAAGGAAGGTGACCTTGTAGCCGAACCACTATAAATCTCTTGTGTCTCGGTTAGATCTTTCCATCTCTATCTTTCATTTGATTTACTTTACTTTACTTGCATTACTTACTTATATTTATCTATACTTGTTCATATTGTTTAAGAATTGAAGTCACATAATATCGAATCGAAGTTTTTAAAAGTAAACAAAAGTTTTCAAAATAAAATTTAAAAAGACGTAAAACTATTCAACCCCCTTCTAGTTTTCCACAATTGGTATCAGAGCCAGGTTAAACAAGATTTTTAAAATAAACTGTATTTTAAAACTTGAAACGATCTATGGAATCTGAAAAATATTTAGAAGGGAAATCTATGCAAAGACCACCACTATTTGAAAGTGATGGATTTTTATATTGGAAAAATCGATTCGAAACTTATGTGAAGTCAAAAGATCTAGATCTTTGGCATGTTATTACTAATGGTGATTTTTTACCTATTCAATATAATTTAGAAACTAAAAAGGATGAAGTAGCATCTTTTGTAAAACAAAATGATGATTTAAAAAGAAAACTTTCTAAAAATAATGAGGCTAAAATGGTTATTTATAATGCGTTACCACGTAAAGAATACGAAAGAATTTTTATGTGCGAAACCGCAAAAGAAATTTGGAACTCTTTACTAATAACTCACCAAGGTAATAGTCAAGTCAAAGATAATAAAATAGATCTTCTTGTTCAACAATATGAACAATTCACGATTCCGGAAGAGGAATCAATTGATAATGCGTTTGCTAGGTGTGGACGTATAGTCTGGACTGGGCCACGACAAGTGGGCCAGGCCCGGTAGACAGCGGCCCACTCTACGCCTAAACCCTAATCCATGCCCTATAAATACACGGCTGGAATCCCCATCTTCAGAGGATACAACGATATACACAACAGGTTATCATAACCCTAACTCTTAATGGTTATATCGCACCGATACTAACTTGACCGTCGGAGGTGGATCCCGGGGCTACGGCCTCGGGTCCACTCCTAACGGGTTCTCTTTGTTGAACAGGTCTACTCAGGGCTCGAGAAGACGACGAACGGCCCAGGGAGAGTCGTCGAATCCAGCCCACGCCAGATTATGTATCAACACTAGGTTTAACACAATCATCACAAGTTTAAAGGCACTTGATGAGAGTTTTTCTAGTAAGAATTTTGTCATGAAATTTCTTAGGGCTCTTCATCCAAAATGGCGAGCTAAAGTTACAGCGATTGAAGAATCGAAGAACTTGTCAACTCTTCAACTTGACGAGTTGATTGGCAACTTGAAGGTCCACGAAGCAATAATCAAGAAAGACTCCGAGATGATCAAAGGAAAGAAAGAACAAAGCAAGTCAATCGCGTTGAAAGCTAGGAAAGCATCAAGTGACGAGGATAGCTCAACCTCCGAAAGTGATGATGAAGAATATGCCATGGCCGTAAGAGACTTCAAGAAGTTCTTCAAAAGACGAGGAAAATTTGTTAGACAACCATATGACGAAAGAAAGACATTCCAAAGAAACAAAGACGACAAAGGTTGCAAGAGTGAGAGGAAGTGTTTTAAGTGCGGTGATCCAAATCATCTCATTGGAAGATGTCCAATGATGTCAAAGGAGCAAAATCAAAAGGGGTTCGTTGGAGGAGCATGGAGAGATAGTGAGGAAGATGAAAAAGAGACTACAAAGGAGGAGAAATGTCTTATGGCTAAGACATCGAATGAGGTACGTTCCAAAACCGAATACTTTAGTGATGAAAATTTATCATTAGATGAAAAAGACCTAGATAACGAATATAATAGGTTATGCATATTAGGTCAAAAAGTAATGAGTAAAAAAAATCACTAAAACTCATAAATAACAAATTAGAAAAAGAAATACTAGAATTAAAAATTAAACTACATAACTTAGAAAAAGGCAAAGAAGTTTTTGAATGTAAAACATGTCAAGAAACTAAAAATAAAAACGAAATACTTAAGGAAGAAATTTGTAAACTTAAAAAATTTGAAAATAGTAGTAATTCACTTAGGAAAATAATAAGCATTCAAAGAGCATCGGGAGATAAAACCGGACTAGGATTTAATTCAAATAATATTTCAACAAGTGAAAATAAAAATGTAAAGTTTGAATGTCAATCTAGTGAACAAAAACCATTAGAGTCAAAACCTAAGTATATACTTATAAAAGATAGAAAAATACCTATTTCGAGTGATGAGGAAGTAAAAAGTTTTTATAAACCATCATTAAAAGCCAAAACCGGATTTTCTAAACCGAAATTAAGATCAAAAACACCTCCCTTAAGAAGACCACATAATCCTCACCCTCGACCTAAATCTCCTCAACCTAGAAGAAATAAAAATCGACAAAACCCTCATAATAATAATAATTACCCAATGTGGAATTATCCAAATCCACCAAGCTTCAATCCTTGGGGAATACTTCCACCATATATGCATCCTAGTCAATTGCAACCCATGTTTGGTTCAAACAACTTTGGATCAATGAGACAATGGGGACCAAGTGGCTAAATTGCTAACTCATTGGGAAATCGGCATCTCCTCTTTGATTGACTTCTACAAGTCAACCTAAACACTTTGAAGCATTTGAAGAATAATCTACTGAAGACTAAAAGGTACGCTTTCTTTTTAAGTTTGGTGTTATAATATATGCTTAGATTAATGACTAGTTATTTCATGCCTATTTAGCTTGTAATGCCTAGTTATATATATATATATATATATATATATATATATATATATATATATATATATACACACACACACACATAATAGCTTATATGAATAACCTAGAGTCACTAGTTATTTTCCCTTTGGCCCTCTTTAGCAATACCTTTTAAAATGGAAATCGTCTATGCCCACTTTTAGAAAACTCATGGTGATGAAGTAAAATGAGTTGAGTGGATTAATCATTAACATAGAAGTAGGATTAGAAAACTATGGATGAAACAAGCTCTCGGAGATTATGGCATTAAGTTAGATAAGTGTGCGACAACAAAGGAGCTATAGATGGTAGGTTATACCCCATTCAACACTCTCACATCAAACCTATAGAATTTAGTCGTCACTTCCTTATGACCATAGGATATGTAGAAAAGGGTAGCATGTGACAATAGCCTTAACCAATTCCTTTGAGCATGAGATCATTAACAACCATTTTTTTCATTAATGTTATTTGTTTTCAAAATATGCAAAAACTTCACATTTTGGAAAAATGATTTTTCAAAAGATTATGTCATCTTTCTATTAACATGTTTTACTATCTCATTTTTTTTCCATAATCCTATTTTGATCAAAGTCAAAGATTGGGAATTTCTTTTTACTCATTCTTCATAAACACATTTTTAAATAAAACCCAATCTATTTTATTCAAATAACTTTAACATCTACATAAAAACCCACTTTCAAACATTGTTGAATAATGCTAAAAACATTTTTTTTAAATCATGCATGGTGATCTCATATTTGTCATCTATATTTATATACATGACATTTAAAAGTGAACTAAGGCAAATCAAGCGGACCATGGTTTGTCTATTAAGATTTTGTTTGTAACAAATCTAGAAGTCCATGCTATCTTAAGTTCTCATTTATTGCATATAGGCACACTTTAGGATCCCTCTAATAGTTCATTAATTGGTGTAGTTTATTGTTTCATTAGGATCCCTCACATAGGCACATATAATTTAGAAAATACTTGGTGTAGTTTATTGTTTCCTAGTTCATATATATTACTTGCTTGATGAGTATGTTTACATGCTAGATGATATTACTTGCTTGATGATATTACACGATAGATGATATTACTTGCTTGATGAGTATGTTTGCATGATATATGAAATTACTTGTTTGCTTAATCCCTTTGATTAATATGACTTGCATGCATAATACATACTTTATTGCCTCAAAGAGTGGGACTTGCCTGAAACCAAAAGCTCAAAACATAGCCCTCCTTACCCATCTCTGCAGAAAACCTCATTTCTGGAACTCAGAAAGACACCAGATGGGCGGCCCCCTTAATTGATAAGGCGACCCCCTTAATTATTAAGGGGACCGGCCATCTGCTGGACGGGTTCACAGAAATTTTTTTTCTGCTTTTTAGCCCATTTCATCCTGCACTTCCCCAAATTCACAAACACACTTTGTCCCTATCATCCAAACACCTTTATCCATCCTTAAACAACCTCAAACCTCCACTATAAATAATCCCTTTCATCACCATTTTTAACTCACCCCATCATGTCTTCTCCCATCAAACCAAAACCAAAAACCTCAAAGCTAGCAAGGATGACCATAAAACTCAGTTGGAGAAGAAAACCAAACCCCCAAAACAAGTCCATCACAACAAATGATGTGGCTAAACAACCAACACCTCCACCCACATTTGTTCCCAACTATACTCCTAATCCTCAAGCTCATTCCAATGAACCCTTTCACAAACCTCATCATAACAACCAACCATTCACCTTTACTCCCAAAAATACACCTTCATCCTCCATACCTTCACACCCCTCAACACCATAGATGTCTAAACCACCAAGAGTATCACCACCACCTCCTACCAACTCACATGTTACTCCTATGTTGCATGACCAAACATCCATCCCAAATAACAACCTCAACCTCCACCTTCATTCCAATCAACACATCTCAACCTCAAACCAACTCCCATGAAACCTTCGAAAATCCTCATCATTTTGGTCAACTATCAAACTTTCCCTCACCATCAAATAACTAAGCCCTATCCACATGTGTTCCGCCCCAAAACAATTTTTTTTTTGTCGCAAGCAAGCCCAATCACCCTCTTTGGCAATATTAAGACTATTAGTATCTTTACTTATGTTGTAATTCTTATGTTTTAAGCATTTTGTGCGATATAATGATGATTCATGTGTTATACATGATCATCTGAATGCATGAATAGATTATTTGCTTGTTTTAAATATTTCTGCTATGCATATATATGTCTTGCTATGTGTTTGCCATGATTGTTGTTTGCCATGATTGTTGTCTTTATATTCCATAGTTTGCTATAGATGTGTTGTTTCATCTTTTTGTTTCATTGTGATATATATATATATATATATATATATATATATATATATATATATATATATATATATATATATATATATATATATATATATATATATATATATATGTATGTATGTATATATGCCTATGACATGCTTAAAATATGATCTTAGTAGTCTACATATAAACATTGTTCCTCTTAACATGTTATTGCTACTATTAAACCATTCCAAATGAACATGATTCAAATAAAGCTTGCTGCAAACACAACTCAAAAATTAACCCCTACACTTACCTTTATTAAACCCATCTGAGTTTGGAATATTATCACTAAACCTCAAAACCTTACCCAAAACAACCACACTTTCATAACAAAAATTCCCTACAAATTTAAAACCCAAGACACCATGCCATCACCAAAATCCTCCATTTCCAATTCCTCCAAGAAACACAAAATAGTCATCATATCACCCATAAATAACCACTTCAACAAACACCTTCTCATTGACCTCACTAAAGAAGACAACACCACTCCATTACCACCACCTAAATGCTCATCTCCAAATGCACTTAATTCACCACAAACAACACCACCACCAACAACATCCCCACCATATATCACTACTCATACATAGAGCACATATTAACCAACCCATCACCACCACCACCTCTTCTTTTTGGTCGCAAGCTTTATGGGAATCATGTGCTTTTGAGATGATTATGTAGTATCATTAGTTGTTTTGTTTGAATGTTTGCATGCCTTATGTTGTAATTCACTTGGTTGTGTATTTATACACAACACTTTATTAAATGCATGATCTCATTCTATATGCTTGCTTATTGTTTGAATGTTTGCATGCCTTATGTTACATATACTTGTAGTATCATTAGTTGTTTTGTTTGAATGTTTGCATGCCTTATGTTGCATATACTAGTGCTTCTAATATTTTTCTTGCAAGCGTTCCATAGCTCGTATCCTTAGTGCCCCTAAACGAGGGGGAGTACACATCAAGGGGAGTTTTCGTCCCGACAAATTTCACGTTTGAATTTTTTCGACTTAACCTTTTTGATTCTACAAAAAGGGGGAGAAGTGAATGTAAACTCACTAAATACTTGTCCAAAAATAAACTTTTTTGTTTAATGAGTTTAGGTTTTGTAATCATCAAAAAGGGGGAAATTGTTGACATAAATAAATGCCTAAAAACATTATCAATATTTATTCATATCTCTATGTTTTGATGATCACAAAATGTAAACTCATTAAAACATAAACTTATAAATTAAACAAGTACTTAGTTGTAAATATTCACTTCTACAACTAAAATCACTTAAGGTATGAATGAACTAATGCTTAATGCATTATATGATCAAAGGAACATTTCCTTAAAAACTAGATTTTTTATAAAACATCAAAAACATTTTATATATTTTTGAAAAACATTTTTGGTATTAAATAAAAATGTTTAATCTTTTATAAAAATCTGAATTCAAATTTTTAACCAAAATCAGTTAAAATGTTCCAGAAAAACCTTCCCCACAAAAGGACAAAACTGGCCAACGTTCAGTAGGGGCGGCCCCCTTAATTTTGCTAGGCGGCCCCCTTAAAATTAAGGGGACCGCCCCCACTCCAGTAGGCTCCAGCTGTCCAGTTTTTCTCCCTATAAATACCTGCCTTCCCCTGGATTTTTACTCACCTTTTGCACACTAAAACTTTCTGTTTTAAATCCTTGTATATACATTTCAAAATCCTTTGATCATATCTTATTAAGCATTGGTTTCTAAGTTATCCAAGCTTCCTACATTCAAGTGCAAAAGAAGAATACTCCTTCAACATCTAGAGAAGAAGTATTGCAACTTAGCTATCTAAGTTGTGTGTGTCATCATTCATTTGTATATAAGTTGTATATTTGTTAGATAGTTGTGTGTATAATTATTTGGGATAGGTTAGTGTGTAAGTAGTGAAGTTGTGTAGTTAAGGTGTGTAAGTAGTGAAGGTGTGAAGAAGTAGAAGTGTACATAGGTTGTGCTAAGTTGTGAAGAAGGTGTGAAGCCGTAGTATATAAGTTGTGAAGAAGTTGTGAATAAGTCGTGAAGTAGTCTTGAAGAAGTAGTCGTGAGGAAGTAGTCGTGAAGAAGAAGTCGTGAAGTAGTCGTGAAGAAGAAGTCGTGAAGAAGAAGTTGTGAAGAAGGTGTGATTAAGTTGTGTACAAGTTGTGAGATTGGTTATAGCTACGATTAGAACCCGACATCTAGCTTTGTGTCGTTAAGCCGGTGTAAGCTAAAGTTGTGTAAGGTTTTCTCCGCCATAAGGGAGCTTGTTGACATAGTGAAGAAAACTCTCGAGTTAGGTGCTCGGGGAGTGGAGTAGGGCAAGGAAGGTGACCTTGTAGCCGAACCACTATAAATCTCTTGTGTCTCGGTTAGATCTTTCCATCTCTATCTTTCATTTGATTTACTTTACTTTACTTGCATTACTTACTTATATTTATCTATACTTGTTCATATTGTTTAAGAATTGAAGTTACATAATATCGAATCGAAGTTTTTAAAAGTAAACAAAAGTTTTCAAAATAAAATTTAAAAAGACGTAAAACTATTCAACCCCCCTTCTAGTTTTCCACACTCAAGTTCTAGAAATTTGGCCTTTGTGTCAACTTCCAGTACATCTAATCAAGAAGATGAAGTTCAAGTTGCTGGAGCAGTTGGTACTGCTAACTCTAACAGTGGTACTGTTAGCTGTACTAATAGACTTTTGAATGAAGACACTTATTGTGCTTTCCTTACTACACAGCACAATGGTACTATGTTGACTCATGGAGATCTTCAAGAGATTGATGAAGATGACATTGAAGAGATGGATATCAAGTGGCAGCTCTCTCTTCTCAGCTCGAGAGCTAGAAGATTCTTGAAGAAGACTGGCAAGAAGATAATCATAAACAGCAATGATGTTGCTGGGTATGACAAGTCAAAGATTGAGTGTTTCAATTGCCACAAGAAAGGTCATTATTCAAGGGAGTGCAGATTGCCAAGACAACAGGATGGCAAGAGTAGAGGATTTGGAAGCAAATCAAGGGTTGTGGAAGTTACAGACTCAAGCTCAAAGGCTATGGTTGCCATTGATGGCTTAGGGTTTGATTGGAGCTACATTGCAGAGGAGGAAGCAGAAGCATCAACAGAGATGGCACTTATGGCTTTCTCAGACTCTAAGTTACAAGTTTCTAAATGTTCTAAATTATATGATGCATTAAAAGAATTAGAAACACTTAGAAAACAATATGAAAATCAGAGAATAGAGCTAAACCAGACTGCTTTTAATTTAGCAAATCATAAAAGGGCTTTAGCTGTATTAGAAGAACAAATTGTTCATTATAAAGGTAATGAGTCTAAGTTTGCTGATGATATGATTATTCTTAAGAGAGACTTAATGTTTAGGGAAAATGAAATTAGTGTGTTGAAACATGAATTGGAAAAGATAAAACAGGCAAAGGAAAACATTCAGATGAGTGTAGACACATTCGAGTTTGCATCTAAGGGTGTTAGTAAGATAGTTGAGTGTCAAATCCTCAATAAAGCTAAGTCAGGCCTTGGATACAAATCAGTTCCACCTCCTTATAGGGGAATTCCAACACCTCCAGGCATTGACCTAGAACACACAGGACTACCTAAATTTCAACTACCTGAGCTTAAATATGGTCCTCAACCTAAAGAGAATGTAGTTGATAAACCTGTGTATAAGAGTGCAAGTGATGCCTCACTTTCTGAGGATAAGGCGTCCTCAGCTAAGGACTCAGATGCTCCAACCATAGAGGAATGGACTTCTGATGATGAGGATGATCAGGCTGTGGTTAAGCCTGTTAGTGTTAAAGTGGAGGAACCAAAAGTTCCCAAAGTGGTCAAACCTGAGACTGTTAGGCCTAGAGCTAATGCAAAACCTTTTAGACCAACAGTTAGGTATGCAGAAATGTATAGAACCACAAACAAGCCAAGAGGTAACCAAAGGAATTGGAATGGCCTCAAATCTCACAAACTAGGTGATGATTTTGTCTGTTATAGGAAAGCTTGTTTCACATGTGGTAGCTTTGACCATCTTGCATTTTATTGCAACAACAGGGTAACTAGGTATTCAACTCCTAGGGTGAACTCAGTAAGACCTCCCACTCACCCTACAAATGCTAGAATGATACCTAGATCAGCTTTGTTAAGGTCTGGACTAAGAATAGTTAATACTGTTAGACAAACAGTTAATACTGCTACATCAGCAGTTAATACTGTCAAACCAAATAGACCTTTTTACCCTAGACAAACAGTTCAAGGTGCAAAAACTCTTTCCAAATCAGCACCTACAACTGTTAGAAGATCATTTCAAAACAATGCAGTGATTAATAAACAAGTTTGGAAACCTAAAGTTGCAATTGCAAACCCAGCAGCTCATACTGCTAGGAAAGCAGTTAACAATGGAAGTTTTAAAAACACTGCTAAGGGAAATATGGGTAATGGTATTAATGCATCTGCATCATGGGTTTGGAGACCACTTCAATCTAATGGTACTCCAACAGTTCTAAAAAGATTTAATTATGTTGATGCTAGAGGCAAGCCTAAGTCTGTTATGGCTTGGGTGCCACAAGGAAATTAATTTTTCTTTTTATGTGCATTGTTAGTCATATGCTTGTTATGTTGTGAGACAAGTGCTTTGCACTTTGTTTTCTATTGTTGGACTAACAATTGCAGGATAAGTGGAGCTTGTGGATTAAATGCTTTATGTTTTGGACTGAATGGTGATTTGGAGCTCAGTGTGTTATCTGTGCACACAACAAATGGTTATTGGTTCACCATGTCTAACCCACATAAGAACCAACTAGTCCAGAGCAAACGGTTTCTGGTAAAGACTAATCAAATCCGTTAATGGTTGAGAATTTACCAAAAATTGTATGGTTATCAACTCACCATATCTAACTGTGAAGAGTTGGCTAGTCCAAAGCAAACGGCTATTGGTAAAGACATATCAAATCCGTTGATAGCTGATAGTTTGCTAAAAACTATATGTGTGTTATAATATTTTAGAAACCATATTAGTTTATATTGTTCTTTGAAAATTTTGATAAAGGTTTGTACTGTTAGTGCAAAGTTTATACTGCTAGTGTAAACTTAGTACTGCTGAACTAGCCGTTATAACTGATGTGTCAGTAATTAATTTTTGGTTAAAAACTAGCCGTTGGCGGTTTGTTGCGATTTTTACTGATTGAATTACGATTTTCGAGGGATCCTCTTCAAGATAATTTAACTTTTATTCTATTATATTCTAAAATAAAAGTTACCATATTCTTTAAGTCGGTTACATTAAAAATCCTAATTCTCTCAATAATATCTCATCTAACTTTCATCTTCTACTTTCTAACCTAAATCTTCATTATTCACCACAGTTGAAATCAAACTTTACTAAGAACATCATGGCTAATTTGGATTTTTTCAAGACGCACAATCAAGTAGCTTTTCTTGAGAAAACAGAGGAGGGAGATGGACCAAAATTTTATGAGATTGTGGATTTTCTAAACCACTCCAACATAAGGTATGCTTTAACTATCTCTCCTACTCTATATGTCTCTCACATCACACAGTTCTGGCAGAATGAAACTGTCTTGACTAGTGAAGATGGAGACTTAGAAATCCATTCCAAAGTGGATGGCATATCATTTGTTGTTACATAGTCTGCACATAGGAGACATCTTAAGTTGCAAGATTCAGATGGTATCAACACTATGCTTAACACTGAAATTTTTGAACAACTTTCAAGAATGGGGTATGACACATCCAACCAAAAACTGACTTTTCAAAAAGGATGTTTCTCCCCACAATGGAGATTTTTGATACATACTCTCTTACATTGCTTAAGTCCCAAAAAGACAGCATGGGAGCGATTCAGTAGCAATATTGCTATTGCTCTTATTTGTCTGTCAACTAACAAGGTCTTTAATTTTTCAAAATTTATTTTTGAGAGTATGGCATCAAATGTTAACAACAAAACCAAGTTTCTTATGTATCCAAGATTTATTCAAACTCTTTTGAATAAGAAAAAGAATTTGCTTACAACACCAACATAAACTTTTCTTACACCTAGCCTACAATCAAAGGTTTTTCAAAACATGGCTATGGCAAGTAGATTGTTTTCAGGGGTAGTAGTACCTCTCTTTCCAGAAATGCTTCAAATTGAATTGAGTGAAGGTTCAGAAAACCCATCTGATCCCCATCACACACTCAATCAAAATCCTGAAAATACCCAAACACCCCCAACCATCACAACTTATAGGAGAAGGTCTCAACCTAGTCATACTAGAGTTGCAACTGGATCCTTGCCCCATGATTCACCGCTCCTAACAGGTCACACAGTTAGAAGTGATGAGGGCAGTTCTTCACAAAATGAATTGATGGCTCTTTGTACCAAGTTGTCAGCTCAAGTAGAATCTTTGGAGAAGGAGCTCAAGTCTCATAAAGCAAATTTTGCCAAAGTATACACCAAGCTAACTGTTAGGGTGAAGAAGCTAGAAGAACATCTAAGGAGGAAACAGGAAAGAGCAGTATTAGATGAAGATTCTTCTGATGGTGATTATTCAGATGATTCAGGTGATAATGATGGTGGTGATTCTCCCAAACAGGGGAGGATATCAGATAAAATCAAGGGGGATAGTTCTAAAACTCAGGGGAGGCATGATGAAGGCACTAGTGAACATGATGAAGGTTTTGGTAATGTTGCTGATATGGATGTTGAAGATCAGGAACAACAAGAAACTACTCAGAAAGAAGAAACAGTTCATACGGGTGAGATAGAACAAGAAACAGTTCATACGGTTGAAATAGAACAAGAAACCGTACAAACTGCTGAGACACATTCATATACTACTGAGATAGAGTATGAAAGAAAAAGATCAGCAAAGGGAAAGAAGCCAATGACATCTGAAGAAGCTGAACAAGAACAAGAAAGACTCAAGAAAGAAAAACCAAAGACTCAAGCACAAATAGAGTTTGATGAAGAAGTTGCAAGGAAACTTCTAGAGAAAGATTTAGCTGAAGAACAAGCTCAGATAGATCTTGATGCAGAATTAGCAAGGAAGTTGGCTGCAGATGATGTAAGAAACATAGTTGAATTCATGGAGAGAACAAGATCTGAAGATGTTGATCAAGAAGTCTTCAATGAACAATTACAATATCTGTTAGATTCTGATTTGATTGTAAGAGCTCAAGCAATGATGATTCTTAGAGATGAAGATCTAAGTGAAGAAGAAAAGTCAGAGAAACTTAAAGAATTCATCTTGTCAAAGAATAAAGAAGTTACTTGGAATGACTTAATGCAGAGAATTAGAGATAGGCAAAAGCATGGTTACAAGACAAAGATGCCCACCAAGAAAGAACAAGTCAGTTTTATGAAGCATTATTTGAAGAACCAAGCAAATTACAAGATGAGTGATTTCATTGGAAAGACAGATGCTGAGATAGAAAAGAAGTTCTATGAGACCTATGCAAGACTGAATACTTCAATCAAGAAGGATGCCACAAAGAGAAAGAAAAGAGAACCAGAAGTTCTAGAATCTGATGTTACAAAGAAGTCAAAGTCTGGAGAAGAAAGATTGTCTGATGAGCAGATTAAGAGTATGATGGTGATAGTTCCAGAATCTACAAACATCAAACCATTACAAGTAAAACATCCTATTATTGACTGGGAAGTTTTCACAGATGGAAGAATGAAGGGATGGAAGATAATAAGACTTGGTGGTATTACTGAAAGGTATAGGTTGTTTGAAGATTTACTCAAAGGTTTTGATAGAGAAGATCTTAATCAGCTGTGGAGCTTAGTAAAAGAGAAGTTCAAAGTTCAAGACCCTATTGAAGACAAAGATAAAGAGTTATGGGTGCAGCTGAAGAGGATTTATGAACCTGATAGTGGAGAATCAATGTGGAGGTTTCAAGCTGAAGTCAAGGATGTCTCTTGGAAACTATTTGATACATGTGGAGTGCATAAAGTTTCTACCAAGGATGGAATAGAAATTTATATGTTGGTGGAAAAAGAATACCCTCTCAGATCAGGTGTTTTATTAGCTATGATAACAGTTTCACTTAAGGTTAGAGAAGATTCTGAGATGGCAGATATGTTAGTCACAAAGATATTTAATTTGGCAGAGCAAAGAAAAATCAGTGACAAGAGATTATAATGATAGATGTTTTGAAGAATCCCCCCATCATAGAAGATGAAGCTTAATTCGAAGAAACTTAGTGATTTGCACAGAAATCATAAGTTTAGGGGAGGATTGTTGGGAATTAAGGTAAACAGTTAAAACTGTTGCATATAAGTTAGTACTGCTGGAAGACATTGAAGATTATACTAACAGTACAAAGTCAGTTAGTACGGTTGGTATTAGAAAGTTAGTACGGCTTATAATTTTTGTAATCGTATAGAAGATAAGTATAGAAAAGATTTTGTGTATATCTTACTTATATAGATGATAGTTATCTTGTACAGGAATCCTTAGTCTATAAAAGGATTGCCTAGGTTATTGAATAGTGTACATATTGTTTTGCTAAGATTCAAGGTTGTAAACCCTAGTGATAGGAGATCACTCGTATTATTGAATTAATAATATTGAATCGTTGAAGTGAATTATTTGTCTCTTGTTCATATATACATTGTTTCATTCGTTCATACAAAACACATCAAATAAATCTTCTGAGTGCTTGCTAGTAAATTCCGCGTGCTAGACTAGCATTATTCAAAGTATCTATCTAACAAAAGGAGTGTGTGTAGATCCGGTCACATATTCTCACAAAAAATGTGCTTAAATAGGTTATATCCTTAATATTTCTTCCAGTACAAGTTGATTTTATGGCATGTACACAACATTATGATGATTCCGATAACTCGAAACCATCAGGAGGGAGAAGTACATGAAGTAAGAAGTAGTGTTTCGTCTTCCGTAATTTGGTTGATTGGGGGAACAGTGCTTAATCAGGAACCGAAGAGGAACAAATAATGTGTACATCGGAGATTATTTAGCAACTTGGATGCAATACTATGTGAGTTATGTTGTTATGTTGCTACCCGACCAAACAACCACTGTGCTACAGTCTAGTGTCTACTTTATCCACTGCATTGTGTGATCAGAAGACTAAAGAGAATTAATAGAAGGGTTGTCAGTTTGGGAGGGAGCAGATAAAAGAAAAAGAATAGGCTCACTAGTTAGGAGGGAGTAATAACCTAACTAGATCATTACAACACATGAAGTTCAGAGCTCCAAAGATCAGTGCCTTCAGTGGACAAAGATCAAATGCCGAATAATTCGGAAGAAGGAACTTCAAGGATGATGCATAAGGAGTTCAGTGCAGGAAAAAGATCAGAGCTGTCAGTGCCAAAGATCAATGCTGAGATCGTCGGAAGAGAGAACTTCAAGTCATCCTCAGTATCTAGACTACAAAGACTCTGCACTTCAACAACGTCAACATTGTTTATTATTATTGTAATTTACTTTGCTTATATGTCTCATTGTAACCATTCACGTGTGACGATATCTTGGAGGGAGATTGTTAGCTTCGCTATTTTGTGAAGATAACGTCTCACAGTGAATTGGACTAGATAAGTAATATAGTTGCACCCGCAGGGACTAATATTGTACACGGGAAAAACTAGTGTTGTAAAAGGCCTATAAATACCCCTCATGACTCTCCATGAGGGGTGTGGAAAATTGTGTAAGCTTCATTCATTTATAATAAAACACTTTTCTTCACCTTTCTCTCTCTAGAACTAATCATGTATTTCGATCAACCTCGACCTCCAGAAAGCGTTTCTTGATGACAACATGAACTTTCCTCTATTTTGCTTAAATTGATAAAACCACGGCCACGGGGCGACCTTGCAGTATGGAGTTCATATATGATTCAATTAATTATTGAATTAGTTTTAAACATTTTGTTCAGCTTGCTTGTGAAAGTTATATACAACTAATTTCTTCTTGAAACATTTGATTAGTGAGAAACACTAACTTTTGTTAGTCAAATAGCATTAGAGATAGTCACTAGTAGAATTAAAGATAGTCGTTAAACTGTCACTAATTCTCATGACAAATAAGAAGCTCATATCGATCCAACTTTGTGACGAACATTATGACGATTATGGATTACGCCACTAGATGATCTTATACTGATGAAGAAGTGATCATCACCGACTGCTTGGAACAAGTAACAAATAACGATTGTTGTCACCCAGTTAAAAACAGCGACCAATTATGAGCCAATGATTGCGGATGTTATTGATACGAAAATAGTGGTCATGTACCAATGAGCAGTGTTCTTTTAGTCCAGAGTTTTGTCAGATTTTGGTCACTGAATCATTGTTAGTGTCTAAAGTAGATAGTTGTCGAAAATTTGATGGTTGTCCGATCATTTTCATTTGTTGGAGTTTAAATAACTTGACAATCAACTAAATAAATAAATAAACACACATCAAGAGCATGTAGCGGAAGCAGGATCGAATATTTAACACATATAAAGATTACCGAATAATAAATGGTTAATGTACCTTTAAGATCCTAGCGAGAACAAGGATCGATCTTCTCTTCACTTCTCTTGATCAAACAAATAGGATTATCGTGAAACCCCTTACCTTTTTGTTTCACAATCCAAGATGAATAACTAAAGTAAGTTATATCCGAGTTCTTGTACACACGTACTATAACCGATAAAAGATTGATGCTAGTGAATAAACACAATTATTAAACCAAAACTATTTTGTTTAATAAACTTGAACCTATAATTCAAGAAGTAAAGGAAGGACATGAATATGTTGTACGATGCATGTATCTATTAGACAATATTCACACCTAACATGTCACAAGTTGACTATGCTGTACTATGCATATCATCACTATACATATGTCATAGATAACATACGGTACTATGCATGCTTGAATCTCAATACATAAAGTTGATAGACTTTTTAAGTATTATTGTGTCGTATATTTTTTGAGCTAATGAGTTTGTATATATAGCCTCCAATCTTGTTCTCTAAGTTTGAGTCTAATACCTCCTCAAGTTCCAAAACTCGACATTCAACCCCCTCCTTTATTTACTAACAGTCATTAGTCAATTCCGTTAATTACTTTAACGTCCGTTAGTTATCATTTCGTGTCCAAATAATTAAAATATATAATAGTTATATATATTAATTATTCCTTTGATCATTCATACGTAAAGTGTGCAATCCCTCAGTCCCGGGTTCGATTCTACTCATACACGTTTTAATATTTTTCCATAACTCTAACAGCTCCCACTTGGAAATCTATTAAAAGTATAATTGACATTGGTTAGCGTCTAGCAACACGCCAATGCCCCTAGTACAACTCGGGTGGTGGTCTCCTGGAAAAACCACTTGATGATTAATCATCATACTTATCCTTTTGTTTCTAATACTACATTAATAAAGATATGGATCCAAGTCATTCTTTATTAATAATTATGTTTCTCGTTGTTTATGATTGAGCAAGATTACCAAATCTTCTGAACATGTTCAGGGGAGATCTTGGGCGTGGCCACGCAAACATCTTGTCAATCCTATGAGGGGCCCAGCAGTATTAAACTCCAAACTATTTGAAGGAACAAATTCTATCTTGACTACGAGCATAACACATGCACTTCGCAACGCTCCCGAAAACATTCCGTATAGCTACCAGTTACGTATAGCGATAAATTGAATCACAGAAATGCACTACATGCATGACAGTTATCTGGTATCTCAAGTCTGAGGATAACTATATACTCATGATTTACTTGATGACAAGATCCATAAAGTAAACTCATGTCGGCGGGATAAGTCCTATACTCAAACATTTTGAATATCATGTGAAATTGGTATGACAACGCATCAATATACTTTTAAGTATATTCTACCAATACTCAGATTTGTCTTAATTTAATGATATTCCCATATCATTAACTGACAACGGACTGTTTAGAATATATAAATATATTCAAGGATATAAACATGCAAATATAGGATATATTATTAAGAAAATGATAAATAAACATAACGAGTATTTTATTTCATTAAAATAATAACTGTTCAATAACATCCCATTATCCAAACTCTAAAATAGATCAATTCATGATAATTCTTATTAATGAATTATGCCTCAAGTCATGTCAAACATACTTGTTGACAAGACATAACTCAACTAATCTTGATCTATCGGAATTTTGAGAATACTTATTTCAAGAATTCAATTAATGAAGTTCTTGTATGTGTGCATTCAATTATCTTGATATTGCCACATAATATTTCATAAAATGCGTGACATCCTCAACCACGAATTTATGACAATTAAACTATCAAACCTTTTATAGTTTTAAAGTATTCTAATTCTTTAATGTATAATGCAACTATGCTTACAGTTAAGCATGACTAGTACACATGGTCATTAACAAGGATGAAATCCTACCATGACTAGCATTGAGTGTCGTCTCAATTTCATTAGCATCATTGTATGCAAACAACAATATGCCCTTTAAAATCCCGTAAACTTTAATATCCATTGTGTAATCTTTGATACCTTCAAATCTTTCCAGATTTGTTGGCTATAACAATTACGCAACAATTTGCCATATGGTTCATATTTAGAATTTAGGAGCAATTCCAGGATGAGGATGTTAATTCTAAATTCAACCATATCCATTACACTTAGTTATCTAATAACCTTTAATTAGATATTAATGTTGTCAAATCATCTTTCATCAAGCATGATACAACAAACAACATGATGTTTATGAAAAATCCTTGTGTCAAACTTAGATTTATTCATGTCATATCTTCTCAAAGATATGTATCTATCTAGACTTTCTAATAGTATAATCATGTATATTGGAATCGGTTATTTTACCGCTTATGTTTATCACAATAAACATATATCTCAAGGTTGTATGTTTATTTCCTAAATCATCAAGTGAAGTTTCATTCCAAACTAAGACTTAACATTTAATGCTTATGGAATGTTACTTCCTATATGTTATACAACATATATGAAATAAGAAAATAAATATAACACTCCCACTAGCTTTCAGGAATATTTAGAAATTGCCTTATTTTAATTATAAATCTAAATATGGATTTAATAACTAAACATAAGTATATCCTCATATGCATGCATTAATCCATTCATAAATGATTGCACTTTGTATACTTTCAAAGATTGTTTGAATTCAAATACTCATTTCAATTACTTATCGTCCTCGCACAAGTAATTACTCAAGAAATAATTTTGAAATTCCATTATTAATTTCATATAAATGAAACTAAGAATGACATCACAATCCTTATACATTTAATGTGCCTAGAAAGAATATTCAATCACAGTTAATTGCTTAAGTGTGATTAATAATCTTTTTATACATTAAATATGTATACAAAAGTTTGTCCATATGATTTCTACACAAGAATTTAAATCTCTAGGATTTTCATTTCCCTTTGAAGAAACTCATCTATATTCTATAGTATTACTATAGAGTTCAAGGTTAACTAAGTTTCCAAAACTAGTTATCTTTCTGGACTGCATCTGAACATTCATAGTATGAGTAACTTTCCAAATTCGATATTTGCAACTCATCTTAATGACCAACAGGTTTACCATAATCCTGTAACTCATAATCCTCAACATATTATACCAATATTTGAGATATCCTTGCGGTTCTATGAATGAGAATTCCTTCATCTTGAGATTTAACATTAACATGTTTAATCCTCATCATGACTTTACTAGTGTATTTTAGAAGATCATGTATCTTGTAATTTTATCTTTTCAAGATAAAACTCCCACTTGCCTTTTGCAATTTATAGACTATCAATAAATACTTAGCAAGTAGAGCAACACAAAATTGTTCTCTTTTGGGATATTACAAATACATATTGACAGTTCCTTATATTAAGTTTGTTAATAACCTACTCATAAGTAGTTTAACAAATTCAGAACTTCAATTTTAAGACTTAATGTGATTCATCACATTCCATAATAAATGGAGTCTTATTAATCTTCTAGGTTGGAGTCTAATTGAGTATATACTACTCAATTTCCTAACCTTGATAACTTTTGGAAGAAAAGAAGATATAGTTATCTTTAATCAAACAATATAACAAGAGTTTGATTTTCCTAACTGAACGTACCATAAGCATTATGTATTTCATTAGGATTAATATTGTAAGACAATCTTACAATATTTAAGATAAATATCTTTTGTTTGGCTTATCTATTCACCAACTAACTCAGCTTAATGGTATAATAGAATTTCCAAGCCAATTGCCTGCTATATAACATAAGTACTTTTTGACCAAGTCACTTCATGTCCATGTCTTAACAAGAAGACATAAACTGTTATAATCCCAATTTACGTTATAAATCATTGATCAACTCAATGACTTCTTGTATATGTTTTAATTAAAAACATAACAAGTTAACGTCTTACTTTATTATAAGTCTTGTAACAATTAAAAGACTTCATATTTATATCTTTACAATAAAATATAAATATGCATAACTAAAGTAATCATGAACACCACAATTTGGTTTCAATAGTATTTCAAGTTAATTTATTACTTCATATATTTATGACATTCCAAGAATACATAAACATTCAAATTTGAAGTAGTATTAGATTACTTCATTTATGTCATTTCAATAATACATAAATATTAGGTTTGAAGTAGTCTCATTATCATATTGACACTTGTTCTAATAAGAATCTAATTTAGAACTTGCAAATTAACATAGTTTCATTACATCAGTTGATCTGCTAGTAATGAAAGTATGTAATTTACCTTGTCATTAATATCTATGTCAAGGTCTCACTTACGCTAGATATTAACTCCAAGTGTTCTATAATTAGATGTGAATAAATCACATTAGAACATTAATCTCTTACCATGCAGTCAAGAGAATCCTTTAAATCATATTTCTTTGTGTTGTTGCTTGCACACAATTAAGATTTCTCCCACTTGTGCATGGAACAACATCATGTATCAAATAAACAACACGTCAATCGTTTCTTTATGTGATCAATATGATTGTGTCATAGATATTAGTAGATATAGAACCACCTTGTCTAGTAAGGAAACGTACATGACTATCCTTAAACCCACAAGTGTCTACAATTGGAAAGTAATTATCTCAAGACATTCTAGAGATAATCTGGGTTACTACCAAGATAACAAGCTTGTAGCTCCCACTGAATTACAAATCATTACATTAATATATGTTATTCAGTAATTACAACACTATGCTCCCACTGGATTTGACAACATTATGAGTGTTTCATAACCAGTAAAAGCAAATAGTGTGCTATTTACTTTCCTACACCTTTGAGTAATCCTAAACGTAACAATTACTTAGGTACTAAAGAATGTATTCTACTTTGTAAATGATGGACTATTCATCATTGCAATTAACTTGGAAAAATTAGGCATGCAATTTCTCCCTTAATTTGACTACCATCCCCACAATGGTATGTAGCATTTATAAGTGGTCAAAGCACAACAACTAGACAAATCATGCTAGTTTGCCTTTTACCAATTTGCGGTAATTAGTCTAGCTTCTAATTTAATAACTCATAAAATGTGCAATTTTCTTAACTATTAAAATTTTGCTATGAGTTATTTCTTAGAATTTAGACAATTCTAATTTTCCTATCATACCTTTCTCATTCATGAAAAATGATAGGATTTAAGTCTCACTCTTCTCAAAGAAAGTAGATTTGGTTTATTCTTTTAGTAAAGTTGACTCTAACCTAAACCCCTATGGGTGTAGATCAATTTTCCACTAAAAGAATGCCCCACGTTTACGGTTTTTAACGTTGCATTTATACATTAAAAGAATTTACAAAATTCAATTTTAGTATTTTCGATAATATAATTTTTCAAGAAAAGAAAATTACCCAGGAAATATACATATAACCATTTAGTTTTCTTGAAAACTAGGATCCAACTTTCCATAGTTCCACCACATCAGTTGATCTGCTAGCAGTGGAAGTACAAAAGATGGTAACTTGTCGTACAATAATCGCGAAACAATTTCCGACTCCTAGATATTTATGGGAATTACATTTGCCAAACAATTTGCAATGTAAGCATGTTTCTTCCCATCTCATGCTTTAAGTCTCAAGGTCTCACTTATAACTTAATTAAGTCGTCTAATTTAGAAACTTGTAAATTCACATAGATCCATTACATTCAGTTGATCTGCTAGCAATGAAAGTATGTAATTTACCTTGTCATTAATATCTATGTCAAGGTCTCACTTACGCTAGATATTAACTTCAAGTGTCCCTTATAATTAGATAGCATGGACTTAAATTTTAGTGTATTTATTTTGATGTAATAATCAAAATATGTACGAAGATGCATGCACTCATCTTCGTATCATAAGTTTTCAAAACCATTTTTAATTACCAATTCACTAAGAGTTAAATCAACAAAGTTTTAATTTTGAGGTATTGGGTTCACCAATCAAAGAATTACCTACAATTATCGCCCACTATATCCTACTACTACATGAGTCAAAAGACTCAAGTTATTCGGATAATTACCACAAAAGTGGCGCGTGGAATTGAGGTCAATTCACCCTTAAGATGATTTTGCACAAAATAATAGTGGTACTTGGTAAGTCCAATTTGACGCACAAGCAAGCGGAGAGACAGAATGTAGTCTCTTTAAGGCTACAATTTAATGCGAAACCAACCTTATACCCACCTTATAGTTTTTCAACTTTGGGTCCGCCGTTCAACTATTTGTGCAAAAACTCATCAATCAAATTAAAAGTTTATGATACTAAGTCTTATAAAATTATGTTGTAAATTATTAAATTGCTAGTCTCGCCTGGGAGCAAATTACCGTGCGAAGCGAACCACTGTCGGCACATAAGACTTGGCAATAAATAATTTACCACATCAAGGTTTCATACTTATTAGGTCCATTTATTTTTTATACCAAAAATTACCCTCTTTTTTCTTACAATTCAAGAACAATTTAAACAAAAAAAGACAAGTAATTTAACAAAAAATAAATAAACACATAATAACGCATATAATCTTAACTATTAAATCATATAGCCACATGAAAACCTTTTGATAAATCCTATTAATAATCTATATGTGAATTATTATGTATATAATTAATAAAACTCCCATTGGTTTTCGAGCACATTGTACCCAATGGACCACAGACACCAACAATTGGCCGCGTAAGCTTTAATAATTATATACCACGTTTCACATAACTGATTCATTAATATAATTTAATTAGGTCTTCCCTAATTTTAGATTTATCTAAAACATGTAGCACACAAAACAAACCCTAATCCATGAATACCTTGCATGAAGTATCATGGATTTATCCAGGAACATAACCCTTATCAAATAAACACATAAATACAACATGTCCTAATTATAGGGTTACAAAACTAGCTTTTTAATGAATAGAGGTCGAACCCCCCCCCCCCTAAAATTAGATTTGATTTATATTTTATGTTCTAAACCTAAAACAAATCGACACACATGTTAATCCAAATCAAGATTTGAATTTTATTTATGTTTCGGTAATTCAATTAGGTGTTAAACGGCTCGTGATGCCACTGTTGGAATTTAAATAAATTGACAATCAACTAAATAAATAAATAAACACTTCAAGAGCATGTAGCGGAAGCAGGATCGAATATTTAACACGTATAAAGATTACCGAATAATAAATGGTTAACGTACCTTTAAGATCCTAGCGAGAACAATGATCGATCTTCTCTTCACTTCTCTTGATCAAACAAATAGGATTACCGTGAAACCCCTTACCTTTTTGTTTCACAATCCAAGATGAATAACTAAAGAAAGTTATATCCGAGTTCTTGTACACACGTACTATAACCGATCAAAGATTGATGCTAGTAAATGAACACAATTATTAAACCAAAACTATTTTGTTTAATAAACTTGAACCTATAATTCAAGAAGTAAAGGAAGGACATGAATATGCTGTACGATACATGTATCTATTAGACAATATTCACACCTAACATGTCACAAGTTAACTATGCTGTACTATGCATATCATCACTATACATATGTCATAGATAACATACTGTACTATGCATGCTTGAATCTCAATACATAAAGTCGATAGACTTTTTAAGTATTATTGTGTCGTATATTTTTTTGAGCTAATGAGTTTGTATATATAGCCTCCAAACTTGTTCTCTAAGTTTGAGTCTAATACCTCCTCAAGTTCCAAAACTCGACACTCAACCCCCTCCTTTATTTACTAACAGTCATTAGTCAATTCCGTTAATTACTTTAACGTCCGTTAGTTATCATTTCGTGTCCAAATAATTAAAATATATAATAGTTATATATATTAATTATTCCTTTGATCATTCATACGTAAAGTGTGCAATCCCTCAGTCCCGGGTTCGATTCTAGTCATACACGTTTTAATATTTTTCCATAACTCTAACAGTCCGATCATTTTCATTTGTTGTAGGGCTCTCAATCTCTTTTATAAAGAATACCTTGTTGTTTTGGTGGCCTGGCCCAGATTCATTTTAGTTATGCGAGTAGAACTTAGAGACGGTCTCTTAGATGGAAAACAAAAAACCTAAACTTACTATAGCTTTTAATTAATTAGATGAAATGAAAACAATTGAGAACAGAAAAGTGTACTTAAGCATCTCGAACCGAGCTATTTCAAATTAAATGTTCATAACAAACATAATCGGGCAACATCTTATTTATTCTTGATAATAATTAAAGGAAACTCTTTGTATCAACGCACGTCAACACACATACTTACTTTAATCATAAATATATGTTTCAACCTATGAGATGAAAATTCCACTTACATAATTGAAGGTTTTGAGAAGTATATAAGTATTGATAATCATGTTAGGATTTATAAAAATTGATGGTCATTAACGTTGTAATATTTTTAATTAAGAGTGTCATTGTGTAGTTAGTTAATTTAAACAAGGGGCTTGGACTTAAGTTTGTAATATAATGTAATCCATGAAAAAGCCCAACCCAAGTCCAAGCCCATCCATCTCCAAATAGTATAAATACCACCTTCCTTCTCATTTGGAAGGTTGGTGTTCTCAGGTCCTCATAGTCATTTAGGTTTGTATTGAAGAACAAGTGTGTGATTAATATAAAGCTAATATTACATGTTCCACTCTTCTTATTTAATCTAATCTAGTGATTGTTTTATTGGTTAGGATAGATTACTAGTTATAACAAGTGGTATCAAGAGCAAAATAAATATATTAAAGAAACTAGGGCTCGGTACTGTTCATAAAATCGCTACTGTTCTAGGGTTTAGTTTCTGATCGAGCAATACTTTCATCTAGGAACTTTTTGATCGAGCTTCATTTTAGTTAGTCGAGTAACTAGCGAGTTAGCTAGGTTACTCGAGGTTCAATCTTCATCGAGCATCTGCTTCTTGGTAGAGTAACTTTAGTCGAGTAACTTTAGTCGAGGAACTTTAGTCGAGTAACCTTAGTCGAGTAACTCAATATAGTAGAGTAACTTAGTCGAGTAACCATCCTAGTCGAGTAATTTGGTTCATCGAGAAACTTCATTTAGTCGAGAAACTATTTTTGATCGAGAAACTACACTTAGTTGAGCAACTATTATTGATCGAGTAACTGTTAGTAGAGGAACTAGTGTGATCGAGTAACTCATTTGATATAGTAACTCCATTTGATCGAGTAACTCATTTGATCTAGTAACTCCATTTGATCAAGTAACTCATTTGATCTAGTAACTCCATTTGATCGAGTAACTCGTTTGATCTAGTAACTCCATTTGATCGAGTAACTCATTTGATCTAGTAACTCATTTCATCGAGTAACTTTGTGATCTAGTAACTCATTTCATCGAGTAACTTTTTGATCTAGAAACTCCAATTGATCGAGTAACTTAGTCGAGTAAGTTTGATCGAGAAAGTGTGACCTCATCGAGTTTCTTGTGCACCTCATCTAGTTTCTAAAACAAGTAACCAAGTTTCTTAATCAAGTTTCTTCATCAAGTTTCTCATATTTGACCAAGTTTCTAAAATTTGCTCAAGTCTCTCAAGTTAGATCAAGTTTCTGAAGTTTGCTCAAGTTTATCAAATTTGTGAACCGTAACCAACCTTATCCTAGTTCTTTAACCGATCCAATACCATCTTAACCATACAACAACAACAACAATGACTACTCAACAAGACATCCATGCAGCTGGTGCTGAAAACCGTCCTCCAATGCTAGAAAAAGGTAGTTATCTTCCATGGACAAGCCGCATGCTTCGATACTTGAAAACTAAACCTAATGGACAAGGCAAACTCTTGATTAACTCCATCAAGAATGGTCCATTCAAGCCTCGTCAGATTCAAGTAGCTGGTGATCCAAATCAAACACCTCCCATTCCACCATCCTTTCGTGATCAAAAGGAAGAAGAATACACTGCAGATGATTGGAAGCAAATAGAAGCAGATGACTTAGCTATGCACTTAATTCAACTCGGTTTACCACAAGAAATATTTTGTGTTGTTGACAGTTGTGAAACTGCTTATGATATATGGGAACGAGTTCGAAGGCTTTGTCATGGTACAGAAATTGGTCAACAAGACATTGAAAACAAGCTTCTAACTGAATGGGAGAAATTCACATCCACTCCAGCTGAACCAATTGAATCCTACTACACAAGGTTTTGCACTATCATGAATGAGCTCATCAGGAACAAATTGGCTCAAAGGCAAATTGTTCAAAACATCAAGTTCATCAACAACCTACCAGAGGAATGGGGACGATATGTCACAATCGTTAACCAAACAAAGAATCTTCATGAGGTGAACTATGATCAACTGTATGACTTTTTGAAGCAAAACCAGAAAGAGGCTGATGAAGTAAGGAAAGAGAAGCTAGCCAAACAACATGATCCTCTAGCATTGATTGCTCAAGCACCAACACCAACAACAGTGAATACACTACCATCATCATCATCTCCCACACAGAACTTCCCGCAACAACAATTTTATTCCACAACAACCATTCTACCCACAACAACAACAAGAAGTCATTCCACAACAACAATACCCAGAACCAGAATACAATCCTAATGATGACATGTCTGCTTTGTCTCAAGCATTCACCCTACTATCAAGAGTTGTCCAAGGGCGCTATTCCACACCAACTAACAACAACCAAAGGATTTCATCGAACACTCGCAACAGGCAAATTGCACAGCCGAGTTTCAACATGGGTAATAAAGGAAAAATGGTTGGAGTTTATGGGAATCAGCAAGGATATGCTACAGGGTTTCAGATGGGTAATCAAGGGCAGTATGCAGGCAATCAGATGGGTCAGTATATGGGTAATCAGAATCAGTTGGGTCAAGTTGCTGGAAATAGAAGGGGTCAGAATATGGGGAATCAGTTTGGAAATGTTGCTGCTCCAGTAGCTGGAAATGTTGGGAATATGAATCAAGGGAATGTGTTGAAGTGTTTTAACTGTAATGGAATTGGTCACATGGCAAGGAACTGTCCCACCAAGCCAAAGAAGAAAGATCTGGAATATCTTCAGAAAGCAGTGCTTGTAGCTCAGAAGGAAAAGGCAGGGTTTCAGTTGAATGCAGAGGAGAATGATTTCATGGCATTGATGGATGATATGGAAGACTTGGAAGATATCGATGCCAATTGCATTTTCATGGCCAATCTTCAGGAGGTTAAATATGATACGGATTCTGAAGCACCTCCATCTTATGATATCAATGAAATCTCTGAGGTACCACCATATGCTACATGTCACAATAATGAAATGTTTGAAATGTCACCTCAGAATGAACAGCATCTTGCGACTCCTACACCAACTTACGATACATATATGGACTCCCCAAGTTGTAGCAATACTAATTTGGCTACTCCATATATGGATCATAATGGAGGCTTCGAGTCACAGCATACTGAGACTGAAGAGGAAACACGTGCTTTATTTGAATCATTATTGAACAACTGTAGTATTGAAATTTAAAAGGTCAAACAAGTCAATCGCGATGTCAAGGCCGCGAATGAAAAATTGACCGCTGAGCTTGAGAGATACAAGGTGAACGAAAAAGCTTTTGAATTTAACCACAAACGATAGTCAGAACTTGAAATTGGTTACAGAGATTCTGTTTTAAGAGAAAAACAATTGCAAATCAAATTTGACACTCTTGATGTCAATTTGAACATGAAAATTAAATCTTTAAACAAGGAAATTTCTGAATTAACCAACCAACTTTCTAAACAAAAATCAACTTGTTCTAATCTTGAAAAAGAGAAGAAAGAGTTGCATGCAAAGTTTTCAAAACGAGAAGATGAACTTCTTGATGAAATTCTTGACAAACAGGCAACAATTAAAAAGTTGGAAGAATTGCTTGTAAAAACGGGTCATTCTACACAAACAATTAATTTGTTAATTAACGATCCAAACCCGATTTTACATACAATGAAGAAAATGGCTCTCAGTTGTGAAAACACTTGTTATCTCAAGAAAGCTCAGAAAGAACAGAATGTGCTATATAATGGTAATATTATAAATGATGTACATGATCCGCCTGCTGGTTATGATTCTTATGAAACGATTGAGCTTTCCAAAGAGAGTAGAAACAAAATGCGACAATTGAACAAACAAATCCAACCAATTGACTATAATGAACTTAACAAAATATCTGGAGTTCATCTTGTTCAAAAAGAGTCACCATTGTTTTTCAAAAAACCAGTGGCTGTCGCAAAAAGAAAAGTTGTTTCAAAACATCTTTCTAACATCGAACAAATGTACTCTAACAACACTTGCTACACAAGTGAAGCTAGAATAATTTTGGCTGATCTTTAAAAGAGAGTTGAAATGCTTCAAACTGTTGTGGCAACCAAAACAAATGTTCAAATCAACGATTGGTTTTCAAATTTTCAAACTGAACAGAAAAAGATGTTCGAAACAGAAATTACTCCCATTGTAACTGCAATACATGCAAGAGTAATCCATGTTGAGAATGCAATTGTGAAAGAAGCAGCCGAATTTGTCAAGGACCACAAATCCTTGGTGAAGGAAGCTAATGAAAACATTGAACGAATCAGAGTTTTGGAAAAACAAAATGACGCACTCTCTGAAGAAGCTCTCTCGACTGATATTATGTCCATTATTTATCAAATATATTCTGTTGAAGATGATGAAAGACTTCGAGCTGAGACTTCCCAAATTGTTTCAAAATATGAAAATGCGTTTGCAAAGCTTGAAAAAGAAAATGTTACATATTTTAAACAACTGGATCGGAAAAAGGAAGAATGCAAGTATGACAAATTGTCGTATGAACGTTCTTACAAAGAAATGCAAAAACAATTTGATCTTTTGAAGTCTCAGCTTGAATGTCAAAAAGGGAAGGGTGAAGAAATTAATGCACAGCCAAAAATGTCAATTTCACAATGTGTTCCTTCACACTTGCCTAAAGAAAAAGGAAAAGAGAAAGTAGTTGTCGAAACACCAAAAATGATAGCACCTGGACTTTATAAGATTAGTAACACTACTGCGTCTACCTCTACATCTCAAACATATAGGGCGATAGACAAAAGTGTGAAAAATAATCCAACAGAGACTAGGCATGCTAAAACTGATTCAAAGGACAACAAGATAAATCCTAATGAGCGTGCCTTACCTTCTACAGGAGTAGAAAGTACCTCTAAGAGCAGCAGACCAAAGCCTAGGAGCAATACAAGGAATAGAGTCTCGCCTGCATCTAAGAGTGACAACAAGAATAAAACGGAAGAAGTAGAAGAACACCCTAGGATTTTATCGCTTTCCAAGAAGAAACATATGTCATCTAGATGTAATGTTAAGGACAATATTTCAAGTGCTTGTAATGAATCTGTTTGTTTAATGAGAAAGAAATCTTTGTCTGAAAATGTTTGTGATGATATTGTTTCTAATTCTGTGAATGTGAATGCCATGCCTAAACAGAAAGATGTTCCTCAAAGAACTAGTGCTAAATCTAGATATGTTAAAAACATCATTAAAGCAGCTAGGTCCTCCACTAGTAGTGTTCTACCTAGGAACTATCTTAAGATGTGCGTTTGGAAACCAACGGGTAGGAAGTTTACACTAGAGAATGGTAATTTAAGAATGGCTCCAAAAGAGCAAGTACAAAATCATCTGTTATTGGCAGGTTATCGAAATATGTCTTTGGATCGTCGACTCGGGTTGCTCCAAGCACATGACCGGGAATCTGAAGCTGCTGATCAACTTTGTATGGAAGTTCATGGGAACAGTTCGGTTTGGAAATGATCATGTAGCAGCTATTCTGGGTTATGGAGATCTACAGTTTGGGAATTTTCTAATCACTCGGGTTTACTATGTCGAAGGATTGGGACACAACCTGTTTTCAGTCGGACAGTTTTGTGATGCAGATTTAGAGGTTGCATTTAGAAGGAATACATGTTTCGTTAGGAATTTGATTGGAGATGATCTCTTAACCGGAAATCGTGGCACCAATCTTTACGCTATCGACATTAACCAAATGGCCTCCTCATCACCAATTTGTCTTATGACAAGAGCTGACGACACTAAGTCCTGGTTGTGGCATAGACGCCTTTCCCATCTCAACTTCGACACAATAACAAAGCTTGCCAAAGACGACATCGTCTCCGGTCTCCCTAAATTCAAATACACCAAAGAACACTTATGTCCATCCTATGAACAAGGCAAAAGCAAAAGGGCAACTTATAAACCTAAAACCGTTCCCAGTTCGGTTGATAAGTTACATCTGTTGCACATGGACTTATGTGGCCCAATGAAAGTTGAGAGTATCAATGGGAAGAAGTATATTCTTGTGATTGTCGATGATTATTCAAGATATACATGGGTAAGGTTTTTGAGATCAAAAGATGAAGCACCAGGCATCATCATCACCTTTCTGAAGCGAATTCAAGTTCTACTTCAAGCTCCAGTTAGGATTGTAAGAACTGACAATGGCACAGAATTCACGAATCAAGAGTTAAGAGCTTATTTTGAAGAAACTGGAATTACTCACCAGACATCAGCTGTTAGAACTCCACAGCAGAACGGGGTAGTTGAAAGAAGAAACAGAACTCTTGTGGAAGCTGCTCGCACTATGTTGATTTATTCCAGTGCACCGTTATTCTTATGGGCTGATGTTGTTTCCACTGCCTTTTACTCAAAACCGATCCCTAATCCATCCAAGATTCAATAAAACCCCCTATGAATTAGTAAACAACAGAAAACCCGTTATCTCTTATCTTCATGTATTTGGCGCTTTGTGCTATCCTACAAATGACAGAGAGGATCTGGGGAAACTGAAAGCTAAGGGTGATATTGGTATCTTCATTGGTTATTCTAATAACTCGAGGGCATTCAGGGTGTATAATATAAGAACAAAAAGAGTAATGGAGACGATGAATGTGAAATTTGATGAAATTTCACAAATGGCTTCTGAGAGACTCGCTCTAGAACCCGCGCTTAACCCAATGGCTTCTAATCATACCGGATTAGGACCCGCACCACAAAGTCAAACTTCTGGACATATCAGTTCAGGACTCGCACCCTAACGAGCTCAGTCAACCACCATTGATAAACCGACAAATCAAGAACTGGATAACTTCTTCGAGTTTATGTATGATGAGTACTATGGGGGAGCTTCGACAGATACATCACAACAACGTTCCGCTGTACCCGCTCAACAACAACAACCACCACCACCGCAAGATGCATCTACAACATTCGAAGCTGATGCACCAACTCCCTCAACATCTACATCATCTACATCTACTCAAGCAACTCCAGTGATTGAAATTGTTCTACCCAGGATTGATGAGCAAAGCCATGATTCGCCAATTCAAGAAGAACACCATCAAAACGATGCGGTGTTAGAAGAAGAAGAACCATTTGAAAACCCATTTGCAACGGAATCTGCTGAATCTTCTTCTCGGTTACATGAACCAACAAACACGCATTCGTTAGATCCAAGGTACCCTTCAATGTTAAAGTGGACTAAAGACCATCCAATAGAACACGTTATTGGTAAACCTTCAAGGCCAGTACAAACGAGAAGACAACTAGCCACCGATTGTGATATGTGCATCTTTGCCTGCTCAGTCAGTTTAAAAGAACCAAAGAACATTCGGGAAGCAATGTCAGACAATGCATAGATTGAAGCAATGCAGGAAGAACTTCTCCAATATCGACTTCATGACACTTGGGATTTAGTGCCGAGACCCATTGACAAACTCGTCATTGATCTTAAGTGGATATGGAAGAACAAAAAGGATGAAGAAATGACTGTCATTCGCAACAAAGCTCGTCTCGTGGCCAAGGGATTCAGACAAGAAGAGGGAATAGATTTTGAAGAGTCATTCGCGCCAGTAGCTAGACTTGAAGCGGTCAGGATTTTCTTAGCATATGCGGCTCACAAGAACATCACGGTCTATCAGATGGATATCAAGACGGCTTTCTTGAATGGAACTCTGAAGGAAGAGGTGTATGTGAGTCAGCCTGATGGATTTATTGAGAAAGATCATCCGGACTACGTCTACAAGCTCAAGAAGGCTATCTATGGTTTGAAACAAGCCCCAAGGGCGTGGTACGACGAACTCTGATCTTTCTTGTTGAATAATAATTTCACCAAAGGAACAATTGACCCAACCTTGTTTACTAAAAAATTTAAAAATGACATTTTGATTGTTCAGATTTATGTGGACGACATAATCTTTGGGTCCACTAATCCGAAACATTCAAAACATTTTGAAAATCTCATGAAAAGTAAATTTGAAATGTCTATGATGGGCGAATTAAAATTCTTCCTTGGACTTCAAATCCATCAATCCCATCGTGGCATTTTCATTAATCAGGCGAAATATATAATTGAGATTTTAAAGAAACATGGAATGGAAAATTGTGACTCTGTTGGTACTCCAATGATCACTTCACCCAAAATTGGTGCTGACTTATATGGGAAACCCATTGATCCGAAGAAATATCGGAGCATGATTGGGTCTCTCATGTACTTAACTGCTAGTCGACCCGATATACATTTTGCTGTATGTTTATTAGCACGGTTTCAGGCAAGGCCTACCGAACTTCACCTCAAAGAGGTTAAACGAATCTTTCGGTACCTTCGAAGAACCATTAACATGGGACTTTCGTATCCGAAGGATTCGGAGTTCAAACTAACAGCCTTTGCAGATGCCGATCATGTTGGTTGCCAAGTCACTGCAAAAAGTACATCCGGAGGAGCACAATTTCTGGGAGAGAAGCTAGTAGGCTGGTCATCGAGGAAACAAGACTGTACGGCGTTATCAACCGCAGAAGCCGAGTATGTGTCTCTATCTGCGTGTTGTGCCCAAGTTCTTTGGATGAGGACACAACTCACAGATTATGGCTACTCTTTCGACCGCATACCTATGTATTGTGACTCGAAAAGTGCCATAGCCATCTCGTGCAATCTAGTTCAGCACTCCAAGACCAAGCATATCAGAGTCTGCTACCACTTTATCAAGGAATACGTTGAAAATGGTACAGTTGAATTATTTTTCGTGAAGACTGAATACCAACTCGCCGATCTATTTACTAAAGCCCTCCCAACAGAGCGGTTTGAAAACTTAGTTCGTCGAATTGGAATGCGAAGCCTAACTCCCGAAGAGTTAGAAAGTCTTCTCGAATCTTCTTGATTTATCTCAAAAAGCTTCGCATGTAAATATTTTTTGAAAAACAAAATACAAAATTTGAAAAACCAACAAAAGAAAAATATAAAAATATAAAATTTCAAAAAGACAAAAAAAAAATATAAAATATAAAAATAAAAAATATTCTTCTCACGACATGTCTCTCGTATAATCGATATTCTGTACGTACCTAGAAATGTCATTCAACAATGATACGGGCATGTACAGATGCTTGAGCGAGAGTTCATTTAAACGTTTTCTAAAACATGTCGTCTCTCAAATTTCTAATCTTATGGCTTTCGTATATTTCAGTACAAAACCCGCGCTACATTGATGACTTCTGATTATTTCAGATCAGGACTCGTAATGTTAACGGCAAAATCAAAAAATCCTTGAGCACATGATCAAGATTTCTCAAAAAAGATTTTTCAAAATCTTTCTCAAATTCTGTGCTCAAGATTTTCATATACAAAACTCCCTCTTAAACCCAAATGTTTAACAATATGTTTTACTTAAGGGGGAGTATAAAATTAAAAAATCAAAAAAAAAAAAAAAAAAAGTTCCAATTTCATGCTCAAATCCGTCTATCTCTCCAAAAAGTTTTCATTTAATCAGTTGATATCAAAAATATCACTTCATGCTATTTTTGAGGGGGAGAAGACGTGATTAAATGTGATCAAAATCGTGGTTTGAATCTCAATAAGTGCTCAACTCAGTTCTAACCCTCGAATTGACGAAATTAAATGACCATTATCGAAAAGACTTGTCCGGGACGGGTAATAATTTCAAGCTGGTTTTCCAGTGATGTAAGCGTGTCTCGCAAAGGACTTGTCTGACTAGAATGTACCAATTCGAGAGATGATCATTGAATATGACCGGGACGGGTAATAATTTCAAGCTAGTCTAACTAGTGATGTAAACGTGTCTCGCAAAGGTCATGTTCATTGAAAATCGATCATTTCAAATGTGCGAACTCTACCCAACATGTGCAAATTTATATCAAAAATGCATGAGCACATGTGAAGGGGGAGTATTTCAAAAATGTAAAACCCTCAAAGTGTTAATTAAATGTGTTTTATTCATAAACACTTTGAGAGATTTTCAAAAGGTTTTATGGCAAATCTAGGATAGTCATGGTGTTATAAGGTGACTAAGGTTAGGGAAAACCGTCCTATGATCCGCCAGAGCCGGAGGGATCTACCCATGGACAATTCCAATAGATTAGAATTAGAAGTCCTTAGGTAAGATTGAAAAAAAGGAGTAAATGAGAAAGGGAAAGAAGGGGTTGAAGAATTAAAAAGAAAAGTTTATTGAAAGGGTGAAAAGAAATAGCCCTCCATGAAAACTTAGGGCAGAAACCGGGTCAATACATCTGCTATCGGTATTCACTAAGGTGATACTGATATTGAAGACAAGACGTCATGGACCCAGTGACGCGCTGCACCACCCCTCCTAGCCACTCAGATATCTCTCAAAAGATATTTGTTTCATTTCTCACGGAGAACACTACATAATCTATCAGCCTCTCACTCCGAGATGTGTTGATATTGAAAAGGTGGCACTCTGCTCCATGCCTCCGACAACTAAAACCAAAACGCACTATCGAGTCTAGAGCCATGAGATTCATCAAAAGATCTCTTAGGAACACTTACATTTGAATACCCTTGTGTTCACCAAAAAGGACACAAGGAGTACAAGAATCTTAATGAGATCCAAGGATCTTGCCAATTATATCTTGATGGTTACTATGGTTTCAAACGGTCTACAGTAGTGGGATGATCTCCAGCTACTCACTGAATCGTGGGTGCACTTCGGTGTGTCCGTGTAAGCCCTCTCAGGGGTATCCGGTTTAGAACGGCCTGGGTTAGGATTAGAGAAAGTCTTCACACTATGCTGAAGACGATCTCGAAGTCCAAACCTGTAAGTGCTGGACGTGCTGCTGCTGCTGCTGAGGAACGTCACCAGGAGGAAGACCAATCTACATCATTTGATTCATCAAACATCTTCACCTCAGCATACTCATACTTATGAAGATCATCCTCAACAAAGCTCAAGTGTAAAAGTTCAAGACAAAATGATCAAGTTAAAGACCAAGTGTTAAGACAAAGTCAAAAGGCTAATCAAGATGTCAAGAACAAGTTCAAGTATCAAGTGAGGAAGGCATAAGCATGAAGCTCAAGTTGTATGAGTATGTTGGAGGTCACGACGTCACAATCATATGAAGATGTTGATCGAAGGCAAGAACAACCACAAAGATAATTATTTGAAGATCACTTAGCATGAAGGAACAAGATCAAAGACTATTCTACAACGACACACAAAGCACAAGGAAATGAAGACGAAAGACCACATCACTCCGAGCATCATTTGAATGACCATCCCTTAGGGGGAGATTGTTAGGATTTATAAAAAGTGATGGTCATTAACGTTGTAATATTTTTAATTAAGAGTGTCGTTGTGTAGTTAGTTAATTTAAACAAGGGGCTTGGACTTAAGTTTGTAATATAATGTAATCCATGAAAAAGCCCAACCCAAGTCCAAGCCCATCCATCTCCAAATAGTATAAATACCACATTCCTTCTCATTTGGAAGGTTGGTGTTCTCAGGTCCTCATAGTCATTTAGGTTTGTATTGAAGAACAAGTGTGTGATTAATATAAAGCTAATATTACATGTTCCACTCTTCTTCTTTAATCTAATCTAGTGATTGTTGTATTGGTTAGGATAGATTACTAGTTATAACAATAATCATGTATGCTTCTCCTACAACAGCTAATGTGCCAAAACAACTGAGATTGGACTGAAAAGTTAATGGAGCTGCAGATATATACATGAAAACCACCTTCATTGAGCAACAAATTCATGTGTGACCAAGGTCTTATAAAGACAATAGTGTTTAATGATAGGATGCAACAAAATTTTCATTTCGGTTTCTGGCACAAGCTAAGTCCCTTAGCTTTTGAAAGCTAAGATATGTTCATTTATTATTTGGGTATTCTTGAACTTGAACGTACTTATTTGAAGATTAAAGAATAGAATCTTCGTTTTAGCAGATAATAGCTAACTATCAAGTTTCAAGAATGCTCAACTCAGAAAATATATCCAACATCTAGATCAAAGCAAAGCTGCCAAATATGTAAGGATTTAAAGCTACCTGAATTGGCCAAGGTTCCTCACTTTAGACATCAATTTTTTTAGCGTTTTTAGAATTCTATTATTGGCTTCCAAGAATCAAACTTAATCATATCCAAACCAACTAGCAGCCTGGTATATAATTGACTTTTACCATGTAGTCATGGACTGCTCATTAGCAAATGAGGCAATGGACTGCTCATCAAAATCATATCGGAAGCAAGATGAAGGCATCAGATAATCTAAACCAATTTTTACTATTTACCATGGAGTCATGGACTGCTCATCAGCAAATGAGGCAACATGGGTGATTGAATTGGAGATGAGATAATGTGAGCTCACTTCCTCCGTTATTCAAACTTTTGAAGAAACAAGAAGCTTTAGCTTCCACCGTTGCATCATGAATTACACTACGGCATTTTCTACTTATAGCGACGACGGAAATGTCCTCACTATAAGTTATAGTGATGACACATATTCTCAATAAAGTCCGTTTCCATAGATTCGTCGCTATAAGTTTTAGCGACTACTAATTTAACTTATAGCGACTATGGATTCGACTTGACTATTTTAACTTTTGATGTTTTGACTTTCGGCTAAACCTTCATGACAAAAACTGTAGCAATGACATGGTCGCTCTAAGTATAATTGACTTATTGACCACAACCTATAGGGATGACCTATAGCGACCACATGTGGTCGCTATAGGTCCGTTGACAATTTGACCGTAACTTATAGGGACGATATATAGCGACCACATGTGGTCATTATAGGTTTGTTAACTATTTGACTGTAACCTATAGCGACCACATGTGGTCGATATACGTGACTTGCAGTTCGGTGACTTGTATAAAATCATGACCTATTGCGACAATTTGGTAGATAATAGTCAAAGTTAAAGATTTACGGTGGTCTTCTTTTGTTGTCTAGCGAACTTTAGCGACGACCAACAGACGACATTTCGTCGCTAAAGGTTTTGATCAAAGGCGGGACCGAGAAACTGAGTTTTTTGTCGTCTAGTGGACCTAAAGCGAAGACATCAGTCGTCGCTAAGAAATTCCCATCACTATAAGTGGAATTTGGTGTAGTGGAATGTCCAATCAAAATACATTGACAGAAGACACATACAGGATACTTCCCGCATTGTTAATGATAAATGGACACTTAATTGTTATTTACTAATGTTTTCTGGTCATATGAAAATGCTAATGATATTTAGGTAAATTTATGCATATCTAGCTAAAAACGTTGTATATGGTTAGATATCTTAGTCATATGTACGTATATTTGGATAAGTTTACTCAATTCTTACCCAAGAGTTGTTAGATACTTTCATTTGTATCTATAAAGGAGTTTGTACCATAATTTCCGCACAACATAGCTAAATATGTTCATATAACAATAATATGTGGATCAAACCTATGACGAGTGCAATTTTTTGAATTTCATTTTAGTGCAGCGTTCGAGCAATATGGACCTTAATGAAGTTATTTTAGTTTCATAAGCACCATGAAATCACTACACACATTTTAGAATCCTCGGTGCACTAGATTAACTGTATGTGAAATTAAAACTATTTCGGCATAAATTTCACTCTCGTAATTCGAGAGTTGCTGCCTATAACTTTTGGTCTTCTGTTTCTATATAGTATTGTGCTTAAATTGATATAACCACGGCCACAGGTGACCATGCAGTTTGGAGTTCATATATGATTCATTCAATTTTTTGATTACTTTAAAACATTTCAGTCAGTTGTCTTGCGAAAGTTATATACAACTAATTTCTCTTTGAAACGTTTGATTAGTGAGAAACACTCTAACTTTTGCTAGTCAAATAGTGATAGTCACTAGTAGAATTAAAAGATAGTCGTTAAAGAGTCACTAATTCTCACGACAAACAAGAAGCTCATATAGATCCAACTTTGTGATGAACAGTATGACGACTATCTAACGTCACTAGATAATCTTATAGTGACGAAGAAGTGATCGTCACCGACTACTTGGAACAAGTAACAAATAACGATTGTTGTCACCCAGTTAAAAAACAGTGACCAATTAGGAACCAATGATTGCGGACGTCCAGAGTTCTTTCAGATTTTGGTCACTGAATCATTGTTAGAGTCTAATGTAGATAATTGTCGAAAATTTGATGGTTGTTCGATCATCTTCATTTGTTGTAGGGCTCTCGATCTCTTTTAGAAAGAACACCATGTTGTTTTGGTGGCCAGATTCATTTTAGTTATGCGAATAGAACTTTGGGATGGTCTCTTAGATGGAAAATAAAAAACCTAAACTTACTATAGTTATTAACAAGTAAAGCGGCGGCCGGCCGTGTTGCGGCCTAGCAGGATTTTTTTTACGTTGTATTTGTTTGTATGGCTCGGATGTTTGTATATATCGAAGCATATGAATTAGTATAACTAAAAATGTAACATTAAATATGTTTGTTGGCTATATGTACAGAAGGGTGACTACCAAAAAGTATATCAGCAACCTACTTTTGTAATAGTCAATAATTGAATGGAGAAAAAAATGTGTGCTGCTGTAGGCTTTCTTTGTCGGCGACCTTGTCGGCTATTCGTACTGGGTTAGTTCTTCGGCCGCAGTTTCCTTCTTGTCTTTCTCTTTTTTGCTGTCTAGCTGTTGTACCTGATGACTGGAAGAGGCGTGTTGATATGAAAACTTGGCAGAGAATTTTCAGGATTTTGATGTTTCATCTTTATTGCATCTAATTTATCTTCAGGATGATGAACGCAGCGGGTTGTATCTGAACCATTCAGTTAGCGTCGTAATACAACTGGCTGTCATGACAAAAGAACAACATTAACTGAATGGTTCAGGTATATCACGTTGCATTTTCTGAAGGTGCACTGCAAGTATCTGAACAGGTGGATCTTTGGTATGTACAGCAAAACCAAAAGAGTTTCGGCAAATTGTGTAATTTTACTCCTAAAACACCGACTGGTGTCTGTTTTAGATTGGTTTGGTCATTTGTATTTGCAGGGCTGCTAAAACAGGAGAAATTGTATGAGCTCCAATGGTTTGGTCATTTGTATTTGGTCATTCGTGGTACTTCAGTTTATCAGGAAACAACGGATTGCGTATAAATGTAAAAAAAAATTATGGCTTTAATAGTAGCGAAGATTACCTGGCATTCATAACCATATTCCTATATAAAAGTCGATGTTGACAATACGATTGAGCCCTGGAAAACCTGTGGCAAGGTGGAGTTAATGTAGTGAGAGGTTAGGTTTTGTTTAAATTTTAACTTTTGAAATTTGGCACAAATAGTCAGCTAATCACACTTACATATAAAAAAAGGAAATGGGATAGCTATTTATATAAGTGGTCAAACCTGGGACAGATAACAGCAATGGAAATATTTATGCGCAGAAAACAGCCGAGTTCCTTAAACATGAACAGACGAAAGATGAGCAGAAGGTGATGCAAATGCAGATAATGACAGCAGAACTGGAGCTGAATGCTCGCAATAAGAATATTTTTATTCAGAAGCTTAAAGGTGTTATAGAAATCTCGACGTCTGTTTAGCATTAATCTTTCCTGATGCTTGTATTTTCAATTTTTGAAGTGTCTGTGATCTGGTTGTAATATACTTTTATTGGTAAAAGCAATGATGTATATTAAGTTAAGATTCATAAGTTACCTTTTCGTCTTTCGGTAGAATGATTGCTTCTGTGGTGAATTTTAACCCCTGTAAATGTTTGTGCAAATGATCAGTTATACATAAAATTTTGTAACAGTTATTTGTTAGCTTTTACAACATTTACCTTATAGGTGTCCTGAATTTGCTTCTGATGTCAGTGAAGGATTAAGTATACTAACTTTTAGATTACCTTTCAGCTATCAACTGTGTGATTGAACTCTGAAATTCGCATGCCTGCGCAGCTGCAACTGATTCCAAAACCCTAGCGTAAGAAATAGGGAATAGTGAAGGGTAAGTATACTAAGTTTTAGATTAACGGCTTGTATAGAGAAAAAAAAGGAACATGATTACAATTCCTTTTGTTTTTTGAATCTTGTTTATCCAAATGCGTGTATCTGAGGTGCATCTATCATCTATTATAGGTTCCTGCTATAGAAAATGGCGAACAGCAAAAGTTAATACATGGATGTAGTAGATAATGTGAAGGATATGAAGGAAATGTCATGAATACAATAAATATGGAAATGAACAGCAAATATGTCAATCACAGAAGAATTTAAGCATTGTGACTGTTGCACATAGATTCATCAGTGATGTTTTATCTGTTTTTAATTTCAATGGCCCATATGATTTCCCTCAATACCCGCCGTGGCTGCAACCTCAGATGCAGATGGTGTCGATTATCACGCAATACGAATAGGTAAATAGAAAAATGTAATAATGAGAGTGAGTGTGCAAACCTGAGGAGCAGGAATTGAATGCAATCACCATGGGAATACAGTAAGGGTTCAGAAGTCATCAAATCCACCGGCCGACAGTATTTCATATGAAGAAACATGAATATAAAAGAGAATAGTTACTTTTAAATATCATGTAATGTAGTATAGAAATTTTTTTTATAATAGGTGTATCGTAGAACAAAATTTGCCGATTCTAGAAGAACATGTAAGTATCAGTATGCGTGTTGAATGGGATAATGAAGGAGTGTGGCCTGTCATGAACAATACACACTATATCATTATCACAATCAATACGTCTCAGTTATTAGGACTGATCTATCAAACAATGTATATGACTTCTGTTGTTTAATTTAACAAAATTGTTGATGGCGTTCAATTTAAAGAATGGGAGCAAGATACATTGTTAGATAGATCTGCCCTAATAACCGAGATTTTGAAACCAAAGTTCAGTGTAGTGAGTTCTCTATGGTGACGTTACTTTGTAGATGGCTGTTTTAGCTCGTAAAAAAGAATGGAACCGAAAAATAAATATAGTTAATCTTTCTAAGCCCCCTTACAGTTCTATTTGTTGTTTCAGCTTCCTTTGTGCAACCGCTTGCACCAAGCGAGTTCCTAGGTTGTTGAAAGAACAAAAGGAACTGTATGGGAGCATAGAGTGAGTAACTATGTTTAAGTTCGAAACTAATTTATTAAGTTAAAGCATTCATCGACTAAGTAATGTGGATATCCAATAGACGGATTGCTACTCTGAACTTGTTATATATATATATATATATATATATATATATATATATATATATATATATATATATATATATATATATATATATATATATATCTTAACTACTTATAATGGAAAAATGGTCAAATGGTCAATAAGTGAAAAACTTAAATTATTATAATTCCTAATCTACCCTTTGAGTCTTAACTATATATATATCTTAACTACTTATAATGGAAAAATGGTCAATATGGTCAATAAGTGAAAAACTTAAATTATTATAATTCCTAATCTACCCTTTGAGTCTTAACTATGCAACTATGGAATGTCTTGAAAAGGCCATGCGTGGAGGTAGAAGCTGGCAACATTAATACAGCCAATGACTTTGTATAATAAAGGAAACATATTAATACTACTTCAGCCAATTCATTTGAAACAGCCATGCAACTATGGAATGTCTTGGAAATACAGCCAATGACTTTGTATAATAAAGGAAACACAGCCCATTCATTTGAAACGACCCATGCAATTTGGTATGAAACAACCCATACAAAATAAGCGGGAAAATTCAAATTATTCAACCCTAAACCTTGCCTATATAAACAACCCCAAAAAACCATGGAAATGCAATTTAATTTCGGGTTCCACCAAAAATAATGGAGATGCAAAATCAAAAGAATGTGGATGATGATCTTGAGGTTAGAAATGATCTTCTCACTTTTTTTTTTTTTTTTTTTTATGTGAAGATGCAAAATCAAAAGACCATGTATGTTTAATTCGCCGGAATCCGCCCAACAGCCACCGGGATATGTCGCTGCCACCCTTGTCGATGCCGGCACGCCGGAATCTGCCGCTTCTGTTGTAATTGTATGGTTCATTTTTTAGATTTGTTGGTAAATATTGTTATCAGTTTGTTTGTGTAAATTTGTTTGTGTATTTGTTTTTATACATCATTATGTATAATTTGTTTTCTTTAACTTTTTCATAGATCTATATGATTTACCAAGTTTTGAAATTTTTTGCTTAGATTTGTGTTGATATAATTTGTTTTCTTCAAGGTTTTTTCATATGGATTTGCCTTTTGAAAATATTTGTGCTTATATATTCAATGGGTGTCTATTTGATGTCTATTTGTTATATTCACTAATCATGTTGTTATACTGTTACATCAGATTTTTAAAGGCATGCCAAATTATGTGAAGATAGTGGAAGTTGGTCCGAGGGATGGGTTGCAGAATGAGAAGAATATCGTACCTACATCCGTGAAGATAGAGTTAATTCAAAGGCTTATTTCATGCGGTTTATCTGTTGTAGAGGCCACCAGTTTTGTTTCCCCTAAATGGGTACCTCAGGTAGCCTTACTCTTCGTATTGTGGATGTATGTGTCCGTGTGTGTAGAAGGTTATTACTACTTGTATCTAATTACAATTGTTGTAATTATAAAGCTGGCAGACGCAAAGGATGTTGTTGAAGCGATCAAAAGCTTGGAAGGTGCAAGATTGCCTGTACTAACACCAAATTTAAAAGTGTGTAACATTTTTCCATCATATTCAAATAAATTGAATATTTCTCCCTTGTGTGATTGTATAATTTATATGGGTTGGTTTTGACCAGGGTTTTGAAGCTGCTGTTGCAGCTGGAGCAAAGGAAATAGGGGTTTTTGGTTCAGCTTCTGAGTCTTTCTCAAAGGCAAACATAAATTGTACTATTGAAGAAAGTCTTGTTCGTTTCCGTGATGTTATAAATGCATCAAAAATGCTTGAGATTCCTGTTCGTGGGTATGCACTTAGTTCATTTTTGTTCAAATCCAGTTTTGTTGGCCAGGCTCGCATGATATGATTAAAAGATAATGAACAAAATGATTTTGTTGTAGGTATGTATCATGTGTGATTGGGTGCCCAGTTGAAGGTGCGATTAGTCCATCAAAAGTTGCATATGTAGCGAAACAACTTCACGATATGGGTTGCAGTGAAATCTCACTTGGTGATACAATTGGGATTGGTACACCAGGTAATCTTAAAATCTAATTACTTGCAACTATTGATAGTAGACTATTAATAACATTAGACTTGATTATAGTTGGCATGGAGGTTATTGGCTTATTGCCATTGGGCATGCTGCCATGTGTTTTGTAGGCTTATTGTAATTAGCAATGCATTGACCACAAGTACAATATTATTACAATGAGAATTGAAATATGTGAAATTTGGGTGACTTTCTTCAAGGTTTTTTAATAGTTCTCTAATTTTCTTTTTTATAGATCTTGGCTGCCGGATTTACATCACCAGGCGGTTGATCTTGCCAGGATTTTCCTATGCTGATGCCGCCTCCTTACCGCCGCCAAGAACCGTGATTGTCACCGGAAAATATAGTTCCTTCTTAAAGTTTGTCATACAAGTTTACTTTAAAGTTTATTACAGTATTTTATTGTGTAAATTTTGTTATATAAAGTTTTGTAAATTTTGTTGTAAAATTTGTGTAGATGTTGCTCGCGTGGTGTTTAAAGATTGTGAATTTTGTTTTTTTTTTTTTTTTTTTTTTTTTAATATTTTTTTTCTTTTGTAAATCTGAATTTTTTTACAAGTCTCATTTATTTATAAGTCTACGACATGAAGTTAATATATCAAACATACTTAGAGATATCCTAATTGTGCAACTATCAATATATAACTTTATGAAAAATTTACTTTATTAAAAAAGTGACGGGACACAAAATTTCAATAACTATTTTTGATAGACTTATATTATCATCGCTGAATTGTCTTTGACCATTTGTAAATTAATCATTACTATCGATAATCCTTCCAACTGTCGACATAATGGTTTCTCTAAAAACCAAAATAAGGCAGACACAAACATTGTTATCTTTAGAAAACACATAAGGATTCGTAAAAAGAACCATGTACACCTCAAGATGCAACCAAAACTATTACTATATATTACGGAGTAAACAACAATGTTGGTAACTAATGTCTTCGTCGCCCATTCATATTTGTACAATAATATTAGACAGATGACCTACTGTCATAATTGTCTGCTGTATTTTTGTTATATCGACAAGTTTCATGTCTATCCATATTTGGTACATATTAGCTTTGTAGTTGCTCATGTGCTATATCGTTTGCAAATAAGGGGAACAGGTGGTGACGGGATGATTTACCATTGGGGTCTTATAGAACTATGAGTTGTTTTCACAAGGGTGTCGATGAAGGTTGTATCAATTAGCACTTCACCAAACGGTAACCTTTTTAGTTATTATCTCATAATTGATAATGTTTTATTTTTAGTTTCACTAAATGTTTTTATATGTTTTTTGATACATGTTAAGAATTTTTGCTTGAGTTGAATTAGCGCATGTTACAACCGTTTGCAATCATATTTTGATATTTTCCCGTTCTATTTTGAACGTTACACAAAACACTTACCACAATATCGCACATCGTTAATTGTCTGCCGCTAGGAACCGCTGCCGCTAGGCGCGGGTACTCGTCTAGTATATATATATATATATATATATATATATATATATATATATATATATATATATATATATATATATATATATATATATACACACACACACACATATACGTATGTGTATGTAGTGTATATCTACATTAGTTTATGGATGGTTACCCATGAAGAATGTAGAAAAATGAATATAGCAAAACAAAGGAAAGATCATACCTTTTGGTGTTAAACTGAATTAGAGTAAACGATGTCCATCCTTGAATGCTAAAAATATATCATACAAAAGAGCTAAAGTTAATTCTTTTGCGTCATCATAGAATGTATTAATTTAAGGATGCAGATTTTAGTAATACTTATTTTTTATTTGGTAGAAAAGTGGTATGCAAAACCTGTGTTGACTGTGAGTGCTTCAATGTGAATATATGTTATATTGAGATACGTGAGTGTAGAAAGATGGGAACCCTAAAAATATTCATAGAATCTCAATGACGGATGTACAACAACCAAGCAAATTGAGCAACAACTGTGCTTGGTGGCGGTACATCCATCATCGTGATTCCATCAATTCATTAATCTTTTACTTTTGTACAGTCGACTTGGTGACCATATGGCTGCATCAAACACAAAATCCATTTAAACAGAAGGCAGTATTGTCGGATGAAGTTACCTGTGAAGATCTGGTATAGGCAAATGAGTGTGCATTTTGTGTGCGTTCCTTTGTGCGTAGTAGAGAAGGCAGTAGCCGAAGCTAGATATACCTAAGAACATGTGCTCATGTGAGCAGAAAGTTGGTTAAATTAAGCATAAAGTTGACTTTTGGAACGTTGAATCATGGTCTTTGTTACTTACCAGTATTTGAAGTAATTGAATGTATGGTGGAAACTCTTACCTCCTACTCAAATCCCTTTTGTTATTTAAACGGTCTTTAAACAATGGTCTGCACCAGGCGTATTGATAGATCGTTTAAATACCAAAAGGAATTCGAGCAGAAGGTCAGACCAACCACCTTGGCTGTAATTATGCGATTGTTGTTTGTACGGCGATACACTTTCTTACTTTGAGGTTCCACTCGAAATCCCATTCGCATGTTAATGAAATATGTGTAAAGGCTTGTGACAAACCCATTGCAATTACAGTAACATACTGATGTGTCGTGTGCGTATGCTCTAATTTATACCCACGGTATGTCGTTGTGGTTTTAGCAATATTCAAGTTTTAAATTTATATTTAGCCGACTTATCAATAACACACACACTTTAACGAGCAGTGTACCCGGTCAGTATGAATATAATGGTAAGTAGAGTGTCGATCACTAAGAGTGGAACGTATTATCTAGTTATCCTAATCAGTATTTTAATATCTTAAGTTAGCTATACAACCTAATCTAACGCAAGGGGGTTTCAGCCTGAGAGACTGGCACGGTTTGATTATGATTAAATATAAACTAAACTAATAAGCACGAATCAGCGAATAGCACACACGTACACAGATAAATACTTGAGACAATAAGAAGACCTGTCCTGATAGTTAAGTAGCTTGTCACTTGTTTTATTGCTAATTTTATATGAAGTGTATAGTTCGATGCAACGCACCGAGATTAATTCCTTTCTCGTTGGCTCTAATCTTATCGGCGAGTAAACCCTTAATGATTACTTATGACTATCCTACTTATCTTTCTTCCTACTTTTCTACAGACGATAGAATGCATAGGCGATCTAATACATAGGCGAGGAAGGGGCATGGCGACCCAAGCAATGCTCAGCTAGACACAGAGGTTATCAATGCACTAATAAAAGTCACCAAAGACATCAACATATAAACTTTAATTAATGGGAAAGCAATTTTAAGGGGAGTTGAAGTGCATGATTAAATCAATGACACAAGCCCATCAATCCTGACCAATTAAAGTGTACTAATACAATAAAACAAAATTACTTAATGAATTGAATACATGCAGGACCTTCTTACAGCTCTTGTATCTTCGTTCAAGGTGTGTCTTGTGCTGCTACTTCGTCTGAATTCGGCTTAGGGTTTCTTCTGTTTCTTCCTTCGTATATCTTATGCTATGCTCTCGAAATTCGTCTGACCTTGGGGTATTTATAGTTTCTGTCTGAGGGCTAGATGCGGCGCATAGGATAAGTAGATGCGGCGCATTGACTTAACTTTGCGTGGGGTCCAAGATTAATATATTCAGGAATATTCGTACACCGCCAGAAGATGCAGCATAACTCCATTTCTAGATGCGGCGCATGTCCTTGCTGTCTTGGATCGTAGCTTGTGAAATCTTGATAGTGATGCACCATATATAATGAGTAGGATGCGGCGTATCTGGAGCAGAATGATCTTGATCTTGTACATTTCAGTAGACTCTTAACTTCTTGCATGTTTTGCTCCATAATTAGTCCAAAATCGCCAAGTTTCACATAATACTTGTTTTTACCTGAGAATTACAAAAGTAAACATTAACGTATCAATTCTCAAAGATAATATAATAAAACAAGTCAAATAAATAGGATAAATGATGGTAATAAAATGTACTTATTTGAGTTCATCAAATATCCCCCCACTTGAACTTTACTTGTCCCCAAGTAAACCTTAGAATTAATCTTATGAAAATGTATCCTAAAAGATGTTAGGATTTATTTTTATATTTAAGCATGTATTCATTTTTGTCATAATCACACAACCAAACACTTAAGGAATTAGAAGTAAAATAAAATAATTTGATAAAAGCAAATATAATCGTTTAACTGTCCAGTCGTGACGAATATTCTATCATAAGCTTGGCAAGTATACGCATCTCCCCCACTAAAGCCAAGGAATAACAAGTCTAAAGCGGTAAAAAAGGTTTGTTGGTTAAGGGTTAATCATTCTCCTTAATCTCTATCGATTTCAAATTCCAGAAAAGGCGACAAAATCACAAATACATGATCGAATCCACGAACACGATACTTGCAATTGCTCAAATCCTTAACTCGAATAGGCTAAAGATAGGACCAAGTAATCTTCACCAATAATATTATATCAAAAAGGGCGACAAAATCATAAATACATAGCCGAATCCACGACTACGATACTTAAGATTGCTCAAATCCCTAATCTCAATAAATCAAAGGTTTGGATAACGAATAATATAGGGTATGGATAATATTTGGGATATAAATTGGTGTAAAATGAAAAAATAAACAAAACAGATAAATTAAAATCCTAAGTGTGGTTAATCACTATCCCAACCATCCCATGAATAAGACTCATATCACTGAATAACTCACGCTTTAACACTTGAAACACACGCTTTAGGTAGACACGAATTATACTCAACAAGATCTCAATCAAAGAATAACCTTAATTGGCGTTCCCATAACGTCCAACTCCCAATCAATCCATAGATATAATATACAACAACTAGTGGTGATATCGACCAATTAATACAAAACTTTACATAAGTTGGTTAAAACAAACATCCAACTTTTCCTTTTTCTTTTTCTTTTCTATTTTTTCGATTTTTTTTTTTTTTTTTTTTTTTTTTTTGATTAATAAACATAGATGTGTAAAATTTCACCACGTCACTATAATGATAACTCTGGATAATTTTTCATACTTTTCATGACTTCAGAAATAATGGTAATAGTGAAAGTAGTAAACACACGAAAAATAAACTCAAAGATATACAATATTTACTTTCACTCCAATTGCATTGTGCAATTTCCCAACTCAACCAAATATAATGAATTACGCACGCGAACACAGGTAATGTAAGGAAACACACTTTGCCTAAAGCAATTAACCAACCACGGATTTTAATCTACAGGGTAGGCTAAGGTGTAAGGGTGTAACGAAACATTATAACAAAGGTGTAAGAAACGAAAGGAATGGCTCTGAGTGTTTTTCTAGGGGTATCTTACACTAAAAGTGAGAGTAACAAAAGGGTTTATACGGGGGTTAACTAACCAGTGTAGTTAGCTAATATAACATAACATATAAAGGCTATTTGGGTGTAATCCTAGAAATTTACCAATTTAGACAAGTCATTCCAATTATAAAAATAATACTTATTATGGTGGTCTCGAATAGTATACAGGCCAAGTTCTAAAGTTTACAAGTCACCGGCACACTCATAGATTTGTGAATTTTTGAAAAGTTCACAATTTTTGAAATAATGTCATGTGTGCAGCTATGTAATTTAGACTTTAAACAAAAACATGCTAAAAATTTTTAATTTTGATATATTAAGCACATTTTAAGCATATTTTGAAAAAGTTTAGGACAAGTAAGTGTTCTAATTCTCCAATCCCCCCACTTAAGTTAAACAACGTCCTCGTTGTTTGTATTAAAGGTTAAAAACTGGAAAATAAAAGAATTAGAACAGAAAAACCCTTAATCCCTTTTTGGAATATTTGTGATGGAAAGTATCCTCATTATTTTGTGTACAGAGCAAAAAATCATCTTTCCTAAGTTGGGATTCAAACTTTATAATACTTCATAGTTTAGTAATCCAACAGAATTGAGGAAAATCATAGTCAGTCAAGGACTTTAAGAACCGTACAGCCTGATTAAAAGGTTCAAAAATTTCATACAATCCTATTATAGTTAGATAACAAAAATTAAAAGTAAAAATTAAAACTGAAAAATAATAGATTGACCAGCGATACGCGATCTATGGAATGAAGATGCGCCGTATCGCGGCCTGAATAACTACGAATCAGAAAATAGAAGAATTGCCTCGGTGTCTCCTTACACCAGGTCTTTATTCAGAGTTAAATAACTCAAAAGTTTAAGTCAAATAAAATGCATAAATTGAAGTGAGATAACGAGAGCATCGCGCTCATATCTCTTCGCGGCTGACTGACTCGACACAGAAAAATAGTAAAATTCCTCCGTGTTCCCGGTCACACTTGTCTTATTCCAGATCTTCAAGTTAGACCACTCAGCTTTAATACGCATTGAGGATCGGAGCATCGCGCTCCCTCTCACAGTCGTATATTGACATCTTGTTCCCTATTCCATGCCTTCTTTTAATATCTGTATAAACAAAGTTCTGTCCCTTTCGGGCAGAGATGACAAAATGATAGACGGGAAATTCTTATTATTATATAGGCATAAATAAGCAAGGTGGGGTGGTAGTTCAATAAACACATCATTATTCAAATTCGTATGCTCAACTATTCTCCTACGTTTGTTAATTACTACGCAATCATACCACTCATCATCAGAATCATTAACAATATCGCGCCTAAGTTCGGTAGGTACATTAAGGTCAATAAATTCCTCGAAGTTCTCATGATTAGGATTAGTTGAGTTGTTTTGAATCAATGTTTCTCCCATAAGCCTAGCTTCAAGATCGAGGTCCATACGTTCTCTTAATCCTAGCACATAGACGCCTCTAATTATGCTTTTAACAGGATCTTGGCACTTATAGACTAGTTTATTATTCCCTACCCTTAATGAGATTTTTCTTTTAAACACATCAATCTTAGCATGGGCGGTAGACAAGAAAGGTCTTCCAAGGATTAAAGGAATCTTAACATCCTCGGGCATATCTAATATAACAAAGTCTACAGGGAAAACAAACTTCTCAATCTTAACTAGCACATTATTAGCAATCCCTTCAGGTTGTTTTACCGTTTTATCAGCCAATTCAATAAGCAACTTAGTTGGTGCTAATTTTCCTAGTCCTAGGGTAGTGAATGTCTTAAGGGGCATTACACTAACACTAGCTCCTAAGTCAGCTAACACATTATTGAAAGATATATCATTAATTGAACAAGGTAAAGTAAAACTTCCTGGGTCCTTTTCTTTATGAGGCAAGGCATGTAAGTCGGTTGCAGAGCTCTCTTCTTTCATTGTAGCCTTGATCTCCTCTTCAATCTTTGTCTTCTCTTTGAGTAGTCTCCTTAAACTGATTGAAGAATTAAAGAAAAATTCAGGTCTTGCACCATCATTACCATTCATCAGTCTTCCAGGAAAAGAAATGTTAGGAGTGACTTCTTCAGTGGTGCTTATGGCCTTGACATGATCTCTTGGGTTGGTTTCAGTTGAGCTAGGTAAACTTCCGTATCCCCTTTCTTGAAGAACTTTGCTCATTTGACCAATTTGTTGTTCCAATGCTTTGATCGAAGCTCCTTGATTTCTTGTAATAGTGTCTGTTGAAGCTCGGATTTCCTTGATCATAGCAGTGTTCTCATCATGTCTTTTAGCAGCATCGACCATAATTTGCTTTAAAGTGTCATCTAAAGTCTGCCTCCTTTCTTGATAAGCGGGATTGAAGTTGTTCTTTTGATAGAATCCCGGAGTAGCTTCCCTAAATCTTCCTGAAGGTCGGAATGGTTGTCCAAATTGTGTGTAGTATGCTTCTTCAAAAGTCTCACTTTCATTCTTGTTAGGGCAATCCTTAGTGTAGTGAGGTCCTTCGCATTTTTCACATCCAACTTGGGCAGCATACACTTTCTCATCACGCTTCTTCATCTCTCTACTAATTTTATCCAATTAAGCTTGAATAGCAACAAACCCGTCAAAATTAGTGCTGCTCTTAGATCTAGTAGAGGTCCCATCGTGCCATTTTTGAGAATGATCAGCAGCTTCTTGGATAGCTTTCCTAGCATTGGCTGCACTCATTTGAGGCACAGCTCCCTTAGCATCCAAGATTTGTCTAGTAGGCACGTCCAATCCTTGATAAAACAATATTATCTCCTGCATTTCACTTAGATAATGTTGAGGGCATTTCATCAATAGGTCTTTGAATCGTTCCCAAGCTTGATAAAGAGTTTCATCAGGCTCTTGCTTGAAACTGTTGATAGCCTCCATCTTTTTAGCGGTTTTAGCAGGTGGACAATATCTCTTCAGGAATTTGCTCTTCAAATCTTCCCATGTAGTGATTGAACTAGCAGGTTCATTCCTTAGCCACTTGTTAGCAGCTCCTTTAAGTGAAATTGGAAAGATTCTTAGCATGAGTTGATCGTCAGTGACTCCTTCTGTAGTAAACAAATCCGCAATCTCGAGCACCTTTTCAACATGCTCATTAGCATCCTCATGTTCCGATCCACTGAAAGTATTTTCTCTTAGCTCCTTGAGAAACTGACCCTTCAACTCAAACTTAGACTTTTCATCAAACTTTGGTCTAGCAACTCCTGAAGTGTAATCAGCACGGGTTTTGTTCATGTATTCCTCCATAGTTGTGTTTTCCGCCATTGTTTCTGTTTCAACTTCCTCTTTCTCTTCAGAAAAATAATCAAGCTCGAATGAACTTGAGATATCAAAGCTTTTTGTGTTGAAAAGCCTTTTAAGCGAATGAAAAGCTCGTTCAGGATCTTCGAAAGGTTGAATCAAGTCCTTCGTAGAACTCCTGGTTATGCACTTCCTGAAACTATCACAAAAGCATCAGTAGGGTATGTTCAAGAAAGTAATATATCAGAAAATCAACAACGAAAACGGAATACGAAAAATAAAAGTTACTGATATCTGCAGACGATGCGCCGTATCCAAATAGTTGGATACGCCGTATCTTATAATCGTTAAAATTAAATCAGACTTTATTTAGAAAATAGATACGCCGCTTAGAATTTTAGAACGCGCCGTATCTGTTTTAAGTTATCAAAAATCGATATTTATTAAAATTGAATGCGTCATATTAACAAAAGTTAATGCGCCGTATTTTCGTTACGTTTCAAAATACAAGATTTTTTATTCAGAAGATGCGCCGTATCGATAAAAATCGATGCGTCGTATCTGTTTAATAATTCGAAAACTGTTTTTTAATAAAAATAATAGATACACCGTATCTACTAAAGCAGATGCGTCGTATGGCGTTATCGCTTAGAAAAAATTTTATTAAAAACAGATACGCTGTATCTTGGGGAAAGATGCGTCTGTTGGGTCTGAAATGCTTCTGATTCGAGAATTACAACTCTGCTGGATAGTTATGTAACTCTGCTGATTAGCACAAGAACTCTGTTGTTTTGGTAACTCTGCTGTTTTGGTATAATAGGCACATTGTAACTCTACTGCTAGCTCACGAGGACTCTGCTGCTAGAAGGATTACTCTGCTGCTTATTAATTATGTAAAGTATGTTAAGATAAGTATAGAAAAGATACGTATGAATATTTTTCTTGTATAGGAAGTCTTGTAAACCGACTAGGACTCCTTACGCTATAAAAGGAGGTTCTAGGGTTAGAGTTAGATATCGATTGATTGATTGTCTTAGCATACGTATTGTTTTACACTTCAAGGTTTCTTGTAACCCTATTGCTATTCAGAGCAATCGTATTAATATATTGAAGTGTTGTTTGATAATTCGTTTGTGTTTATTCTTCTTAAGATCAAGTATTAGTTTCCGCATAATATTTGATATACAACCTAAGATCAGTTTCTATACCGATTACTTTAGATTTATCTAAAGTAATTAATAAGATCGTGAAGCTCAACTGGGATCAACAAGTGGTATCAGAGCTAAGATCTAGAAACTGGTACCAAGAAGAATTTCTGAATACAAGATTTGCTAATCATCACTGTAAGCAATGGACTCCGACTCTACACACATGGTTACTGCATCAAGGGTTCCCATGCTCAAGCCTGGAGAGTATGAGATCTGGAAGATGAGGATTCAACAGTACATAAGAATGGTTGATTATTCACTCTGGGAAGTTATTGTTCATGGAGACACTGTGCAAACCAAGACTGCTACTGGATCAGTCTTGACTCTCAAGACAAGTGAGGAGAAAGCACAGAGAAGATTGGAGGTTAAGGCTCACAGTATTCTCATGATGGGAATACCTAATGATTATCAATTGAGCTTTAATCATATTGAGTCTGCTAAGGAGTTATGGGAAGCAATCGAACTTCGATTTGGTGGGAATGAAGCTACAAAGAAATCAAGAAAGAATCTACTGAAGCATCAGTTTGAAACTTTCACTGCTTCAAGTTCTGAGGACATTGAAGGAACTTATTATCGACTTCATAAGCTAACCAGTCAGATGGCTCTGTTGAAGATTGAGCCATCTCAAGAGGATGTCAATCTAAAGTTTCTGAGAAGTCTCTCTTCTGAATGGAACACTCATACAGTGGTTTGGAGACATAAGGAAGATTTTGATACTATGACATTGGATGATCTATATAACAATTTGAAGGTGTATGAATCTGAAGTTAAAGGATTGTCAAGTTCATCCTCTACCACAAATAATCTTGCTTTTGTTTCCTCAAGCAACAAGACTACTGGTAGACATCAAGAACAGCACTCTGCTGCTGGTGCTTTTGCTCCTGCTGTTGGTTCACATGTCTCTGCTGCTGACTCTTCTAACACCAACACTATCAGTGATGCTGCAATTTGTGCTTATTTGGCTGAACTTACTACAAGTACTTCAGTCATGCCTCAAGATCTGGATGAACTTGATCCTGATGATGTTGAAGAGATTGACATGCAATGGCAGTTTGCAATGTTAACAATGAGGGCTAGAAGGTTTCTTAAACGCACTGGGAAAGAGATGAAGTTCAGAAGGAACAAGAGTGTAGGATTTGACAAGGCAAAGGCTGAATGTTTTAACTGCAGAAAGAAGGGACACTTTGCAAGAGAATGCAAAGCACCAAAAAGAAGTAATGAGAATTTCAAGAAGTCTGCTGATGAAGAGCCAAATTCCACTACTGCTATGGTATCATGTGATGGGTTAGGTGATTTTGATTGGAGTGATCTTGCTGAGGATGGTCCAAATTGTGCATTGATAGCTGAAGAGGAATCTGAAGTACAACACTTTGCTCTCATGGCCTATTCTTCTTCTGGATCAGACTCAGAGGTATCCAATGATTCAACTTGTTCTTTTAAATCATGTTCTGATAAAATTGAGATGCTTGAGTCTAGCTATGGAAACCTTAAAAAGGAAAATGATACAATTAAGCTAGATAATCTTAGTTATGCATATGGTTTAAAGAACTTAGAAGAGAAATTAGAATTTTATAAAAAGGCTGAAATTGAATACCTTGATCAGATCACTGTCTTGAAAAATGAAATTATCTTGAAAGATGATGAGATTAAGGTTCTTAAAGAAAAAGTAGGAGAGGCTGAACAGGCTAGAGACTTAGCTATGAGTGAATCTGAAAAACACATTGTTAGGGTGGAAAAACAACAATTTGCCACTGATATTCTCAGTAAACCATTAGGAAGACACTTTGTAAGGAATTAAATATTCCATAGATTTGATGATCACAAACAAGAAGAATGAAACATATAGAATACTGAATGATAAGCAAAATACAAGGTACTGCTGGTCCAAAGAGCAAGGTACTGCTAGACCAACAAGGTACTGCTAGTGTATTTAAGGTACTGCTGGTCCAAAAAGCAAGGTACTGTTAGTTCAAAAAACAAAGTACTGCTAGACCAACAAGGTACTGCTGATTCAAGAGCAAAGTACTGTTCCTGCTAAGAACTCTGCTGTTAAGACAGAACACTCTGCTGATAGTATTACAACTCTGCTGATAGTTCAAATGAAGTAACTGCTGAATCAATGAGTCACTCTGCTGCTACAGAAGATAAGAAAGAAGAAGATATTATTTTGTATGAGTCATGTTTATACAAATATAATATCTAGATATTTATCAAGTCATCAAGTTGAACACTCAACTTGACACATGTTAAAGCAAGTGGATGACTAAGAGCTTATCAATTTGTAAATGATCTCCTTATGTTATAAAAGGAAGATCATACCCCTTAGATAAAGGTGTGGGTCACTGTGGACAGTGAATGTGTCACTGTGAGTTTAGTGATCAACCAAAGTGCTTCGTACTTTCATATTACAATAACACAAAGTTGTGTTAAAATGTAAAGCACTTAAAGAGTGTGTGTGGGAACATCAGACATGGGGTCTGATGAACATTAGACATGGGGTCTGATGTTGTTAGTTTGTTTAGCCTCAAGGATCGTTGATCCCTGATTAGAGTGTAATCGTGCTTAGTTGATCACCAAGCATTGAGGCTGTGAAAGTGCAATAAACAAACATTGAAACACCACAAAACCTTATTGATAGTATTGTGTTCTTCATTAGAATATTCCGCCAATATTATCATTGTTCTTTAAACGTAGAATTCCTAGATCAAAGGCTTAACAGCCTAGAGCTCATAAACGTCCAAGTAAACTTATTTGTAGTTGTAAGTTCGAACCCAAATAAGTTTCAACAAGTGGTATCAGAGCGGGGGGCTCTGGATTTAGGAAAAGAAAAGGTTTTAGCTAAGAAAGAAGAAAAATTCGTATTGCTTATATTTTACAAAACTGTTGCAGAGCTGTTTTCAAAAGGCGATAACTCCTTCGTTAACCGTTGGATCGGGCTGAAATTTTTGTTGAAGGTTCTTGGTATATCAAGGTAGATTCTCACCGGAGGGATCTTCAATCTGAGCCTTAGGTTGCAAGATATGCATCGTTGAAAACTGCTGCAGAAACAGTTGAGGTATGGTCGAATTTTTGGTTTCTCTTTCTTGGTTTACACACACATAGGGGAAGAATCACACACAGAAGAAGAGTTGGTTCTTAAAAGATAAAAAGGCTTGTTTATCAATTTATTATTGGTGAAAAAGGTTATTTGTTGCTTATTTGAAGTTGAGGTTGAGTTTTTCAAGATTGTGTTTTGTCATATCTTTGGAAGAAAAGATAACTTGTTTGTGCTTAAATAATTATGGTGATGACTTGTTAAATCTAGTTTTCATAGGTCAAGGGGAGGATGGACGAAGACCTAGTTAACTATCACTTAAAGGAGTTGCTTTGTCGCGCTCAGTGTCTCATAGGAAATGAGGATTTAGTCAAGATTCAAAATCTGTTTTAGTACAAGATATAGGACACAAGATTGGGTTATTCAGCTTCATCAACAAGTTGGTAATGATTGGTTTTTCTTCATCAGTCATAAAAGCCTACAGAATTGGAGATTCGAATGGTTAACATATGGGTTTCAGGGGAAGCTTGAATGTTTAGATGTATAACCATTCATTATATATGTGCATCATCACAAGAGAAAGTTATTGATTCTTACTTTTTGATTCGTATTGCTACTGATAGTTTTGATTTTTGATATCTCAAGTTCATTTTTAGTGCGGAAAGCTTAATGGAGGGTAATTTGAGATGTTAGAAGGATAGATTAGATGTGTAATAATTAATTTGAAGTTGTAAAAATCATATTTGTAATATTCTCTATTTGTTGATAACAAAAAGGGAAGAGACGTGGTGGATAGCATAGATTAAGGGGAAGTTTCATTCATGGTGAGATTTCATTATCTCAATTTCTCTACTTCGTCTAGAGAAATTCATACAAGAATGTGTTTGTTTTGTAATCATCAAATAGGGGAAGATTGTAAGGAATTAAATATTCCATAGATTTGATGATCACAAACAAGAAGAATGAAACATATAGAATACTGAATGATAAGCAAAATACAAGGTACTGCTGGTCCAAAGAGCAAGGTACTGCTAGACCAACAAGGTACTGCTAGTGTATTTAAGGTACTGCTGGTCCAAAAAGCAAGGTACTGTTAGTTCAAAAAACAAAGTACTGCTAGACCAACAAGGTACTGCTGATTCAAGAGCAAAGTACTGTTCCTGCTAAGAACTCTGCTGTTAAGACAGAACACTCTGCTGATAGTATTACAACTCTGCTGATAGTTCAAATGAAGTAACTGCTGAATCAATGAGTCACTCTGCTGCTACAGAAGATAAGAAAGAAGAAGATATTATTTTGTATGAGTCATGTTTATACAAATATAATATCTAGATATTTATCAAGTCATCAAGTTGAACACTCAACTTGACACATGTTAAAGCAAGTGGATGACTAAGAGCTTATCAATTTGTAAATGATCTCCTTATGTTATAAAAGGAAGATCATACCCCTTAGATAAAGGTGTGGGTCACTGTGGACAGTGAATGTGTCACTGTGAGTTTAGTGATCAACCAAAGTGCTTCGTACTTTCATATTACAATAACACAAAGTTGTGTTAAAATGTAAAGCACTTAAAGAGTGTGTGTGGGAACATCAGACATGGGGTCTGATGAACATTAGACATGGGGTCTGATGTTGTTAGTTTGTTTAGCCTCAAGGATCGTTGATCCCTGATTAGAGTGTAATCGTGCTTAGTTGATCACCAAGCATTGAGGCTGTGAAAGTGCAATAAACAAACATTGAAACACCACAAAACCTTATTGATAGTATTGTGTTCTTCATTAGAATATTCCGCCAATATTATCATTGTTCTTTAAACGTAGAATTCCTAGATCAAAGGCTTAACAGCCTAGAGCTCATAAACGTCCAAGTAAACTTATTTGTAGTTGTAAGTTCGAACCCAAATAAGTTTCAACACTGACACTGAGTGTCTTGTTTTGTCTCCTGACTATAAGATACCTGATGATAAATTGGTTCTTCTTAAGGACCTTTGAGTCCAGACTTGTTTGAGACTGTTCTGGGTTTGAGATGTTAGAAGGATAGATTAGATGTGTAATAATTAATTTGAAAATGATCAAACAATGACTTGTTTGAGACTGTTCTGGGTTTGTAAAAATCATATTTGTAATATTCTCTATTTGTTGATAACAAAAAGGGGAAGAGACGTGGTGGATAGCATAGATTAAGGGGAAGTTTCATTCATGGTGAGATTTCATTATCTCAATTTCTCTACTTCGTCTAGAGAAATTCATACAAGAATGTGTTTGTTTTGTAATCATCAAATAGGGGAAGATTGTAAGGAATTAAATATTCCATAGATTTGATGATCACAAACAAGAAGAATGAAACATATAGAATACTGAATGATAAGCAAAATACAAGGTACTGCTGGTCCAAAGAGCAAGGTACTGCTAGACCAACAAGGTACTGCTAGTGTATTTAAGGTACTGCTGGTCCAAAAAGCAAGGTACTGTTAGTTCAAAAAACAAAGTACTGCTAGACCAACAAGGTACTGCTGATTCAAGAGCAAAGTACTGTTCCTGCTAAGAACTCTGCTGTTAAGACAGAACACTCTGCTGATAGTATTACAACTCTGCTGATAGTTCAAATGAAGTAACTGCTGAATCAATGAGTCACTCTGCTGCTACAGAAGATAAGAAAGAAGAAGATATTATTTTGTATGAGTCATGTTTATACAAATATAATATCTAGATATTTATCAAGTCATCAAGTTGAACACTCAACTTGACACATGTTAAAGCAAGTGGATGACTAAGAGCTTATCAATTTGTAAATGATCTCCTTATGTTATAAAAGGAAGATCATACCCCTTAGATAAAGGTGTGGGTCACTGTGGACAGTGAATGTGTCACTGTGAGTTTAGTGATCAACCAAAGTGCTTCGTACTTTCATATTACAATAACACAAAGTTGTGTTAAAATGTAAAGCACTTAAAGAGTGTGTGTGGGAACATCAGACATGGGGTCTGATGAACATTAGACATGGGGTCTGATGTTGTTAGTTTGTTTAGCCTCAAGGATCGTTGATCCCTGATTAGAGTGTAATCGTGCTTAGTTGATCACCAAGCATTGAGGCTGTGAAAGTGCAATAAACAAACATTGAAACACCACAAAACCTTATTGATAGTATTGTGTTCTTCATTAGAATATTCCGCCAATATTATCATTGTTCTTTAAACGTAGAATTCCTAGATCAAAGGCTTAACAGCCTAGAGCTCATAAACGTCCAAGTAAACTTATTTGTAGTTGTAAGTTCGAACCCAAATAAGTTTCAACAAGACTTGTTGAAACTTATTTGGGTTCGAACTTACAACTACAAATAAGTTTACTTGGACGTTTATGAGCTCTAGGCTGTTAAGCCTTTGATCTAGGAATTCTACGTTTAAAGAACAATGATAATATTGGCGGAATATTCTAATGAAGAACACAATACTATCAATAAGGTTTTGTGGTGTTTCAATGTTTGTTTATTGCACTTTCACAGCCTCAATGCTTGGTGATCAACTAAGCACGATTACACTCTAATCAGGGATCAACGATCCTTGAGGCTAAACAAACTAACAACATCAGACCCCATGTCTAATGTTCATCAGACCCCATGTCTGATGTTCCCACACACACTCTTTAAGTGCTTTACATTTTAACACAACTTTGTGTTATTGTAATATGAAAGTACGAAGCACTTTGGTTGATCACTAAACTCACAGTGACACATTCACTGTCCACAGTGACCCACACCTTTATCTAAGGGGTATGATCTTCCTTTTATAACATAAGGAGATCATTTACAAATTGATAAGCTCTTAGTCATCCACTTGCTTTAACATGTGTCAAGTTGAGTGTTCAACTTGATGACTTGATAAATATCTAGATATTATATTTGTATAAACATGACTCATACAAAATAATATCTTCTTCTTTCTTATCTTCTGTAGCAGCAGAGTGACTCATTGATTCAGCAGTTACTTCATTTGAACTATCAGCAGAGTTGTAATACTATCAGCAGAGTGTTCTGTCTTAACAGCAGAGTTCTTAGCAGGAACAGTACTTTGCTCTTGAATCAGCAGTACCTTGTTGGTCTAGCAGTACTTTGTTTTTTGAACTAACAGTACCTTGCTTTTTGGACCAGCAGTACCTTAAATACACTAGCAGTACCTTGTTGGTCTAGCAGTACCTTGCTCTTTGGACCAGCAGTACCTTGTATTTTGCTTATCATTCAGTATTCTATATGTTTCATTCTTCTTGTTTGTGATCATCAAATCTATGGAATATTTAATTCCTTACAATCTTCCCCTATTTGATGATTACAAAACAAACACATTCTTGTATGAATTTCTCTAGACGAAGTAGAGAAATTGAGATAATGAAATCTCACCATGAATGAAACTTCCCCTTAATCTATGCTATCCACCACGTCTTGGTATCAGAGCTTAGGGTTGATATATTTGAATTAGAAGAAACAGAAATGGATCCACATGATGTTCAAACAAATGTTGCTGCAAAGTTGCCCATAATCAAACCCAATGAGTTTGAGTTATGGAGGATGAGAATTGAGCAATATTTCATGGTCCAAGATTATACTCTTTGGGATATAATTATATATGGTGATTCCTTTTCACCAAGCTACTCAGAGGTTGTCCTAGAAGGTAAAACAAGTAGAAAAAGAAATACTGGACCAGTGTCAAATGAAGAGAAGATACTGAAGAGAAATGATCAGAAAGCAAGAAATTTGCTGCTTATGACCATTCCTAGTGAGCAGATGCTATCATTCAACAAGTATCTTGATGCAAAAACTCTTTTTGAAGAGATTTGTGCATATTTTGGTGGTAATGAAACTACCAAAAAGACACAGAAGACACTACTAAAGCAACAATTTGAAAACTTTACTGCTTTTAGTAATGAGTCTCTTGATAAGCTATTCTCAAGATTACACAAGCTTGTCAGTCAGTTAGCTGTGTTAGGTGTTGAGACAGAGAAGGAAGATCTCAACATGAAGTTTTTGAGAAGTCTACCTGATGAGTTCCATACTCATGTTATTGTCTGGATGAACAAACCAGACATTGAAACCATGAAGCTCAATGATTTGTACAACAACTTCAAAATTGTTGAACAAAGTCTGAAGAAATCTGGTCATTATGGTACTAGTTCTGGAAACGTGGCACTTTTGTCAGTTCCTAGTATTAGTAAGAATGAAGAGGTAGATGAAGGTGAAAGTGCTCCTTCCACAAGTTCTCACAAGGATGTTGCTGGTCTTGGAGATTCAACATTCTATGCTTTTATTACCAGTCAATCTAATGGCTCTCCTCTCAACCATGAAGACCTTGAGCAGGTAGATGGTGATGATTTGGAAGCTATGGATATTAAATGGCAGGTTGCTTTGCTTAGCATGAGGGCTAAGAAGTATTGGCAAAGAACTGGGAAGCAGATTACCATAAATGGTAATGATACTGCTGGGTTTGATAAGAAGAAAGTGGAGTGTTTCAACTGTCATAGGTTAGGACACTTTGCTAAGGAGTGTAGAAGCCCAAGAAAGCAGGAGAATAGAAACACATGGTATAAGCAAGATAGGAAAAAGGAAGTTACTGTTGAAGAGCCAAAGGCTATGTTGGCTATTGATGGTATTGGTTATGATTGGAGCTCTATGGCTATTGAAGAGGATGCACCACCAAATGCTGCTCTTTTGGCCAATGAATTTGCTCTAATGGCTCATTCTGATTCAGAGGTAAACAATATTACATCTTGTACTGAATCATGTCCTAATCTTAAAGCTTATGAAGACCTTAATAAGAGATTTGAAGCTCATAAACAAGAGCTGCTTGATTCTTTGTTTAATTTGGCTAATCACAAAAGAGGTCTAGGTGTTTTGGAAAAACAAGTTTTACATTTTAAAAATAATGAAATTCATTTTGCTGATGACATCAATATACTAAAAAATGACATTAAGATCAGAGATGAGTGTATTGTTGAGTTGAATGAATCATTAGCTAAACATAAGAATGAAAGAGAAAATGTAAAGGTTTCTGTGGATGTTTTAGCACATTCCTCAGAAGGATTCAATAAGCTTTGGGAAGCCCAAGTTATTGATAAGGTCAATTCTGGTGTTGGATTTAAGTCTGTACCCCCACCATACAGAGGTGTTCATTCACCTCCAGGTATTGATTTAGCACACACAGGGTTACCTGAGTTTCAAGAACCAATCATGGAATATGGTTCTAAGGTCACTAAATCTCCAAAGATAGAAAAGGTAAGTAAAAGTTTAGATAAAACTTTATCTTATCAGGACAAGGTGTCCTTTATTAAGAAAGGAGATACTATAGTTGTTGAAGATTGTACAACTGATAGTGATAGTGATGAAGAAGAACAGGTTATGTCTAAACCTGTATTGGTTAAGAAAGTAGGAACAAGTCTTCCTAAGATAGTCAATCACAACACTAACAGGCCTAAGTCAAGTGTTAAAAGTACTGTTAGGAAACCAGTTAGATATTGTGAACAATATAGAACTACAAACAAGCCCAGAGGTAACCAAAGGAATTGGAACAACCTCAAGTCTAACCAATTAGGTGATGACTTTGCATTTTATAATAAAGCTTGTTATACATGTGGTAGTTTTGACCATCTTGCAGCTTTCTGCAACCAAAGGGTAACTGGGTATGAATACAATAGGGTGAATTACAAAAGGCAAACTCCTCAAACTCTTTTTCACTCTAATACTCATAGATCTAAACCCAGAACAGTCTCAAACAAGTCTGGACTCAAAGGTCCTGATAGACAAAAAGGTCCTGTTAACAAAGTACTGCCAGTTAAATTTCAAAGTACTGGTAAATCTAAAAGTACTGTTAGACCTTTGATGACTGTTAACCCAAAATCAACAGCTAAGGATGCAAGAACAACTTTCAAACATGCATCTAAAACTGTTCTAAGGCCCATTCAAACAAAAGCAGTGGTTCACAAACAAATTTGGAAACCAAAGGGTGTAACTTCAAGGTTAGCAGACTCTGCTGAACATGTTACTCACTCTGCTGCTAAGGGTAATAGGGCAAATGCTGTTAAGGCCTCAGCATGTTGGATTCAAAAATCCAATGTTGCATCAACAGTCCTTAAAAGATTAAACTATATTGATGCAAGAGGCAGATTCAAGTCAGTAATGGCTTGGATCCCCAAGGAAAACTAACTTTCTTATTTGTGTGCAGGGACATTCTATTGATCATCAAGATCAAGGATACTCAGATAGTGGATGTTCCAATCACATGACAGGCAACATGTCTTATCTTTCAGATTTTCAAGAATTCAATGGAGGATATGTTACCTTTGGAGGTGGTTTTCGTGGCAAAATTTCTGGTAAAGGTACTATTAAAACCGGAAATTTAGATTTTGAAAATGTGTACTATGTACAAGAGTTAAAGTATAATCTTTTTAGTGTTTCACAAATGTGTGACAAAAAGAATAATGTCCTTTTTACTGACACTGAATGTCTTGTTCTATCTAAGGATTTTAAGATGCCTGATGAAAATCAAGTACTTCTTAGAATTCCTAGAAAGGCCAACATGTATAGTGTTGATATGAAGAACATCATTTCTAAAGAAGATTTAACTTGTCTTGTATCAAAGGCCACATTGGATGAATCAATGTTATGGCATAGAAGGCTTGGTCATATTAACTTCAAAACCATAAATAAGATTGTTAAGAATGGTTTGGTAAGAGGTTTACCTCACAAAAGATTTGAAAATGATCAAACATGCATTGCTTGTCTAAAAGGCAAACAACACAAAGCCACTTGTAAGCCCAAAATTTTTAACTCTATCAATCAGTCATTGTTTATGCTGCATATGGACTTATTTGGACCAGTTTCAGTAAGGAGTATACAACATAAAAAATATTGTCTTGTTATAACTGATGACTATAGCAGATTTACATGGGTTTTCTTTTTAGTCACTAAGGATGAGACATCAAGCATCCTTAAGGAATTCATTACACTGATAGAAAACCAAGTAAGCAAGAAAGTAAAAGTCATTAGGAGTGATAATGGGACAGAGTTTAGAAATAGAGTTATGGATGATTTCTGCAAAGAAAAAGGTATTAGGAGAGAATATAGTGTTGCTAGAACACCACAACAGAATGGAGTGGTTGAAAGAAAGAATAGAACACTAATTGAAGCTGCTAGAACAATGTTAGCTGATTCTAAGCTACCAATAATCTTTTGGGCAGAGGCAATTAACACTGCTTGCTATGTTCAAAATAGAGTTTTAGTTGTGCAGCCTCACAATAAGACATCATATGAACTCTTTAATGGTAGAACTCCTGCAATAGGATTTCTTAGACCTTTTGGATGTCATGTGACAATTCTCAATACCTTAGACCATTTAGGAAAATTTGATGGTAAAGCAGATGAAGGTTTCTTAGTTGGATATTCTCTTGTTAGCAAAGCTTTTAGAGTTTACAACTTAAGAACTGAGAAAGTTCAAGAAGAACTACATGTGGAGTTTCAAGAAAACAAATCCAGTGTAGTAGGTCAAGGACCAAAATGGATATTTGATCTTGATTATCTAACAAACTCTATGAATTATTTACCTGTTGTTGCAGAAACTAATACTTTTTCAGGTTCACAAGCAACAAATGAGGTGGAGTTAGATAAAGATCAATCTGATGTCATTATGCCATTGTGGTCAAGTACCAGTGTGGATTTAGCTTCAAACAATGATGAATCTTCTTCTGATAAAGCAAAAGAGGATGTTGAGGCTCAAAGAAAAGATGTTGGAACAGAGGAACAACTCAATATGTTGAATATTGAAAGTACTGCTGAGACAGAGCAAAGTACTGTGAGTACTTCTCAAGGTACTGGTAGTTCAGTTGAAGGTACTGCTGGTCCTTCACACTCAAGAGATGCAGAATTTCAAGAAGATGAAGTGGATTTGACTAATCTTTCATCATCTTATCATGTTCCCACTACCCCACACACAAGAATTCACAAAGTTCATTCCCTAGATAATGTGATTGGAGATGTACAATCTGGTGTGAAGACAAGAAGACAACTAGTCTCTTCAGACCAACAAGGGATTCTTGATGCCCTTTATGCTTCAAAACAACATGAACTTTCAAACTCATGTTTATTTGTATGTTTTCTCTCTCAAAAGGAACCAAAGAATATTCTTACAGCCCTAGATGATTCAAGCTGGGTAGAGGCTATGCAAGAAGAGCTTCTTCAGTTCAAGATTCAAAAGGTTTGGGTGCTAGCTGATTTACCTACAGGTGAAAAGCTAATTGGCACTAGATGGGTTTTTAAGAACAAAAGGGATGACAGAGGAATTGTGATCAAGAATAAGGCTAGATTAGTAGCACAAGGGTACACACAAGAAGAAGGGATAGATTATGATGAAGTTTATGCTCCAGTAGCAAGGATTGAGGCAATTAGGCTGTTTCTAGCTTATGCTTCATTTTTAGGCTTCACAGTCTACCAAATGGATGTCAAAAGCGCATTTTTATATGGTGAAATTGAAAGAGAGGTATATGTTTCACAACCTCCTGGTTTCATTGATCCATTACATCCAAACAAAGTGTACAGAGTAGTGAAAGCTCTCTATGGCCTTCATCAGGCACCAAGAGCTTGGTATGCAACACTTGCTTCCTATTTATTAGAAAATGGATTTCAAAGAGGGAAGATTGATCAGACACTTTTCATCAAACAGCACAAGAAGGATCTTCTGTTAGTGCAGGTGTATGTGGATGACATTATCTTTGGATCTACAAGGAAGGAAATGTGTTTAGAATTTGAGAAGCTTATGAAAGATAAGTTTCAAATGAGTTCTATGGGAGAACTTACATTCTTTTTGGGTTTGCAAGTTAAGCAATCATCTGAAGGCATATTTATTAGTCAAGACAAATATGTTGCAGAGATACTTAGAAAATTTCAATTTGCTGATTCAAAAATAGCAAGCACACCAATGGACTCAGAGAAGCACCTTCTGAAAGATGAAGATGGAGAAAATGTAGATGTACACAATTACAGATCTATGATAGGCTCTTTGATGTATCTTACATCATCTAGACCTGATATCATGTTTCCTGTTTGTGTCTGTGCAAGATTTCAAGTTACTCCAAAGGTTTCTCATTTAACTGCAGTCAAGAGAATTTTTAGATATCTTAAAGGTCAACCAAAGTTGGGTATATGGTATTCTAGAGAATCTCCTTTTGATTTGGTAGCATATTCGGATAGTGATTATGCTGGTGCTAGCTTAGACAGAAAGTCAACAACTGGAGGATGTCAATTCCTTGGGTGTAGACTTGTCTCATGGCAGTGTAAGAAGCAAACAAGTGTGGCAAATTCAACAACTGAAGCTGAATATATAGCTGCTGCAAGTTGCTCTAGTCAAGTTCTATGGCTTCAAAACCAACTCCTTGATTATGGGTACAATTTCTTAAACACTGTTATTTATATTGATAATAGTAGTACAATTTGTATTATTAAAAATCCTGTACAACACTCTAAAACAAAACACATTGAAATTAGACATCACTTTATAAGAGATTGCAATGAGAAAAGATTAATTCAAGTTCTTAAAATTGCTTCAGAGCATAATTTTGCAGATCTGTTAACAAAAGCTTTTGATGTTTCAAGGTTTCAGTACTTAATAGCAAGTATTGGAATGCTTAATCTTTAAATTTTCAATATGATGTGTTTTTGTACATAAATTTTTGAAAGTACTGCTGGATTTATAAGGTACTGCTATATCAAAATTTGAATTGTGTTATTCATATAGTTGGTTTTATGATTAATCTAATGCAAGACAAGTACTTTGTACATTGTTCTTTTGGTTTTAGACTAACTATTTCAGGTATGAATATGTAAACACAAAGGATATTTCAAGTGAAATGGGAACAGCAGAATGCCTATCAAATTGCTGACCATAGTAGATTTATGATGGACTGAGTTTAGGAATTAAACCTCCTTAAAACTTCTTTCTTGAAATCTAGTTATGATATTTCACATTGAATTGATGACTTAGTTGGTCAGATAGTAACTGATACAACTCACTTTCTATCATTTTATACTTTCAAGTATAATGAGTTAGTCTAAGGACATCTGATAGAAATAACAGCTAGTGAAAGTGAATCTAACACTTGTGTTGGAGGTAACAATTGCTATGAGCTGGAAACCCTGTCAAGAAAATCTTTTGAATAGATTTATCTTTTCACAGGCAGTTAGTAATAACTGATATACATTGGTTCTCACACAACCAGAGGTTATTTTTAAACCGAAATTTTGATTAGGTGTCTGTTACACACTTGATTCTTTCAAAATGGTTGAAGTAGTATGATTTTTCAATTCTAAAATCATAAACATACTACTAAGTTAAATGATTTCTTAAAAGGATTTTCAAGGATTCAGAAAAACCATTCATTAATGGATTATGAATCAAAATGTCCACTGATTCACCTCTCATAGGAGTTAACACACCTAGAAGTGATGAGGACAGCAACTTAAACTCTTAAGGAATTGATGGCTTCATGTACAATATTGTCTGAAAACAAGTTCAAACTGATAGATCAGGTGATATGAAGAGAAGTTCTTTAGTACATAGTGAGATCTTCCAAACAAGGGGAGGAAACAAAAGTTATTTACTTCAGGGGAGGTTATAATCTCAGGGGAGGAAATAATTGCCCAGAAAAGGAAGAATAAACCAATATATGGAAGGAGAAGACAAGAGCATACAAGATGATGTAGAGGTTGAAAATGATTAGAACAGATCAAATATCTAGAAGGGATGAAGCATTCCTAAAGGAGAAAGTTCTATCTAGATCAAACGAAGAAAAGTTTCAATTTCACTTCAAAGACATGCTGGTTAGATGATTTCACTTGTTGAAACAAGCATCCAAGATACACAGCATCATTGCCTCTTACAATTCCTCCATCCAAGGAAATTGCACCATCTTTTGGTACAATGTTTTTAATTGCTGAAGTCAAAGAAGAACAAAGCAGATGAGTTCAGAATAGAAGAATGTTCAGATTCAAGAAGTGTTTGAAAGATCTTCACAAGTCCTCATTTAATTCAGAAAAACATGTTTGAATTAATTCACATGTTTAGGGGAGGATTGTTGGGAATTAAATATTCTGAAGGTACTGCTAGTACATCAAAGTACTGCTAGTACATCAAGATACTGCTAGTTCATGATCAAAGTACTGCTGCTACATCAAAGTACTGCTGCTTCATCAAAGTACTGCTGATCAGTGACTCATTGGATAAGATCGAAAAGATATTTATTGTATTTTGGTCAAACATATACGGTAGATAATATCTTACTCCATGTGCTTAGTTAACAAGTTGTATACATAGATACATGTTGTATCTTATGTACTGACACAATATGCATAAAGTTAAACAAGTAAGTCGGTCAAGACTTTTAGCAAAATTGTAAAGATCTCTTGCAACTATAAAAGAGATCTTAGACTTAGATATTAAAAAGTAGACACAATAGAACACACATGCACATGCATAACTGTTAGAACAAGAACAAAAAATATCACAAGTCTAAAACATTAGATTCAAGGTTTTGTAACCCTAGTGAAAAACTCAAGATCACTCGTATTATTTGGAATAATATTGAATCGTTTAGTGAAATACTTTCTTTGTTCATTGTTAAGTAACAAACATAATTCTTCCATTTCCATAACATACATAACCTTCTAAGTGTGATTAAGTAAATTCCGCGTGCTTAATCATATTAAGTCAATATATCTCATACACAAAGACACAAGGTTTAACCACCTTAACCGTGTACAAACCAGATCCTCAGTAAACCATTAGGAACACACTTTACTGGTTTAGGATATAATGCTGTTTCTCATCCTAATAAGCTTAGTGCCAATGCCCCTCCTACTAGGACACTAACTTTCATCTCTGAGTCTGGGGTTAAACCTGTAGGTGAAATTAGTAAACCTGTTGTTGAAACTAATGAAAAAGAAATAAAGTCACCTAAGGTTGAGGTAAAGAAGTATGATGAAGCACCTCTTATTGAAGATTGGGTGTCTGACAGTGATGATGATGAAGTAGAATCTGATTCAACCTCTAAGAACAAAAAGGAAGAAATTCCTACTGTTGTTGAATCAAAAGTACCTAGGGCTAAAAAGGTTGATTTTGTTAAGCCTAGGTTTGGTAAAGGTATCTCTAGGAAAATGGCTGAGTTTGACAAAACACCTAGAGTATATCCAAAAAGAACAAATAACTTGCCTAGGGGAAACCAGAGAAATTGGAACAACCTAGTTTCACACAAATTAGGTACTGACTTTCAATTACTTAAGAAGGCATGTTATTGCTGTGGTAGCTTTGAACATTTGCAAGATGAGTGCTATAAGAAACCAGCATGGAACCAGTACAATAGGGTGAACCATAGAAACTCTGCTAGAAAGACTCACCCTCACCCTAAACGAAACATGGTTCCTAGGGAAGTTTTGATGAGAGATGGTACTTCTAGAGTTATCTCTCCTATTGCATCAACAGTGCCCATTAAGAAAGAAAAAGTTGATTCTGCTGAAAAGGCAAACTCTGCTGTTAAGGCAGACTCTGCTGTTTTGCCTAAAGTTGTTACTGATACTGTTGTAGGCAATCATTTTTATGCTGTTAAAGCCTCAGCTTGCTGGGTCTGGAAACCAAAAGTTAAAGTTTTAGATCATGTTCTCAGACACAGCAGTGCACCAATGCAGTTGAAGAAATTTGACTACTTTGATGCACAAGGTAGATCCAAGTCAGTAATGGCTTGGGTCCCCAAGAGAAACTAATTCTCTTACTTTATGTGCAGGGCAATCTACAAAAGGAGCTAAAGGACAAATGTATTTTTGATAGTGGATGCTCTTCACATATGACTGGAGACCAAAGCAACTTGGAGAATTTTGAAGCTTTGGATGGTGGTTATGTGGCCTTTGGGAATGACCCTAAAGGTGGAAAAATCGTTGGTAAAGGCATCATCAGAACTGGAAAGTTGGATTTTGAGAAAGTGTATTTGGTGAATGGTCTCAAGTTTAATCTTTTTAGTGTCTCACAAATGTGTGACAGGAAGAATTTTGTTCTTTTTACTGACACTGAGTGTCTTGTTTTGTCTCCTGACTATAAGATACCTGATGATAAATTGGTTCTTCTTAAAGTCCCTAGACATGACAATATATACAGTGTGGATATAAAGAATATTATTCCCAAAAGAGATTTGACTTGTCTGTTTGCCAAAGCCACTGTTGATGAATCCAAACTATGGCACAGAAGGCTTGGACATTTGAATTACAAGGCTATTAACAAGTTGGTGAAAGGGAACTTGGTCAGAGGATTGCCTTCAAAGGTCTTTGAGAATCCTGAAGTCTGTGTTGCTTGCCAAATGGGAAAGCAACATAGAGCATCTTGTAAGTCCAAATTGGTGAATTCTATAACTGAACCTTTGTTTATGTTACACATGGACTTATTTGGACCTACTTATGTGCATAGTTTGAATAAAAAGATGTATGGCTTAGTGGTCACTGATGATTTCAGTAGGTTTACTTGGGTATTCTTTTTAGCAACTAAGAATGAGACAGCTGGCATTCTTAAGGCTTTTATAACAAGGATAGAAAACCTATTTAATTACAAGGTTAAGATCATCAGATGTGACAATGGAACTGAATTTAAGAATCAAGTGATGAATCAGTTCTGTGAGGAAAAAGGGATAACCAGACAATTTAGTGTAGCTAGAACTCCTCAGCAAAATGGTGTGGCTGAGAGGAGAAATAGAACATTAATTGAAGCTGCTAGGACTATGTTGTCAGAGTCTAAGTTACCCACTATCTTTTGGGCTGAAGCAGTCAACACTGCTTGTTATGTGCAAAATAGAACAAAGATAGTCAAACCTCACAATAAGACCCCTTATGAGTTATTGCATGGTAGGAAACCTCTGATAGATTTCTTTAGACCATTTGGGTGTCCTGTCACTATTTTAAACACCATTGACCACTTAGGCAAGTTCAGTGAAAAAGCAGACATAGGTTACTTTGTTGGATACTCTACTGAAAGTAAGGCTTTTAGAGTTTTCAATCAAAGGACTGGGCATGTGGTGGAAAATTTGCATGTTAAAATTAGAGAAACCACACCTAATGTTGAAGGAAAAGGTCCTGAGTGGATGTTTGATATTGATTCCTTAACCAAGAGTATGAATTATCAACCAGTCATTGCAGGTACCACTAACATGTCTGCAGGTACACAAACTAACCCCAATGCAGGTACACAAGCAAAGAAGGATGAAACTGCAGAGGAGTTTGTTTTGATTGAAAGGAGCACGTTTGATCAGTACTTCACTCCTAAAGAGGGAAAGAGTTCAGATGATGCTGCTGTTCATAAAGAATTACCAAAGGTTGATGTGGAAGGTGTTGATGAACCTTCTCCTGATGACATGAATGATGATAAGGAAAGAAGTATAGAGTCACAAGTTGATGGAATTCAAGGGAATACACCAAGCAGCAGTTTTCTTAACTCTGCTGCCAAGCCAAAACACTCTGCTGTTAAGCCAAAGCACTCTGCTGTTAAGGCAAAACACTCTGCTATTCAGCTTGGTAACTCTGCTGCTGAACTCAAAGACTCTACTGATATAACTGGTGATTTTGATGATGATTCTGCTGATGAGATGCCTGAATTAGAAGAAGTGTATGTGGATACTGATGATGAAGTTGTTGATGTTTTTGGTGCTGAAGGTGATTTATCAAACTTGGAGACTGATATACCTGTTAGTCCCACTCCTACAACCAGAATCCACAAGAATCATCCAAAGGATCAGATAATTGGTGATGTTCACTCTGCTGTTCAGACTAGAAGTAAGTCAAAAGGGTTGAGTGATTTGCTTGATCAAGGATTGTTTGCCCAAACACTTAAGAAGAGGAATAGCCACAAGGATTTACAGAATTGCATGTTTGCCTGTTTCTTATCTCAAGAAGAACCCAAGACCATTCACAAGGCTTTGAAAGATGAAAGTTGGGTTGAAGCTATGCAAGAGGAGTTGCTGCAGTTCAAGCTTCAGGAGGTCTGGACATTAGTTGATTTGCCTAATGGAAAAAGGGCAATTGGTACAAAATGGGTGTTCAGATGTAAAAGAGATGAAAGAGGCATTGTTATCAGAAACAAGGCTAGATTGGTGGCTCAGGGATACACTCAGGAAGAAGGGATAGACTATGATGAGGTATTTGCTCCAGTTGCAAGACTGGAGGCTATCAGACTTTTCTTGGCATATGCCTCATACAAGAATTTTCCTGTGTATCAAATGGATGTGAAAAGTGCTTTCTTGTATGGAAAGATACCTGAAGAAGTTTATGTTATGCAACCACCTGGGTTTGAAGATCCTAAGTATCCTGATAGGGTCTACAAGGTGAAGAAGGCACTGTATGGACTACATCAAGCTCCTAGAGCTTGGTATGACACCTTATCTCAGTATTTGTTGAATAATGGTTTTAGCAGGGGAACCATTGATAAAACATTGTTCATTAAGAAAGACAAAAAGGATATCCTACTTGTTCAGGTTTATGTAGATGATATCATTTTTGGGTCTACAAATAAGGTGTTATGTGAAGGATTTGAGAAACTTATGCACAGCAGGTTTGAGATGAGTTCTATGGGTGAATTGACTTTCTTTTTGGGGCTTCAAGTTAAGCAGAAGTCAGATGGGATTTTTATTAGTCAAGACAAGTATGTGGCTGATATGTTGAAGAAATTTGGTTTCAAGGATGTGAAAGCAGCCAAGACACCCATGGATAAGAACAAGCCTTTGCTCAAAGATGAAGATGGGGTAGAGGTTGATGTCCATCTCTATAGATCAATGATTGGTTCTTTAATGTATCTGACTGCTTCAAGGCCAGATATCATGTTTTCAGTGTGTGCTTGTGCTAGATTCCAAGTGTCCCCAAAAGTTTCACACTTGGAAGTAGTCAAAAGAATTTTTAGGTACCTAAAGGGTCAACCAAAATTGGGTCTTTGGTATCCTAATAATTCACTATTTGACTTGATCGCATACTCAGATAGTGACTATGCTGGAGCTACTATGGACAGAAAATCAACCACTGGAGGCTGTCAGTATCTTGGTCATAGGTTGATCTCTTGGCAATGTAAGAAACAAACAGTGGTGGCTAATTCGACTACTGAAGCAGAGTATGTTGCTGCTTCTAGCTGCTGTGGACAAGTGCTTTGGATACAGAACCAATTGCTGGATTATGGGTACAATTTTATGAACACAGAAATTTTCATTGATAACAACAGCACAATGTGTATTATCAAAAATCATGTTTTTCATTCTAAAACAAAACACATAGAGATAAGACATCATTTTATTAGAGATTGCTATGAGAAAAAGCTAATTCAAGTGGTTAAAATACATACTGACAATAATGTTGCTGATCTACTTACCAAAAGTTTTGACATAAGTAGGTTTCAATTTTTAGTTGCTAGTATTGGTATGATCAATCTTTAAATCTTAAACCATCTTATCTCTGTATGTTTTTGTAAAGTTTTGTAAGGATTTGTGCTGTTTGTTAAGTCAAAATTTGCTGTTTGTTAAGTTGTGTAGTTGTCTGTTGCTATGGTACTCTGCTGCTATTTTTGGAATATTCTTGCTTGTGTTTGTTGTTTGCTACTAACCTTTTGCAGATACATACACAAATACTCAAGTAAAGCAAGGAAAATTAAAAGGTTCATTCTTTCCATAAGCAAAGTACAGAGAAAGTTTTCTTACAACCATCATTCAAAAGAAACATCAAAAGACAACAAGCTACATAGATTCACAACCTACATCTTAGCAAATTCTGGCATGACCTTGCTACGCGGTCCCCTGTTGCCCATGGCTTCAAACACCCTTGGACAGGGGAGTGCAAGTACCACTGAACGTGGTGGTGGATTTTGCTGCTGACTGGTAGAGGGAGCTGCTTTCTTCTGCTGGTTTTTCTTCTTTGGCACAGAGGGTTTCTTCTCAACCGGATTTGGCTTTGGATGTGGAATGTGGACACTCTTTGCAAAGTCGGCTGCGGCTTTCTCCAGTTGTTTCTGAAGTTCAGCGGTTATTGGATGTTTTGGAGGGATGATTTCCCAAGCACCTTGGTAGTAAGTCATGTGTTTTGGCCAACCTTGCTGTTTCCCAGGCCAATTTGCTGTTTCTTCATCGCTTGAATCTTCGAATGACGATGGTGTTGAAGGGAGTGGATCGGAGTATGATTCTTCCTTGATTGCTTTTCCTTTTTGTTGCGATGTGGATGCATTCTTAGGAAAGTAACTAGCCCAACCTTGTGATTCATCAGATGATGAATCTGAAGATATTTCGATGATTGGCGTTTTTGAAGAACTCATGTTGGATTGTTATTGAGTTAGGGTTGTGAATTGGGGATTTGATTTAGTGATTAAGGATTTATGGAGTTAAATGTGGGGTTGGTATTGTATTTAAGGAGGTGACTTTCACGAATTTGGGAATGTTGACTTTAGGTCAACACTTTCATAACTCTGCTGATGAGTTTGAAAGTTGAAGGGTCAAACTGTAACTTTTGGCGCGTTCTTAAACCTAATTAGATCAAAACGGTATCTTTCACCAATTTGATCTAATTCCATTTTAATTGCTCAAGAATTACATTTGACTATCACCAAGAACATCAATTCTTATCATTTCACCCAAAACCCCCAAATCAAATGGCTCAAAGAACGTTTCCTGAAGAACACAATCAGATAGCATTTCTCAGTAAGGTTACTGCCGCTGCTGGATTTTATGAGGTTATGGATTTCCTGAGTGCTTCGAAGTTAAGGTATGCGTTAACAGCTGATCCTACCATTTATACATCTCATATGAAGCAATTTTGGTCAACTGTTAAGTTAGATGTATTAGATGGAGAGGAACGATTGGTAGGTAGTGTAGATGGGGAGAATATTGTAGTAAGTGAAACCACAATTAAGAGAAGTTTACGCTTATCAGGCACCCCAACACCCCCTACTATTACCCCAGAAGTAGTTATGACTGAGCTTGAGACTTTTGGATATGAGAGACCTGAGGCTGGTAGTACATTATTGAAAGGTCGTCTCTGTCCACATTGGAAGTTTTTACTGCATACTCTACAACACTGCTTGTTTCCCAAAATAGGTGGATGGAATGAGTTTAGTGCTTCTCAAGCTATGGCTTTGGTATGTTTAGCTACAGGGCAGCCCTTTGATTTTTCTGGTATGATATTTGAGGGGTTGAAAAAGTTTGTTAAAAAGAAGTTTTATTTGTACCCAAGGTTTCTACAACTTATTATAAACAAACAGCTGAGGGAACCATTGAGGCATGTACAAATTGAGCCCTGTAGTAGAATGGCCATCAAGATGTTTGCCTTTTTAAAGAAGAATGGGAAGGGATTTTCTGGTGTTATTACTCCCTTAACTGAGCATATCTTGAATGTAGTGGATTAAGTAAATGAGGATGAAGAGGCTGGAACACCCACAGCTTCCCATCACACATCCTCATCAACAAGTTTGAATGAATCAGTGTCACATGAAACCCAAAACACCCAATCACCTAGGAATTCCCAAGAGGGCATTGTGCAACCTCAGGCCAATGTCAGTATGGTAGCAGATGAGGCTGATACAGGTGTTGGAGGTATCATGATGGAAGAGGCTGGCACTACTGTTTCCAACTTAGTAGTTGAACAGGACAGTGTCAACATAATTAAGACCTCAACCATGGCAACATCATTTGTAGAAGGTTCTCAGGAACCTGACACAACTGGTGGTAACCCCAGCCAAATGGATTTTATGGGGGGCTCAGATGTTCATCCTAGGGATGAGACTGAGTTTATGTCCCAAGATTCACCTCTCGGAGAAGGTAACACATCTCGAAGTGATGAGGACAGAGATGAACATATTGAATTGATGGACACTGATGTACATATTGCCATTGCAAATGATACACCTCTCGGACCAGGTCACACAGGTCGAAGTGTTGATTCTAGAATTGAACTTGAAACTGATGATTTGACGGCTAAAACACCTGTACAAAATGACAATTCCAATGATCAACCTCTCGGGTCAGGTTACACAGACCGAAGTTGTGAGGATATCATGAAACAATTGAAAGAATTGACGGAAAATTGTACAAAATTGTCACAGGAGGTGCTTGATCTAAGAAAGGAGTTAAAGACAGTCAGAGCTACTCAAGGTGCTGAAATAAGGAGGCTTAAGCTCAGGGTTACACACCTTGAGGGGAGGCTCAAGAAGAGGTCCAAACCAAGTTTGGAAGAGGATGCTTCCAAACAAGGGAGGAATGATCAAGAGGCTGTGGTGAATTATAAGGATCAAGAGGATGTGATAGGTTCAGGGGAGGTTGAGAAGGATTTTGTTGAAAATGTTGGTGAAAAGGGTGACTCTGCTGGTGCAGAACACTCTGCTGATGGGTTGAAGGTTTCTGCTGATGAGACTGAGCAGAGTGCAGGTGTAAAGGACTCTGCTGGAGTAAATGATTCTGCTGATTCAGATGATGAACAGATGACTTTAGCTCAAGTGTTGCTGAACATGAACAAAGAAACTAAAACACCCACACCATCACAACAACAACCTGCTGAATCAAGTGAAAAGTTTGAAAGGATGAAAAAGTTGGCTGATGAACAAGCTCAAATTGCTCAAGATGAAGAATATGCAAGAAGAGTTGCAGCTAGTGAAGAAAGAAATCAGTCTGAACTTATGGAAAGCAATGTATTTGTAGAAGTTAATCAAGAAGAATTAGATGAACAATTGCAATATTTCATTGATTCTAATATGATTGTAAGAGGTGAAGCTAGGCTGATATCTAATGATGAGCAGTTGGATGGAGCTGAAAAGACAAAAGAGCTTGTTGAGTTTATACTTAGAAAGAATGGACTGACTAAGTGGGAAGAGCTGATTTTAAGGATTAAAGAGGCACAAAAGCATGGTTACAAGCAAAAGTCATCTTCAAGGAAAGCATTGGTTAAAGACATGAAGTACTATTTGAAGAATGCAAGAGGCTATCAGATGAAGGATTTCAAAGGCAAGTCAGATCACTTAATTGAAAAGGAGTTTTATGAAACTTATGCTAAGCTTAATCCAAGAAAAGTTTCTGAAAAGAAAAGAAAGCCAGAGGTTATGGGATCTGAAAATGTGAAAGCATCTGGAAGTGGAAGTGTTTCAAAGAAACAAGATGACAAGGAAACCATGGAGTTTGAGAGAGAAGAAGTTAAGAAGGTTATTGGTTATAAGAGGACAGGTAAGAGAATAAAGCAGATGGCTAGAAAGAAGAGGAAGACTGAGTCATTGGTAAAGAGTGATTCTGAAAAAGAAGAAAGTAATGAGCATCATTTTGAGGAAGTAACTGCTGAGGATATGAAAAGAACAATGGATATCACAGTTCATGTAACACAAGAGGAACCAGAGATAGTAAATGCAGTTCCTTTAGATACAAAATATTCAATCATCTCTTATGCACATACAGTCAGGGATGGAAGTGAAGCTTACTGGGAGTTTAAGAGGTCTAATAATATGTATTATGGATTTGTTAGATTTTCTCAGATGCTACATTTTATGGATAGAGATGATGTGATGCAGACATGGAGATTATATAAAGAAAAGTATGGTGATACTAGACCAGAAGTGATGTATGAAAGAATTCACTATTACTTTTTGAAGAACATGTTTGAACCTGATGAGAGAGATATTGAATGGAGAGATTTGTTGAACTCCAGAGTTGATAGGTGGTATTTGTATCAATCTTGTGGAGTACATGAATTGGTTTGTAAGGGTGTTAAGGTCTACATGCTTGTGGAGAAGGATTACCCTTTGAATAACAATACAGCAGTGATTACTCAGATGTTAAAGCCTGGTATGTTGACTTTGCAGAATAGTTTCTTTTCAGATACTCAAGCTTATAAATTGATAACAAAATATGAGAAGATTCTTGAGTCAAAGACATCAAAACAGTGAAGTGTTTGGAAGCATCCTCCTGGTGGATAATTGAATTTAAGGAAACTTGATGATTTTTGATGAAAAATATCAAGTTTAGGGAGGATTGTTGGGTCTGAAATGCTGCTGATTCGAGAATTACAACTCTGCTGGATAGTTATGTAACTCTGCTGATTAGCACAAGAACTCTGCTGTTTTGGTAACTCTGTTGTTTTGGTATAATAGGCACATTGTAACTCTACTGCTAGCTCACGAGGACTCTGCTGCTAGAAGGATTACTCTGTTGCTTATTAATTATGTAAAGTATGTTAAGATAAGTATAGAAAAGATACGTATGAATATTTTTCTTGTATAGGAAGTCTTGTAAACCGACTAGGACTCCTTACGCTATAAAAGGAGGTTCTAGGGTTAGAGTTAGATATCGATTGATTGATTGTCTTAGCATACGTATTGTTTTACACTTCAAGGTTTCTTGTAACCCTATTGCTATTCAGAGCAATCGTATTAATATATTGAAGTGTTGTTTGATAATTCGTTTGTGTTTATTCTTCTTAAGATCAAGTATTAGTTTCCGCATAATATTTGATATACAACCTAAGATCAGTTTCTATACCGATTACTTTAGATTTATCTAAAGTAATTAATAAGATCGTGAAGCTCAACTGGGATCAACAGCGTCGTATCGAATTTATTAAACGCGTTGTATTTTATAAAAATTAAACGCAATACGCCGTATCTAAGAAAATAGATGCGCCGTATCGTTTGAATTAGCTCAGTACAACGATAGCAGAATACAAGAAAGAGAAAAATAAAAACAAAAATAAAACAAACGAAAAGAAACAAAAATAAAAACACACAAAAACAGAAAATATGCAAAATAATATAATGAATGCAATTTAACCTAATATACAACAGAGTTAGCGGTTAGGATAAAAATTAAAAAGAAAAACCTAATTAAAATACTAATCAAATTAACAGATAATAACAATTCACTCCCCGGCAACGGCGCCAAAAAACTTGATGTGTCGTGTGCGTATGCTCTAATTTATACCCACGGTATGTCGTTGTGGTTTTAGCAGTATTCAAGTTTTAAATTTATTTTTAGCCGACTTATCAATAACACACACACTTTAACGAGCAGTGTACCCGGTCAGTATGAATATAATGGTAAGTAGAGTGTCGATCACTAAGAGTGGAACGTATTATCTAGTTATCCTAATCAATATTTTAATATCTTAAGTTAGCTATACAACCTAATCTAACGCAAGGGGGTTTCAGCCTGAGAGACTGGCACGGTTTGATTATGATTAAATATAAACTAAACTAATAAGAACGAATCAGCGAATAGCACACACGTACACAGATAAATACTTGAGACAATAAGAAGACCTGTCCTGATAGTTAAGTAGCTTGTCACTTGTTTTATTGCTAATTTTATATGAAGTGTATAGTTCGATGCAACGCACCGAGATTAATTCCTTTCTCGTTGGCTCTAATCTTATCGGCGAGTAAACCCTTAATGATTACTTATGACTATCCTACTTATCTTTCTTCCTACTTTTCTACAGACGATAGAATGCATAGGCGATCTAATAAATAGGCGAGGAAGGGGCATGGCGACCCAAGCAATGCTCAGCTAGACACAGAGGTTATCAATGCACTAATAAAAGTCACCAAAGACATCAACATATAAACTTTAATTAATGGGAAAGCAATTTTAAGGGGAGTTGAAGTGCATGATTAAATCAATGACACATGCCCATCAATCCTGACCAATTAAAGTGTACTAATACAATAAAACAAAACTACTTAATGAATTGAATACATGCAGGACCTTCTTACAGCTCTTGTATCTTCGTTCAAGGTGTGTCTTGTGCTGCTACTTCATCTGAATTCGGCTTAGGGTTTCTTCTGTTTCATCCTTCGTATATCTTATGCTATGCTCTCGAAATTCGTCTGACCTTGGGGTATTTATAGTTTCTGTCTGAGGGCTAGATGCGGCGCATAGGATAAGTAGATGCGGCGCATTGACTTAACTTCGCGTGGGGTCCAAGATTAATATATTCAGGAATATTCGTACACCGCCAGAAGATGCGGCGTAACTCCATTTCTAGATGCGGCGCATGTCCTTGCTGTCTTGGATCGTAGCTTGTGAAATCTTGATAGTTATGCGCCGTATATAATGAGTAGGATGCGGCGTATCTGGAGCAGAATGATCTTGATCTTGTACATTTCAGTAGACTCTTAACTTCTTGCATGTTTTGCTCCATAATTAGTCCAAAATCGCCAAGTTTCACATAATACTTGTTTTTACCTGAGAATTACAAAAGTAAACATTAACGTATCAATTCTCACAGATAATATAATAAAACAAGTCAAATAAATAGGATAAATGATGGTAATAAAATGTACTTATTTGAGTTCATCACATACGAATGGGTTTCCGAGGGGAAGCTCAAAGTGCCAAGACAAAACTTGTTAGTAATCTGCCGCATGCATTTAAACATAACAACAACCATAGATGATGTACATCGCTTGTCTATATTAGGAAATGAAGAGCATTTGATTTTCTTTACTTGTCGATACTAAAAGTTGATGGTCTGTGTCTGTGATCTTAAGTTTGTTTACGCATGCTTGTACATGTAGTTACACAAAAGGTCCTGGTCAACAACACGATTCAATTCAAAAAGATAGATGGGAAACAAAAGAGTGTGGTGCGAAGAAGTAATTTGCACCAAATCACTTGTCACAGAATTCTCTCTTGTCTCGCATCTATCTTTTAGAACTATACTATATTGATGAGCGGAAGCTTTTGTGGAACTGCAGGTACAAACATGGGAAAAAAATTACTATTACAGACACAGAGCATCAAATGTCAGTATCCACAACTAAAAAAAAACCAAATAATTTTCAATTCCTAATATTGGCATGCGATGTACAACATCTGTCGTTGCTTTTATGGCTGAATGCATATGGCTTATCACCAAAGGCTTTGAATGCAGATCGTGTTGATAAGAACCGTTGTTTCATCTCCATAACCGGTTCCACATCAACTATTAATCAACAATATGTTTGAATTTTGAAAGATCGGTGGCAAATGAAACAGCAGGGTGCGTAAAAAGGAATTTGCACCAAATAACCTGTGACACCATCCTGTTTCACTTGCCACCAATCTTTCAAAATTTCAAGCTGTTGTTGATGAGCACGATGTGATTGAATTCTAGAAGATCAGTGAGAAGCGAAATAGCATAGTGTAAAGAAGTAATGTGCACCAAATTACTTGCAAGACTATTCTATTTCGCTTCGCACTAATCTCCCAGAATTCCATCCCATTGTTGAGCTGTGTTGCTGCATATTCGCAACTGCAGTTGCAAAAAAAGGTATTGATCAATAGCGCGGTCCAATCATCGAAGAAAGATGGGAAACGGAAGAGGATGCTCTGAAAAATAATTTGTTCCAAATCACTCGTCACAGCATTCTCTCCGGTTTCCCATGTTTCTTCGGGATTTGCACCACAGTTTTAATCAGGGGCTTTTATGGAAGTGCAGTCATGAATATGCGTAAAAAAACTAACTATTACAGATACAGTACGTTAATTATTAGCGTCGGTAGCTAAAAGAAATACCAGATACTCTTTCTTTCTTATATCGAGTATTTCCTTTTTGTTAAACGCTTTAGGATTCTTATTAGCCAACATACTATCATTCGCAGAAAGCTGTAACCTAATAAAAAGGTGGGCAGAAATCGTAACGTTTAAACAACATCGGAATCAGTGTTGTTCTTCATCTGACACACATTATGTTGAACATAGGCGAAAGTTGTCACCTTTCTCTCTCCAGTTCCTTTTGCTACTTCATGTAAAATTTATACAATGGCATGCACCAGGTGCATTGCTAGTTTATTGGAGTAATAAAAGGAACTAGAAAAGAAAGGTTAGACCAAGCACTTAGATTGAGCATTGTGTTAGCAGTATAAAAGCGTGAATAGATACTTTAGTACATTGGATTGAACATGTAAATTTCAGAAATACTTATCTTTGTTTGATTCTGTGAGCAGTATTCAAAGCTGTTATTGGGTGCGACCATCTGCGTATCATTGACTGGTATTAAAAAAAGAAAAATAAGTTAAGCCTCACAGCAGTAATGGTTACAATGTTTAAGGAGATTATCCATGTGAATAGCAATTGCACTTTAAATTTAGGATAGTGATTTGAGTAATACTTATCTTTTGCTCGTAGGCAATAAAATATACTGAGAACGTGAGCGTGAATACTCTCACAGCACAAAAATACTAACAAAATATCAATGATGGATGCAGACACCATGCAAAATTGCTAGCAGTTGTGTTCGGTGTCGGTACATCCATCACTGATATTCTGTCTATTTTTTATATTTAACTTCTTTTCATCAGCTCGTGACTTGAATGGAACTAAAAAAGGAACATAGGTAACTGTTTTGAGACCCTCTACAGGTCCTTTTGTCGTTTCAAATCTCTTTGTGCAATTGCCTGTACCATAGGATCTTAGAATAATCATCTATGCTGAAGGTCAGTAGTAGAAACTGCTTTTATATTCTGTCATAAATTTTGTGTTATCAAACCGGTCATCATCTGCATATAGAAAGCCGGTTCTCAGAAAGTTTAAGCAAATAATAAATGTGAACGAAAGATGTGTTTTACGCACCTGGACAGGTTAAACAGTAGAGAAAATCATAGAACAGAGTATCAATGCTGGATATATGGCGACCATGCGAAGCTAGTGATAGGCGCAATTGGTCGCCGTACAACCAACATCGTTACCATGTCTATTTACTGATATCTAACTTATGTGGATAGGCTGCAGTCTTGTTGTTAGAGGCAGCGTCTATCTATGAATCCAGATTTGAGAAGGCTAACGCCATAGGACCGAAGCTGTTGATATAGAAAATGTGTTAGCAGACAGAAAGGGTAAAACTAATCGAAACATATAAATTTTAGCAGGGCTTATCTTTTGCTGATTCTGTAAGCGGCATCCAATGTAGTTATTGGTTACAAACACCTGATTATGCTTCACTGGTATTAAATAAAAATCAACAATATGATTCAATTTTGGAAGATTAGTGGCAAATGAAATAAGATGGTGCCAAAAAGTAATCTGCATCAAATAACTTCTGACATCATCTTCTTTCGTTTGCCACCAATCTTTCAGACTTCGATCCTGCTGTTGATCAGTGCATGCTGTGGAAGCAACCTGTCTTATGAATATACGATTGACAAAATAACGAAGCCGTCTGATACATAAGCTAATATTTCCAGGTTTTTTTTAAAATACTTTTATAGAACTGACAATTATAATTTTTTATTAACTTTTAGAAAACCTATTCTTTATATGATAGTTAATTGTTAGCTGTGCATCGCCATTTCCAGAATTAGCAATCAATGTGCCTGTCTCATATACGTGGTGCTACTTCCAGTGCTGTGGCAAAGGCATGTGATAAAAATTTTGCATTCAAAGATGGTAGAGGAAATGCCAAAAAGCCTAATGTGTTCGATAAAAAAAAATTGATCTCAAGAGTGGCCAAAGATTAGCTGTTTTTTTTTTTTATCTAATAATACTAAAATTTTATGGTCCGTATTTGTAACAGTTAGGTTCTTTTTGCATATTCGTAAGTACAGTTATATAGAAGGCACAAATCAATGGCATGGTTCAATTATGAATGACAGATAGGAAACGGGAGAAGATACTGCGACGAAGTGTCCGCCACAGCATTTTCTTCAGTTTCGCATCTTTCTTCAGTAATTGTACCGTATTCCTGATGAGGGTCTTTCATAGAAATGCAAGCATGAATATGAAAAAAAAAAAAAAAAAAAAAAAAAAAAGCTAATTCTAACAACAGGAGAACACCAAATGTTAGTATCAGTAAATGCGAAAATATCAGACAGTCTTTGCTACTCTTATTGTAAGAAACTATTTTTTTTAAAAACGCCTCAGGGTTTTTACCATTTCCTCTGCCATCTTTGAATGCAAAAAATTTATCGCATTATCAACAAAGGCTTTGAATGCAGATCGTGCTGATAAGAACCGCTGTTTCATCTCCATAAACGGTTCTATATCAATTATTAACCAACAATATGTTTGAATTTTGAAAGATCAGTGGCAAATGAAACAGAAGGGTGCGTAAAAAGGAATTTGCACCAAATAACCTGTGACACCATCCTATTTCACTTGCCACCAATCTTTCAAAATTTCAAGCTGTTGTTGATGAGCACGATGCGTTTGAATTCTAGAAGATCAGTGAGAAGCGAAATAGCATAGTGTAAAGAAGTAATGTGCACCAAATTACTTGCAAGACTATTTTATTTCGCTTCGCACTAATCTCCCAGAATTCCATCCCATTGTTGGGAACCGGCTTTTGTTGAAAATATCGACAAAGTATCAACGGTGGATGTACGGCAACCCCGCAAATTTAGTAATAGTTGTGCTGTGTCTATTTACTGATATCTTACTTATGTTCATAGTCTGTGGCTGCTGGATATACAAAATGTGTTACCAGTCTAAAAAGAAAAAAATCATTAAAATATGTAAATCTTAGCAGCACTTATCTTTGGTTGATTCTATGAGCTGTATCCAACAGTGTTATTGGCTGCGACCATTTGGCCATCATCTACCGGTATTAAAAAAAATAATAATATGTGAAGGTTCATAGGAGGAATAGGTACAAAGTTTAAGTGGTCTGCAATCAATCACAACAGTATAAAAGAAAGTAAATGGGAAACTTACTTGAAAGGATATAGATAAAAGAAGAATGTCGTTACCGATGAATGTGGGCATTGAGTAAATAACCTGAAAGATACAAAAAAGTCATCAAACCATACATATAGATACAGTAAGTATGAAAATAGGAAGTAAATTTTAGTAATACTTAGCTTTTACTCATTGCCGTACGTCACTTCAGGTGAATCCTAATGTCGATGACTGTGTTCAAATTCCATGGTCATTTATTAAGTAACTATGTTCAAATTCCATGCTCATTTATTAAATTAAACCATTTATCGACAAAGTAATGTAGTCATCTGGTACATAATTCGTCATCCTCAGTTTTTCTATGAAACACTTTTATAGAATCGACAGTTATAATCTTTTACTAAGTTTTACAAAGTCAGTTGATAATATAATAAATATAACTTCAAATTAAAATTCATTAAACTTAAGGTTTATACCTTTGAAAAGCAGGTGCCCATACCGTATATGTCGGAATTGCTGAGCTGATGATTGCAAAAGAAGGCTAAAGAAGTAACAAATATTTTCGCTAAAAACCACGGGTTAATTCAAAAATATTGACAAAGTATCAATGATGGATGCACAGACCATAGCAATAGAATAATACTTCAGATTGGTCTCCGTACATCCATCACTGATATTTTGTCTATTTTCGGCGTTTACTTTGGTTGAATATGATAAGAGGCTGGTTTCGTTTGCTTACATGCATTGCAAATATCCTGTCAATTGTTGATTTTGACTTTGTGTCCTTACAACGCAATAATCCTGTTGAATATACAAAGCCTATTAGCAAGGAGAAAATAAAACAAATATATATATATATATATATATATATATATATATATATATATATATATATATATATATATATATATATATATATATATATATATATGTATGCGGATTGATATAGTATAATTGGTTAACTATGTAAACTCTACGAATAGTTATCTTTTGTTAATTCTAGTAATACAGCAACATGGCAGTTGAAGGGAGGCACAGGAAAATTTGAAAGTTTGACCTCAAAAGAAAGTAAGTACTGCAATCTGAGCAACAGGCAATTTTTATTTGAGCCAAAGTGTAATCTGTTGATACAGATAGGTCCGAAAGCTGACGCGTTCAAATGTATACGGATTTAGGAAAAGACAAACAGGTCAGACACATTTGAAAGTTAGAGAGACTGGGCAGTCAACGTAAATGCATCGGCGGATTTTCTACTGGAGAACCGTATTTATTTAAATGCTAAAAAACTATATATGTAGTATCTGTTAGGCTCAAAACCCCAAACGAAATACAGCGGCGCTGGGTTTGACTTCACCATGGTTGCAAAGAAAAACGGTTGCATAGCAATGCCATCCGGTACTTGTCGTGCCAAGGTATGAAGACAATACGCGACACCTCACTTCATGTGTATCAGAAAAGAGGCGGAAATCATCATAGCCCTACTACATTTGAAACAACAAAGGATGTTTGGGACAAAGAACTGAATGCAAAGAAACATGGGTATATAATAGTGGCGGCCAATGGCTGGCTAGCCAACAAAGTTATTGAGGTTGTTATACATAGGGATGGTACATCGCATTGCTTAGAATGGCACGTCGTATTGGTCAGATAGTACTTTCTGACCTAACTAATAGTACTTTCTGACCTAACTATTTTATCATACGGTGGAGAACGCATTTCAAGTACAACAAAACATACACGTGCACTTTCCAAGGAATTAGAAGCTTATGCATATCAGACATTGACACACATTGCACCCACTTTATATGTATCAGAAAAGGGTTGCAGACTCCACCATGGCTGCAAAACGACGCGGTTGCATACTCATGGCATTCGGTATGTGCCCTGCTAAGCTATGGAGACAATAATTGACAACCCAGTTCATTTGTGCTAGAAAGTAAGTACCAAGCATCACAGGCAACTATAATGAACATCCTACGTGAATATTCGATATATATATATATATATATATATATATATATATATATAATATATATATATATATATATATATATATATATATATATATATATATATCTTATAGGGCAGTGGTTTGGATGTCGTCCCACTGTTCCTTTCTAGTTATAAATATATCTTATAGGGCAGCGGCTACGCCGTCGTCTAACTGTTTCTTTCTGCCGTAGATGGCGTTTTTTATTAGCTATGAGCACAACTTATGGTGCAACTAACAAACGTAACCAACATGAGTTATAACAACCCACTATAGTATAGCAGGAATATATCTTATAGGGCGACGAATTCGACGACGTTTCGGCACACTGTCAGTGACAATAATTATAACAAAATCAATTTTTAAAGATATGGGTTCAGCAGGTATTTGTGCAGCAGTTTTTAGGCTCAGATTTTTAAACCAAAAGCAGTGCAAACAGTCACAGGGTGCATCATGCGTACAAAGAAACACGGTTGCATAATACTGCCATCCGGTTCTTGCCCTTGCATCAGAAATTATGCAATTATAATCATAGCCCTGCTGCATGGGAAAGAAACAAAAGTTTTTACATAGCCAGTTTAAAGGTGAACATGTACGACGACTCTGCATAGGGGCAACGAAAACGGCGCCAAGGTAGAGGCAAAATGTGTGCCAGAACAACCCAGGCGTTTTGGCGCCGGGGCAGTACTGCTCATACAACAGCAAAACGGCCAAAAGAGGACTGATATGCAGAAGCTTCCAATCGCAAGCAAAGTGTACGTGTATATGTATCGTACCTGAAACACAATCCCACCCATCTAATAATAAAGTTAGGTGGGAAAGTACAACGCACCCAATACGACGTAGCATTCCAATGTATCAAGGCGAGGGAAATGGACCAAAGGGCCAACGTTTTTTGGGCTAACGCAGTCCCACAGGCAATTTCGCCAGCTGCGGCAGAAAGGAACAGTGGGACGACGTCGTAGCCGTTGCCCTATAAGATATATCTATAATAGATCAAGCTTTATGCAGCAGTTGTGAGGCTCAGATTTCTAAACCAAATAGGGTGCAAAACATTTTTGCCTCCACCATGGCTGCAAAGAAACACGGTTGCATAGTAATACCATCCGGTACTTGCCCCGCCAAGTTATGGAGACAATATTAAACACCCTGTTTCATTTGTATCAGAAAATAGGCAGTAATCATCACAGCCACAACGAATAAGCCTACTAAGAAGCGTAAAAAGAGGATATAGGCACCGTAGCTGCAAGGCTAGTGGCTTAGTCTGCCAAGATATATACCAACGAAAGACAATCAGCAAACTGATCCAGTGGAATCACATAACTTAAATACAAAGCGCAAAAAGAATCAATGAAGCAAAAACATACAGGCCTAAATTGACTAACAACAGGAAAACCGACAGGTAAGTGCAACAAAACCCCAAATAAACAGTTTAACAACTTTTACAAACGACATAGAATAAATACATAAGAATTCGGTTACCAGGTAAGAAAATAAGGCACAAAAGCAAAAACCCTTTTGACATCAAATATCCTATTCAGGTAAAACTAAAAGCAAAGAAACACAATCACCCAACTGATCCAGTGGAATCACATAACTTCAATATAAAGGACAAAAACAATGAATCAACCAAAAACCGATAGTTAAGTGCAACAAAACCCCAAATCTAAAAGCATACCTTAGATGTAAAGTCGACACAACAACAACAACAATCTAAAAGCATAAAATCGATGGCCCCATAATTAAAAGCCTAACAAAACCCTAACAGCAGAAACCACATAAAGAAAGGCGTAAAACTAAAATAAGCAATAATGAAAACCCTGATAGCATATAACCTGCGAAATCCGGATAAGATGAAATCCGAACATGTGGATATAATGAAAGCGACACTGTAGAAATACAACACCCACCACACAATCAAATTAACTTAGTACTAACAAAGTACCGACAAAAACAGCAAAGGCCGCCTATTTTGGCCCAACGTAGGACGGGCTAACGCAGGCCCAAAGGCAATTGTGCCAGCTGCGGCAGAAGAAACAGTGATACGACGTCGTAGCCACTGTCATTTAAGAAACCTAAACTTACTATATTTATTAATTAGATGAGATGAAAATAATTGAGAGCAGAAAAGTGTACTTAAGCATCTCAAACCAAGCTATTTCTCAAATTAAATGTTAATAACAAACATAATCAGGCAACATCTTATTTATTCTTTATATGAATTAAAGGAAACTCGTTGTATCAACACGAGTCAACACACATACTTAGCTTAATCATAAATATATGTTTCAACTGATGAGAAGGAAATTTCACTTATATAATTGAAGGTTTTGAGAAGTATGTAAGTATTGATAATCATGTATTCTTCTCCTACAACAGCAAATGAGCCAAAATAGCTGAGATTGGACTAAAAAGTTAATGGAGTTGTAGATATACATGAAAACTACCTTCACTGAGCAACAAATTCATGTATGACCAAGGTCTTATAAAAACAATCGTGTTTAATGATAGGATACAACAAAATTTTCATTTCAGTTTCTCGCAGAAGTTAAGTCCCATAAAGACATAGCTTTTGGAAGCTAAGATATGTTCATTTATTATATGGGTATTCTTGAACTTGAACGTGTTAGCTAATAAGACCTATAGGTCTGGCTTTTGTTTAGGTCCATCTGCTAGTTTATGGTTAGGTTTGCTCTTATTTATTCATGATGTATTCTCATTTGTTTAGTAGAATTTGATTAATACAATTATCATTTTCCCTCTGATTTTTACATGATATCACAGCCCTAGGTACAAGGTCACCGGAGTATCGTCATTCTCCGGTCATCGGCTAATTGTCGGTGGACCGCAGGGATCTCGTTTTCTTTTCCGTTGTTTTGTTTCAGTTCGTCATTTTCTACACAGCCGTAGGAAAAACACGATATGTGATTTGTTGTTGGATTTAACTGAAATTCGGACTGTATTTAGTAGACACATTGTTCTACACTTTGACCGTTCAGTTTTCGAATTGGATTCTTGAGCAAGTTACAGTAACCCGTCGAATCTGCTGTTGTTCTCTGCTCGTCACATTCTGCACCCCTATGAAAGATTAGGTATAACCCATTCGTTAACCGTTAGATCATCTTGAAATCTGGACTGTAGCTTCTAGAACATAGATCTACAATTTCACCGAAGGGATTTACGAACTGATGTTCCTACGGGGAGTTATGGCTCGTCGAAGCTGCTGCTGATTTATGGGTTTTATCGAATTGCTGTTATTGTTTGTATATTAAATTATTGTTGCTATGTTGATTTAATGATTTTGGTGCATGTTTTGATATTACGAATTCTCGTATGGTATGGTAGGTGTATTCATTCTGCCGTATATTAAGGTTCGTTGTTCGCGAGTTTTCTTTTCTTTTTTTTTCAATGTTTATCGGGATCATGGTATTAGAAGTTTCAATATTATTGATATTGGTATCGGTATTGTTAGAATGATTTGTTTGGTATTGGTGTTGGTGATGGTAACGGTTATGATATAGTTTTAACTAATATGACTATGTCTTGAGTAGTTATTTGTAGCATCTCGGCATCAACAACATGTTTTGGTTTCGCCCGACTTCACTGCTTTTAGGCATTTAGTTACATTTGGCTCTGCATTTCTGGTTTCATATGGTTTTGTTTGGTTCCAAATTTATCTGAATTCCACCCTGCATCTGGTCCTATTATGGTTCTCCATCTGGTTCTATCTTCCTGAATCTTTTATGTCTGCATCTGTCTGCCTGAATCTGCTCTGTCTGCTTGAATCTACTTAGCCTGCATTTGCCTGTCTGCCTAAATCTGCTCTGTCTGAATCTACTCTCATTCATCTCTGTAATTATGTTTCTCTGCTCTCATTTTGGTTTTGCAATGACTTTGGTCCGTCTGTTTCAGACTTTCCTATAGTCGCCTTGTTACAGTTTGGATCGCATCGGATTGAGACTCCGTCTAGGATCGAGTTTGCACTCTGGACACTCTCTATTTTTCAGTTTTAGTTTATTTTATGTTTGACCAACTCTCAATGTTTACCGGGATTGCGATTTGAGAAGGGATGTTAGCTTATAAGGCCTATAGACCCGGCCCATTGTTTAGGTCCATCTAGTTTTAGGGTTAAGTTTGTTTGTTCTTATTTATTCACGATGTATTCTCATTCGTTTAGTAAAATTTGATTAATACAATTATCATTTTTCCTCTGATTTGTTCAAAACGTACTTATTTGAAGATTAAAGAATAGAATCTTCGTTTTAGCAAATAATTGCTAACTATCAAGATACAAGAATGCTAAACACAGAAAATATATCCAACATCTTTTTTTTTGAACGGCAAATGAAATATAACACTAGCAAAGAGCTAGAAAATTACATAGGAATGGATAGAGAGTTACAAGGATTATAGAGCCACTCTATCAATTGAATTTTGCTTTCTTAAACCTATTTGATATCCAATCGAAAGAGAACTGCTTTACATCATTAAGAATTAGGCTCTTCGATGGACGTTTGGCCGCAAATATAGAATCATTACGGAACCGCCAAAGGATCCATAAAGTGGATTGGATAACAGCATCAAACACGACGGTTAGGTTGGATGGGAGGTTTGCACGACTTGCTGTAGTGAACACTTCGTTGAGGTTGTCGATACGGATATGATGAATATTCCACCATTTGAGGATCTCGGCCCATGTGTTTTTTGCTACAACGCATTTCACTAGGATATGCTCCTCTGTCTCTAAGTCATCATCACACACCGGGCAACGGACTGAGTGAAGATCAATACCTCTATAATCCAAATTTACTCTAGTTGGGATTCTTTGGTTTTCCATTCTCCAGGAAGCAATGTTAACCTTAATGGGTACTAATTTGTTCCATCTTGTTCGAGATTCGTTTGTGGGGAAAGAAGAATTTATAATTAGCTTCCGCATGCCTTTTACTGAGAACACTCTTGAACCATCTAATAAACATTCCCATTTGTCATCTTCATTCGAGAGGTGTAAGTTTGAAACAAGACTCTCCAGCTCCAATAGCTCATCCTTCTCAGCATCTGATCTAAGCAATCTAGTCCAAGCCCAATGAAACAACAGCCCATGGGGTCTAGCAGGCAATAGGTTATCAAAAGAAAAGGCGGGCTGTTGGGAATTAATGTTTTGTGGCATGTTATAAGGCTCAGCAGCTAATCGAACATGGCTGTTAGCAGTAACGACACTAGAAGTTGTTGGAGAGCGGTCAGAAACATAACATTGAGGTTTTGAATCAAGCCAAAAAAGCCTTGGAAATGTAAAGCAAAGTGGAGCATTTCCTACCCATCTATCGAGCCAAAACCGAGTGGTTGAACCATTTCCGATCTTCTTTTTGAAGAGCGAGTGAAGGTCGATTCCGAGCATATTTAAGTTGACATTCAATTTTGCAATTTGATACCAATCAAATAATATGATTTTGTGGGTTGTTAGATAAGAGTTGCAATGCATTAATGATGAATTTATGTTTCTCTTTAAATATGGTGATTTAATTACATGTAGACTTGGCTATTGTTAGTAAATGGAATTTTAGAATGACAAAAAAAAAAGTTGAAACACGTCACTGATACTTAATAGTCGAGTATTTTTCGGTGGAAAAATTGGTATGATGCACTATGAAAAAAAAAAAACTATACAATAAGCCTCGAGTTAGTTTGAGTATCGCTTCGCTATATCCTAAAATTTGTCTAAGGAATGGTAAGTCATATCGAACAACATTAGCGGATTTAGTAAGATATAGTAAAAGTGTCTTATCGATCAATATATTTGTTTTGCTGGTTCAAGTCCAACCGGGATAAGGTGCAAACGTTCAAAAGTTATTTTAAGCAACATGTCGACCTCCATACATAATGTTACGAACACTCATTATAACGTTGTGCTTGACTAGGCTTATCATTGAAAACTAGATTGTGTACACAATTTTAAGTTGATTTTGTGTTTGTAACTTTTTATTAACTAGAGCTGAGGTTTCAAGTCCAGAAAAAGAACATAATATCTGTTTATGTTATAATCTTAAACATTGTTCTTATCTTCTGAAAAGAAAATGCCAAAATGGAAAAAGTAATAACATTAAATTTACGTTGCAATTCACACAATTAATACATGAGTTGTTAGCATTTTCGTCATTTTCTTTCAAAAAATTTATTATATTTACATCAAATTAATCCCGCCTTGGCTTTTAGCAAATGTTTTAAATATTTTTTATAAAAATAGGAATTAAATTAACAGGTGAACTATTCACGTTTCTTGCCCATATATATATATACCACCTCACCACCTCTTCATTTCATCACAACCATCACCTCTCTCTAAAAAAACTTATACAATGAGGATGATGCAAGTGAAGAAAGGGAAACGGTCTAGAATGAATAGAAGTCGACCTAGCACAAAGCCAGATGATAGAGCTCGTGATCCACAAGTGGTACCTTTTAAGAAAAGGGCCCGATTTTTGTGCTCAGATGAACAAGTGGTACCTTTTAAGAAAAGGGCCCCATTTTTGTGCTCAGATGATACCAGACTAGTGTGTCAATTTGAAAAGATTGGTCCTAGTGATGATAGGAGAGTTCGTCCTAGATCTGACGTTGCAAACACTGGAGAGTCGAAGAATACGGAGATTGGTCAGATTGAGAAGAAATTGTCCAATGACGAGGTCACTCATGCATCTATGGCACCAGCGGCAATAAGGTTTGTGTGTTTGAGACCTTTTACTTTGTGAATGTGTGTGTTTTTGTTGTAATCACTAATCAGTGTGTGTATTTTTTGTAAAATTTTAAATTACAGTAATTAATGGTCTTTTTATTTCTTTATGGCAATTAAATGTTCATCTATCTTTCCATTTTTGCATTACCTGAGGTTTTTTTTTTTTTTCTTTTTTTTTTTTTTTTTTTTTTTTATAAATTTTGTAGTATTTTCATCATTTTAGTTAAAATCAAAGAAGATTGATGAATTTTTAGGGTTTTATTAGCTTTGTTTGCTTTGGATTGATTGGATTAAAAATTTAAAGTACTCTTGTAATAACTCTGCGTAAACTTGTAATCGTCTTATTTGGCTCTAGCTTCTTGCCGAGCGTATTTAATAAAATTTATGCCGTTAAAAAAATGTTTTTTATGGATTACCTTTTAAAAGAAAATTAAAATGTAGGGTTTTGATTAAGTTTGGTGTTGTGCAGACCATCCGAAGGTAGCTTACCGCTTGCCACATCAGCAAGCGAGGAAGACCGTGTGAAGGAGAGAGAAAGAGCTGAAAACCCTGTGATTATTGCTCCAAGTGAGCCTCAAGGTGTATCTGTTGTTGATGGGGGTATAAAACAAGTAAATGCTTTGAAGGAGGTTACAGAACATGAAGGTGATGGTGGTGAAAGTACCAAAAGCGGGCCTCAAGGTGAGGGTGGTAGCGGTCGTATCGATGTCCCATTGAACCCAGCTTATCTAATAGCAATTCCTCAGGGTGGTAGCGGTGGTATTGATGTCCATCTAACAGAAGAGCATCAGAAAAACTCTAATAAGCCCATTGAATATATTGTAATTGAAAGTAGTGACAGTGAACAGGAGCTTGAAGACCCGTATTCACCAATAGTCGGTCATGGTGCACCAATGAACCCAGCTTATCCAATACCGAATCCTGAAGGTGGTAGTGGTGGTGGCGGTGGTCCCCGGGGAGGGTCACTTAGTGATCAAACTGCTGATAGAGGTTTGTATGCACGTGCTCAAAGTGTAATTGACATTCCTATGTCACAACATCCAATGACAATCACTTTGTTTAAGAAGGAAAGCAAAAACAGCCACAAGCTTCATGAGGGATCTCAAGACGGAGGCAGTGGTGACGGAGAACAGAATGCTAATCATACAATTAGGTTTTGGGGATTTGACATTCCTTGTCAGAAACATACAGCAGCTACTAATACCAAAGATGGTCATGCAAGTGGTGGGGCTGCAGCCGATGGTTCCCCACTGATGCGTGACAGTGATGCCTCGAGACAACAGGTGCACCCAGCTTCAACGGGAACTGGAGATGGAGCAAGAAACAGCAGTCAGGAACCACTCGCTGATGGTCGTGGCGAGTCTTCTATGCGGAGGACTAAAGCAGGATTGTGTCTATTAGGTTTTGATATTTAAAGTTGTATTTGTCGATTGCGTGTGAGGTCAAGAAACATATGCAGACAATGTCGCCTTTTTTTTCCTTTTATGTCGTCGTTTATGTTGATGGATTCAAATAGTTTTTGTTTTTGTTTTATATGTCATGAAATGAAGTTATATAGCCTTGTCTTTTGGTGTGGGACTATGCGAATATATTTACTTCCATTCTCATCTTGTTAGACACATTGATCTCCTTTTATAGAAGGTACGGAAACGAATAGGCTAATGAAGATTTCACTATATCTTGGTAATACGTATTGACGATGTATCTATCGCTATCAGTACTCTTGATGAAGTTATTTTAGTTTCATAAGCAGCATGAAAAATCACTACTTAGATTTTAGAATCCTCGGTGCAATAGATCAACTGTGTGTGAAAGTAAAACTAATTCGGCATAAATTTCACTTTCGTAATTCGAATGTTGCTACCTATAACTTTTGGTCTTGTGTTACTATATAATATATATTATGCTTAAATTGATATAACCACGGCCACGGTCGACCTTGCAGTTTGGAGTTATATACAACTAATTTCTTTTTGAAACATTTGATTAGTGAGAAACACTCTAATTCTCACTACAAACAAGAAGCTCATATAGATCCAACTTTGTGATGAACATTATGACGACTATCTATTACGTCACTAGATAATCTTATAGTGACGAAGAAGTGATCGTCACCGAGGGCTTGGAACAAGTAACAAATAACGAGTGTTGTCACCCAGTTAAAAAACAGCGACCAATTAGGAGCCAATGACTGTGGATGTTATTGATACCAAAATAGTGGTCATGTACCAATGAGCAGTGTTCTTTTGGTCCAGAGTTTCGCCAGATTACGGTCACTGAATCATTGTTAGTGTCTAAAGTAGATAGCTGTCAAAAATTTGATGGTTGTCCGATCATTTTCATTTGTTGTAGGGCTCTCGATCTCTTTTATAAAGAATACCATGTTGTTTTGGTTGCCCAAATTCATTTTAGTTATGCGAGCAGAACTTAGGGACAGTCTGTTAGAAGGAAAACAAAAAACCTAAACTTACTATAGTTATTAATTAAATGAGATGAAAACAATTGAGAACAGAAAAGTGTACTTAAGCATCTCGAACAGATGCACGCTAGGTTAGAGTTTGTGGAAAAATATTAAATGTGTATGACTATAATCGAACTCGGGACCGAGGGATTGCACACTTTACGTATGAATGATTAATGAAATAATTAATATATATAAACGTTATGTATTTAATTATTTGAACACGAAATAACGACTAACGGACGTTAAGTAATTAACGGGATTTGACTAACGACCGTTAGTGAATAAAAGAAGGACTGTAGATGGAATTACAGGACAAGAAGGTTCTAGAATCCCTATGGGATTAGTATGGCCGATCGTTTGAGGGGTTTACCAAGCCCAATCCACCTCAAACTTGTCCTCTAAGTTACCACTCTATAAATACAAGGCCTAAGGTTTAGGGTTTCATAGCTTGTGCACTCTTGCTATAACCCTAAATTCCCTTCTTCTCCCTTTGTACTAAAACCGATCGTACAACCCTTGGGGTGTGTCGATCTAGTGTTTTCTCCTTGAAGCAAAATTGTTTTGGTTTTCGTATGTTCTTTTACTAGCATCAAACATTAATCGGTTATAGTACGTGTGTACAAAACCTTGGTAATTAACTCACTATAGTTAATACCAACTTGGATTGAGAAACAAAACGGTAAGGGGTTTCTCGGTAATCCACTTGTTTGTTAAAGAAGAAGTATTTGATGTTTAGATCCTTGTTCTTGCTAGGATCAAAGGTACGTATCTTTATTATTCGGTTAAACTCTTAGATGTTAAATACTGATTCTTTGCTTCCCCTACGTGCTTTGGTGATGTAGAATTAATTATATAATTGTTATGGTATTTAAATTCTAACAGTGGCATCACGAGCCGTTTAACATGTAATTGTATTACCGAAACACATAAAAATCGAATTTTGATTTGGATTAACATGTTAGTCGAAATTTTTAAGATTTTAGAACATAAAAATTTTCAAACCCTAATTTTGGGGGGGGGGGGGGGGGGGGGCGATCCCTCTTTAATTAAAAAACTAGTTTTGTAACCCTAAAATTAGGAACATGTGTGTTTATGTGTGTAAAGGGTTACGTTCCTTGACTTGCAATTTAATCCATGATGAAACATGCATGTTTATCATGGATTAGGGTTTGTAATTAATTATTAAGTTACCTGCTACATGTAATAAAAGGATAGATCTAAAGTTAGGGAAGACCTAATTAATTAAATTAATGAATCTTTTATATGCAACGTGGTATATATTTGCTAAGGCTTACGCAACCAACGTGTTTGGTGTATGTGGTCCATATATTGGTACCATTAGCTCGAAAACCAATGGGAGTCTTAGTAATTATATGCATATTAAAACACATATAGATTATTAATAGGATTTATCAAAAGGTTTGCATGTGGCTATATGATTTAATGGTTAAGATTATATGTGTTATTATGTGGTTATTTATTTTTATTAAATTACTTGCCTTTTTTGTTTAAATTATATGTTGAATTGTAAGCAAAAAGAGGGTAATTTTTCGAATAGAAAATAAATTGACCTAATAACTATGAAACCTTGATGTGATAAATTATATATTGCAAAGTCTTAATGTGCCGACAGTGGTTCGCTTCGCACGGTAATTTGCTCCAAGGCGAGACTAGCAATATTATAGTTTATAAACATATTTTTTAAGACTTAGAATCATAAACTTTTGATTGAGTGATGAGTTTTGTACTAATAGTGTGAACGGCTCACCCAGTTTAGACAAACTATAAGAGGGGTATAAGGAGGCTTGACATGAAATTGTCATCCGAAAGGGACGCGTTTTTAATTAGCCTCCGGGCGGACGTTTGTCTCTCCACTCCTTTGTGCGTCTAATTGGAGCTACCAAGTAATGCTATTCTTTTGTACAAAATCATCTTAAGGGTGAATTGACCTCAATTCCACGCGCCATTTTTTGGTAATTATCCGAATAACTTGGGTCTTTTGACTCATGCAGCAGTAGGATATAGTGAGCGATAATTGTAGGTAATTATTTGATTAGTGAACCTAATACCTCAATTAAAACTTTGTTGGTTTAACTCTTAGCAAAATTGGTAAATAAAATTGTTTTAAAAACTTATGTTACGAAGATGTGTGCATGCCTCTTCATACATATTTTGATTGTCACGTCAAAATAAATACCCTAAAATTTAAGTCCATGCTATCTAATTATAAGAGATACTTGGAATTAATATTTAGTGTAAGTGAGACCTTGCCTAGATATTAATGACAAGGTAAATTTCCATGGCGTGAGACCGTGACATGGAGAATTTGCAGTTTCTAAATTAGATGACTTAATTAAGTTGTACGTGAGACCTTGAAACTTAAGGCATGAGATGGGAAAAAACATGCTTACTTTGCAAATTTTATTTGGCAAATGTAATTCCCATAATGATCTAGGAGTCGGAAATTGTTTGCCGATTATTGTACGACAGATTACCATATTTTGTACTTTCACTGCTACAGATCCACTGATGTAGTGAAACTATGGAAATTTGGATCCTAGTTTTCAAGAAGATTAAATGGATATATGAATATTTCATGGGTAATTTCATTTTCTTGAAAAATTGTATTATCGAAAATACTAAAATTGAATTTTGTAAATTCTTTTAAATGTATTAATGCAACGTTAAACCATAAACGTGGGACATTCTTTTAGTGGTAAATTGATCTACACCCGTAGGGGTTTTTGGCTAGAGTCAATTTTACTAAAAGGATAACCTAGTCTCCTTTCCATGAGTGAAGCGTGAGACTTAATCATATTCTTTTTCATGAATGAGAAAGATATGATAGGAAAATCAGAATTGTCTAAATTCTAAATACATAACTCATAGCAAACTTTAATAGTTAAGATTATTGCACATTTTATGAGTTATTCAATTAGATGCTAGACTTATTACCGCAAAATGGTAAAAGAAAAACAAGTATATTTTATCTAGTTGTTTTTGTTTTGACCATTTAAAGGTGCTACATACCATTGTGGGGATGGTAGAACTATTAAAGAAGAAATTGCATGCCCAACTTTTTCAAGTTAATTGCATTGATGGATAGTCCATCATTTACAAAGTATAATACATTCTTTTAGTACCTAAGTAATTGTGACGAATGGGTCTTCTCAAAAGTGTAGGAAAGTAAATAGTACACTATTTGCTTTTACTGGTTATGAAACACTTATAATGTTGTCAAATCCAGTGGGAGCATAGTGTTGTAATTACTGAATAATGAATTAATGTAATGATCTGTAATTCAGTGGGAGCTACAAGCTTTGTTATCTTGGTAGTAACCCAGATTATCTCTAGAATATCTTGAGATAATTACTTTCCAATTGTAGACACTTGTGGTTTTAAGGATAGTCATGTACGTTTCCTTACTAGACAAGGTGGTCCTATATCTACTAATATCTATTACACAATCATATTGATCACATTAACAAACGAGTGACGTGTTGTTTATCTGATACATGATATTGTTCCATGCACAAGTGGGAGAAATCTTATATTGTGTGCAAGGTACAACATATAGGAATATAATTTAAAGAACTATCTTGACCGCAAGGTAAGAAACTAACGTTCTAAATATGACTAATACACCTATAAGTCTAGAAACACTTGTTGTTGAAATTTAGCTTAAGTGAGAAATTTAGCTTAAGTGAGACCTTGACTAGATTACAACAACAAGGTGAAATTCCATGATTACGTGAGACCGTACATGGATAATTACTGTTTCTAAATTAGATACCTATTAGAACAAGTGTCAATAAGGATAATGAGACTACTTCAAACTAAATATTTATGTATTATTGAAATGACATAAATAAATGAAGTAATCTAATACTACTTCAAATTTGAATATTTATGTATTCTTGGAATGTCATAAATATATGAAGTAATAAATTAACTTGAAATTACTATTGAAACCAAATTGTGGTGTTCATGATTACTTTAGTTATAAATATGAAGTCTTTTAATTGTTACAAGACTTATTATAATATAAAGTAAGACGTTAACTTGTTATGTCTTCTTTATTAAGACATATACAAGAAGTCATTGAGTTGATCAATGATTTATAACGTATAGTGGGATTATAACAGTCTATGTCTTCTTGATTGAGACATGGACGATAAGTGACTTAGTTAAAAAGTACTTGTGTTATAAAGCATGCAATTGGCTTGGAAAATCTATTTCACCATTAAGTTGACTTAGTTGGTAAATAGGTAAGCCAGAAGGAGTATGAGTTCATCTTACATATTGTTAGATTGTCTCACAATATTAGTTCTAATGAAATACCTCAAGTTTGTGGTGTGTTCAGTTAGGAGAATCAAACTCTATTAGTATTGTTTGATTAAAGATAACTATAACTTCCTTTCTTCCAAAAGTTATCAAGGTTAGAAAATTGAGTATGAGTTGTATATACTCAATAAGACTCCAACCTAGAAGATCAATAAGACACCATTTATTATGGAATGTGATGAATCACATTAAGTCTTAAAATTGAAGTTCTGAATTTGTTAAACTACTTATGAGTAGGTTATTAATAAAATAATGTAAGGAACTGTCAATATGTATTTGTAATGTCCCAAAAGAGAACAATTTTATGTTGCTCTACTTGCTAAGTTTTTATAGATAGTCTATAAATTGCAAAAGGCAAGTGGGAGTTTTATCTTGAAAAGATAAAGTTACAAGATACATAATCTTCTAAAAATACACTAGTAAATGTCATGATGAGGATTAAACATGTTAATGTTAAATCTCAAGATGATGGAATTCTCATTCATAGATCCGCAAGGATATCTCAAATATTTGTATAATATGTTGAGGATTATGAGTTACAGGATTATGGTAAACCTGTTGGTCATTAAGATGAATTGCAAATATTGAATTTGGCAAGTTACTCATACTATGAATGTTTAGATGCAGTCCATAAAGATAATTAGTTTTGGAAACTTAATTAATCTTGAACTCTATAGTTAGACTATAGAATGAAGATGAATTTCTACAAAGGGAATGAAAATCCTAGAGATTTAAATTTTTGAGTAGAAATCATATGGAAAATTTTGTATACATATTTAATGAATGTCTTATGACAAGATTATCAATCACACTTAAGCAATTAACTGTGATTGAATATTCTTTCTAATCACATTAAATGTATAAAGATTATGATTGTCATTCTTAGTTTCATTAACATGAAATTGACAATAGAATATCAAAACTCTTTCTTGAGAAATTACTTTTGCGAGGAAGATAAGTAATTAAAAGGAGTATTTGAATTCAAATAATCTTTGAAAGTATACAAAGTGCAATCATTCATGAATGGATTAATGCATGCATCTAGGAGATATACTTATGTTTAATTATTAAATTCAGTGTTGATTTATAATTAAAATAAGATATTTCTTTAATATTCCTGAAAGCTAGTGGGAGTGTTGTATTTATTTTCTTATTTCATATATGTTGTATAACATATAGAAGTAACATTCCGTATACGTTAAATGTTAAGTCTTAGTTTGAAATGAAACTTCACTTGATGATTTAGAAATAAACATACAACCTTGGAATATATGTTTATTGTTATAAACATAAGCGGTAAAATAATTGATTCTAATAGAACATGATATACTATTAGAAAGTCTAAATAGAAACATATCTTTGAAAAGATATAACATGAATAAAATCTAAGTTTGACACAAGGATTTTTCATGTACATCATGTTATTTGTTGTATCATACTTGATGAAAGATGATTTGACAACATTAATATCTAATTGAAAGTTATTAGATAACTAAGTGTAATGGATATGGTTGGATATAGAATTAACATCCTCAGCCTGGAATTGCTCATAAATTCTAAGTATAAACCATATGGCAAATTGTTGCGTAATCGTTATAGCCGACAAATCTTGAAAGATTTTAAGTTATCAAACATTACACAATGGATATTAAAGTTTACGGAATTTTTAAAGAGCATATTGTTGTTTGCATACAATGATGCTAATAAAATTGAGATGACACTCAATACTAGTCATGGTAGGATTTCATCTTTGTTAATGGCTATGTGTACTAGTTATGCTTAACTATGAGCATAGTTGCATTATACATTAAAGAATTATAATACTTTAAACTATAAAAGGTTTGATAGTTTAATTATCATAAATTGGTGGTTGAGGATGTCACACATTTATGAAATATTATGTGGCATTATCAAGATAGTTGAATGCACACATACAAGAACTTCACTAATTGAATTCTTGAAATAAGTATTCTCAAAATTCAGATAGATCAAAATTAGTTGATTTATGTCTTGTCAACAAGTATGATTGACATGACTTGAGACATAATTCATTAACTAGAATTATCATGCATTGATCTATTTTAGTATTTGGATAAGGGATGTTAAGCAACTATTATTTACAATGAATTAAAGTACTTGGTACGTTTATTTTCATTAATAATAGATTGTATCATATATTTGCATGTTTAAATCCGTGAATAACTTATGTTATTCTAAATTGTCCGTTGTCGATTAATGATATGGGAATATCATTAAATCAAGACAAATCTGAGTATTGGTAGAATATACTTGAAAGTATATTGATGCGTTGAAATGCCAATTTCACATGATATTTAATGAATTGAATATATGACTTATCCCAACTTCATGAGTTTACTTTATAGATCTTATCATCAAGTAAATCATGTATATATAGTTATCCTCAGATTTGAGATACCAGATAACTGTCATGGATGTAGTGCATTTCTGTGAAGCAATTTACCGCTATACGTAACTGGTAGCTATAAGGATTGTTTTCAGAAGTGTTGCAAAGTTCATGGGTTATGCTCGTAGTCAAGAGAGAATTTGTTCCTTCAAATTTGTTTGGAGTTTAATATTGTTGGGCCCCTCGTAGGGTTGACAAGATGTTTGCGTGCGCACGCCCAAGATCTCCCCTAAATATGTTCAGAAGGTTTGGTAATCTTGCTCAATCAGAAATAACGAGAAACAGAATGATTAATAAAGAATGACTGAGATCCATATCTTTATTAATGTAGTATTAGAAACAAAAGGATGAGTATGATGATGAATCATCGAATGGTTTTTCCAGGAGACCACCACCTGAGTTGTACTAGGGGCATTGGCGTGTTGCTAGACGCTAACCAATGTCATTACACTATTAATAGATTTCTAAGTGGGAGCTGTTAGAGTTTGTGGAAAAATATTAAACGTGTATGACTAGAATCGAACTCGGGACCGAGGGATTGCACACTTTACGTATGAATGATTAATGAAATAATTAATATATATATAAACGTTATGTATTTAATTATTTGAACACGAAATAATGACTAACGGACATTAAGTAATTAACGGGAATTGACTAACGACTGTTAGTGAATAAATGAATGACTGTAGATGGAATTACAGGACAAGAAGGTTCTAGAATCCCTATGGGATTAGTATGGCCGATCGTTTGAGTGGTTTACCAAGCCCAATCCACCTCAAACTTGTCCTCTAAGTTACCACTCTATAAATACAAGGCCTAGGGTTTAGGGTTTCATAGCTTGTGCACTCTTGCTATAACCCTAAATTCCCTTCTTCTCCCTTTGTGCTAAAACCGATCGTACAACCCTTGGGGTGTGTCGATCTAGTGTTTTTTCCTTGAAGCAAAATTGTTTTGGTTTTCGTATGTTCTTTTACTAGCATCAAACATTAATCGGTTATAGTACGTGTATACAAAACCTTGGTAATTAACTCACTATAGTTAATACCATTTTGGATTGAGAAACAAAATGGTAAGGGGTTTCTCGGTAATCCACTTGTTTGTTAAAGAAGAAGTATTTGAAGTTTAGATCCTTGTTCATGCTAGGATCAAAGGTACGTATATTTATTATTCGGTTAAACTCTTATATGTTAAATATTGATTCTTTGCTTCCACTACGTGCTTTGGTGATATAGAATTAATTATATAATTGTTATGGTATTTAAATTCTAACAGAGCTATTTCTCAAATTAAATGTTAATAACAAACATAATCGGGCAACATCTTATTTATTCTTGATATAAATTAAAGGAAACTCACTACTGTATCAACACGCGTCAACACACATACTTACTTTAATCATAAATATATTTTTCAATTGATGAGATGAAAATTTAACTTATATAATTGAAGGTTTTGAGAAGTATGTAAGTATTGATAAGCATGTATCTTCTCCTACAACAGCCAATGAGCCAAAACAGCTGAGATTGGACTGAAAAGTTAATGGAGCTGTAGATATATACATGAAAACCACCTTCACTGAGCAACAAATTCATGTGTGACCAAGGTCTTATAAAAACAATAGTGTTTAATGATAGGATGCAACAAAAGAATTTCATTTCATTTTCGGGCACAAGTTAAGTCCCATAAAGACATAGCTTTTGGAAGCTAGATATGTTCATTAATTATATGGGTATCGTGCAGTCTTGAACTTGAACGTACTTATTTGAAGATTAAAGAATAGAATCTTCATTTTACCAAATAATAGCTAACTATCATAATTCAAGAATGCTCAACACAGAAAATATATCCAACATCTTTTTTTCTTTTTTTTTTTTTTTTTTTTTTTTCTTTTTTTGAACGGCTTGTTAGTTGTTAGTGATTCAGGTCTAACAGTGATATCTGATTGGGCAGTATGCTGACCCTGAGACCCGCTTGCTACCCCTTTATCTCCTGAAGGGGTAAAAGTCTCGGGTGAGACTCGAACTTGAGAACTCCCCTAGCCAAACATCCCCTCCCCAAGGCACCTTAAGGAAACCTTGGTAGCCAACTGAACTAGCTCAGTTGGTTATATATCCAACATCTAGATCAAAGCAAAGCTGCCAAATTTATAAGTTGCTTGAATCGGCCAAGGTTCCTCACTTTAATTAGACATTAAATTTTTTTTTACGTTTTTAGAATTCTATTACTGGCTTCCAATAATCAAACTTGATCATGTCCAAACCAACAAGCAGCTTAGTATATAATTGACTTTAGAAATGATAACATCAAAATCATATCGGAAGCAAGATGAAGGCATCAGATAATCTACACCAATTTTTACTATTTGCCATGGAGTCATGGGCTGCTTATCAGCAAATGATGCAACACGGGTGATTGTATTGGAGATGAGATAACGTGAGCTTACTTCCTCCGTTATTCAAACTTTTGAAGAGACTGAAAGCTTTAGCTTCCACCGTTGCATTATGAATTACCTTAGGACATTTTCTACTTGTAGTGACGACGAATTTCGTTGCTTTGAGTAAAAAATATCGTCGCTATACGTTATGGCGACGACACATAATCTCAATAAAGTCCGTCTCCATAGATCCGTCGCTATAAGTTTTAGCGATGATTGATTTAACTTATAACAATTATGGGTTTGACTTGACTATTTTGACTTTTGCCTTTCCGCTAAACCCTCATAACAAAAACTATAGCAACGACATGTCGTCGCTATAAGTATCATTGAATTATTGACCACAACCTATAGGGACGACCTATAGAGACCACATATGGTCGGTATAGGTCCAATGAATATTTGATCGTAACCTATAGAGACAGCCTGCAGCGACTACATGTGGTCACTATTCATCTGTTGATTATTTGACCGTAACCTATAGCGACGACCTATAGCGACCCCATGTGGTCGATATAGGTGACCTGCAATTCGGTGACCTGCATGAAATCATGACCTATAGCTACAATGTCGTCGCAAAAGGTTTGGCGGCTCAAATTCGACTCAACGGGAAATTATATGTTGACCACGACCAAACTTCTGTTCGTTATTATACTTTTAGCGACTACAAAGTCGTCGCTAAAGATAATAGTCAAAGTCAAAGATTTACCATGGTCTTCTTTTGTCGTCTAGTGAACCTTTAGCGACAACCCAACGACAACATGTCGTCGGTGAAGGTTTTGGTCAAAGATGGGGCCCGAGTTTTTGTCATCTAGAAGACCTATGGCGACGACATCTGTCGTCGCTAAAAAACTCCCATTGCTGTTAGTGGAATTTGGTGTACGTAGTGGAATGTCCGATTGACATACATTGATAGAAGACACATACAGGATGCTTCCCGCATTATTAATGATAGATGGACACTTCATTGTTATTACTAATGTTTTTTAATTGGATGACAACGCTAATGATTTGATAAATTTAGTCCAAAGGAATTGCAAAGGAAATATGCAAAACCCAGGTTCGTTGTCCCGACGAAGATTGAATGGAATTTTGATTTCGGGATCGTGAAACGTGTAGTGAATGGATAATATAGTGAGATTTTTGGATTTTAAACTAAAAATAAGCAAACATAAATTTAAAAAAAAACTAATTAAGCTAGGGAAATTATAATCTAAGGCATACGCAAAAGTAATCCTAAATACGCGTTTAAAACGTGAAGTAACGAACCTAAACGGCAAAATAGTGAAATTCTAACCCTACAGGTACAAATTAATTTTTCCTAAGTGCTAAATACTAAAAGAAATTTTTGTAAAAAAGAATTATATTTTTTTTTATTAATATTTAATTTTTTATGAATAAAAAAACAATTTAAACTAATTAAATGAGTAAAAATATAAAAACAGTGTAGAAAAATCTGAATTTGTAATAGAAATTACTTTATCCTATAATAAATGTAAGAAAAATAATATGGAAGAAAAAGCTACTTTTAATAAGCTGATATAAGCAGAATAGTTTAAATAAGCTAAAGGGAAAAACAAGGTATAAAAAGATAAAAGGTGAGAACTAGAACAGAAAAGACCCTAGGGCATTTCTGGTTGTGTGTGGGGTGTAGTGAGGTTGTGTGAAGGCAGAGACCAGGGTTCGAATCTGGTCTGACACTTTTGCAAAAACTATTATTTTATTTTTTTATTTTTTTCTTTTAAAAACCAAATAAGCACTATAAAATAAGTACTTTTATCACCACAACTATTTTATAAAGACTACAAATAAGCTCAGTTAAAAGCACTAATGATCAGAACATTTCAATGACTTAAGAATATAAACTGAGGTACTAAAATCAAGCCAAAAAGCTAAGGTATTCTAAAATAAGCTAGAGCATACTGAGAGTAAGCTAATTAACCTGAAGGGAGATAGAATAAGCAGCAAGTAAACAAGGAATAAGCTTAGAAACAGTAAAATTGGCACTAAATGGCTGCTGATGAGCAGGGCTGCAGTCCTAAGAGGGGCTTTTAAGAAGTAAAATAAGCTAACAAAACTAAAAGCTATACTAAGAAAACTGAAAACAAGTGAAGACAAGCAACTAATCATCAAATAAAAACACTTTTTAGGAATTTTGAATAGCTAGATAAGCTAAAAAATAACTTTGAAAAGGCTAAGCTGAGTGCTGATTTGATACTAGGCTGAGGTGATTTTTGGTTTTGAAAATGGGTCAAAATAGTTGTGCACCTAAAGCCTTATGTGCAGAACTCATAAGATCCATATTAGACTAAATTTGAACAAGTTTAATCTACTAAAATGCACTTAAACTAGATTATGCAAAATCTAAAGGTAAAAACAGTTATATGCTTAGATTTTTATAAAACTTACTTAAAACCTATAAAACTAAATGAGAATGCTTAAAAATGCTTCTAAACCACTTATAATGTCAAATTAAAGCTGATTGAAACTAAGCAAATGGACAAAACAAGTTTAGCTTGAAAAAATACCCTTGTGCCAAACAGCCTTTTATGGACTGTTTTTGAGCTTAGTACTAGTATAAGCTGTTTTAAGCTATAAATGAGAACCACAGACTCTTATCTAGGTATATTGAACTCTAAAAACAACTTTTCTTCTATGTTAAGGAACTAGAAATAAGCTACACTTAATAAGCTAATTTTTTGGTCTTTTATGGTTTTTTAAGTAAAACTTGAACAAGTGAACACATAACTATATTAAAACTACAAGTAACTATGAAAAGCAAGGAAATACATCAATAAGCATAAGCAAATAAGCAGTAGATTAAGCTAATAAGCAAAGTTGACTTACATTGACTTTTATCAAAAACTTGAATTCGAGTACAAATTGAGAACTGATTACAAAACTTTGAAACTAAAGAGACATAAGCTAAAATGACATAAAATAAGCTACAATTACACTAGACTACTACTACACTACACCTACTCCTAATGCCTAACAACTAACACCTTTTTCTGTGAGGAGACGAGGGCTTTTATAGCCAACTGAGAAGCTTCTAGGGTTTTTTCTGAGTTAATCCCAGCCCTTCAATCATCAATTCGTCATTTTAATCCATCAAAACCCTTGGATCAAATTCATGAGGTGTCTCAACCAATCACTGGCTCCTATTCTACCACCTTGGCAATCCGTGTGTCAGCAACCTCTGACATATCAGAGGTCTTCTAGAAGGATTTTAAGTACGGGTAAAATAAGGTGTGCAGGGTAAAAGAGGATTTGGGAAGATAAACAGTAAAACTGGTATTGAAATGGTGTGTTTGGTTGTTTTTGTTTGACTGGGAAATTAATAGTTTTGACCGGGTAATTTAAACGGGTTATAGGGTATAGGATCCGGGTTATTATAGGGAACGGGCTGGGGTAGTGTGGATTGGGTTTTGGTTTATTTATGGGTTGGATTTTGGGTTTGGTTATGTTTTAGGATAAATGGGTTTAGGATTAATTTTGAAAGTGTATTTGACATCAAGGGACTAAATCTGCCAAAAGCTGAAATTATCTTCAAGGACTGATTTTGTAATTATGCCACGAACCAAGGGCTGTTCTGTAAATATATTTTTACTTTAACGAATTCTTCCCCGGCTTCGGCTTTATATATAGTCTTCCAAATCCCGTGCTCGTGTTTTCCGGATTTTTCTTGATTTTTGTCCATATTTTTAAATATCCGTACCTGCATTTAAACAAACACAAAAACACAAATATCTTTGGCATTTTGGTTAGTTTTTGGTCGTTTTGGTCTTAATTTGGAAAATAAAAGGTATATGAATAAGCACATACCAATAACCAGACAACGCTAATGATATATAGGTAAATTTGTGCGTAGCTAAAACTTTTGTATATGGTTAGACATCTTAGTCAGATGTACGTATATTTGGATAAGTTTACTCAATTATTACCTAGGAGTTGTTAGATACTTTTATTTGTACTAGGCGAGTACCCGTGCATAGCAACGGAAATTTCTAGCGGCAGACAATTAACGATATGCGATATTGTGGTAAGTGTTTCGTGTAATGTTCAAAATAGAACGTGAAAATATCAAAATGTAATTGCAAACGGTTGTAGCATGCGATAATTCAACTCAACCAAAAATTCTTAACATGTATCAAAGAACATATAAAACATTTAGTGAAATTCTAAGACCCGTGAAATTCATGAGATTAAATTGAAAACTATGAACAGGATGGAGAATGTGTTATAAACGGACATGTAACACATATAGTAATGGTTGATTAAGAAGAAGTATATACGTAAAGAATCTTTTAGATGAATAGTTTTATAGACGTTAAAAACAAACAACGGTTTAAAAAAGTACGCATTAAAAAATGAGAAAAAAAATTAATCATTAATACGAATTATGTATTCTACAAAAATAATAAAAGTTTTATGATCTGTATTTTTAGCACAATATCCGCTTGATATCTATTTGGTTTGACCATAACCATTAACGATGTATTTGGTTTTAGTTCTAGCCGAGTATCCGTGCCTAACGATGTATAGTTTTTGAAAATTTTTGGGTCGCATTATAATTATTAAACCAGCAACAATATATGGGTGATAACATTGAGTCCATGACTGCAACACTATAAGAGCAGAAGGTGTGGGAGTTGTTGTGCTTCGCCGTGGGCTGAGGTGGAGCCTCGCCGTGGCTCACCGCCACACCGGCAAGGCTCGCCGGAGCTCGTTGTGAAGCAGATATCGTGCAGACGACGAGCAAAATACATGTACGAAGTGGGCCACGATTTCATGCTTTCTTGCTTCTTCTTTTTTTTTTCTTTGTATCTGCATTTGTTTTATAGTTTTTAGATATTAGTAATTTTGTAAACTTTATTTTAAAACTTGTAAAATGTTTAAATTAGATTAACATTAAACATCAAATTAAACCTACCTTACACAGACACTTCTAAAAACAACGAACGATTAACGTAAACAACAAACGATTAACACAAACAACATACGATAAACATAAACATCGAACGATTAATGAAAAGTATCATCTGAATCTGGGTATCCATCTTCGGATGATTCGGAAGGTGTGTAAATACCACACTCCCACCTTTCTCTGCGTTCTTCAGCCTCTTTTGCTTCCCGCTCCAAACGAGCCATTTCCTCTTCTATTTCATTATATTCCATTTCCAGCAAGACCTGCATGTCTGCGTCCCACTGCCTAAGTTGTTCCTCACTTATCCCAAACGGATTTGAATATTGATTTGGAACCGGTGGATTTGGGTCTTGGTTTGGAACCGGTAAATTGTTCACCGGTTCATGTGGTTGGCTGAAAACGGGAATGATTTGTCCAGGTGGAGTATGGACTTCTTCAGTTTGTCGAGGTGGGCTAGAAAATTGTTGCCCGAAATCCTTCATGCGAGGCAGGGATGGAAATTGTTGCCCGAAATCTTTTTTGCTGGAAGACATTTTGAGTTACAGACGTTTGGATAGTTGTGGTTTGTGTGTGACAATTGAAATCAAAAGGCTGGGTATTTATAGGGGACAATCCACACGTTTTTAATACTTTCATTTTGAATTTCAAATTTCAAACTGATAAAAAAAGATCCCGCCTATCTTTATTTTTGAATTTCAAATTTTAATATTATTATTTTGAATTTGAATTTCAAAAAGATCCCGCCCATATTTATAAATGGTTATAAATATCATTCCATTGTAGGGGACAATCAACACTTGAAATATTTATTCAAACTATCATTTGAAATGAGTAATCGTTTGTCCAAAGAGGAAGAGAGGCTGCTCGCTGAAGTTTGGGTGGCAGTTTCTCAAAATCAAAGCTTCGACAATGAGAACTCCTTTTGGAACCGGATTGTAGACATGTTCAACAATATGTCTAACGGTGAATATCGTAACAGGAAGACGCTCACGGGTAAATGGACGAGGCTCAGTAGCGAATGTCAGAAATTCAACGCTATTTACTTAGAATTGCAGCGCGTAGGCGGGGAGAACGAAGGTGAGATTCTCAACACTGCAAAGACAATGTTTCAACAACGATTTGGTGGGAGAAGCTTCGAATACGTTCACGTATGGGAGGTTGTGAGAAACGTTTAACAGTGTTGTATGATGTGTTATCCGTATCGTTTTTAGTATTTGTTGTATGATTAGTATGTGTTTAAATTAAGTTGTAATGTGTTTTTTATTTGGGTATTTGAAAAGAAAAAAAAATAGTTAGTGGTGGGGCCCAAATGAGTAAGTTGTGGGATGTTATGATAAGGGGGTTGTTAGTTGTGGTTAGTTGTGATGATGTGGCACCCGTGGGGCCCGAATGAAGAGGTAAGAAGATGTCATGACACCTTGTGGTCTTATAAAGATAGGCGGGATCTTTTTGAAATTCAAATTCAAAATAATAATATTAAAATTTGAAATTCAAAAATAAAGATAGGCGGGATCTTTTTTTATCAGTTTGAAATTTGAAATTCAAAATGAAAGTATTAAAAACGTGTGGATTGTCCCCTATAAATACCCAGCCTTCTGATTTTAATTGTCACACACAAACCACAACTATCCAAACGTCTGTAACTCAAAATGTCTTCCAGCAAAAAAGATTTCGGGCAACAATTTCCATCCCCGCCTCGCATGAAGGATTTCGGGCAACAATTTCCTAGCCCACCTCGACAAACTAAAGAAGTCCATACTCCACCTGGACAAATCTTTCCCGGCCAACCACATGAACCGGTGAACAATTTACCGGTTCCAAACCAAGACCCAAATCCACCGGTTCCAAATCAATATTCAAATCCGTTTGGGATAAGTGAGGAACAACTTAGGCAGTGGGACGCAGACATGCAGGTCTTGCTGGAAATGGAATATAATGAAATAGAAGAGGAAAGGGCTCGTTTGGAGCGGGAAGCAAAAGAGGCTGAAGAACGCAGAGAAAGGTGGGAGTGTGGTATTTACACACCTTCCGAATCATCCGAAGATGGATACCCAGATTCAGATGATACTTTTCATTAATCGTTCGATGTTTATGTTTATCGTATGTTGTTTGTGTTAATCGTTTGTTGTTTACGTTAATCGTTCGTTGTTTTTAGAAGTGTCTGTGTAAGGTAGGTTTAATTTGATGTTTAATGTTAATCTAATTTAAACATTATACAAGTTTTAAAATAAAGTTTAAAAAATTACTAATATCTAAAAAATATAAAACAAATGCAGATAGAAAAAAAAAAAAAAAAAAAAAAAAAAAAAAAAAAAAAGCAAGAAAGCATGAAATCGTGGCCCACTTCGTACATGTATTTTGCTCGTCGTCTGCACGATATCTGCTTCACATCGAGCTCCGGTGAGCCTTGCCGGTGTGGCGGCGAGCCACGGCGAGGCTCCACCTCAGCCCACGGCGAAGCACGACAACTCCCACACCTTCTGCTCTAAATGGTTATAAATATCATTCCATTGTAGGGGACAATCAACACTTGAAATATTTATTCAAACTATCATTTGAAATGAGTAATCGTTTGTCCAAAGAGGAAGAGAGGCTGCTCGCTGAAGTTTGGGTGGCAGTTTCCCAAAATCAAAGCTTCGACAATGAGAACTCCTTTTGGAACCGGATTGTAGACATGTTCAACAATATGTCTAACGGTGAATATCGTAACAGGAAGACGCTCACGGGTAAATGGACGAGGCTCAGTAGCGAATGTCAGAAATTCAACGCTATTTACTTAGAATTGCAGCGCGTAGGCGGGGAGAACGAAGGTGAGATTCTCAACACTGCAAAGACAATGTTTCAACAACGATTTGGTGGGAGAAGCTTCGAATACGTTCACGTATGGGAGGTTGTGAGAAACGTTTAACAGTGTTGTATGATGTGTTATCCGTATCGTTTTTAGTATTTGTTGTATGATGTGTTATCCGTATCGTTTTTAGTATTTGTTGTATGATTAGTATGTGTTTAAATTAAGTTGTAATGTGTTTTTTATTTGGGTATTTGGAAAAAAAAAAATAGTTAGTGGTGAGGCCCAAATGAGTAAGTTGTGGGATGTTATGATAAGAGGGGGTTGTTAGTTGTGACGATGTGGCACCCGTGGAGCCCGAATGAAGAGGTATGAAGATGTCATGACACCTTGTGGTCTAAGTATAAAAGTGATAAAACCAAACATTAATGATGTCATATAAAATAAGACTTTGGTAAAATAGACCTTAATGAATTGACTCGTGTGAATGTGATATTGTGATCAGGGTACCATTTGAAATGGATTCATATATCAATAACAGGATTTGTGTTTTGAGACAACAACCAATCAACTTAACCACATTCCTATGATTGATTTGCAATAGGATAACAACTTCATTGATAGATTGCTCTATTTAAGATTTTGTTTGGGTTATACTATACAAGCCCCCTCTACTATGTGGGCTCCGTCTATTCTGGTCAACATGTACAAATTTTAAAGCACACCGTACAAGCGGCGGCAGCACATGAAAAGTCAACACCCCCCCTATAAGGGGGCTTGAATAACTCATCCCATTTTGTTTGATCTGCTAATTTGGACTTCTTTTTAGCAACTATTGAGATAGGACTCCTTTATAAGTTGTGCCATAGCCACCCTTGCCGATGATCCTACTCTTGTTGTAATATTTGTTGCTCACTGAAGCTCCTCTATATTGAACCCTTTTGCTCAATCATGAGAATCCCCGTCTCTAGAATAAAAGCTTTTGCTACCAAAACCCCCTAAACCATCAGCTGAAAACATAGATCTGATTTTACCAACACCAAATAAACCGTTACTGGCCTCAATTTCATGTCTAAAAACATCATTGGCCTCTGTTTTCACTTTCAATAACTTTAGCAACAACAACAAAAAAGCTAACAAAAACATGAAACACTAACCAGCATGAACGGTTTTCAGTTCAAAAATCATTAATGGCCTCGAATCAGCAACCGAGAAACACAACCCACTAAAATACTAAAACCCAGCAGATAACCCACAAAAACCGGCTATTAAATATCCGCTTAACCACCAAAACCACAATAAACCGCCATCAACCACCAACTGAAATCACTGCCTAAACCACCTATTCCACCCAAACCATGGTCATGAGCTCAGCAGACGGCAGCGATTTTAGACAACCTAGTTCACATAATAGATTTTATAACAAAATTAAAACAGTAAACTTTGTAACAAATTACACAATAAAGATTATGACAAATATTAACAACTTTAATAATAGAGCATACATATTGCAACACCAATAGTCAAGGCGGCAGTGGTTACTTCCGGCGAGACAACGGAGGAAAGTGGCGACAGCAGCGGCGGAGCGGAGGCGGCGGCTGTAAAAAACACCGAAATGCTTTAAAAACAAAAATCTACATATCAATCTATAGATCTGTAAAAATAAGCCTTCAAAAATTAAAAGTATACATAGCTCTTGTAAACAAAACTAAAAAAAATACCTCAAACCTTCAGAAGCCTTCAGCAAAGCGCGATTCAGCGGCGGCTACTTCCCGGCGAGTCAACTGCGGCAGCGCCTTATGGCGACTATAACAGAAAAACGCAAAAAAATATAATATAAACTCAAATCTATAAATAAACACCAAAGAAAACCTTCAAAACTTTAGATCTATTAAGAAAACTCAAAAAAAAAACACCTCGATGGTAGCGCTTCTGTGGTGGGTTCGAAGATGTCCATCGGATTTTGCAAGAACCAGTAGTGTTGGTGCGGAATATGTTGATGTTGATGGCGGCGGTGTTGGTACAGTTGGTCGTGTTCTACCGTGGTTCATCTAGTGTTCTGTGTTGGTCCTTCTACGGCGGCGACAAGCAATGGGGTGATATTGGGTGGTGGTGAGATCTGGCGGTGGGAGCTTTGGTGGCGAAGAGATGAGAGTGTTTTTGTTAGTTGTGAATGTACAGCTGCGTTGCCATAAGAGCAAGGGGTGCAGTGAGCAACCCAAGCTCTCGGGCCCCACAGCATGCCACATCAGCACAACACACCACAACTAACAACCCCCTCCCCAATACAACTAACTACAAGTTACTCATTAGGACCCACCACTATCTTTTTTTCTTTTTTATCAAATATCCAAATAAACTAAAACTAATTTTATTCAAATAAAAATACAATATACTAAAACGATACAACATATTGAAAACAATACAACATATGTTGTCTACGTTAATCGTATGTTGTTGTTTATGTATCTCGTATTATTGTTTAATGAAATCTAAGTTTTATAAACCTTTGTTTTATATACATTTACATATATGTTCCACATATATACATTTGCAAAAAAAAAAAAAAAAAAAAAAGTACAGACACTCTAGCTCGTCATGCAGACGAGCAAAACCCTCACAACGAACGATGGCGAGCTCCCATGGTGCAGAGACGAGCTCGGCGAAGGTTCAGGTAGGACACGGCGAGCTTGGCAACGAATTGCACCCCTTGGTCTAAATAGTTTCAGCCGTGTATAAATTTCTGTCACATTTGACTAATTTCAACATTCCACATTTCACTTTTTCCACTTTGACTGTTTTTCTATTATATGTAGTATAGATACTTTTATTTAGATCTATACAAGAGTTTCTATCATAATTTCCGCACAACATAGTTAAATATGTTCATATATTTGACAATCATATGTGGATCAAACCCTTGTCGAATGCAATTTTTTGAATTTCATTTTCGCGCGGCGTGCGAGCAATCTGGACCTTGTTAGATATCAAATAGCTTGTGATGATGCTCTTAATTGGACCTGAAGTTCGTCTGTTGCAAGTTAGCTGAGGAAATTTGGAAAGATATTTCAAACTGGTGGAAATCGAATGGTGAGAGTTTCTCATACCTGGCTGATGTATTCAGCCTTGCGGGTAAGGCAAAGTTAAAGTCATTCTCATTCTATCATTGTCGACGTGGCGGTTCACATTACCTTATGTTCATTATTGTGGTGTTAAAGAAACGAATTCACTTTCGCGTCAAAGTGGCAAAATTAAGATCGAGCTCCTCTTCAATGATGTTAAGCTTATTATTTTGATTGGATGTCTAATAGGCTTTTCTTTTAGGAACATTTTCATTAATTGGATAGAGCTAGTGGCTCAATAATCCATTTAGCACTCTTTGTTGTTTGTAATTATCTCTTTTTTTTCTCCTAGCTTCTAGGTTGCTAATCTAATTTCAAGATCAAAAAAAAAAATACTAGATATGTAGGGTAATGACTCTAAATTCAGAAAACCAAATATACCACACTCACGTACATACTCTAAAATAACAAATAAAACAACTAACATGCAAATTTTATAGTACATATTAAAACAAAACTTATGTCAACAACATGACTAACTCCTTCAGTCATATATTTGTTTCTACCCGACTTTTATCAAGCTAGCAAGACGCTAAAATTGGCTGATTTGAGTGATATGGTCAATCTAAAGACCTCAGTTAAGGTTTGTTCGAATATTGTAGTTCAAACTACGACAACTTAGATCATTTGGAGATGACATGATAAAGTGTGCTTTGAATAAAACCACTTGCCAAGACATCTTTGGAGAAGAAATTAAAGGCATGTTTGGTTAGAGGTTACAGATACTAAGGAATGGGTGATCGGTGCATTTTACATACACCTTAATATAGTTTAATTGATTGATTATACATTGATATTATTCTCTATATATACTACTTTGAGGTGTTTTATGTTTATTTAGGTTATGCGCATAAAGGAGCTAAGTTGCGAGATTACAAGTTTAAAATAAAGAAATGAAAGATTTGGACGTCGCTCTATTTTTAGAAGAAGAATGCGTCGTATCAATTTCTGAAGATACGCAGTATAATCTTAAAGTCAGTCTGGGGCATTAGGCTTTTAATCCATCTAAGTGATTAATTAATTTAGTCTTTTCCCTTGATCTTGGGCTCTGACACACAAAATAAAGAAGAGAAGCCCACTAGCAATCAATATTGTTGGTTGTTGGTTTTGATTTGGACGACAAAGGCATGGAGCAAATATACAACTTATATTATTTTGAAGGAAAGCATGCAATAGTTTGGAAACAAGTATATCACATTGGAATAAAAGAAATGAAAGAGTATATCCTTTATTTGGGGAACAAGTAAAAAGATTAGAGAGCATGCATATATTCGGTATATATATTCCCACGATGGGTGATCGTGTATAGTATCCCCGGATCCTAGCATATTGGGCCGGGCATGACTAACATCTTAAACCACGGCAGATCCTAGTCCCGCAATCCGGACAAGATCATCCCCGGTCTCTCAAGTCTGGGGACCTAATCCGATGTCGACAGCTATCCTGCCGCGACTACCTAAAGCCAGATCTTGTGGGATTGTGTCTTCCACTTGATCTGACATTTACCTACTAAGGTATGGCGCAACCATGCGCTGCTCTGACAATTACCTACCCAGTAATTAATGCGCAGAGTTTCGAGGTAGCTACAGTAAGTATAAGGGTAGTATAAATACTCCCATCTCATTTATTACCACACCTAACTGCATTTACTACGCCTAGTCCGCGCTTAAACTATCTCTCTAAATAAATATACTTACTCTCACACCGGAGGCCAACCGCGGAACCCCCCCTTCCGCGGTAAGACTAACGGTGCTACTTTTGTCTTAGCAGTTAACAAGAAGTAATCGGTGCAAGATCTACCCTCCAAGAGCTAGTCTAACCTAGGTCTGGGAGTGTGCCAAAGATTTGTACTAACATTTGGCGCCATCCGTGGGATCAGTTACACAAACTGCGTTTCAAAAGGAAGAAAAATCTACCATGAGCAATCAAGGAAATAATCCTTCTCCTTCCCAGGAACCTTCCACCGTGCGTAACACTCGTGATATGGGAAAAAACAAGGAGCAGGAACTCTATGCAGAATCCCTTCCGGATGAAGCAATCAGGAAGTTTTGCGATCAGCACTACGACCGATTGCTGCCACTAATGTCCGAAAAGGTCCACGCAGAAAAGCTAAACCAAGTAAGGACCCGCCTTGAGTTCGAGGATGAGTCGCGGGAAGACCCTTCCCCGCAAGGACTATCCAGAAACTCCCAGTCAAGATCCCTATGGGAACGAAAGAATGAAAAGAGGCGGAAATCCAGTCCTAGTTACAAGTCAGGGCCCTCTGAAAGCTCTTACTCCCGAAGCGTTTTCTCTAGGCTCAGCAAGGAACCTAGGGGCGGTGACAAAGAAATGGAATATCCCCGATCTACCGTTTTCACCCGTTTGGGAGAAAGGAGGGGGGATGTTAAGTCACGCCTAGGAGAGAAGAAGGCGGACGTATTCTCTAGACTTAAAACAAAATGCCGTACCAGAAGAGAGCGCAGAGCTGAAGCAGAGCGTTACAGACAAGAGGGGCGTCCTCGTGAGGAAAGATACCCAGAAAGCAGCAGGAAAAGGTCACCCAGCCCAACCCTTAGCCGCGTCCCTCGTTCTAGGGAACATAGAACCAGAAGCAGGTCCACATACTCAAGTCACGAACGACCTCGGAAGCAAACACCTGTAGAAAGTGAGGACAGTGCAGGGGAATACTGGGGGGCAAGGTCTGGAAAGAGCAAAGGGGAAGAGGATGATCTTTATCATCCCTACGACGTTGAAGACGCTAATCCGTTCACATTAAGGATTAGGGGTTTCAAATTCCCAAAAAGAACCAGAATGCCTAATAATGTTAAGACTTACGATGGGACCGGAGATCCGGAGGACCACATGAAAAGCTTCTGTACCGCGGCCAAAGTAGAGCGATGGGCCATGCCCACATGGTGTCATATGTTTAACTCCACCCTCATGTAACACCCCAACCCGACAAGGGTAAAGATATCACAAATATATGGTTTCATATCAGAACAACATAGTATCCATAAATCAAAATAGTGGAAGTCAATACATAATCCAATAATAAGTCAACATGACTTATATCCAAAATGAAAGGAAATAAAAGAAGTACATAAGTTCAATGCCCAAACAATGGCAACATAAAGTCTGAAGAAAATCAAATGGTAGATAAGCTATAAAGAACAAGCTCCACTCAAGTGCACTCAACCCCAAAGCCATGCCCAACTCCTAGCTTAATTACCTGCCGCGGGAAAAGAAAACGCGGCTGAGCTACTAGAGCTTAGTGAACAGATATAACGTAACAAGCAGTAGCATAATGAATAATACATGAGTAAATGAGAATGGAAGCATGAGTATATGATAAGAATACATGGTAAGAATACATAAGGAAAAGATAAAGGTGTATGGTAAAGGAAGGTCAGTAATCCACTACGAGCCCATAACATGAAATCATAATCATAATCATAATCATAGCCATAAACATGTAGAGGGGAGACCTCTTAGTATCCTGTATATATATGAGGGGTGACCTCATCATGGGTTGGAGTAGCTAGCTCCCGGAGTGTGAAAGACGTGTATCGCACACACCATCAGTCACCATGAATATCATAACATAACATAACATAACATGTACATGAACAAATCTAGGATGCATCCATACGCCCCAGGTGGCCATAATCTGCCTCTACGTAAACATAACATGCAGGGACGGGACAGGTCATCACTCTCCTGCCCTAGAGTCATGCCATCGGTGCATCGACTGACATGGACATGAAACCCTCATGCCTAGTGAGTGGCTCGTAGTATCAAACTGAGGGTAAAGGTCAAGTATCATGGATCATGTTTTAAGTTTACTTGCATAGGTCAATATCATGTTTCATAAGTTCATAATCATGGTTCATAATCCTGGTTCATAAACAAAGGTTCATGGTCAAGGTTCATAAGCAAGGTTCATGGTCAAGGTTCATAAGCAAAGGTTCATGAATGAAAGGTTCATAATCATAAAAGGTTCAATATCATGATGGTTCAATAATCGAAGTCATAATAAGAGAATGAAGGCCTCTTATCAAAGAAGCAGAATATCTGTACCTTATTACTTGACAAGGATCACACTGAAAAGATGATAACGAGCACAGGATTACTCCCTCTTCACACCTAGAGGAGTAAAGACATGATTACTAAAGATCCCATTTCCATATTAAGTAACTTTCTATTTTTAGCAGGTTTCCATTTTTTAGAAAGTTTCCATATTTAGAAAGTTAGATCAACATTCTTAGTTAAATCATTATTTCTGGAATTAGGGTAACTTTTATCACATTTACATATTAGGTCCTTAAAAATTCACAATTTACACTTTACACCCTTTAGTTTCAAAAGTTACACAATAAACCTTAAAGTTACATGATTTATAATTTAATCCATATATTGTTCTTAACTACACCACTAACCCTTATTTTAATTTATTTACAGAATATACCCTTCAATTTTATGTATGGTACGGTTTAACCCATTAGTTCCACATATTTACACTTTTAGTCCCTTTAATTATAAAACATATATATTAAACCATAAATTCAAAATAATTACATATTAGCCCCCATAATTATCCAAATTTGCACCGAACCCTATTAACATTATAATTTACTCAAAATGACCTCAAGTTTCCAGTATTTACATTTTTAGTCCCTTAATTTATTTATTTATTCAATTCGAATTACAATATATACAATTACCCATTTTAGTCCATTTAAATATGAAAATGACACATAGGCCCCTCATCTTATATTTTATTTAAATAGTACACGACCTAACTAATATTCTAAAAATAACCCATGAGTTTCAAATGTTACAAAACACACCCTTAAACTTTTAAAATACAATCGGTATTACTTATTATGAATCGAATTGAGCCCTAGACCTAATCCAATAATTATACAATAATTTCCCAGCAATCATTACCTCATGATAAGCCCAAAATAAATTATCAAAACCCTAGTTCATGCGATTTCATAATTTCCCAAAAGTCCTTTCTAAAATCCGGTTTATAGATAATTCGACAATAAAATATAGGAGCCATGTAAAATCGACAATCCATTTTTCTTAGGTTAGTATGATCATAAGGCATCCATGAAAATTGGTCTTGATATTTATTTCGATCGATTACATATATTCTAATGTTATGGTTCGTTTTTGAGTTTTAAATACCAACCGATGAATATATCATGCATGATTCGAATTAGACATTTTATATGGAGTTCTTAAGGATCAAAGAGCAAGGGAAAAATACCAAACCAAGATTCGAACGTAGGGAATGAGCGGAATGAAATATAGCACCACGACTTGATCCAAAATCAAAACAATTTCACGAGCACTCCTCCGACCTTGCAAATGAATTTCGTGGACCATGTAGAACATGAGGAACGTAAGAAAAATGATAGACGAATTTATTAGAGGTCGTATGAATGAATTCGAATTATACCTTGTTATATGGTTCGCTCGACAAGACTGCTTCTTCCCGATCGAATAGACCTCAAACAACACGACAAGCACTCTTCAAGGCTTCTATAGTGATCAATGAACGTAGGAAAATTAGTGGGAATGGCTGGAAAAATCGGATGGTGGCTGTTCGAACTATGCTTGGTGTTTTAGGGTTTTAAGAACTTCGGTATAACTTTTGGGAGGAGCAAATGATATGGGATAATTATAAGTAGGATAGAGCCGAACTTGGAGGGGGAATGAGGTGCATAATTCACGGAAAATATAGTGGACCGAATCATGTATTCAAGTGATTGAAACTTGCCATGTTTACTTATCATTTAAATTTCAAAAATATATTATGTATATAACTAATTTAGATTCGGCTAGGACATTATTTAGAGGGCCATATAACTTAATTTTCGTGTGATATGGAGCTTGGAATAACTTGGAATCATAGTTTATTAGTTTGTTAAGTTTTGGAATCAATTTGGTGCATTTTGGACTTGTTATGCAAAAGTTTTAGATTGTAAGGGCATTTTGGTCTTTTTACATGTTTTAGAATTTTCAGGTATTACAACTTCTTCCCCACTAACAGAAAATTTCGTCCACGAAATTTGCAAGAGCATGAGAAAGGAAACATGACAGAAACGAGACTGAACATACCAGATCAAAACATGAAATGAGGATAACTCGATCGTATTGATTCTTCGGTCTCCCAGGTTGCTTCACGCGCTGGGTGATTCCGCCAAAGAATCTTTACAAAAGGATTGACTTTGTTTCTCATCACGCGTTCCTGACGCTCTAGAACCGCTTCCGGTTCTTCAGATAAGGTCATATCGGGACGGATTTGATCAAACGGATAAGAAGCCACATGTAGAGGATGATAATTGTATCCCCTCAAAAGAGATACATGAAATACATTATGAACATGAGACAACTGAGGTGGCAAAGCTAGACGATACGAGACTTCTCCGATACGCTCCAGAATTTCAAAGGGTCCAATAAACCAAGGACTGAGCTTGCCCTTAATACCAAAACGTTTGACGCCTCGGAACGGAGATACTTTAAGAAATACCCGGTCTCCAACATTAAACTCTAGATCCCGACGGTGTTTATCCGCATAACTCTTTTGACGTGCCCGTGCCTCTTTCAATTTCTCCTTAGCCGTGGCAACCTTTTCATTTGTGACCTCAATCATTTCAGGTCCTTCAAGAATACGTTCCCCTACTTCATTCCAACATACCGGTGCTCTGCACTTTCGCCCATATAACATCTCAAAAGGTGCCATATCGATGCTCGCGTGCCAACTGTTATTATAAGCGAACTCTACCAAACACAGGTAGTCGTCCCAACTACCCGTCCATTCCAATGCACACGCTCGTAACATATCCTCTAATGTCTGGATGGTCCTCTCCGACTGACCATCAGTTTGGGGATGAAAAGCGGTACTGAACTTAAGACGAACACCCCAAACTTTATGTAGTCCCTTCCAGAAGCGCGAAGTAAAACGAGGATCACGATCAGAAACGATAGAAGAAGGAGTGCCATGCAATCTAACAATCTCCTGCGTGAAAATCTCGGACAACTTACTAACACTGTAGCTCATACGGATGGGTAAGAAATGAGCGGATTTAGTTAGCCGATCAACGACCACCCAAATCGCATCATGCTTCCTACGAGTCAACGGTAAACCACACACAAAATCCATAGAAATTTCATCCCACTTCCAAACTGGGATCTCCAAAGGCTGTAATAACCCACTAGCTCTCTGGTGTTCAATCTTGACCTGCTGACAGGTCATACATCTAGCTACAAACGATGCCACATCCTGCTTCATGCCGCTCCACCAGAAATGTTGCTTTAGATCCCGATACATCTTGGTTGAACCAGGATGTATAGAAAAAGGAGAACTATGAGCCTCAGTCAACAAGGCCTCACGTAGATCAGAATCATCAGGAACGCATAATCGATCTCCACACCATACAATACCATTACCATCTACCCGAAACTCAGACTGCTTACCTTCCTCGACATTCTGCACAATAGCCCAGAGTTCACCATCGTCCTTCTGAGCTTCCTTAATCCGCAGCATCAGATTTGATTCCACCTTCAGACTTGCCCAATAACCACTAACGCCCTTTACACATATCTCAACCTCTAACCGCTCTAAGTCCTGAAGAATACGAGGCTCGATATTTATACTAGCAATCATACCCGACTTCCTGCTGAGTGCATCGGCAACTACATTCGCTTTGCCGGGATGATACTGGATATTAGTGTCGTAATCTTTCAGAAGCTCCAACCATCTTCTCTGCCTCATGTTGAGCTCTTTCTGGGTAAATATGTATTTGAGACTCTTATGATCCGTGAAGATATCACATGATTCACCGTATAAGTAATGTCTCCATATTTTCAACGCAAATACCACAGCTGCCAACTCTAGATCATGGGTCGGATAATTTTCCTCATAGGGTTTTAATTGCCTTGAAGCATAGGCAATTACTTTCCCGTTCTGCATGAGAACACAACCTAAACCCTTCTTGGAAGCGTCACTATAAATCTGAAATCCTCCCGAACCCGACGGTAAGGTCAAAATAGGTGCAGACACTAGTCGTCGTTTCAACTCCTCGAAGCTCTGCTCACGTTCATCCGTCCACACAAACTTTTCACCTTTTCTCATCAACTGAGTCAACGGTAAAGCCAACTTCGAAAACCCCTCGACAAAACGTCGATAGTAGCCAGCTAAACCCAGAAAACTCCTGACTTCGGTTACCGTGGTGGGTCTTGGCCATTTTGTGATAGCCTCGACCTTAGCTGGATCCATGGTAATCCCATCTGCAGACACGACGTGGCCAAGGAAAGCAACTCGGTCCAACCAAAATTCACACTTGGAAAATTTAGCGTATAATTTCTGCTGCCTCAAAATACCCAAAACAGTACGTAAATGCTGCTCGTGCTCTTCCGCCGACTTAGAATATACCAGAATATCGTCGATGAACACGATAACGAATTTATCAAGGAATTCATGAAAAACCCGGTTCATTAAGTCCATAAATACCGCAGGAGCATTCGTTAACCCAAAAGGCATAACTAAAAACTCATAATGTCCATACCGGGTACGGAAAGCAGTCTTAGAGATGTCCTGCTCTTTAACCCGCAACTGGTGATAACCAGATCGCAAGTCAATCTTGGAGAATACTTTAGCACCCTGCAACTGATCGAATAAATCATCAATGCAAGGTAGCGGATAACGGTTCCGAATAGTGATGCGGTTTAACTCCCGGTAATCGATACACAACCGCATAGATCCATCTTTCTTCTTTACAAAAAGTACAGGAGCACCCCATGGTGACACACTTGGACGAATAAATCCACAGTCCAATAACTCTTCAAGCTGCTCCTTTAACTCCTTGAGTTCCACCGGTGCCATCCGGTACGGAGCCTTAGAGATAGGCTCAGCGCCGGGAATCAGATCGATAGTAAATTCAACCTCTCTGGCCGGAGCAAGACCAGGAAGTTTTTCAGGGAAAACATCAGAAAATTCCCGAACAACATGAACAGCATTAATATCAGGACCTTCCGCAGAAGAATCTTTAACAGAGGCCAAATAACCTTGGCAACCATGCGATATTAGAGTCCTTGCTTTCAAAGCAGAGATAATTTTCACAGATTTTAGAGAGCGTGTTTCATGAAAGACAAATTCAGGCTGAGTTAGATCACCAAAGATTACTTTGCGAGCATGACAGTCAATGGTGGCTCTATGAAAAGATAACCAATCCATGCCGAGAATAACATCGAAATCAACCATGTCCAAAGGGAGTAGATTTGCCGAACGAATCCGGTCATCGAATCGTATAGGACAATTTACGTATTCATGATCAATAAGAGTACTGAGTTTCATGGGAGTGGAGAGGGATACATGATTACTTAGTGGTGTTGGTAATATTTTAAGTTTCTTAACCAGATTTAAAGATATAATCGAGTGTGTAGCTCCAGTATCAAAAAGTGTGAAAATAGCGTGATCACCAATATATAAAACGCCCGTAATCGTACCTGAAGACTGAGCCGCCTGATCCCGAGTCATAGAATATACACGGCCAGTATTGGGTGGAGGGGGAGGTAGATAGTTCCCGGTTTTCTCCGGGTTTTGCTTGGGACAATCTTTCACACGATGCTCTGTCGAACCACATCCAAAACAAGTCCCAGAAGCCCGACGACATGGTCCATTGTGGCGCTTGCCACACGTAGTACAAATAGGATAAGTATATGAACCCCCAGATGCACCTCCCTGAGAACTAGAACCCGGAGCCCTGTTCTGCTGACTACCCTTAGCAGTCTGGTCTCTCCACTGTTTCTGACTGGTGTTGCGCCCCGAGCGATCATCTCCCTGCCTAGGAGTGAACCTGGAATCCTGCCCTCTAGTATCCGACCTCTTCTGATCATAGTTCCTGCCAGCCTGACCCTGATGGTCGTATCGTCGATCCCCCTGACCACGAGAATCATAACTCCTGTCATTTCGGCCCTTAAAATCCCTGTTCTGACCCTGAGTCTGAATCCTATCCCCATCTCTGTTTCTCTTATAACCAGATCCCTGATGAAATATCTCGATATTGCGAGCAGCGTCGCAACATTCTGCCGGGTCTTTAAACTCATCATTAAGTATGCGGTCTAGTACCCACCTAATACAATAGCAAAAGAAAAATGTATTAATGTCTGTTGGTACCAACCATCAACTTAAATAGGTTACTAACCTCTTGAGTCCCCATTTGTATTGCCTAGCCTGCTGCTTAGAATCTCCAGCAAGTGGACCCACAAAACTCACTAATCGCTGAAACCGCTCCAGATACTGCCCAGCATGCTCAGACTCAAGCTGAGAGATAGTGTTGTACTCCCTAATGAACCTCTGCTGCTCGGAAGCAGGGAAGTACCGATTATAGAACGTGGTACGGAAATCAGCCCATGAACAACCGAGAACATATGCATCACCACCTTTAGCTTCTTTATGCGCTTTCCACCAGTTGAGCGCGTCACCTTCTAGTTTGAACACAGCCAGACGAGTCTTGAACCCGTCCTCACAACCTAATACTTCGAACAGTTTCTCCATGTGGGTGATCCAATCTTCTGCTGCCTGAGGAGTAGCAGCAGAAGTGAAGGACAACGGCTTGAGTTTATTAAAACTCTCCAGCCACCCATTAATAGTAGTGGGTCGGCCCCCACCACCAGAAGAACTGCCAGCACCCCCAGATGGACCAGCTCCACCACTGATAAGCCGGTTGACCACCGCCTCAGTGTTAAGGCCCGGTAGCAGACGGGCTACAGCATTAGCTATCATTTCCTCCAGATTGGGGGTTTCAGCATCTCCTCCACTGTTATACTCCTGGTGACGAGTGTTAACCATCTATAGAATTATGAAAACGATTAGCAAGGTGAAGCAAAATATGACAGAGCAGAATACGGAAAAGAGTACGCGAAAGGAAAACCTAATGTCTACCCAATCCTCACAGGTCAAAGGCCTAAGCCAACGGGTTTCGGAAACCTGTCGCTCTGATACCATAAATTGTAACACCCCAACCCGACAAGAGTAAAGATATCACAAATATATGGTTTCATATCAGAACAACATAGTATCCATAAATCAAAATAGCGGAAGTCAATACATAATCCAATAATAAGTCAACATGACTTATATCCAAAATGAAAGGAAATAAAAGAAGTACATAAGTTCAATGCCCAAACAATGGCAACATAAAGTCTGAAGAAAATCAAATGGTAGATAAGCTATAAAGAACAAGCTCCACTCAAGTGCACTCAACCCCAAAGCCATGCCCAACTCCTAGCTTAATTACCTGCCGCGGGAAAAGAAAACGCGGCTGAGCTACTAGAGCTCAGTGAACAGATATAACGTAACAAGCAGTAGCATAATGAATAATACATGAGTAAATGAGAATGGAAGCATGAGTATATGATAAGAATACATGGTAAGAATACATAAGGAAAAGATAAAGGTGTATGGTAAAGGAAGGTCAGTAATCCACTACGAGCCCATAACATGAAATCATAATCATAATCATAATCATAGCCATAAACATGTAGAGGGGAGACCTCTTAGTATCCTGTATATATATGAGGGGTGAGCTCATCATGGGTTGGAGTAGCTAGCTCCCGGAGTGTGAAAGACGTGTATCGCACACACCATCAGTCACCATGAATATCATAACATAACATAACATAACATGTACATGAACAAATCTAGGATGCATCCATACGCCCCAGGTGGCCATAATCTGCCTCTACGTAAACATAACATGCAGGGACGGGACAGGTCATCACTCTCCTGCCCTAGAGTCATGCCATCGGTGCATCGACTGACATGGACATGAAACCCTCATGCCTAGTGAGTGGCTCGTAGTATCAAACTGAGGGTAAAGGTCAAGTATCATGGATCATGTTTTAAGTTTACTTGCATAGGTCAATATCATGTTTCATAAGTTCATAATCATGGTTCATAATCCTGGTTCATAAACAAAGGTTCATGGTCAAGGTTCATAAGCAAGGTTCATGGTCAAGGTTCATAAGCAAAGGTTCATGAATGAAAGGTTCATAATCATAAAAGGTTCAATATCATGATGGTTCAATAATCGAAGTCATAATAAGAGAATGAAGGCCTCTTATCAAAGAAGCAGAATATCTGTACCTTATTACTTGACAAGGATCACACTGAAAAGATGATAACGAGCACAGGATTACTCCCTCTTCACACCTAGAGGAGTAAAGACATGATTACTAAAGATCCCATTTCCATATTAAGTAACTTTCTATTTTTAGCAGGTTTCCATTTTTTAGAAAGTTTCCATATTTAGAAAGTTAGATCAACATTCTTAGTTAAATCATTATTTCTGGAATTAGGGTAACTTTTATCACATTTACATATTAGGTCCTTAAGAATTCACAATTTACACTTTACACCCTTTAGTTTCAAAAGTTACACAATAAACCTTAAAGTTACATGATTTATAATTTAATCCATATATTGTTCTTAACTACACCACTAACCCTTATTTTAATTTATTTACAGAATATACCCTTCAATTTTATGTATGGTACGGTTTAACCCATTAGTTCCACATATTTACACTTTTAGTCCCTTTAATTATAAAACATATATATTAAACCATAAATTCAAAATAATTACATATTAGCCCCCATAATTATCCAAATTTGCACCGAACCCTATTAACATTATAATTTACTCAAAATGACCTCAAGTTTCCAGTATTTACATTTTTAGTCCCTTAATTTATTTATTTATTCAATTCGAATTACAATATATACAATTACCCATTTTAGTCCATTTAAATATGAAAATGACACATAGGCCCCTCATCTTATATTTTATTTAAATAGTACACAACCTAACTAATATTCTAAAAATAACCCATGAGTTTCAAATGTTACAAAACACACCCTTAAACTTTTAAAATACAATCGGTATTACTTATTATGAATCGAATTGAGCCCTAGACCTAATCCAATAATTATACAATAATTTCCCAGCAATCATTACCTCATGATAAGCCCAAAATAAATTATCAAAACCCTAGTTCATGCGATTTCATAATTTCCCAAAAGTCCTTTCTAAAATCCGGTTTATAGATAATTCGACAATAAAATATAGGAGCCATGTAAAATCGACAATCCATTTTTCTTAGGTTAGTATGATCATAAGGCATCCATGAAAATTGGTCTTGATATTTATTTCGATCGATTACATATATTCTAATGTTATGGTTCGTTTTTGAGTTTTAAATACCAACCGATGAATATATCATGCATGATTCGAATTAGACATTTTATATGGAGTTCTTAAGGATCAAAGAGCAAGGGAAAAATACCAAACCAAGATTCGAACGTAGGGAATGAGCGGAATGAAATATAGCACCACGACTTGATCCAAAATCAAAACAATTTCACGAGCACTCCTCCGACCTTGCAAATGAATTTCGTGGACCATGTAGAACATGAGGAACGTAAGAAAAATGATAGACGAATTTATTAGAGGTCGTATGAATGAATTCGAATTATACCTTGTTATATGGTTCGCTCGACAAGACTGCTTCTTCCCGATCGAATAGACCTCAAACAACACGACAAGCACTCTTCAAGGCTTCTATAGTGATCAATGAACGTGGGAAAATTAGTGGGAATGGCTGGAAAAATCGGATGGTGGCTGTTCGAACTATGCTTGGTGTTTTAGGGTTTTAAGAACTTCGGTATAACTTTTGGGAGGAGCAAATGATATGGGATAATTATAAGTAGGATAGAGCCGAACTTGGAGGGGGAATGAGGTGCATAATTCACGGAAAATATAGTGGACCGAATCATGAATTCAAGTGATTGAAACTTGCCATGTTTACTTATCATTTAAATTTCAAAAATATATTATGTATATAACTAATTTAGATTCGGCTAGGACATTATTTAGAGGGCCATATAACTTAATTTTCGTGTGATATGGAGCTTGGAATAACTTGGAATCATAGTTTATTAGTTTGTTAAGTTTTGGAATCAATTTGGTGCATTTTGGACTTGTTATGCAAAAGTTTTAGATTGTAAGGGCATTTTGGTCTCTTTTTTTTTACATGTTTTAGAATTTTCAGGTATTACAAACTCCACCCTCATGGGGCATGCTCGAATGTGGTTTGACGACTTGCCGGTGGAAAGCATTGATAACTTTGAGGACCTCAAGAAGTACTTCCTGTCTTACTTTCTCCAACAAAAGAAGTATACTAAAGACCCGGTGGAGCTCCATCATATCAAACAAAAAGAAGGGGAAATAACCACCGCATTCGTTGATCGTTTCAAGGCAGAAAGCATGCAAGTAAAGGGTGCCCCGGAATGCATGAGAGTCTCAGGGTTCATGCACGGAATTAACAACCCGGAGTTAATCAGGAGACTTAATGACAGAATTCCAAAGACCATGGACGAGATGTGGAAGATTACCACTGCCTTCGTCAGAGGGGAAACTGCCGCGGCAAACTTATCTAAGAAAAAACATGACCGTTCCACATGGAAGTCCGGCGAAGGAGGATCCCGGACAACCAATACCCAGCCTTTTGACAGAAAGACAGAATTCAAACAACGCTCTAGGGCAGACCGAAGGCGGAGCGATAGATTCACGCCCCTCACAAAAACACCAAAAGAAATTCTGGCAATGGATTCAGTCAAATTTACGGCCCCGCCGCCAATGTCAAGTCCGGCCGAGTTCAGAAACAAAGACAAATACTGTGATTTTCACAGAGAAAAAGGCCACCACACTGACGAATGTTTTCAATTGAAGAGACAAATTGAGGAAGCAGTCAGATCAGGACAGCTGGCACATCTAGTAAAAGAGATCAAGAGTGGGACCCAAAAAGGCGGGACTTCCAAGGGTGGAAAGAAGGAAACCGCAGCTAAAGATAAAGCCCCGGCCATATTCATGATACAGGCCTGGCCGCGGAATGTGAAGCAGAAAACAACCTCTAGCGCCTACCCCAATATGGAAATATCTTTCCCTCCTATACGGGAGGATGATTGGGACGATCATCCGCTGGTGATAAAGGCAGAAGTAGGCGGACATCATGTGCACCGAATGTATGTGGATAATGGAAGTGCCTCAGAGGTTTTGTACGAACATTGTTTCAATCGTTTGAGTCCAGAAGTCAAGAAAAGAATGATCCCTGCTGCGACCCCCCTGCTTGGATTCAGTGGAGAGTTGTCGTGGCCCTTAGGGCAAATTCTATTGGAAGTAACCTTAGCAGATGAAGAGAACTCCTCAAGTGCTTGGATGAACTTCATGATTGTCAGATCACCCTCCCAATACAACGGCATAATAGGCCGACCGGGGATAAGACAGCTTAAGCTCATTCCCTCCACGGCCCATGGTATGATTAAATTCCCCACGAAAGGAAGAGTGGTCACAATACATAGTGACAAAATAGTGCCTATAGAATGCCGGACGATAGCAGAACCGTCATCACAACAGAATTTTGAAGACGTTCCGGTCAAAGACGGCGTAAAAGTTGCTATACATCCCGAGTTTGCGGACCAAACAGTCACACTAGGGGGAAGTTTGACAAATCAAGGAAAAAAAGACCTATGTGAGTTGCTGAGGAATAACTTGGATATTTTCGCTTGGCAACCGTCGGATATGACGGGCGTGCCGCGGAACGCAGCAGAACATAGGCTCAATATCCGGGAGGGGTACGCGCCAATAAGACAAAAGAAGCGCGGACAAGCTCCCGAAAGAAACAAGGCCATTAATGAAGATGTGGCAAAATTGGTAAAGGCGGACATAATGCGAGAGGTTCATTATCACGACTGGGTGTCAAATCCGGTCTTGGTCAAAAAAAGTGATGGAACTTGGAGAATGTGTGTGGATTTCAAAGATTTAAACAAGGCATGTCCGAAAGACTGCTACCCTCTACCGGAGATTGACCACAAAGTTGAATCCCTCTGCGGCTACACCTTTAAATGCTTCCTAGACGCATACAAAGGGTATCACCAAATACAAATGGCCGCGGAAGACGAAGAAAAAACCGCCTTTCACACAAACCAAGGTATATTTTGTTATAAAAAAATGCCTTTCGGATTAAAGAATGCAGGAGCTACCTATCAACGACTGGTGGATAAGGCTTTCAAAAAGCAGATTGGGAGGAATCTAGAAGTATATGTGGACGATTTGGTAATTAAAAGCCATTCGGAGACGGAGATGTTAAGAGATATAGAAGAAACCTTCAAAACATTGAGGAAAATTAACATGAAGCTAAACCCAAAGAAGTGCACCTTTGGGGAGGAGGAAGGAATGTTTTTAGGACATTTGATCAACAAAAACGGGATTGGGGCATGCCCGGATAAATCCGCGGTGGTCGCCCAGTTGCCCTCTCCCCGCACACTTAAAGAAGTGCAGAGCCTAAATGGTAAATTGGCAAGTCTCAACCGTTTCCTATCGAAGTCAGCGGAAAAATCCTTGCCGTTCTTCAAGACATTAAAGAAATGCATCAAGAAGAGTGACTTTCATTGGACGCCAGCAGCGGAGCAAGCATTCAAGGAAATGAAGAACCACATAGCCAACCTTCCCACCCTGGCGGCTCCACAACCACGGGAAGAACTACTTATGTACCTATCCGTAGCACAGGAAGCCATTAGTGCAGTCTTGCTAGTGGAGAGAGGGCCAGTCCAGCAACCCATCTACTTCATCAGCCGCACATTGCAACCTCCGGAGGTAAATTATGACCCAATGGAAAAGTTGGTTCTGGCACTGATTCATGCAGCCAGAAGATTGAAGAGATACTTCCAGGCGCATCCAATAGTTGTCATCACGGACCAGCCCATCAAACAAATGCTCGCAAAAACAGAAAAAACTGGGAGATTGGCTAAGTGGGCTATAGAACTGGGAGAACATGACATCAACTTCAGGCCGCGGAAATCAATAAGGGGACAGGTGCTAGCTGACTTCATTGCGGAAATCCCAGAAGAAAAAACTCCGGCAACCGTTGAAGCCGCGGAAGAACATCCATATGTCGAGCCTTGGAGTTTATATACTGACGGATCATCTTGCCAAGAAGGATCCGGAGCAGGCCTGATCCTCACAAACCCTGAAGGTGTAGAATTTACTTATGCATTAAGATTTGAGTTTGATACATCTAACAATGAAGCGGAGTATGAAGCACTAATAGCAGGTCTGAGGATAGCTGAGCAAATGGGAGTCCAACATTTATCCGCGAATGTTGATTCCCGGCTGGTCGCAAACCAGATTAATGGGGCTTACGAAGCCAAGGAAGAAAGTATGGCCTCGTATCTAACAAAAGCTAAGGCCTTGATACAAAGCTTCCGCACGTTCTCCATCAGACAGGTGCCGCGCAGCCAGAACAAACAGGCAGATGCTCTAAGCAAGATAGCCTCCACCAGTTTCGCTCATTTGTCAAAACAAGTTCTTGTCGAAACATTGAAGGTCAAATCAATAGAAGAAAAGGAAGTAATGGCCGTAGTAGAAGAAGAAGAGGAGACTTGGATGACCCCCCTCATAGCCTACATAAAGGACGAAGTACTTCCGGCAAATCAAAAAGAAGCTAGAAAATTGAAAATCAAGGCGCGACAATACTCTGTTGTCAATGGGGTATTATTCCGCAAGTCCTTTCTAGAACCATGGTTGCGATGCGTAGGTCCGGCACAGGCGAACTACGTAATCAGGGAAATCCATGAGGGCTCATGCAGCATGCACTCAGGACCGCGGTCTATTGTGGCCAAGGCAATCAGATCCGGTTACTACTGGCCTACAATGCACAAGGACGCAAGGGAAATCATAGACAAATGTCAAGACTGCCAGGTACACCGTCCGGTTCCCAGGAACCCCCAACAAAAGTTAAATCCCATCACCTCCCCCTGGCCATTCTACAAATGGGGAATAGACATCTGCGGCCCATTCCCAGAAGCCCCAGGAAGGATCAAATACCTGATAGTCGCAATAGATTACTTTACCAAGTGGATAGAAGCCAAAGCCCTCGCCACAATCACCGGTAATCAGGTTAAGAAGTTTGTGTGGGATAACATTGTATGCAGGTTCGGACTTCCGGGAGAAATAGTCGCGGACAACGCAAAGTAATTTCGGGACAACCCCTTCAAAGATTGGTGTGACAAGCTCAACATCAAACAACGGTTTGCATCGGTCAAGCACCCCCAGGCAAATGGACTTGTAGAAAGAGCAAACCGGAGCTTAGGCGAAGGGATCAAAGCACGGATTGATCAAGGAAGCCGGGACTGGCTGGAAGAAGTGCCGCATGTGCTATGGGCGCACAGAACTATGATCAAATCAAGCAATGGGGATACCCCGTTCTCCCTGACCTATGGGACGGAGGCTGTCATCCCCGTCGAGATCGGAATGCCATCTTTAAGGTGCGCCTTGTTTGATCCAATAACAAATGACGAAGACCTGCAGCTAAATCTAGATTTAGTTGAAGAAAGAAGGGAGGTCGCGGCAATCCAGGAAGCAAAAAGCAAAACCCAAATGGAGAAGTATTACAATGCTAAAGTCCGCGGCACGAGCTTTAAGCCAGGAGATTTCGTCTACCGCAGCAATGATGCAAGCCTTGTGGAAAACACCGGAAAACTGGGCCCCAAATGGGAAGGCCCGTATGAAGTCGTGGAAGCTTTGGGGAAAGGACCTTATACACTCAGAGGTCAAGATGGTAGGGATATACCCCGGACTTGGAACATCCGGCACCTTAAGAAATGCTATTTGTAATTAAGTATGAACACTCCTATCTTTTGTATCCGGTCACGGTTCAGTCCGGCCGCAGGAGTTCATAACCATGTTCTATATCTTTTGTAAGTACTCCTAACTTTTGTAACTTTTGTATCCGGCCACAGTTCAACCTGGCCGCGGGAGTTCATTACATCTTTAAATGATATGCGGGGTCTGATCAACTCCGCAACACTTTCTAAAAATTTACGTGTCATCTTTCACATTATTTCTATTGCATGCATAACCCGGACCTCAAATCCGGACGCGTAAGTGGCCTCACAAGCCCGGCATGAGGACATTGAACCTCAAATTACTAAAGGCATATAAGTGGTATTGCAAACCCATTGACCAATTAAACCCTTCCCTGAAAATCCTAAGTACGGGTACACAAAGATGGTAAAATAAAGTCCGGACATACAAGTCCCGGCACCAAAAAGAATTATAAAAACAAAAACCCCAAGTGTTATTACACGTCCGAAAAGTTTAAGTTATATTCACCAACGATTACAAGATACGCGGATACATTCATCCGGAAGACAGTGCAAAAAAAAAACTACTACAAAAATACACGGATGCATTCATCCGGAGGACACTTCCCAAAAAAGCTGATGTTTAAAAGCTTCACAAGATTGCGGCAAGGCGGATATAGTCAAAATATCCCCTAAAGAACAACCGCAGAAAACTAATTCTCAGGATTCTGAGAGTCAAGAATGGAAGAATCAAACATGTCATCATGTTTAACACCACCATCCCCGGACAAGGTGGTCTCTTGTCCGGAAGACGCAACAACAATTGAAGGCCCAACTGGCCCAGCAACGGAGGAAGGCTGAGAAGAAACGGGGGTAGGAAGCACAATGGCAAGACCCTTGTCGGTGTAATCAAACTCTACCCCATACTTCTTGTTCTTGAACTCCTTATAAGCCGCAATAGCCCGCGGACGACGTGTAACAAACCGAAGCACGGACTCCGGCAGAACTGTCTCCTCCACGACCGGGGGTTTAAAGGTAAGCTCCCCCGACCCAGGGTGACGATGCTCTTCTATAACCAATTTCGCCATCAAGTACTCAAGCGGAGCATCCCGACACTCCTCCAAAGAATCCAACAAAGGGAAGGGAACTTTAGACAATCTGACCACGGACTCATCATAACGCTGCTTGGCTTCCGGGTCATAGGCCTCTATCTGGTCAAGCTTTATGCCCTGCGACCCATGCACAATCCCGGCCTTCAACCCCTGCCGTACCCCGTCCTTAATGGCTGCGGAAATACAACCACCAAGCCTCAGCTTCAGATCCTCGAACTCTTTAAATTTTTCAATAACATACCTGAATCCGTGGCCGATAACCCACCGGCGGCCCTCAACAGCCCTCAAACTCTGGGGAAAGAGTTCTGTGTCAAACTCTTCGTTGATCGCGACCAGCCTTTTATCCATCTCCGCAAGATGATTCTCAAAAGTGGCATGGGCCGCCCTCATACTATCCTCGACAATTTTTTCCGTCTCGGTTTTAAACTGCTGCTGGAGCGTGTCACAAAGAACTTCTAGGCCGGACACTTTTTCCGCCAGCACCTCCTTCTCACCACGAAGTCCTATAACTTCCGCAGTTAGCCCCGCATTCTTCCCAATCAAGGTTTCAACCGCCGGCGATAACCTTTTAACCACAGCCCGGAGCTCTTCCAGCTCCTTATCCTTATCATCCACCACCGATTGCAAAGAAGACACTTGGTCGCGGATAGCCATGACCCCGGCATTCTCACCCTCCAGCTCGGACAACTTAGCCTTCAACTCAACAACCATCTTCTTCTTCTCTTCCAGCTGCTTCTTCAACCTGCCATTTTGGTACAAGGTGTTCTCCAACCTCAGTCGCACCTCAGAATTAACACAGATCTGGTGAGCAGATAACTTATTGAAGTCATTCATCAAGTCTTCGTTAGACATATCCCTCATATCAGACGCAAACACCGGAGTTGCAACATTGTCAACAATACTGCGGCAGACCCAGGGATCGTCCATCTTGAAGCCATTAGTAGACAACCATTTGGGGACATAAGTAGAAGAAGTGTCCGCGGTCTCAACAGATACAGACTTATCAAAATCATCAGACCCACCCGCATCCTCTTCTTCATTGACCGCATGACTAGACGAAGCAATCACGCCCTCAGCATGTCCGGAAGGTTTGTCCTGCTCAGATACCTCAAGATTTGGCATTTTGGACTCCACATTCTCAGACTCATTAATATCCGCATGAGGAGTCTCCGAATTCCCCTCTGATCGCTCTTGAGTAGGTGTGTGTGGACGAAGAAGAAATGAAAGTTGTATTCTTCGTAATTCCCTCATCCGTCTGAGGACCGGAACGGTCCAAGCCTGACCCCGACTCATCTTCAAGATCAACAATAATATGACCTTCCGCGGAAGGATCAGCTGAAAAACGCAAACGTGTAAGTACGGATACAAAACAACAAGAGAAGAAAACAGCACACAAGGGTATTATAAGCAACTCATACCAGATCCAGCCGCAGCATCCTTGCGGACCAGCCTCTTCTTCTTTCTGGGTGGCTTAGGCACATCAATAACCACCCTCTTCTTCCCGGCTTTCTTCCCCTCCTTAGCCGCAGCAATCTCATCAACGACCGTATGTTGTACCACCTTCACTGTACCCTCCTGCGGTTGAAGAACACGTGTAGCGGTCTCAGCCCGCAAGGACTTCTCGTCCTTTTCCAAAGTGCGTTCCCCGACCTTCACCTTAAAGACGTCAGGCTGGTTGATATAAGAAAACAAGTCCATCTCTGCAAAGCAAAGCAAATGAAATTAGACGCGAAAAAACACAAATAGAAGACAAAAATACATACAAGTCTATCCAACCCACCCGTTTCATCCGGCCGTAGAAACGTGGGGCGGGCACTATCATCATCCCAAGTTTGGCTCAAACCTATGACGTTCAGAAACTCCTACGGATATTTCTTAAACGGAGCCCTATTAGCATCCAGGCGCCGCAACAACTCTAGATCCACACCCACATCGGAAGGCGGAGGGTCGCGGTCCACAGACGTTCCCTCAAACCACGGAATATCCAAAGGGAAGATGGTCTTTTTAAATGAAAAAGAAATGGTCCTTCTAGTTCTTAACCGAATCTAGGGCACTGGTATAACAGACGGGGACAACCAAAGATTTTGGGCCTTTCCTCTTCTCTAACGACATCCAACCATTGTTAACACCCGCATAATAGAAATGCCTAAACAAATCTATAGTCGGTACACCGCCATGAACGCGGCAAAGTATCTCAAAGTGGCTAACCCTACAAGCCGCTAACACGGATAGCTGTGACAGGTGAATCCGGAAATACTCCAATACGCGGAGTAAAAACAATGAAAGGGGAATCCTAAAGTTACCAAACTCAAAAAACCTAGTATATACACCTATCATTCCGTCCGGAGCATCTTTAATAGTATCCCTAGGTCCGGGTGCTGTAGGTAAAAAATGCATTGGAATCTTATACTTATCACAAAATGCGTTTACATCTTCCTGACTAAGTTTGGAGGTTACCGTACTTATATGAGCCATTCTAAATGGTAAATGAAGAACAAGTGCAACAGAAATCTAACCTGAAGATACTAAAGTCCGGAAATAAAGAGGGCAAGCGAAACAAAGGCGGAAGGAATTCTTGTTTCTAGGAGAGAGGAAAAGTTTTAACTGTGTGTAAAAAGTTTAAAAGTGGTGTAAATCTTAGTATTTATAGCCACACACGCACGTGTTATCAGATCCAATCGAAAGGCCAAAAAATTGCCACGTCCCCGGACGTCTATTGGACGGTCACAGATCAGGACAGATGTACTACTAAGATGATCGCAGAAAATAAACGGCCAGCCGCAGAAACGTCACACCAGTCAGTAATTGCGTGGGTGAAAACGTTTCGCTGTTCCCCATGACAGCCTGGCACCACCAACCACATGGAAAGTGGAATGTCCAGTCAGCAACATTGGACACACTCTAAACCAACCGCGGATACTACCACGGCCTCCATAATGCCGCGACCTCTAAACGGCCGCGGAAAAGAAATATAAAGTCTAGAACACTTGCTCTTCAAATTAAACAAGTATACTAGACTGGGGGGACTTGATCGTGTATAGTATCCCCGGACCCTAGCATATTGGGCCGGGCATGACTAACATCTTAAACCACGGCAGATCCTAGTCCCGCAATCCGGACAAGATCATCCCCGGTCTCTCAAGTCCGGGGACCTAATCCGATGTCGACAGCTATCCTGCCGCGACTACCTAAAGCCAGATCTTGTGGGATTGTGTCTTCCACTTGATCTGACATTTACCTACTAAGGTATGGCGCAACCATGCGCTGCTCTGACAATTACCTACCCAGTAATTAATGCGCAGAGTTTCGAGGTAGCTACAGTAAGTATAAGGGTAGTATAAATACTCCCATCTCATTTATTACCACACCTAACTGCATTTACTACGCCTAGTCCGCGCTTAAACTATCTCTCTAAATAAATATACTTACTCTCACACCGGAGGCCAACCGCGGAACCCCCCTTCCGCGGTAAGACTAACGGTGCTACTTTTGTCTTAGCAGTTAACAAGAAGTAATCGGTGCAAGATCTACCCTCCAAGAGCTAGTCTAACCTAGGTCTGGGAGTGTGCCAAAGATTTGTACTAACAATGGGATTTATTTGGGGGATTCGGTGGACACAAAAGAAAAAATAGTACCAACCCTCCTTTGAGTAAAATACAATTCGTCACACGAAGGAGAGCAGCCAAGCACAAGTGACAAAACATATATAAATAACGTTTTTTAGACTATATTTGTATTAACAGTATAGATTTCTAACGAAAATCGGGCATGACCCGTTTGTATGTTTTTGTTTTCCCTAAAATCTCATATGTTGCAAATTTCCCACTTAAAACTATATAACAACTTCAAGTCACTTAATAAACTTATATAAGTTTCAATAAGTTAGAATATGTCAAATAGACTCAATTAAGCTATACTAATTACTAAGCAATAGTCTTTAAAATAGGTGAAACTTATATATTTGTTTTAGGTTAGATTCAATAAGTTCAAAATAAGCCAAAGAGGCCGCGGATTAGACTTTTTGTATAATTTATATCAAAATAGGCCAAAGTGTGTTTTCAATAAGCCGAATTCAAATAGTTACAAATTAAGTCATTTCAATAAGTAGAAAAATGAGCCGAAAAGTTAGTCACCAAAATAAGCACTTAAACACCTCAATACTTAAACAAAAGTTTATATTCAAACTAACATGAGCTTAAACATTGTTTCAATTTCCTTCCATTTATGTCATCTTGGTAGTACTAGTTAAACAAAATAAGGCTATAATATGCTAGTATAACCAATTATATAGCAAATAAAGCAAAACTTTCGTAACAGGTCAAATTGGACCGCTAATTCATAAAATATTGTATATTAATATGTTACTCGTCTTTATTTACTCTCGTTAATATAGCACCTTGACACCATTAAAATATTGTATATTAATATTACGGAGTAGTAGAAAGTCGTGATGTATATTACGGAGTAGTATACTTAACACCTTTTTGGGCTCCTCGGCCCAACCATGGCTCGACAACAATGAACCTAAAACCCAAACCAAAAATAGTCCATCGAGCAAGTAATAAGCAAGAGGCTAAAAATAAGGTAAAATTAAAATAAGCACTTATCCAAGTCACTGAGCCAATCTTAATGTTTTAATAGGTGCTCCACTCCCTCTGCCCTAAGCTTCATTGTTATTGTTTTAAATCTCCAAAAATGTATATTAACCCTACAAGTTTAATTATTAGTCGAAAGGGTTAGAAAATAAGCAATAGCTTAATTTCCTAGTGTTTATTAGTGTCTAATGTATCCTTTTGTACCACACAAGACTCAAAACACAATTTCTACACTTGTATTTGTATATGTCGATTCATATAAAACTAAGAATAATTTGTAACTAGCAACATCTAGTTTATTTACACATTCTTCAATTATGACTAAACTTAACAACACGTTAGTTCAAGAAAGCACAAGAGTCCAAAGATTAAAAGGAAATCTTACAAAGTTTATGGTGCGGATCGATTAGGGAAGAAAATGACACCCAAATACCCAAGAATTAATCTAATCTTCAAATTATACCCAAACCAAATTAATCTTGAATCTTCAAGCTAGAGTCAAAGGACACCATATGTTTTCTTGTTACTGTGATGAATTTGAAAGTGAGGAATGTGTGTTGTGCTCTTGGGTTCGACAGGTTATAGGCACCAAAGGATGGTGATCGTGTATAGTATCTCCGGACCCAGCATACTGGGCCGGGCATGCTCATAACTCGTATCGCGGCAGAGTTAATATACATTATAGGTTCCTGTCTTGCCAAGCCAAGACGAGAACATACCCCGGTCTCTCCAGACCGGGACAGATCACATACTCAGCTGCGGCCATTCCACCGAAAGCCAGATCTTGTGGGATTGTGTCTCCCACTTGATCTGACATTTACCGACTAAGGTAAGGCGTAAGTTGACTTTCGCTCTGACATCTACCTACTCGGTAAGGTATGTGTCAGCCCGCTCATTCCCGAGGCGGCTACAGTAAGTATATGGGTAGTATAAATACCCCCATCTCATTTATTACTCCACCTAACTACATTTACTTTCACCTAGTCCGCACTTACTCCTTATCTCTCAAATAATATACTTACTCTCACACCGGAGGCCAACCGTGGAAGCCCCCTTCCGCGGTAAGACTAACGGTGTTGCTTTTCTTAGCAGCTCAACTGAAGTACTTGGTGCATGATCTGTACCCGCCCAGAACTAGTCTAACATAGCTCTGGAGGCACGCCCAAGATTTGTACCAACAAGTTGGCGCCATCCGTGGGACCAGTTACATAACTGCGTTTCTAAAAAAAAAAAAAAAAACTTTACCATGAGCAATCAAACAAGAAACCCCTCCCCGTCCTAAGAGCCTTCCACTGTACGAAACACTCATCAGAAGGGGAAAAGGAAAGAAGGAGAGCACCATTATGATTCTCTACCGGATGAGGCAATAAGGGCGTTCTACGACAAACACTACCACCAACTATTGCCCTTGATGACTGAAAAAGTCCATGCGGAGAAGATGAGACAATTAAAAACCCGTCTCAACTTCGAGGACGAGTCGCAAGAGAATTCATACTCCAGGGAACAATCCTGATACGTTGAATCAAGAGACAGGAGAAAGCGGAAGACAAGCCCCGGTGCGAGGCCTGAACCTTCCGAAAGCTCCTACTCCCGGAGTGTCTTCTCTAGACTTAGTAAAGAACCCGCAAATAACGAGGAAAGGACCAAACACCTCAAGTTGGCTGTTTTCACTCGTTTAGGGGAGAGAAGAGAAGGTGTTAAGTCGCGATTGGGAGAAAGAAAGCCGAATGTGTTCTCTCGGCTTAAATCAAAAAGCCGCGCTCGAAAGGAGCGCAGAGGTGAAGCCAGACGCTATAGACAAGACGGACGACCCTTTGTGGAAGGAAGTCCGGATAGTCCAAGAAGAAGCCCAAGCCCTACCTACAGTTGCACTTCCCGCTCAAGGGAGAAAGGCGGAGGGTCTGGATCCGTTGGCTCCGGTTCCAGAAGGCGAAGGGACCGGACACCAGAAGGTAACGGAGACTATGACGGAGGATATTGGGAGGCCGGGTCTGAAAAGAACAAAAGGAACGCGGACGATCTTTATCGCTCGTACGACATCGATGACAAAGATCATTTCACGCAAAGGCTCAGAAACTTCGAATTCCCAAAGAGGACCCGAATGCCCTCCAATGTCAAAACGTATGACGGAACAGGAGATCCGGAGGACCACCTGAAAAATTTCTGTACCGCGGCCAAAGTCGAACGATGGGCTATGCCCACTTGGTGCCACATGTTTAACTCCACACTGATGGGCCATGCTCGAATGTGGTTCGATGAATTACCGGCCGAGAGTGTAGACAGCTTTGAAGATCTCCGCAAAAGCTTCTTGTCCTACTTCCTCCAGCAGAAGAAATACACCAAAGATCCGGTGGAACTCCACCTTATCAAGCAAAAAGAAGGAGAATCCACGGCAACATTTGTCGACCGCTTCAAAGCGAAAAGTATGCACGTGAAGGGCGCCCCCGAATGCATGAAGGTTTCGGGATTCGTACACGGGATTAACAATCCAGAGCTAATCAGGAGACTCAATGATAGAATCCCCAAGACGGTCGACGAAATGTGGAAGGTTACTACGGCCTTCATCCGTGGGGAAACAGCCGCGGCAAATGTGTCAAGGAAAAAACAAGACCGCTCTTCATGGAAATCTCACGAGGGGGGACCCCGGGCATCCCACAACCAGAGTTTTGAAAGGAAAACAGAATTCAAAGGGAATTCAAGGCCGGACCGGAGAAAGAATGACCGTTTCACACCGCTAACAAAAACACCAAAGAAGATTCTAGCAATGGACGTGGTCAAATTCACCGCTCCACCACCCCTGGCAAGCCCGGTAGAATCCAGAAACGAAGACAGGTATTGTGAGTTCCACAGAGAAAAAGGACACCATACGGATGAGTGTTTCCAGCTGAAAAGGCAGATCGAGGACGCGGTCAGATCTGGCCAATTGGCACACTTAGTAAAAGAGATCAAGAGCGGAAGCCAGAAAGGCGGGGCCGCTAAAGGTGCCAAGAAGGAAACCGCAGCCAAGGACAAAGCCCCAGCAATATTCATGATATGGACCTGGCAACGAACAGTGAAACAGAAGGTCTCCTCTAGTACTGAGCCCAATTTGGAAATATCCTTCCCTCCAATAAAGGAGGACGACTGGGAAGACCATCCATTAGTAATAAAGGCTGGAGTGGGCGGACACCACGTACACCGGATGTACGTGGACAACGGAAGCGCCTCCGAAGTTCTTTACGAACATTGCTTCAACCGACTGAGTCTGGACATCAAGAAAATAATGATCCCCGCCACTGCCCCTCTTCTCGGTTTCAGTGGCGAACTATCATGGCCCTTGGGGCAGATTCTGTTAGAAGTTACCTTAAGTGATGGAGAAAACTCAGCCAGCGCTTGGATGAATTTCATGGTGGTTAGATCATCCTCTCAATACAATGGTATAATCGGCCGGCCGGGGATAAGACAGCTTAAAATGATCCCTTCCACGGCCCACGGAATGATCAAATTCCCCACCCAGGGTGGAGTGGTCACGTTATATAGTGACAAAATCATTCCGGTAGAATGCCAAATGGTTGCGGAACCCCAACCGCAGCAAGATCCTGAGGAAACCCCGGCAAAAGATGGGATTCAAGTAGCAATACACCCAGAATTTCCGGATCAGACAGTCACCATCGGAGGAAGCTTGACAGATCCGGGGAAGAAGGATCTGTGTGAATTACTAAAGAGCAATCTGGATATCTTTGCCTGGCAACCATCCGACATGACCGGAGTACCGCGGAGCGTGGCAGAACACAAACTCAACATCCGGGAAGGGTATGCCCCGGTAAGGCAAAACAAAGCAATTAATGAGGATGTTGCAAAATTGGTCGAAGCCGGTATTATGAGAGAAGTCCACTACCATGACTGGCTGTCAAACCCGGTCCTGGTCAAGAAGAGTGACGGAAGCTGGAGAATGTGTGTAGATTTCAAGGATCTAAACAAAGCATGTCCGAAAGATTGTTACCCTCTTCCGGAGATCGACTGGAAAGTCGAGTCACTCTGCGGATACACCTTCAAGTGCTTCTTGGACGCATACAAAGGATACCACCAGATTCAGATGGCCGCGGAAGATGAGGAAAAAACCGCCTTCCACACAAGCCAAGGTATTTTTTGCTATAAGAAAATGCCCTTTGGATTGAAAAATGCAGGGGCCACGTACCAGCGTCTAGTGGACAAAGCGTTTGAAAGACAGATTGGAAGGAACCTTGAAGTGTATGTTGATGACCTGGTAATTAAGAGTCATTCGGAGGCGGAAATGCTAAGGGACGTGGAAGAAACGTTCGTGACACTCCGGAAGATAAACATGAAGTTAAACCCAAAAAAGTGTACCTTCGGAGCGGAAGAAGGAGTATTCTTGGGCCACGTAATCAGCAAGAAGGGAATCAGGGCTTGCCCGGAGAAATCCGAGGTTGTTGCCCGACTACCCTCACCACGGACTCTTAAAGAAGTACAAAGCTTAAACGGAAAATTGGCAAGTCTAAAACGTTTCCTATCAAAGTCCGCGGAAAAGTCCTTACCATTCTTCAAAACACTGAAGAAGTGCATCAAGAAAAGTGACTTTCACTGGATACCGGAAGCAGAACAAGCATTCAAAGAGATGAAGCATGATAACGCTCAAATTGTGCATGTTTTTAGTAGCGTTATTCGTGTTTTTATGCATGTTATTTGGTTATATTTATATGCTTTTGTTACTAAATCGTACCAAAGTGTGTTTGCGAAGTATATGTGACTAAAAACAGGAAAAAGGAAGAAAAAGATGAGAAAAATGAGAAAGAAGGAAATATTTATGAAAGTGCGAAGATTCTTATACCAAGACCCAATCAAAAAGGCATTTCAAAGAATGAAGGTCCAAGTATTCATGTCGATTAGCTTCAAAGATGTTGAAAAGATCAAGTTTGGATGAAGAACCAAAGACCCAAAAAGGAAAAATCAAGCCAAGACGACAAAAGTCCAAAATGTTCCAAAACAGCAACCATCCATCCGATCGGAGGCTGCCCGCAACCGATTCGGATGGAGGCAATTCCGAAGACCATCCGATTGGTTGGACATATTACCGATCGGTTGGAAGCTTGCTGATTTACCAAAACTTCATCATTAAGTTTTGTCTTTTCATATATCCAGTTCTAAGGCCTTCTAATAAGGATTCTAGGCTCTTCTAAACTACTTGGAGGACAAGTGAAGCATTAATGAACCAAGACCCTTGGGAGTAGTATTAATAGGATCATTTGTGGAATATTTAGTGTGCTATTCTTAATCAATAAACTAGTAATCATCCACCACTCATCAAATACTCTAAAATTCGTCCTTAAAAGTCCAGGAGCAGTTGGAGAGTCAAGAAGTCATTATTTGGAGGTCAAAACATCAAAAAATCAACACCAATCCTTGGGGTATTATTACTTTATCATTTGTAATCTATTTCCAATCATTGTAAGACTTTCAATTATGGTTTCTAATGTTCAAAGTGCTGAGATTATGTTCATGTTTGCTAGGAGTGGCTAGTGTCTTTGTGCACTTGCTTAGATGATGTGTATTACCAATTGATATGCGTATGATTGTGATGACATGTTTTAATTCAATTTCAAGTTGATTCTAAGATCCAATCGTGATTAAGTTTTGTAGTGACATGCGTTGAATCAAGTTTAACTAGTTGCTAATAATTTTAAGGGTCGAAAGAACTATTGTTATTAACTAGTTATAATCATTTGTCTATGAGTGATTGTTTTTACCCATTATTCTTGATTACACAAAGAAAGTTAACTGTGGTTGTAATGAGAATGCTTTTGTCTATCAAAAATAGGATTGATGGTAAACCATTTCAAGGGTCGAAAGATTAATAGTTTACTCTCAATTGTGGCCTTTTATCTATGATCGGTTACCTTTTGTATTGACCATTTCCTAAGCTATTTGATTATGCAAAAGATGATTTTTGTGTTTAAGGTACACCAACTTATGAACCTTGAATTGATCTTGAATTGAGTGGTTAAACGTAATGCTTGTTTTTATGAACTAAAATCTTGACGAAGGTTTAATTTGTAGAAACAATAGATTAGTTCACCAAACTAATTATCAAAACCAACATGTTGTCCAAAGTTATCACAATCATGCTTATCAATGAGTAGTATGCTAGTCTAAGCAAGTGTAGTTTTTAATCATTTGAATTATTCTATTTTTCATTACTTGTTAAGGAATTTACTTCTAGTAACTTACAATTCGATTCACTACACAAATCCCTGTGAACGATCCCGACTTACCATCATAATCTTGCTATAACGAACGAGTTCACTTGCTCGTATGTGTTGTTTCTAGATTCGGTAATTCGATTTTTATAAATTTAAAACTTGTACTCACACACGACACATCAAGTTTTTGGCGCCGCTGCCGGGGATTTTGATCGTGTTTCTGTAGGTTTTAGAAGTTCATAGTTCGTTTTCATTAAAAAAAAAAGAAAAAAAAGTTTTCCGAGCTGATCATCCGATCGGTATTTCATCCATCCGATCGGTTGTCCAATTTTTAATTTTACCGAGAGCTCCATCCGATTGGTAGTAACTTCCATCCGATCGGTTTTCACCAAAATCAATTTTACCGAGACAAGTATCCGATCGGTATTTTACCCATCCGATCGGATCACCAAACCTGATTTTTCAAACTGTTTCCATTCTTTAATCGTGTGTTTAAACATTGCCTCGATTCTCTTGGGAATTGTATGAACACTCGATCAACCGGAATAGAACCAATTTCACCTTTTTCAGATCCCGAACGTTTAGTCCGAAGACAAAGAAAGAAAAGAAAACCATTTGTTCCATTAGCCAGCCGTGTACCAAGAGTACGAAACCCACCGTTTGAAAATCTTTGTGAAGCTAAAGTCATTTATAACCCATTCACCGAGCAACCTTTTCCCATGGCTGACGATAGACCCATGTGGGAAGCCAACCGAACCGTAGCACCCACTCCTGGAGCTGCTATTTTTACTGTCAACCTAGGTGACAATTTCACCGTGAAAGGTCACCATCTTTCTATGATCAAAGACCGTCAATTCGATGGCCGTTCGAGGGCCGATCCTCACAAGCACATTGCCGAATTCATCGAAATTTGTGGCATGTTCCGATATGGCGACACCAATGTGGATGCCATTAAACTCAAACTTTTTCCATCATCATTTGCTGGAGACGCAAAAGTGTGGTATAATGAATTAACCCCAGGAACTATCAATACTTGGGAGGAGATGAGGCAAGCTTTTTTTAAGCCGATTCTTTCCACCTGCCATGTTTGATCGACTCATGGGAGAAATTCGTGCTTTCACACAAAACCCTAACGAATCGCTCGTCGAAGCCTGGCTTCGTATGAAAGATTTACTTCGTAGTTGTCATGGACATGGTTTAGGACGAGGAACCATTATCCAAATCTTCTACCATGGACTAGATGAAGCATCTCAAGGAATTCTTGATGCTGGAGGAATTTTTCTTTATAAGACTCCAAACCAGGCATACGAATTGCTAGAAGACCGAGTTCTTCTCAAACTCGACTGGTCAAAAGATGCCAAAACCAAACCCTTACGAAAAACCGTTGCTTTTGCTGAAAGTTCTGATACCTCTAAACTCATGGAGAAAATGGAAACATTAACTTCCAAAATCGACTCGCAATACAAAGACCTTAAAGGAGAAATGAAAGAAATGCGAGACGGTTGTAACAACTGTGGAGGTAATCACCCATCATCAGAATGTGACGACCAACCAATGGACCAACCCAAAGAAGGAGAAGCCAATTATGTCCAAGGAGGATACCGTGGAGGCGGTTATTGTGGAAATTATTACGGACGAAATTCTGTAAATTGGCAAGATCGTCAACAAAGGGATAACAACCGTGATTCTCAACCACGAGTAGACAATCAAACCACACAAACCTCTGACAAAAAAGCAGAAGAATCCGATTTTGAGAAAATGATGAGAGAATTCGTAACTGCTCAAAAATCAACCGATGAGTTCGTCAAGAACCAATTTTTCAATCTCAAAACCAAAGTTGAGCAAGGTCATAAAAATCATCAAGCATCGATTCAAGATCTTGAAAACAAATTTGGTAGACTTTCTGATCAAATTTCTTCCCGACCATCTGGTTCGTTGCCAAGTAATACCCAAACCAACCCTAAGCCGACATCATCTGGATTGAATGATAAAACTTATCGTCCACCACAGACTTGAAATGAGCATATCAATGCTGTATTCACAAGAAGTGGTCTTTCTTATGATCCACCACCCAATCCAAATGATACCACGATCATTAATGATGATAGTGAGGAGGAAGAAGAAGCAAAAAAGGAAAATACCAAAAAAACCCCACCCAAACCCATCACACCAGTTAAGGCGTATACACCAAAAATTCCATATCCTCAAAGCCTTAAGAAAGAAAGAATGGAAGAACGTTATAAGAAGTTTGTGGAAATAATCAAAGAGGTTAGACTCAATGTTCCCCTCGTTGATGTTTTAGCTGGAATGCCCAATTATGGGAGATTTTTGAAAGAACTTCTTAATAACAAGAACAAGTTGGAGCAAATATCCGCTACTTATTCTGAATGAAGAATGTTCAGCCATTGTTCAAAACAAAATTCCACCGAAACTAGGAGATCCTGGAAGTTTTCTGATTCCGTGCACGTTAGGAAACAACATCACATGCGATGCTTTAGCCGATCTAGGTGCAAGTATCAATTTGATGCCCTATTCGTTGTATTCTAAACTTTCCATCAATACCTTGAAACCTACAAGGATGAGTATTCGATTAGCAAATCATTCTTACCAATATCCTGTTGGAATTGCTGAGAATATGCTTGTCCAAGTTGGTAAATTTATTTTTTCTGTGGATTTTGTGATCTTAGAAATGGAGGAAGATAGTAGAGTACCTCTTATTTTAGGAAGACCTTTCCTAAACACCGCTGATGCGATCATCAAAGTAAAAGGAAAAGAACTCAATCATTGGAGTTGGAGATGATAGAATTACCTTTTTAATCGATAAAGCAATGTAATATCCATATTCCAGTGATGACACTTGTTTTAACGTTGATGTAATCGATGAAGTCACTGAAGAAGAATTGGATGCATTACTTGACGATTCTGATCCATTCATGACTACTTTAGAAAAAATTAGTGAAACAAACTTTGATAAAGAATTCGCTGATTTTATGGAAGTAAAGTTTGAAGAAGAAGAAGAAGAAACAGAAGTTGAAGAAGGAGAAATAGAAGAAGATTGTGAGGAAATCACTTTTAATGATCAATTGAGAATCAAAACATCTCTTCAAGAACCACCAACTGATCTTGAGCTGAAACCACTTCCCGAAAATCTTGAGTATGCTTACTTGGAGGATAAATCACTTCTTCCAGTAGTCATATCTTCGTTGCTCAAAGATAAGGAAAAAGAATGCCTCATTTCTGTTCTCAAGAAGCACAAAAAAGCTTTTGCATGGAAAACATCTGACATTCTAGGAATCAATCCTGATTTTTGTAAACACAAAATCAATTTCGAAGAAGATGCAAAACCCGTTGTAGAAAGACAACGTCGACTCAATCCCAACATGAAAGAAGTTGTTAAAAAAGAAATCATCAAACTTCTTGATGCTGGTATCATTTACCCAATCGAGGATAGTCCTTGGGTGAGTCCAGTTCACTGTGTTCCAAAAAAAGGAGGAATGACTGTTGTGACTAACGAACGGAATGAATTAGTTCCTACTAGAACTGTCACAAGATGGCGAGTATGTATTGATTACAGAAAATTAAACAAAGCCACCAGAAAAGATCATTTTCCTTTGCCATTCATGGATCAAATGCTTGAGAGATTAGCAGGGAACGAGTACTTTTGTTTCCTTGATGGTTTTTCAGGATATTTCCAAATTCCCATTGATCCTGTTGATCAAGAAAAGACTACATTCACATGTCCCTTTGGAACTTATGCTTATCGGCGTATGCCTTTTGGATTGTGTAATGCACCTGCTACTTTTTAGAGATGTATGATTGCTATATTCCAAGACATGCTTGAAACATCGATGGAAGTTTTCATGGATGACTTTTTAGTTTTTGGAAGCTCATTTGAAGCTTGTCTTTCTAATCTCGACAAAATGCTCGAAAGATGCGATGCTGCACATCTTGTTCTCAACTGGGAAAAATGCCATTTCATGGTGACTGAAGGAATTGTGCTAGGACACAAAATTTCCAGTGCAGGAATGGAGGTTGACAAAGCAAAAATAGATGTTATCACCAAATTACCACCTCCAACAAACGTTAAAGCCGTTAGAAGTTTTCTAGGACATGCCGGTTTTTACCGTTGTTTCATTAAGGATTTTTCCAAAATATCTCGTCCAATGACGAAACTTCTAGAAAAAGATTCTGTTTTTGACTTCAATGCAGATTGCATGAAGGCATTCGAAACATTGAAAACCCACCTGACTAGTGCACCCATTATGGTTTCACCTAATTGGTCACTACCATTCGAGCTCATGTGCGACGCAAGCGATTTTGCGGTTGGAGCTGTATTAGGACAACGTGAAGGAAAACATTTTCGTCCTATATACTTCGCCAGCAAAACACTCAATAATGCGCAACAAAACTATACGGTTACGGAGAAAGAATTATTAGCCGTTGTTTTTGCTTTCGACAAATTCAGATCTTATCTTGTACTTTCAAAAACAATTGTGTTCACTGATCATTCAGCGCTCAAATATCTGTTTGCCAAACAAGATGCAAAACCGCGTCTTATCCGATGGATTTTGCTACTCCAAGAATTTGACATCGAAATCAAAGATAAGAAAGGAGCAGAAAATCTAGCTGCTGATCATTTGTCTCGTCTTGAGAATCCGAACTTGGGAGAGTTAAAGGAAGACGAGATTGACGATTATTTTCCTGATGAAACTCTCATGACTATTGACACAGCCGATGAGAAAGAAATTCCATGGTTTGCTGATTATGCAAATTACCTCGTTGGAGGGATTCTCAAAAAAGGATTAACTCATGGCCAACGAAGTAAATTCTTTTCAGACCTCAAACATTACTATTGGGAAGAGCCCTATCTTTTCAAGATGTGTCCCGATGGAATGATAAGAAGATGTGTTTTTGGTTCTGAAACAAGAAGAATTCTTGATGAATGCCATCATGGCCCGACTGGGGGACACTATGGTCCTTCCACCACAGCTAAAAAAGTTTTTGATGCTGGATTCTATTGGCCGACTATTTTCAAAGAAGCTCATACTCTTGTCTAAAACTGCGATGCTTGCCAAAAATCCGGTAGTCTTTCTCGTAGAGATGAAATGCCTCAAAAGAGCATTCAAGTCTGTGAAATATTCGATATTTGGGGAATCGATTTTATGGGACCATTTTCCAAATCGCACAAATACGAATATATTCTCGTTGCTATTGATTAAGTTTCCAAATGGGCTGAAGCAGAAGCTCTACCCACAAATGATGCTCGAGTTGTTGTCAATTTTCTCAAAAAGTTTTTCGCTCGTTATGGAATTCCTAAAGCTTTAATAAGTGATCGAGGAACCCATTTCTGTAACAAACAAATGGAGAAAATTATGAAACGATATGGAGTACATCATCGTTTAGCCACAGCTTATCACCCTCAGACCAGTGGTAAAGTCGAAAATACCAACAGAGCCTTAAAAAGGATACTTGAAAAAACGGTTAAAAACAATCCTGCCGTTTGGTCAAGAAAACTCGATGATGCTCTGTGGGCATTTCGTACGGCTTATAAAACTCCAATTGGTACAACACCATACAGACTTTTGTATGGAAAAACTTGTCATTTGCCATTCAAAATCAAACATCGCGCTTACTGGGCACTCAGAATCTGTAACCCTGATCTCAAAATAGCTGGAGAGAAGAGATTCTTGCAATTGCATGAACTCGATGAACTAAGACTCCAAGCTTACGAGAACTCCAAGCTCTACAAAGCTAGAACCAAAGCGTATCATGACAGAAAGCTTAGAATTCGGAAAGAATTCAAAGCTGGAGACAAAGTTCTGCTTTTTAATATGAAATACAAGTTCAAAGCACCTAAGCTAAAACCAAAATGGTTTGGCCCATATATAGTGAAACATGGATTTCCATCTGGGTATGTTGAATTACATGACAAGCAAGGTGGAAGTTTCGTTGTTAATGGTCACCGAATTAAATTATATTATGATAAGGAGCAAATGAACGAGATTTCTATTAAAGAAATTCCACCTGAATCAGACTATGAAGCAATAACATTCATGGCACCCTTTCCGCCCGATTTCAAGAAAAACACTCCATGGGCCGAGGAATCTGGTTATATCTATGATGTTCTTCCTAGACCTTGGGAAAGAATCAAATTGGAAAACATAGATGAAATTGGAGAAGGAATAGTGATAGGAAACGTGGTGTATGTTCCAAAAGTCTCAAAGAAGAAACCGAAAATTACACCAACGTAGCAAGAAGGAAGTTTGAGTCCGGCTGATGACTCGTTAATAAAACAAGCGCTTCTCGGGAGGCAACCCGTGTGTTTTCTATTTGCAATTTTATTTCTTAGTTTATTTTTCAAAGGTGATTATATCCCAAAGTTTCTCAAATCCCTTAGTTGAACTTAAGTGTGGGGGTGTATCACTAACTTTTAATAAAACGTAGACATACTTCGTGTGTTTCTTTTTGTTTTAAGATTACTGCAGGTAATGATTACAAAGTATGGACACTTGGATCAAAGAATCTTCTGGAGCAAGAAAATATGGTTTATTCTCTTATTTCCCTATTTTCATTCTTTTCGTATATCACATTGAGGACAATGCTTAACTTAAGTGTGGGGGGTGAATAGGAAAATAAGGATAAATTGTAAATTTCGAGCTAAATTTTAAATTTTGTTTGCCCTTATGATCTAGTTCTTTGTCATTTAAAGGATTACATATTAAAGTAACTGGATCTATCCACTGGTAAAACCTGTAATTTTTGAAATTTTGAGATGTGTCCCGATTAATATTGCAATCCATTCTGGGATCGATAATATTAGCTAGCACATATTATAGCCCTTTTCACTACAATGTGAGGAATTTAAGCCTGTATCATATTTAGCATACATCTCTTATGCTTTAATTCTTATGCTATGAGTGTGCCGGTGATTTTATTTATTCTAGAACTTGTGCTTGTAAATCATTACGAGACCGTTGTGAGATCATTTTTCTTAGTGATATAAGTATATATGCGTGATAAGAGGCAACCTTAGGATTTAACCCAAATAAGCCTTCCAAATTGATATTTAGCTAGTTGCATTGACTAGTTAACCACCAGTATAAAACCTTTTGTTAGCGTTTATCTTTAGCGCTAGATACCCCTAGTTACACCCTCTGAGCCTATCTTTTTCTTTGATAAAATCCAGAAAAATACAAAAAGATTTTACACTTTAGCCTAGCCTTACCCTGAGTCAAGTCTTGGTTGGTTGCTAGCTATTTGGCAAGATGGATGTTATGTGGGAAATCATGAAAGTACGAAGAAAGTTGTAAACTCCAAAAGTAGTTATCCAAGTGAAGTCATCACAACTATAAGATGACATGAGATTATGTTCAAAAAAAAAAAAAAAAAAAAGGAGAATAAGTCATCGCAACAATAAGGTGACAAAAATAGCCAATGAGCTATGAAATAATATAAAGTGCAATCAAGTGTGGAGTTTTTCAAGAATGCATGATAGCGGTTCGAAATTGCTAGTAACATCTGGGCAGTAGACTTTGACTATTTTGTATATTCATTCCTTTCAACCTTTTCTAAAAAATAAATAAATAAATAAATAAATAAATATATATATATATATACTAGACTTCAAAGCCCGCCCAATGGGCGGGCATGACTTGTAATTATAGTTTTCATGGCCCGCCCAATGGGCGGGCATGACTTGTAAGCCCTCCCGGGCATATAAGCCCGCCCACAGGGCGGGCATGACTTGTGATTATCGTTGAAAAAAGTAAGTTTACCAAAAATAAAGATAGAAACATACTAAATTACATATGTTAGCATACCAATAACTAATACCTTCGTCTAATACGTTGGGCGGGCTATTATTATTATTATATGTCGTACGTCTAATTCCTTCAGGGAGAAGTTTAACCATTTTACTGCTTTACGAATAGAAAGATGTATATACGATTTTGTCTTTTTGTAGTTTATTAATATGTTTCTCAGAAATGCCTTCCACGCCAATTGCATGACCCTTTGATCCAACAATAAGTGCAAAGCTTGTTGTTAAGTACCCATGACCTACAAAGTTTCAATTAGGTGTTTGATTAGGGAGAATGAACAATTGATATATGATACAAATCAATAGAAGTGACTCATTCAGATTGTTAGCCAAATTAGAGTTCATGACGTGCCAACCATTGCAACTCCATGATGAAGAGAAAGTTTTAGGTGGTACATTTTTATTTTACGTATTACTTATACCATGTAACTACCTAACAACAGTTGCGTGCTTTTTCAAATACGTAACATTAAAGAATAATGTATCAATATATTTCCAAATAGTTGTTTTTTATATTCCGTAGCTTTTCATTGTACTCTAACCATTCTGAGATACGTCTATGATGAGAAGCATGGTTATGCCAAGGCCGAGAGCCACATTGGACCATGTGTTGATGAAGTGCATTCCAAATACCCACTCGGTACTACTCTGGATAATGAATTCAATGTCAGTGACAATATATGATGGTGAAACAAATATAGATTTTGTTACGTCATATTTGCATGTATTTGGTTTTAGAAAAAAAGTCAGATAAATCAAGATCTACCTTGAGGACCCATGTTTTGATATTCAAGCATCTCAGCGTGTGCTTCTGCTGCCTTCTTCTTGATCTTGGATACAACTAAATCATGTTCCTTTATAGTAACAGGAACACTCTCATTTGCAATTATTGCTTTGGCAATTTCGTCCTACATTTTCTGATTCGGACTTTTCTCCTGTAAAAATTCAAATAGCACAGTCGGCTGCTATTATAATAGCATCACAAATGAGTCAAATAAATTTTGTCTAACATCTATAATACGTTTAAATTTGTATACCTCCTACTCAGCCGCAGGTCGATAAGTGGCTTTCACAGCTTGTATATAGTGTCACTCCATGGAGCCTCGTGCCCTTACTGCACGTAAATAACATTTATCTGCTTTAGGAAACCTTTATTTGAAAGCACGTCAAAATAAAGTAAAGGAACTTACCAAGGTCGCGTTAGTATCCACACGTCATGTGCCTACAAAAAAATCAACTTATCAGTATATGTTTATTAGTAGATGGCAATGAAAGTTGAAATGTTATTTCAGGAATCGATATGGCCTATTTGAGGCCCAAACAACGCACATCCATTTGAGGCTCCAAAGTAACCCATTTCAACTTCCAAACCTGCCATTCTCAGCCCCTAAACTCATGCATTTCAGACACTGTTTAAGAACCCACACAGAATGATTTAAACCCCGATTTCAGACCCCAAATAGGACATGTCGATTCCTGAAATGACAACATAAAGCAAGGCACAAATGATTTTAAACTTTAAAGTGTAGAGTTGATTATTCAGCAGATTGTTAGCACTTACTTCTGTATCAAAATCTTCATCAACTTCCTGCTTATCCTTCTGCATATCAAATAAAGATGACGAAATTCTAAGAGTCAAAACCTGTTGCACTTACAAACGGTTAAATATGGGAAACAGTGACATACTTGTTCGAAGCCCCTTTCCAGGAACTATATTAGGAGCTTCGTCAGTTTGTTGAGGAGTATCACGACGTCCACCAACTCAAAAACTGCAGAAAGAGAAAAGAAATTTAAAGTGCATTTACTGAAATAAAATTCCCGAGACACTCTGAGAGTAAGCGTCACCTAACAGTGGTGTTTCGCACGACTTCGAGTTCGGAGCTTTAAAGTGCGTTTACTGAAATAAACTTTGCGAACGACTATAAGGATACGGCTCACGTAGCAAACTGATTTTCCACACGTATTCGAAAGTGCAGGTTATTGATTTATAACCCAAGAGGCTTTGTGGTCTGGTGCAATTTAAAACTGAGACATACCAAAATTTTAAACTGGGATGTGATGTCTGGTACAGGCTTTGCTGATTTATAAGCACACATCACATACCATAAGGTCAAATGGCATTTTAATGTTTGTAACTGAAATGAGTACCAAACTACCAGTATGAACCTACAGTCGAACATGGTGGGTTGCTACAGTCAAACATGCTAGCTTTTCTTCATCCCAGAACATGGCTTTACACAGTCGACACGGCTGATTGCAAGAGCAAAATCGCTTATATTCTCTCGGTGGGACTGAAAAAAAGACAATCATATGCTTATTAGCAATAAATATTTACAAACGGTAACACAAAAGACGTTAATCATAAATATTATAGAACGTAACCTGTTCAACCGCGAGGCCTTTCTGGTGCACGAAACGTTGGTTCACGTGAGTTAACAGCATACCCCGCAGACACGCAAGAAGGATCCGCTACATAAACGACAACGTTTTTAATAGGATGGTCGACAGTAATTTCAGATGGTATAATGGAAAATATGGTTGCATTAGAGTGTGTGAACCAAAGACATTCACCTTATGCAGCTTTTGTGGATGCCAGTGTTGCACATCCATTTAAGTGCGAGTCACGAATAGTATGAATTCTGTGAATGTAACAAACGACAGTAACGTTTAGTGAAAAAAACCTGCCAAAGCAGCAGAAACAGTTTGTAACCAAAAGTCTGGTGTTACCGTTTCATGCATTCTTGCCGCAACATTTTCTGAAATGTTTAACAAACGTGTCACAGCCAACGTTGGTGTATTATTTAAAAAAAATAATAAATAAAGATACACCCATTTGTTACCTGCGGAAGGCATTCCAACAACAACAGTCTCAGTAGGAGTTTCTCCAAGGTTCATTCGGTATGACGAAGAACCGCAGGCATTAGTAGCAGCTACGATTGGATCGTCGTGACTGTCTGCAGCTGCAATACGGCATATGCTCCCAGAATGAATTTGCTGTTGATGTGGACCGTCTTCACCTACAATCTTGACCGTCTGTAGTTGCAATCATGAGCGTCTGTAGCTGCAATAGAACCGTCTGCAGCTGCAATAGGACCGTCTGTAGCTACAATAGCTGCAATAGGACCGAATGTAACAAAGAATCGCAGGCTGCTAGCATTTCATTTTACTAATTATCATAGAATTTAGCAACGAAAATAATTGCTATAACTACTAATATAAACCGAACCTTGGATAAATAACATCGTCAGCTGTGTATTATTTGACTTGGCATCCAAAGAGCCCCTACCAATTATTGGTAAACAACAGATTAAAATCAAGTTATTAGCTTATTTAGGCCCGCATTCACATATTAGCATATAAAAAAACCAAGGTCACTTTTCGTAGCTTGTAACCTTATGACACGACCCTTATCCCAAAAAAATTATGTGACCAATTTTTCCAGTATTTAGAAATTTGAACCTTAGATAATTGAAAGAAAGAAACTGAAATATCAGGATAAGTTACCTGCCAGCCGATACCACGGCTTAAAATAGAGGGAGGCATATGAGTTGCACTTGCATACCTTGAAACCGCAATGAATCCACCAGTGGACTGATTATACAATATAAAATATTAGATCGGGGGTTTGACTGAATTTCAATGCCACCACCTGCAGCCACCGATTTTACAAAAGCCGGATTCACTTAAAGGTTTACAATAGCCTACATATATGTACTCAATGTCACATTATAATGAATCAAAAATGGTTATTAGATAATAAAAGGGTGAAAAAGATTGAACCTTTGTGGATTCCATCTGAAGCCCCTCTTTCCACGATCTCGCAAGGCCTAAAAGAAGCTGAATGCCACCACCTTTCATGACTGCCTCAGCCCTTCCTACGTCGACATTACATGTTGCAATACTTTGTTGATATTTACAACGAACCCGATTAAAAACCTCTTTAACTTGATTTCTTGCAATGCTGTTATGACTTCCACATCCGAGTCTCTTGAAAATGGACCCGTCTGTCATTGACTGAGAATCTTTTAGCTGGTATTGTTGACTTTCAAAATTAAAATAGACACGGAAGATTAATTGCTTTTGGGTAAATAGTAACTACTGATATAACAAAAAAGGTTCAGATGCAAATGATGTTCTATTAACTCAACTCCCGTAGTCTCCTTTCCTTTTCAACTCACTCAAAGATGAAAGACATTATATCACTGGAGCAAATGAAAACAGATACAGAACATTATAAGGTTGAACACAATATGTATACCTTAAGTGCGGTGGATAATTTGTTCCATTCTGCTCGTTCTTCGTCTGTACCTTGTTTGACGTTTGCAAGAACCTTTATCTTAGTGTCACAGACCTGATCAACCACAAACACAAAAGTTTTATTATGAAATAGATACAGATATTACATAAGGATTAGAATAATAAACTTAAAAATTTCTTGCTACCTCTTCCTCTAAACATTCCAAGACGCTTTTCTTGGATGTCTTAGAAGTAGAACTCTTTCCCTATTCCTCATCAACCTGTCAAGCAGATAAAATTAACTGTAATTTATAGTAAAATGATTAGCACCAACTTAAGAAAAAAATGCTTATATTCATCTCTTGCAGTCTGCGCTCGTAATTTTCAACCCATTTGACCCGTCCCTCTTTTGGCTATTTTTTTTCTTCATATTACTCGTTTGAGATAAAACACAACTCGAGTTGACCCATTTAGAAATAACATGGTTGAGATCAAATACCTTCATCCTCTCCTGAATTTTTTGTCTGCGAACTTCAGGAATATGTGATTCCTCTTCAAGCTCCACAGCTTGTATAGAAGCCATATAGAGCTCCCCGATATAATCCTCAAACAAATCACTACCAAATACAATACCAAAAACAGGTGCAGGATCCACCATTGGTTCCCTATCATGTGATGTTGCTTCATATATACCTACAAAATGAAAGTAAAGCTGTTAAAACCACGACAACAAAATAGTGTAGTGGATTTGACTTAAGTTTTGGTTTGATCATGCAAATGGTACTCTTCATTTGCGTTAATCAGCGAAAAACATATATCGTCAATTTATGATCTGCTTTTCCTGGCCAACGAACATGTATATCCTTTGGTGATTTCTACTTAAGTAACCGAAAAGATGCTATAAGTCGACTCAATTAACATTTTAGAACCATATGCTCAATAATAAAGTTAACGGGTGTTCGGGAATTGGGACCGCTTTCTAAACTAATTTTCCCTTAACGTTCTTTTTAAAAACACTCAAGGGGTGTTTGGGTAAGCTAATGATTAAAATGAGTAGTAAGCTCATGATTAAAATGAGTATGTTCTTAAAAAAGAACCCCAATCCAGGGGAGAAGCTTATTAGTTTATTTATCCCAATAAATACATAAGCCTTATAAAATAAGTTGATCCAAACAACTCCTAAATACTTAGTAGCGTTTCAAAGATAGAATTATCCGATACCCAATTATGAATGAAAAAGTTATGACACCAGACCTGTCTATAGAAACTGGGTGTGACCCTGGAAACTGATGGTTCTCT